>CM040121.1:442265308-442865308 GCA_022559845.1 Amorphophallus konjac | reverse complement strand
TGGGGCGTCCAGACGCCTGGACGCCCCCACCTTTTTTTTATTTTTTCAAAATTCAAAAACTTAGGGGCGGCCAGGCGCCTGGACGCCCCCAAAACAAAAAACCAAAAAAAATAAAAAATAAAAAAATAGGGGGGTCCAGGACCCTGGACGCCCCCAAAACAAAAAAATTAAAAAAATTATAAATAAAAAATTAGGGGCGTCCAGCCCCCTAGACGCCCCCATAATAAAAATTTCAAAAAATATAATAAAAGAAAAAAAGATAAGAGTATGTATATAATCCAAACAAAAGAAAAAACACAAAGAAAAAGAAAAACCACAAAAAAGATAATAATAATTAAGGGGACGGGTTTCCCAAAACATCCATGCCAGATTTTATTCCATCAGAGAAGCAGAATGAGCTACATCAGGGGCTTAGGCGCCTTAGGCCTTAACTTCGCCAGTTCGGTTACATAAGCCCTCCACAGCTCACATTCTTCCCCCACGTGCGCTAAGGCCTTTCCCGCAACACTTGTCTTCCAGGGAGCTTTAATGACTTTCGCTTCCCTCGCGTCCGCTTCAGTGCCCAACTCCCTCTTCTTCAAAGGAACAATGCCAGTCGGTAGCGGGAACAAATGGCATGGGATGCCAATCTGGAGGCAGCACCGATGTGCATTATAAAGGACGAACTCGGTCGCGCCGATCAGTTGAAGATCAACTTCGGGAGAAGGCCTCATGAGAAGATCTAGCGAAAGCAAACATGCCGGTGCGCAAGTGAAGAAGCCTGGTGTCACGGTGCGGAAGTGAGACCGCCAGTCTTCACGTTTCTTCAGCCACGGAACGCGGTTCACTACAGTACCACCGAAGCCTAACACGTCGGCTATGTGATGAAGAGGGCTTAGTTGGAAGAGCTTCGAAGCAGTTGGCATTCCCTCGCTGTGGTCGAATTTGAAGTGCAAATCAAGCCAGCAATTCAAGACAAGTGCGCAACCAAAAGGAGGCTTACCCATGCTCGAGGCAGTAAGGCCACTATATAGGTAGGCAAGGACAGCGGGTCCCACCCTCTTTCCACTCCAGATCCCGCAGATAGCACTCAGTTGGTCTTCCTCCACCATGTTGTCGGTATAAGGAAACAAGAGAGCACCCGCCAGACAAATGGTGAACCCTTTCATGATTCCCTCCAAATAGTCATCGTCTGGTAACCCTCTCAGGGCCTCCATGACCCATTCCGCGAGCTTTTGCAAATCAATTCCCTTTTGAGTACGAACCTTTCGGGCTGCGTCGGGCGGCATGAAGCTTCCAAGGACGCTTTCGGAAGTCCCCCGTGCCAGCATCCGCATAGCCTTCACCTTCCCATCACTCTTGAATTTCTTCAATCCGAGCAGAAGTTCCACCTCCTCGAGGAGGATGGTCGCCTCGAAGGTCGGGAAGATAAAAGTGTGGGTCTGGGGATGCCAGACCTCCACTTGTGTGCCCATAGCCGCCCAGTCCATACGAATCTTCTCGTAGTGTTTGGCGTGAATAAGGAGCCCCTACAGATGCCACTTCGAGAGTATGGCCCTCATGCCGATGGAGATGTTGGAAGTTAGCTTTGAAAGCCATGGCAGTTTGGAAAACTTCCTCGGACCTGGGAAGAATGAATATGGCTGGAAAAGAAAAGAAAGAAGAAGAAATGAAGGAAGTAAGAAGAAGGCTCACGTGGAGAAATTTGAAAAGAATCAGCTTATCATATGCGACATGATCGTCCCACTCAGATGACCCTCGAGGTCGGAGAGTCGCCTGATCTCGCTGCTAGGCCTGCTCCTCTTCATAACGCGGGAAGACTCTCCTTCCATCCTGAGATCTCTAGATCCCCCTCTCCTTCCTCTCCTGAGCTTCCAAAACCCACCTTGGTGCATTTGAATGAACTAGCCTAAGGGGAGTTCTTATAGGAAGGAAATATCGCTACAGGACAAAACATGTCACATCAGTGGTCATTGTCAAGATTTTGTCTGGATCTCCTTTGTACTATGGTGCGATTCTGCTATGATTCTGCTACTTTCTGATGTTACTAACCTTTGCTAGTCTGTGCAGGTTTTACTAACGGACGTCTCTGTCCTGTCTCCCGTCCCACCTTTCAATGGTTGGTCCCACCATGTCATGCATATGATACCTACGCTACTAGAACATGTCAAGGACCTTGCGGCCCGAACGAATCTGGGATTTGAGTTCCCCTTCAACAAAAACAGTGATGATCCCGAAGAAATTGGGTTGTACGGATAGGCCGTTAACTTGTGGTAGCATGGGGACGACGGTTCCATTCAGTGAGTTGGTGCGCGGATAAACGGGCCCCAGCCCAGTGTCGGCTCACCGGATCGGTATCCTGACCCGTTCTTAACAAGTTGACAATATTATCCTTGGCTATTTTCTATTTTAGTTTGTTTTAAATTTTTCTTTAAGCCCAGCATGCATTCATATAGGACTTTGATTTATTGCGGAAGATCATTCAAGTGATTCGATTACGAAAGCCGCTGTGCTTCAATTCTTACAAATATGAGATATTCCACTCCGAATAAAATACTGAATTTCCTTGAAACGGCCTTACGCTGCTCTTCCAAAGGAGACTCTTGTTTGGACAGACCCTCAGATATTCCTTTACTTTTTACCTTGTTTGACCCACCTTGGCCGCAGCACTTCCACATTGGCTGGTAACCACTCCCCAAAGGTGAAACCTCCGGTTTATGACCCAGGTACTTCCACACCGAGAAGTTGGTCTCTTTTGCATGCCTGAGCGCACATCTCACCCTCCCTTATTTGATCTCCGTCCAAGCAATCGTCAAGATTTGAAAGACCTTCTTCAAGGTCGCCTCATTGAAACTCCAGAAAAAATTCCAGACAGTAACGTCAAAAGCGTGTCTCATCACACCTTGGCATCAACTTATCAGTCCGCTCCCACTTCATTTCACTCCACTTCGAAACCATTCCACTACGTGTCGCTCCCTTGCAAAAGAAACGCTAAGGCGGGGCCAAGGTGACGATTTGTCGTGTGTGAAAAAATCTAAATTGTGGAGACGTCGAGGCATCTGGACGCGCCCATTTCAAAATCACGAGGCGCCGCTCACAAAATCACGCGTTGTGTCAAACCGCGTGCGGCCGTCGGTGGGGTTCGGTGGACCTGTTTGAGGCGTCCGGGGCCCTGGACGCCTCCACAAAAATATTCCAAAAAAATAAATAAATATAGAATAAAATATTAGTTCGGCCCTAATGGAGGTGTCCAGGGTCCTGGACGCCTCCACCCTCCGGAGCCCTATAAATAGAGGCCCACCCCCTCAGTTCTGGGGGGAGCTTCTAAGGGATCCGATAGGCTGCCGGAGCCCAGAGGCTACCGGAGTCATTTCTAACCCGTGGGGTCTTTTGTAGGTGGAGGTTCTGCCAGCTTCTCGGGTGCCCACGCTCGCGAGAGGAAGGTCGTCTTCATCCACCGCGCTTCCACGTCGTCCCCACGCTGCCGGAGCTCCGCCGGATCTCGCCCTCGGCTCCTCCAATAAGCCTTTTCTTCCCCTTTTTTTCTCCATAGTTCTTTACATTCATCATACTGCATCCTCTATCTCCCTACATAAGGGCGTCGTCTCTCGCATACTTCTTGCATTCATCATCGCATTTTCCACCTACTCGAGTCCGAGAGGGGTTTAAAACCACACCAACCAGGTGTGTGTCAGGTCACGATCTCGTTACTTTTATTGCAAGGAATTGTTACTACACTGCCATTTTCTAATTCCGTTCGCTTATTGTCCACTGTTTTGCAAGGGTAACCAAGGAAAGCCCTCTCCGTCGGCCGGCCGAAGGGGGAGGAAGAAGCAACCCGCCATGTCCCGCTCTTGAGGTAGGCGCGATCACTTTCTTTATTTTGGGGTCTTTTGACCCCTGGCGATCACATCTTATTCTCGAGGCCGCGGTGAGTCACTTCCCCAATGGCCGTTTAAATTCCCGTTCTTATATGTTATATTCTTATCTATTCATGTTCTCGAGACCGCGGCGAGTCACTTCCCCAATGGCCGTTTAAATTCCCATTCTTATATGTTATATCCTTATCTATTCATGTTCTCGAGGCCGCGGCGAGTCACTTCCCCAATGGCCGTTTAAATTCTCGCTCTTATATTCTCTTTATATTTTGTTATATTCTTATCTATTCATATTCTCGAGGCAGCGGCGAGTCACTTCCCCAATGGCCGTTTAAATTCCCGCTCTTTATATTCTCCTTATATGTTGTTATATTCTTATCTGCTCATATTCTCGAGGCCGCGGCGAGTCACTTCCCCAATGGCTGTTTCAATTCTTGCTATTTAATTTCTGCACCATTCTCGTCCCCCCGAGGTCGCGGCGAGTCACTTCCCGCTATAGCCGTTTAACCCCCATATCTTACTATATTACATTTGTCCCGCTCGCCCCACCGGAGCAATCTCCCGTGGTGGCCCCTTCTCTCTTCTCTTATTTCTGTGTTGCAGCAAACAAAAGAGGAGCCCGCGCGCTCCGCGTCCTCTTCGCTCCCCGAACCACGTGACGTCGCTCACAATGCCCAGTTTGAATCCTGCAGTTTCATAGCATGAGTTGGCAATCAGCCCTGAAGCCGAGCCGGTGAAGCAACCGCTGCGACGCATGAGACCAGAACTCATCACTCAAATTTGTGCTGAAGTCGACAAGCTTATTGAAGTGGGATTTGTCGAAGAAAACCAGTACACCACATGGTTGGTGAACATCGTCCCTGTGAAAAAGAAAAATGGACAGATCCGGATATATGTTGACTTCCGAGATCTAAATAAAGCCTGTCCCAAGGATGACTTTCCGGTGCCAATAACGGAAGTCATGATTGATGCTACAACCGGTCATGAGGCCCTGTCATTCATGGACGGGTCATCCGGCTACAACCAGATTTGGATCGCGGAGCATGACCGGGTTCACAGTGCCTTCCGAACCCCTGAAGGCATCTATCACTATAAGAGGATGCCGTTCGGACTAAAGAATGCTGGCACAACTTATCAGCGCGCGATGACCAGAATCTTTGATGAGTTGCTCTACCACAAGGTCGAGTGCTACATAGATGATCTGGTGATCAAGACCAGAAGAAAACAAGACCATCTGCAGGACCTCCGGATTATCTTTCAGAGGCTGAGGCAGCATGAGCTAAAGATGAACCCTATGAAATGCGCGTTCGGAGTGTCGAGCGGAAAGTTCTTGGGCTTCATTGTCCGATATCGGGGAATCGAGATAGACCCCGCAAAGATCAAAGCAATTCAGGAGCTACCTGCACCAAGAAATCTCTCCGAGCTAAGATCACTACATGGACGCTTGGCCTATATCCTGCGGTTCATTTCCAATTTGTCAGGGCGATGTCAGCCTTTCCACAAATTGATGATGAAGGATGTTCCCTTTTATTGGGATGAAGATTGCCAGACAGCCTTTGACAAGTTAAAAGACTATCTGAAGACTCCTCCAGTGCTGGGGGCACCGGTGATAGGATGGCCGTTGATATTATATATAGCAGCCACACATAATTCCCTGGGGGCAATGCTGGCCCAGAATAATGAAGAAGGGAAAGAGCAAGCCCTCTATTACCTCAGTCGGAGACTGGTCAAAACTGAGGAGAAATATACCTATATTGAGAAAATCTGTCTGGCGTTGGTCTTTGCAGTTAAGAAGCTTTGACACTACATGTTGTCGCATGAAATCAGCTTGGTATCCAAAGAGGACCCGCTAAAATATATTATGTTCCAGCCGGCACTCAAAGGTCGCCTAGGCAAATGGGCAGTAATCCTTATGGAGTTTGACATCTCCTATGTGCCGCGCAAGGCCGTCAAGGGCCAAGCTATTGCAGACTTTTTCACTGAGCACCCAGTACCCGGGGGCTGCCCGCTGGAACCGGAGCTTCCTGAAGATGAAACCCTGGAAGCTGCTCAGGTGTGGCCCTCCTTATGGCAGCAATATTTCGATGGCGCTTCCAGAATTGACACCTCTGCCACTGGATCAGCTAGGGTCAGGGCAGGAGCAGGCATAGTCCTGAAATCTCCAGAAGGGGAAGTGGTGCACACATCTTGCTCGATAAACAAGTATTGCACGAATAACGAAGTAGAGTATGAAGCCCTAATAATCGGGTTGCAAATTACTCTATCCATGGGAATTCAGATGCTGGAAGCATTCGGAGATTCCATGCTAGTTATAAAACAACTAGAAGGAGAGTTCGATGTGCGAAAGTAAGAGCTTCTCCCCTACCATCAGCTGGCAACCCGCCTGATGTCAAGATTCTACTTCATCAGCATCAAGCATATCAACCGAGGCCAGAATGCTCAGGCAGACGCCCTCGCTAAGCTGGCCAGTTCTTTGGCCGTCCCGCCAGACGCGAGCCTGAATATAATAGTGATCAATCGCCGGCAAGTCCCCAGTGTAATATAGGTTTTAGCCAACGAACAAGAGATTGAGGTGGTAGCCGTCGAAGAGGTTCAGCAGCCCGATTGGCGACAACATCTCCTGCGGTGGTTCCAACACCAGCAGCTCCCAAAAGAAAAAGAACAGAGAATGAAACTCCTGAGGGTCAAAGACTCTTACAAGATGAGGAGCGGAACCTTGTTCCGAATAATGGCAGATGCCCGAAGAAAAGTCCTACTTCGTTGCTTGTCCTCAGCAGAAGCGGGGCAGGTGATGCAAGAAATCCATGCAGGATCAGCTGGAGCACATCAGGCCGGCCCAAAGATGAAAATTGAGATAAAGAAATTGGGTTACTATTGGCCCACTATATTTGATGACTGCTGCAAGTTCGCTAAAGCTTGTCAGAAATGTCAAGAGCACGCCAATGTGTCAAGAAGACCTCCAGTGCCACTACATCCTACCTTACCCAGCTGGCCATTTGCTCAGTGGGGCACGGACGTGGTAGGGCCACTACCAGCTGTGGACGTCCAAAAAATGATGATGAAGATCATAAGGCATGTACGTCACCGCATCCAAGAGCAGGTCGAAGACGGAGATGCCAAATAAACCCCATACCTCGCCCAATCAGGACGAGAACACACTTGGTGGCCGGCTACCCGACAAGGAAGCCCCTCAAGCAGAAGGCGTGGCCACGGCTCTCCAAACGGCTATGCCGAAGCCCAAATCAAGAGAAAACCCGAGAGTTCGGACACGGGTTCGGCATATGTTAAAAACCATTCGCAATTCTAAACTGGGGCTCAAAGGCTTCAAACCAAACACTACGGAGGCAATGCATCAAAACTGGAGCATTCTGGGAATATATGCGGTCGTCTGAACGGTCGAAACCTTAAGAAAAGGCCCAAAACCGACGTGACCATCACTTAAGTCGGCGTGCTCTTAAACCGGCGCGCCCCCCTTGGGATTCCTTAAACCAGCGCGCTCCCTTCTCCCTTGGGGTGTTAAATCGGCACGCATCACTATTCACGTGTCACTATTCAAGCCACTATTCATATCACTATTCACGCCTTACTATTCAAGCCATTCTCGTTTTGTTGTTAATCCGACGCGCACAATGTCGCGCCGTTTTTTAACCCGAAGCTGTCCCATCTTGATTTCGGCCCCCTGTTTCCCGTAGACAGATGGACCGAGAGTTGCGTGAAGCAGAGAAGTCTCCCGACATCACCCAACAATCCGTCGGCCAAGCCCTGGGAAGTCGCGTGAAGTAGAGAAGTCTCCCGACATCACCTAACAATCCGTCGACCAAGCACTGGGAAGTCATAAAGAGCCGGCTACCAACTCCTCTGTCGGGAGGAAAGATAGGAAGAAGCTTCTAGGAGCTTTCTTCCCCAGAAGATACCTCCCCTGCATCCTCTACGGGAGAACATAAGTATAAAAAGGGCCAAGGAAGAGAAAGAAAGGGTTGTTGGTCGGTTTTTTTCGGGTTCGGCTGGGCATTCTATTTCCACGGCTCCACGGATTCAAGAGAGCAGAAGAGAAGAAGAGAAGAAGAGAGGTGAGGGTGAGAAGAGAGTTTGGAAAGGGGGAAGAGCTTGTGCTCTATCCCCCTCTCCTTGAGTGCTTTCCCTTCTTCCTCCCCCTTTGTTTCCTCTTACTTTCGGGGTAGATCCCCTGCTGTATTTCAATCTTCCCCAGGATTGTGGATGAATAAGAGAGTTATCTTCTTGCAAATACTCGTCCCGCTTCGCGAATCATCACCCGTGAGTTGTGAGAGCTCTTGAAGGCTAGTCCTTGAGCTTCTTTTTCCGCACTCACATCTGGGCTATCGGACCGCCATGAGGTCCGCATTCTGAGGTTCACCCCGGAGCAATCTGTTTGGTGTTCCTCTATTTTCTCTGGCAAACCTAAGTCCGGGGGAGATGCTTCCCAATTTTTGCCAGAAACAAGAACACATAAGAACAAACGAACATACTAAGCTCTTTGGAGATAAGAACAGCATATGTCTGAAGCCTCTGAATCAAACTGAACCTCCGAGTTCCTGCATAAACAAAGCCTTCCAAATAAAACATTCAAACTCTCATGCTAATTCACCTTAAAAAGTGATCAAAACACTTAAGCTTCCTCTCTACAAGCTTAATCCATCTATTGAATGAACAAATCAGTCATCAAATTAACCCATGGGTGAAAGAAAGAAGAAACAGAATGATATAAAACCCAAAGAGCCTAACCCGGCGCGCCCCCTAATCCGGCGCGGGTTAATCCGGCGCGCTACCCCCCCGCACCGGATTAGCTTCACACTCAAATCCACTTTCCAAATCTTGGAATGAATAGTGCCCCCTAAACCGGCGCGCCCCTTTGCTTGGCCTTAATCCGGCACGCCCCCCTTATGCTCCCTTATCTGGCGCGCCCCTCTTAGCCCTCTATTCCGGCGCGCCTTACTATTCATTGGCCTTATTCCGGCGCGCCCCTAGACCCTCTTGAAACCCCTTATCCGGCGCGCCCCTTTGTCATGCTAAGCCGGCGTGCCTCAAGGAAAGAAAGTGATTAACCGAATAAAAAGAAGAGACTTGAATCTAATGGATAAAACAAATGAAATTAGTATTACCCCTCCATAATCAAAATTGTGTTCCGGGGGCGGAGCCCCCGCAAGGGGCGCTGCCCCCTTGACCCCCGTGACCTGACCGGGCAGGTCGAACCCCGCGACCTGACCGCGCAGGTCGATCCGCGTACGAGGGCGCACGTTGGCGAGTTTGGGCTTCACACTTAACAATACACTCCCCCCGGACTATGTGCAGCAAAGAGAAATCAAGAGTGCCTCGTGGTATCGGACGTGAGCCTCGGAATTCCCGATATGGTCATAGTTCCGAACCGTCTCGGGCCAACAGTTCATTAAGCTGACCCGCTTCTACCGGGATTCAGTCCCGCAATCACATTAAACTAGTCGTACCTACGGAAAACATCCGTATGGCTTTGTCTTCACCTTCGATGCTTCAAATGCGGACTCTCGTCTGAATAATGAATGGTCCATTAGTGACCGACATATATACCGGGATCTAATCCCGCACTTGCATTAAACTTGCCGTACTCACGGCAGACATTTGTACGGTTTGTCACCGTCTCTTACGCTACAAACACAGACTTCCGTCTGAACAAGAAATGGTCCGCCAGTGACCGACATATGCACGTTCGTGAACGTTTAAGCCCCAATGTGGGGTTTGTTTAAACGCAATCCGAGATTTTGCTCTCGCTTCCATTACTATGAATTTCAGGCCATTGGGCCCCCTTTTCCGATGATTAATCAAGGGTTTTCTCCTCTCCGAGGGGATGTAATTAACGTCGTAGCCTTTATGGTACGACGGGTTCTCAGTCCCGACACGATACACACGATTGTCTGATCACTCAGATCGAGCGCACCATGGGCTTCTTTCAAGCCCGCATAAATCGTCACCTAGGTGATTGGCACGCCCTCGCACTAATAAATCGAACAAACGAACAAAAGGACGAATAAACTAATAAAATGAGCAACGTCCCGAAAGTGCGTCCACAAGTCTGGCACGCCCGGTGGGACTTGAACTTCCCTTCATCTTTTCACCGGGATTGGGGGCCCCATGGCCTCTTCTTGAGATTCTAAACTGTTTCTCTTGCAATTATAGGGTCGTACTTTGGCGACTACAATGGCTACTGCATTCGGACCTCTGGCCGTGGCGAGCCACGTCCAGGAGGGCTACATGGCGGTCCCAATGCAATTCGGTAATTTTCCTCCAGCGGTTGGCTTCCCCAATTTCCTGGGGGTGGCCTTTGTCAATCTCCTGAAGGTCGAGGGGCCCAAGCCCGTCGAAGTCCATGGCCTCGCTACCGGGGTTGCTGCCACCAATCCTGCTGCCGTCAGGCCGTCGATGATTACTTCCGACCGCATGGCGATCAAGACGGTGGGGTGTTTTATCCACCACGTCCGTTCCCACACGGACTTGACCACCAAGAAGACGGCATCCCGCCGAAGGAAGAGCCGAAGGAATGCTGCTACTGTCGCCCCTAGGGGCCAGATCTCTAACACCGGCAAGTCGGTCATGATCGGACGCATGCGGGTCCACCTCAATGGTCGGAGAGCCGACGTAATCCTCGACCGAATTATGCCAAATGTCCCGGTGTGCAACTCTTTCCAATCGCTCAGGAGAATAGAGAAGAAGAATAGTGGAGCCGCCCCGTCGGTCGAAGAATGGACCGGCCCCCAGGCCATCCGAGATCAAGGAAGTTTGGGTACCAAAACCCACTCGGGTCCCAACGCAGCCTCGGTCGGGACCTGCTGAAGCCAACAAGCCCAAGATGGAAAGGGTGAAGAGTCACAAGATGCTAGGAGGAGAGTCTCGCAAATTACCTATTCAAAGCTCTGAAGGACGGGAGAATTCCTTGTTACATGCTGAGAATCATAGCAGGATCGGCAAGAGGGATCGGCTCGCTTATGGGCTCCCAGCACAAGCAAAAGGAGATGCACCGAGAGCCTCGGTGTTCGAAAGATTGACCTTCCCTGGTCAGCCAACCAGATGTCCAAGGAGAAGAAGTAAAAGTATACAAGTCTATACTTGCAATGTGGTCGGAACGACTAGCCACTATGGGGCTCTACCCGAAAAACCTGAAGAAGTCGCTCGGATTGCCAAGAGGCCCTGCCCTGTCACAAGAAGAGGAAGGGCCGCCAGCGAGGCATTACAAACCCTCTTAGGGATGGCAAATCCAGAGGAGATGTCGGCTGCCTTAACTACCAATGTGATCATAGCGGAAGGTGACGGTGGAATGCCATCCACCTCGTCTGAAGAAACACCATCTGAGGAGCGGGGAAGCCTCCCCAACCCTTTTACCAATGATCCAACCTTGTTGATGTTGCTACAAAGCTATCGACAAGAAATTGAAGCATTAAAAAAGCAGCTGAGCGAGAGGGATGCTACCCGGACAGCTCGAAGCCCTCCCCGAGACGTCGGGCGGTATCGGCCAGACATTTGAAGGCTCGCCACAGGCAATCACCCCACAATCGGTGCATAGCTACACTGGGGGCATTCCACCCCCGCAACAACAAATTACGGCGGTGCCGCAACCTCCAATCCTCCAATTCCAAGGGGCACCTGCTACGCCCCACGCGGCCGTATTGACAACGCCGCAGATGCAGCAAGCTCACTTCTATCCAAGCCCAGTTGACCCGGCAGTGATGAACAAACTCATGGTCGAGCAGATGATAGAAATGAAGCTGGCAGAAAGGAGCGATGGCGACTCTGCCTCATTTGATGTGTATAGGGTGCCATACCCTCCCCATCATGCTGCCAAGAGGCTGCCCCCTGGCATTACTAAGCCTCCAAAGTTTGAGAAATTCAATGGGCAAGGGTCTCCAAGCGAGCATATTGCCTACTACACCAATGTGATGGGAGACTTGGCGGCTGATGAGTCCTACCTGCTAAAATTCTTCGGGTCCACATTAATAGGGCTCGCCTTCGAGTGGTACTCGAGCTTGCAGCCTGGGTCTATCATTGACTGGCTAAACATGCAAAGAAAATTTAAAGAAAGGTTCCACATCGCCGAAAGGGAGGTGACAGTAGCCGAACTATATGAAACCAGGCATAGGAGCGATGAGTCCGCCCTGGAATATATCAAAAGATGGAGGAACCTCAGCATGAGGTGCAGGCGACCACCGCATCAGGAGGATGCCGTCCAAATATGCAAGCAAAATCTGCGAATAGAAGTGCTAGAAAGAATGATAGGCACTGAAATCAAGTCGTTTGACCGATTGAACAATGTGGTGGCGGAGGTCGAGACATTCCTCTCAAAATACTCGGCCGCCGCTGCTATTTCAAGCCAAAAGACCAGGTCATCTGAAAAACGACCAGCATCTCAAGAAGTGCACACGGTCGACTTCAAGACCTTTGAACAACAGAAGGAAAAGGAGAAAGGGGTAGCTCGGCCTCCCCCATCAAAGCCCGTCGATCGGCGAGAAGGCCCATCCCTACGGGACAAGATGAAAAAGCTGTACTCATTCCGTCAAGATAAGACTCGGCTCTTATTTGAATGGGCCGTGAAGTTTGACAAGATCACCCTTCCAGAGCCAAAGCGGCCTGGCGATCTCAAAAGAAAGGACGATCCTCGTTTCTGTCCATATCATCAAATGATCGGGCATCCCATTGAGGACTGTTTTATCTTCAAGGACATCATTGAGTCCTTGATCAAGAAAGGAGAATTACAAATGGGAGAGCACCAAGTCGATCCCCCGCGCCCGCATGAAATGCCCATTCTAGGGGTGGCCATCAATATGATATCTATATATCAGCAGTTACCTGAGGAAATGGCGGAAGCCTGTACTCAGCATACCTATGAGGGCTACATTCTAGCGCCGGTTGAAGATGAAGGAAATTGGCACACCGTGCCTACTAAAGCTAAAAGAAGGACGACACTTGGTCGTGGTCTGAATGTCCATATACGAGGCGTCACACCTCGACCGGAGTCCCCGGTCGTGACCCCCGTCTGGCATGATACAACTCCTCAGTTGGTCATCCGAAGGTTCACCAGCAATAAGAAGAAACACATCCCTATACGGGTGCATAAAGAGGCCATCCCAGGAGTGGCACGGCTTCAAGAAGTTATTAATGGGCTAGATGAATATGAACAACCTGAGATTCGGCCAGTCCAGCAGAAAGAATATGTCCCATGGGAGCAACTCAAATCCCTGAAACAAATGGAAGAGACTGAAGCTAAAGCTGAAGTTGAAGAACAGGGCATGTGGGACCAGCTTCCCCTAGAGCAGCCCCCGACTACGAAGAAAAAGAAGAAGAAATCCAAGAATAAAGGAAGAGCTCTGGTTGCATCTTGTAACACTCTTGCAGCCCTGTTTGAAACAGTCCGAATCTCTGAAGAGGAGGACGAAGAGATATGCCTCATTCCATTAGAAGCAAATCAAGCTGAAGCTTCTACTTCTCAACATGTCACTAGGTCAGGAAGAAAATGGGGGCACCCTCCCGAAGCTAGCCATAACATCATGTTTCATGGCGAACAGCCGTACCAAGTTCCTCAGCCTGAAGTCAAAGGGGTGGAGATTCTCCTCCCCCAGGGCTATACCCTGAACATGTCAGCAACAAGGAGGCTCCCTCCTTCACCGAATTTCTAGCATCCCGAGAGGGCGGATGGCCACGCCTGCAACATCAATGGAGGGTTAAGGCAGCTCCTGCATTACCCTCAGGAGTATATCCTCTAGCAAACAAAGACCAGGCGGGCACCTTAAGCTTTGTCGAATTTTTAGAAGAAAAAGAGCTGGCCCAACCAGTGCAACAAGCCCAAGTGGCACCAGAAGAAAAAGATGAACAATCTTTGGAGCCAGCTCCTCAAGAGCACCCTGGGGGAAAGGGTAAAAGGCCCGAAGAGCTGAGGCAGACTAGCGTCAGAAGCACCAGCAGAATAGTGAAGCAACTAAAAAGAATCCCAGCACACTTCTCTATTTGGGATATACTCTCCCTTGATGAAGAAACAAGGCAAGCTGTCACCACGGCCTTGCAAACACCGGCATACTTTGAAAGCTACTTTACTGAAGCCCAGCCAGGGGTGGCGATGACATTTACGGAGGAGGACATGCTTCTGCCTTTTGCCGACCATAACATGCCCCTCTACATGAAGGGGCATCTGAACAAACAGCCCATAAGCAGAGTATTGATTGATCCGGGGGCAGCAGTCAACATACTCCCTTATAGGATATATCAGAAATATTGCTTTGATGTGCATCTGATCGAGGTCAGGGATATGAGAATTGCTGGCTTCAACCAGAAATGCGAGATCCCCATGGGTATGGCGGAGCTTGATGATGGGGACATCACCGGCGATCTCATTTGTTCGAGGATCCTGATGCTCGCCAGCAGTGCTACATCTTGTTCGCCACTTTATTCCGAGTCATATGATGTATTTTTCATTTTCTTATTATGTAATTTTCCTTTTATTTGAGTCAAGTCCCTAGGTTAAGGTGTCATCTACCTAGGTTAATTGGCATTAGAGTGGTTTATGAGTTAGTTGGGCCCAATTAAGTGGGCTAGGCCCATGGGCACCCCCTTCTCCCTTAGTTTATTGTCACTAGTCTAAAACTCAGGGTCTTATGTTAAATTGTGGGATTCCTATAAATAGGACCCCAATCCCACCATTTGAAGCTAATGAATGAATGATATTGAGTTGAGTTTCCATAAAATTTGTGAGTTTTCCCTCTCTCCCTCTCTCTAGCTCTCTCTCTCTCTCTCTCTCTCTCTCTCTCTCTCTAAAGGGGGCGAACCCCATTCTCTCTCCTCCCCACCCCCAATTTTGAAATTCACTCTCTCTCCTCTCCATTCACCTCTCGTGAAGACCCCTCCCCCTTCCCCATACCTCCCATTTAATTCCCCTCCAACCCCTAGGTTGAATCCCCTTCTCCTAGGCACCTCTCCCTCCTCCCAAGCAACCTTTCCCCTACCCCATACCACCTTTCATTTTCCCAAGGGAGAATCCCTTCTCCCAAGCACCCCTTCCCCTCCCCAAGGCAACCCTTCCCATTCCCTAGGCCCCCATTAACCCCTCCATTAACCCCACATTCAAACCAAAGGAGAGTTCTCTCCCCCCTCTCTCCTTCCCAACCCAAATTCGCAGCTCCCCCTTCCTCCACTTGCTAGACCACCTCCCAGCCCCCTTTCTGCCCCTCCCACACCTTGTATCACCCCCTAACGGACCCCCACATAGTCAGGTGTCACCCGCACACCCATCCACCCCATTTCCCACCCCATCTACTCCGTCTCCCATCACCTTCTATCACCCTATCCATCTCAGTTCGCAGGCAGCAGTTGGAGCCCGACTTGAAGAACCTGCCCGGAGGTCATTCGGCGTCGTCTGGAGGCGTACCATACATCGAAGGAAATTTCGTCAAGATAGCTTCGCAGCCGAGGTGGTCTCGCCGGCATCCAACATCCCTGCTGTCCGGAGGGTTCATTCTTGTCCGACTGCGCAACCGGGACCTGAACCAGGACCAGATCTGCAGTGCAGAAGGTTCCACGGTCTCATCCTTCCGTTCCAAGGCGCGTCGCTTGGCCGGGTCAAGGATCCACCAGTCCTCTGGCCAACACAGCAAGTGGGACCTCGTTCAGAGTCCGGGACTGCCCGTTATGAATTTTCTCCCCCAGGTGCGCTGAACAGGCCACTTAGGACCTGTCCAGACCCCTCGTCACTCAACGGGATCCCCCTCTCTCCCCTGACATTGTATGGTGTCCTCCCTGGCTGCTGCTCGAAGAAGACTCGTCCACGGTCATACTCGTCTTTGTCCCGCTGCGTTTCAACATTGGGAGCAGGCGTGGTGACTACTTCCAACTGCTGCTGCACCCTGGGACAAGTCCGAACCAGAGCGGCGGGATCCTGTTCCAGAGCTCTCCCCAGCTGGTGACGATGGCGGGACTACCCACAAAAATTCACAGGCATTCTTGGGTCCGTCAGTGACGTTTCAGCGCCAGTTTCGTCAAATTATGAGTTCGGTGGAGTGCGTGGCGTCATCTACATCAACTTACTATCCGGTTACTCTAGAACGGGTAGATCGTTCGGCACTAGCTTTGTTAACCTCCCCTCCCCGCATGGCCGGCTTAGCGCCCCTCCCTGTGTGGAGGTAGTGTTTGGTGTAAGCCCATTCCCCCACCCCGAGATCCACCCTCCTGCGTGGGGCGTAGTTTTGTACTAGCAGGTCTTCGGCTGAAGCGTCATCGGCGCGGCGTGCGGGTAGCCCACGCTTCCCCGCTCGCCCTCGTCTCCGACCGGGATCGGTGTCTTCACACCGATCAGGTGAGCTTTGAGCCCCCATCCTCTGCTGATTTCACTATTGCTTAGCTTAGTATTATCTCTAGTTGCGCCGTCGGCAGTGAGAGAGTGCTCGTCCCAACATTCCGTCTAATCGAGTGCCACCGCGGGTGAGTTGTGAGAGTGTCATTACATCCCACGCCCTCGGCGTGCCGGCCGCCCTTGAAATTGGGCATCCCTGGCCCATTGGGGTCCATCCCTATCTGGCCATATCCTTGGAACCTCGAGGTCAAACCTTGGACCCTCACCACCATCGCCGGTCCACCTACGGAACCGGGTGTGCGCGACACGGGTGAACCGCTTGTGAGAGATCGTTGTTCGGTCCGGTTGCTTACAAATCTAGGTCCAAGGAGTGGTGTCACATCAATTTGGTATCAGAGCAAGTTCATAACTTGTCTCTCTGCAAGTTGGTCCTAGGGCGCATTCGCATTTAGAGTCATCATCGGGCCACCCAGTGCATCATCATGTATACTCCCCATTGGTTAAGTCCCCTCAACACGGCCTTCCACAAGAGTCCAATTGACCCTCTCCTCATGGACATCATCCTAGAAGGGGACCTTAGTTTTGACGGATCTAGTCCTAATGCCTACCTAAAGTGGGAGGCTACCATGGATCAAAACTTTGATAGGACTATGGTCTATGGACACGCTAGAGTCCGCATAGCCGAGGAGCGGCTTCGGGGACAAGCCAAGAAGGGGTGGGAACGCATAGTGGGCTTAAGAAGGATTTGGAGGCAAGAACCCATAGGATCATGGGAAGAGATGAAGATTGAGCTTAGGAAGATCTACGCTCCCCGACCTTCCCACTCCTACCTTGAGAACCATAACCCGAGGAGCACTCCCACTCCTCCTTTCTCTCCCAGTCAACCCAAGACCTCCCTTAGGGCCCAAACTCCACCACCCCAAATGATTCCAATCCTGATCACCACCACCATTCAAACCAAATTGGCTCCCATCCCTCCCCAACCAGCCGATCCCAAGGGCAAAAGACCCCCAATTGACCTGGTTTCCCCATGAAGGCCACCACTCCCCAAACCAAAGCCACTCAACTAACCCTCACCTTTCAAACCCAAGTGGACAACGTGTCCACCCCTTCCCCTAGGCCCATGACGGCCACCACCAAACCCAAAACTCCCCATCAAACCCACACCCCACAAGCCTCCATGGTCCCCACCACCACCCCGCCATCTTCCCCCATAAGGGACACACCTCCCAAGACCAACCAACCCAATCCTCCTCAACCCGCCCATCTTCCACTACCAACCCCAATCCTACCCCAACTTAGGCCTCCACTACTTCCACTCCCAAACCCAACCCAAGTTCAAACTACTTCACCACCCCGGGTGCACCATGTCCCAACCTTCATCACCCCATCCCCAAAAGACCTTCCATTTCCATTGGAGAGTAAAACCTCCACACCCCAAAGGGATGAGAATGTGATTGAGGTACATGAGGCCTCCCCCGATTGGGAAGAAGAATACGAGTCACAATGTCATGAGTTAGGCCAGGAAGTTCCCATCCCATGTGTAGAAAGCATCATGGCTTACACACCCGACCACCTAGAAGAGGAGAACACCATGGTCACTATCCCAACCGTGGGGGAAACACATGTCCAAGTTGAAGAAAAAACCTCACACGGTGGTCTTCACCTACGCCACCCTCCCTAGTTGGGGCTGAGCTCATCTTAGGAGAACCCCTTTTTCGTTGGCTAAAGGAGAACCCAATTAGAGAGATCATGGCCCATGTTTGCCCTCCTATGGAACAAAACCTCCCTATAGTGCCCCTCTCCTATCACACCACCATTCAATCATCTTATCAAGTGGAGACATTAGGGGATCTCCTTAAGGGTCTATCTTGGCAAATGGAGTTAACTGGCATGTTGACCACAGTGGCCGATCGACCTAGGAGCCTTGACCTCATACACCTATGTGTCAGGTCCATCTCCTCGATTTACACTGTGGGTTGCTACACAAGCGACCTTCTTCTATTCCTCCCTACACTCAATGAGCCCGATGCTATCCACAAACTAGAGTTGCTTATCTCGGGTAGCACATCAAGCCCTCCATTCATGGCCGACCATCCCACCAAAAACTTTGGCCCAATCATTTTACTAGAGGAGGAAGATCCACCACCATATTGTGAGGACCATGAGGACCTAGAGTTCCTCTCCCCAGGTGACCCTTACCATGACCCCTTCGATCCCTTCCTATACCCACCCACCTTACTCACCACCAACCTATTCCTATCCCAACCAACCATGTTAGACCAAGCCCACCTCTCTCAATACCCGGACCACACCAAGGGTACCATGACCATGGGTGAAATACACCTAGGAAATAATGAAGTGCCCCACTCCATGACACATACCTTCTTTGACCCCAACGACCCTTTTGAGTGGAAGCTCGAAGGCCACCCCACCACCCCACACAAGGAAGTCACTTATGGGAAAGGAATTCCTGTGTCTTGTCACATCACACCACTTGGCATGAATAGAAAGTCGGGTCCTTTCATACATGACACCCACATGTCAAGTCGGATGCATGATTGGTCCAAAGGTCCTCCCACATTCATCATTGGTCTTAGGCATGTTACGAACATTCACGGATGTCTAGGACCCCCGACATTTGCTATACCCATGCGCAATAGATTCCCCTACGGATGCCCCGGCCCTCCAACCATTGTTATGAAGTCCATGCATGAAAGGGCCACTTGTGGCTGCCCCGGTCCACCTAAGTTCGTCAAGGTCCACATGGCATCAAAGCATGATAGGTCAATTTATGGTTGCCCCGGTCCACCTTTTCACACTACCCACTTTCACAACCACTCACCGCATCATAATGCATGGCATGAGCATACACGCAAGCAAATCACAACGAGCGGTGAGGTTCACAAAGAGCGAGAAAAGGCTCGCGAGCGCCACTTGGAATTCCAAGTAGGCAACCTATTGATGGTGGCATTGGAGTGGCTCTACCCTAGAGTCGCGTCCAACTTGAGGGCACGAGGACTTGGACCTTGCCAAGTTCCGAGTGACTTTGGCAACCCGGCTTACGGGTTGGACTTGCTAATGGGGTTTGGGATACACCCAACTTTTGGCGCGGCGGATCTGGCACCCTATATGGGCACCGCGGTGGAACCCAGTGAGCACCTTGAGCCTACCCCCACCTTTGTGAGTGATACCCTCGGAGAGCCTCCACATATCAGCCTGAGAGCCCGACGTGTGCACACGGAGGCAATACTGGGCAAGCAGGGTGCCATCGCCAGCAAGAGGGTGTGCCCAAGCCACCGTGAGATGATGAAGGACCGTCCCCTGGTTGCGGATGTAGGGTTGAGTTTGGAGGTTGAGGTTCACCCCGAGCTGCTTTAGAGGACCACTTCCCCGGAGGACCCATACTCGACGGAGTCGAGTTCTCCGCACCCCGAGGGTATGATGGGGACATCATCGGCGATCTCATTTGTTCGAGAATCCTGATGCTCGCCAGCAGTGCTACATCTTGTTCGTCACTTTATTCCGAGTCATATGATGTATTTTTCATTTTCTTATTATGTAATTTTCCTTTTATTTGAGTCAAGTCCCTAGGTTAAGGTGTCATCTACCTAGGTTAATTGGCATTAGAGTGGTTAATGAGTCAGTTGGGCCCAATTAAGTGGGCTAGGCCCATGGGAACCCCCTTCTCCCTTAGTTTATTGTCACTAGTCTAAAACTTAGGGTCTTATGTTAAATTGTGGGATTCCTATAAATAGTACCCCAATCCCACCATTTGAAGCTAATGAATGAATGATATTGAGTTGAGTTTCCATAAAATTTGTGAGTTTCCCCTCTCTCCCTCTCTCTAGCTCTCTCTCTATTTCTCTCTCTCTCTCTCTCTCTAAAGGGGGCGAACCCCATTCTCTCTCCTCCCCACCCCAAATTTTAAAATTCACTCTCTCTCCTCCCCATTCACCTCTCATTAATACCCCTCCCCCTTCCCCATACCTCCCATTTAATTCCTCTCCAACCCCTAGGTTGAATCCCCTTCTCCTAGGCACCTCTCCCTCCTCCCAAGCAACATTTCCCCTTCCCCATACAACCTTTCATTTTCCGAAGGGAGAATCCCTTCTCCCAAGCACCCCTTCCCCTCCCCAAGGTAACCCTTCCCATTCCCTAGGCCCCCATTAACCCCTCCATTAACCCCACATTCAAACCAAAGGAGAGTTCTCTCCCCTCTCTCTCCTTCCCAACCCAAATTCGCAGCTCCCCCTTCCTCCACTTGCTAGACCACCTCCAAGCCCCCTTTCTGCCCCTCCCACACCTTGTATCACCCCCTAACAGACCCCCACATAGTCAGGTGTCACCCCCACACCCATCCACCCCATTTCCCACCCCATCTACTCCGTCTCCCATCACCTTCCATCACCCTATCCATCTCAGTTCACAGGCAGCAGTTGGAGCCCGACTTGCAGAACCTACCCCGAGATCATTCGGTGTCGTCTGGAGGTGTACCATACATCGACGGAAATTTCGTCAAGATAGCTTCGCAGCCGAGGTGGTCTCGCCGGCATCCAACATCCCTGCTGTCCGGAGGGTTCATTCTCGTCCGACTGCGCAACCGGGACCTGAACCAGGACCATATCTGCAGTGCAGAAGCTTCCACGGTCTCATCCTTCTGTTCCAAGGTGCGCCGCTTGGCCGGCTTGAAGATCTACCAGTCCTCTGTCCAACACAGCAAGCGGGACCTTGTTCAGAGTCCGGGACTGCCTGTTCCGAATTTTCTCCCCCAGGTGCGCTGAACAGGCCACTCAGAACCTGTCCAGACCCCTCGTCACTCAACAGGCTACCCCTCTCCGCCCCGACATCTTCTGGTGTCCCCCCTGGCTGCTACTCGAAGAAGACTCGTCCACGGTCATACTCGTCTTGGTCCCGCTGCGTTTCGACATCGGGAGCGGGCGTGGTGACTACTTCCACCTGCTGCTGCACCCTAGGACCAGTCTGAACCAGAGCACTGGGATCCTGTTCTAGAGCTCTCCCCAGCCGGTGACGACTCCAGGACCACCCACAAAAATTCACAGGCATTCTTGGGTCTGTCAGCGACATTTCAGCACCTGTTTCGTCGAATTCTGAGTTTGGTTGAGTGCGTGACATCATCTACATCGACTTCATGTTTGGTTACTCCAGAACGGGCAGATCGTTCGGCGCTAGCTTAGTTAACCTCCCCTCCCCGCCTGGCCGGCTTAGCGCCCCTCCCTGTGTGGAGGTAGTGTTTGGTGTAAGCCCATTCCCCCACCCCGAGATCCACCCTCCTGCGTGGGGCGTAGTTTTGTACTAGCAGGTCTTCGGCTGAAGCGTCATCGGTGCGGCGTGCGGGTAGCCCACGCTTCCCCGCTCGCCCTCGTCTCCGACCGGGATCGGTGTCTTCACACCGATCAGGTGAGCTTTGAGCCCCCATCCTTTGCTGATTTCACTATTGCTTAGCTTATTATTATCTCTAGTTACGCCATCGGCAGTGAGAGAGTGCTCATCCCAACATTCCGTCTAATCGAGTGCCACCACGGGTGAGTTGTGAGAGTGTCATTACATCCCACGCCCTCGGCATGCCGGCGGCCTTTGAAATTGGGCATCCCTGGCCCATTGGGGTCCATCCCTAGCTGGCCATATCCTTGGAACCTCGAGGTCAAACCTCGGACCCTCACCACCATCGCCGGTCCACCTACGGAACCAGGTGTGCGTGACACGGGTGAACCGCTTGTGAGAGATCGTTGTTCGGTCCGGTTGCTTGCAAATCTAGGTCCAAGGAGTGGTGTCACATCACTTGAGCTCTCGCTTGGTGACTTCACCACCATAGTGCAGTTTCACGTAATAAACTCTGATACGTCATACAAAGCACTGCTGGGCCGGCCATGGCTGCACAAAAATCAGGTGGTAGCTTCTACTCTCCACCAATGCATAAAATACCCTCGGGGCGGGAAAGAAGAAAGAGTGTTTGCCGACTTACACCCTTTCGAGGTGTTCGAATGTCACTTGTCAGATGCAGCTATGTATCTAGAGAAGTTGAAGAAGCCCAGTCCTCCATCTAAGGAGAAGGGAAAGAAGAAAATAGAATCTGGTGATTGGTTTCCCCCGCCACCGCCTGGCTATATAGCTCCCTCAGAAGTGTCATCCCTCTCCGAAGAAGAAGGAGACCCCATAGCTCTCCAACTCAACATTTACCCTCAACCGGGGGCATTAAACCCCGCTAAGCTACTTAGGGACATCAAGGTCCCGCTTGGGGTCGTCAAGCCCGTAGCCAGCGTAGACTGCCAAACAGTCGAAGTGTTGAAGATCATAGAGGTCCCTAATCCTGATGGTCAGCCTACCATATTCTATGTGGCCAAGGAGCTGCCTGTCAAAGGGGATGATGATTGCAGATTCCCTGAAGAGATGCGAGACCCACTCATCCCAATCATGGGACTCCCTTATATGACGGGCCGCGCAGTCAAGCTGGCCAGGAAATAACAAATCCCATTCTGTCAGCCTGCCAGTTAGAAGAAGATGTTCAAAGAATTGTGGGATCCCCCGAACATGGATAGAAGACTCTTGCAAATCACTCAACACCCAGGGCTAGGTTTCTCCATTGAAGATTATCAAGAAGTCAATATGATTTCAACCTACACTGTAACAAGTGAAGACCCCCCAGGGGCGATTTATGATGAATACATAGAATACTATGAAATAGCTGAACCATCGGCGGAATTGAAAGGCTCAAGCCCCTCCCGGGCGCAGGCGCAAAATGATCGTGGAATTCCTATTCCATGCAAATGTTGGGAATCCATCTCCATGGAGCCAACTGCAACCCCCAGCAATGACCCACAAGAGCCACAGGCTGAAGAAAGTCATCCCGTCCCTAAGGATCCCACATCCATAATCCAGCATCCAAGCTACATGGTGCATTTACGCTCGGCGCAAGGGCTGCTCATCCAGCCCGACCAGCGGCCAACTGGCTCAGAACACGGCAGAGCTGAAGTCCCACCAATAGGCGAAACAAAACAAGAATACATCTATGAGGCCCTTGAAGCTGAAGAAGATGGTGAAGGCTTTGTAGACCTATAGCCGGCTCCCCCGGAAATAGAAGATGGCGGTCAAGCCACTGTCGACGAATTAGTCGAAATAAACCTCGGCACTGAGAGTGATCCCAGGCCGACCTTCCTCAGTGCCCTCTTGTCACTTGAGGAAAGGGGGCAGTATGTGAAGCTACTCAAAGAATTTCGAGACTACTTTGCTTGGAATTATAAGGAGATGCCATGCCTTAGCCCTGTAATTGCCCAGCATACCATTGATCCTAAAGCCGAGCCGGTGAAGCAATCGCCCAGGCGAATGAGGCCCGAACTAGCAAATCAAATATGCAAAGAGGTCGACAAACTGAAGGACGTCGATTTCATGGCTGAAAATCAATATACCACATGGCTGGCAAACATTGTGCCCGTCAAGAAGAAAAATGGCCAGATCCGAATCTGTGTGGATTTTCGAGACCTGAATAAAGTCTGTCCGAAGGATGATTTTCCGGTGCCAATCGTCGAAGTGATGATCGATGCCACCACCGGCCATGAGGCCTTGTCGTTCATGGATGGGTCATCCGGATACAATCAGATCTGGATAGCAGAGCATGACAGAATCCACACAGCTTTTCGGTCGCCTAAAGGGATTTTCCATTACAAGCGGATGCCCTTCGGCCTCAAGAATGCTGGTGCCACCTACCAGAGGGCGATGACAAAAATATTCAATGAGTTGCTTTATAGCAAAGTCGAATGTTACATCGATGACTTGGTCGTCAAAACCAAGAAGAGGGAGGATTATCTGGATGACCTCAGAATTATATTTGAGAGGTTGCGTCTGCATGAACTGAAAATGAACCCGATGAAGTGCGCTTTTGGCGTTTCCAGCGGAAAATTCCTGGGCTTCGTCGTCAGATATCGGGGAATTGAAATAGACCCTGCAAAAATCAAGGCTATTCAGGAGCTACCTCCTCCCAGGAATCTGACAGAATTACGGTCGTTGCAAGGCCGGCTAGCCTACGTTCGTAGGTTTATCTCGAACCTCTCGGGGCTGTGCCAACCGTTTCACAAGTTAATGATAAAGGATGCCCCATTCGAATGGAGCGAAGAATGCCAGAAAGCTTTTCACCAGCTGAAGGAATATTTGAAGACCCCAACAGTCCTGGGGGCACCTGTTAAAGGGCGGCCGCTGATTTTGTACATAGCTGCCACTGAATGTTCTCTGGGGGCAATGCTGGCCCAAAATAATGAAGAAGGAAAAGAACAAGCTCTGTACTACCTCAGTCGATGATTGGTCAGGGCCGAAGCAAAATACACACCTATTGAAAGAGTCTATCTCGCTCTTGTGTTTGCAGCCAAGAAAATGAGGCACTACATGCTATCGCATGAAGTCACATTGATATCCAGGGCCGACCCGGTCAAATATATACTCTCCCAGCCGGTCTTGAAAGGGCGACTGGGCAAATGGGCTGTCATTCTCATGGAGTTTGATATTTCTTATGTGCCGCAAAAGGCCATCAAAGGCCAGGCCATTGCAGATTTCTTTGCAGCACACCCAGTGCCTGAAAATTCTCCTCTGATCACAGAGCTCCCTGAAGATGAAACTTTGGAGGTGGGCCAGATTCAGCAAGCCACTTGGCAGCTATATTTCAACTGTGCGTCGAGAACAGAAGCAGCCCCGTCTGGGCGAACAAGAATAAGAGCAGGGGCGGGTGTTGTCCTCAAATCCCCCGAAGGAGAGGTGTTACACACCTCTTGCTCCATCAACAAAGCCTGCACAAACAATGAAGCAGAATATGAAGCCCTAATAATCGGTCTTTAGCTAGCCCTCCAGTTGGATATCCGTATTGATGGGAATCGACGCCGAGCATGTACATTTTATTTTGCATTTATGTCCTTTAGTTTATTTGTATATCCATGGGAAAGTATATGCGCAATTGTACGGCTTTGTAAGCCAATGCGTCATTCCCACGGATTGTATGGGTTTCTATGTAATTTACCAGTAGGACCAGCAAGGGGGCCCTCAGCCCTTTCCCATTGGTCCATGTCATTCATGTGGGGTTGGTCAACCATCCTAGGTGGCCATCTAGAAGGGTTGAATGCCAATTGACCATATGGGAGACAAAGGGGGTAAATTTTCCAAGGTAGGCTACCTACCCTTCCAACTTGTCCCCTCTTGGTCAAGGGGGCGCCCCTCCCCTTATTATTTTATTGTTTTTGTGTGTGTTATTCACACTTCATCCCAACCCTCCATTCCCCATCCCTAGATCCAAGGGTCTACATTTGATTAGATACATAGCATATAAAAGGTTGTATTTTTCATTTGTTGGCATTAATGAAAGTGAAAAAAGCATTGTGCAAGAGCCCCCCCTTGTGAGAATTTCAACCTCCCCTCTCTCTCCCTCTGGTTTTTGTAATCCCCAACCCCCAATTCTAGAGTGGAACCCCTCTATCTCCTCCCCCTCAATCTCTGAGTTCATCGGTGCCGCCGCCGCCGCCGTTCGTGCCGCCATCGAGCCGCCGCGAAGCCGTCTTCGGTAATCTCTCCATCCAGGATAGAGACAACTTACATGAATTTCTGCTCCCACCTCCCTCCTCCTCTGGGGTTGAAATTTTCAAGAGTGGTTCACCTCTCGAACCCTTATCTTCATAAAAAAATTCAAGTCATATTTCCTTCATTTGGTATTTTTCCATTTTCGTTCAAACTGTCATCCTAGTTCTGCCAGATCTCTATCTACAGTGATAGTTTCCCTAAGTTTTCCATTCCCCGACCACCTTTTGATTTTTTTGGAGCCCCCCAATTTTACTGGGAGTTTTGTCCACCATCCTCCACCTCTCCAAATTTTTGTGGAATTTAGAAAGTTGGTTTCATATTTTTAGAAATTCCTGTCCCAACTCATCTACGGTTCTATCTGCATCAGTCCAGATCCGACCACAGTCCAGTGTAAACACTCTAGAAAATCCAAATCACCATATTTTCCAGATCTAAAAATACCCCTGGTTTCCTCTCTTGAAGAAATACAACTTTCTTGAAGGACCCAACTTCAGATTCGGACGTCTACCTCACGGTCAAAGGCGATCCACAGGAAAGTTCGCTGCTGATCAGAGAATTCGGGTACTGTACAATAGCAGCTTCAAAATTAATTAAGGCCCAGATCCGTGAAGATCCAGCTACTCTCTCCAGTCCTATATTGAAGGATTTTGAGAGAGATTTCCATCGGTACCTCCTGATCGTCGATCCGACATCGGGGTTGGTCGCAGCGAGCGATCTCGTCGAGTCGCGCGCTGAAAAACAGAACCGGCAGATCCGTGGCCGGTTATTCCGACCGGTGCCGATCGAAGCCGTCCGGCCTCCGGCCGGCGAATCAGCGTGCCGCCATCCTGGAGGCGCTTCCCCAAGTGTCCCCACTACAGTGGTGCCACCGGATCCCACACGGCCCCTCCGGCCAGCACGCGGGTCCCATAGTCACGAGTTCGGGTGCTGCCGAAGCTACGCGAGAAGCCGCCCGTCAACCCGAAATCGGTCCTCCCGGGCCCCATTGTGTCACCCTTTACCTCCCTACGTGGAGTGGGCCATAATTCATTACTGTAATATTCGTGTATTAACTGTCCTAGGAGTACGAGTTCGGCCGGGTCCGTCGTCCCCACGCCGAGAGCGTGGAGGTATCATTTTCGCTCCCTTATTCGGCATTTGCTTTCTTTCGTATATACATCTTTATGCCGCTGCTAGAGAGCATGTGTAGGGATATCTAGCTTGCTATATATTGTTTATTACCACTGCTGCGAGAGAGAGCGTGACCGTCCCGTGACCCGATCCGGGCACAAAAGAGAGCCGACCACCCTAGCTCATTGCCGGTTTCTCAACCGCGCACGTCTGACGCTTCCGTCGCTAAGGGACAATCACGAGCTCGTCTAGAGTCCGAGGGTCGCATATCATTTTGGAGTCGAGTCCGTGGTCCGTCCCTCATCACGTATGCTACAAGTGTTTGGGGATTCAATGCTGATCGTCAGACAAATTCAGGGATAATTTGAAGTCCGAAAAGCTGAGTTGCTGCCCTACCATGCCAAGGCAAAACAGCTCATGCAGAAGTTTTACTTGGTCGAAGTAAACCACATTGGCCGAGGTCAGAATGCACAGGCCGATGCATTAGCAAAGCTAGCAAGCTCACTGACAGCCCCGCCTGATGGGTCACTCAACATACGGGTGATCAATAGACGGCAAGTTCCCAGCATGATAGAGGAAGACACAAGTGAAGAAGAGCCTGAAGTGGCTACTGCAGAAACGGTCGGCTCACCCGACTGGCGTGAGCCCCTCCTGAAATGGTTTAAACACCAGCAACTGCCCAAGCAAAGGGAAGAAAAGATCAGGTTGATCCGAATGAAAGACTCCTATGAACTGAAGAGCAGAATCCTATTCCGAATTATGGCGGATGCCAAGAAAAAGATACTCCTTCGATGCCTATCAATAGAAGAAGAGTGGAGGGTGATGAAAGAAGTACATGCTGGGTCGGCCGGAGCACACCAGGCTGGGCCAAAAATGAAAATTGAAATCAAAAAGTTGGGCTACTATTGGCCGACAATGTTCGATGATTGTTGCAAATATGCCAAGTCGTGCCAAAAATGCCAAGAGCATGCCACGGTCCCCAGGCGGCCTCCAACACAGCTACATCCAACAGCACCCAGTTGGCCTTTCGCCCAATGGGGGACAGACGTGGTGGGTCCATTCCCCTCATCCTCTTTATGATGCAAGTATATCCTGGCAATAACAGATTACTTCTCCCGCTGGGCGGAGGCTGTAGCCTTGAAAGAAGTCACAGGAGAAATTATAGCCCGGTTTATCCGGAGAAATGTAATATTTCGATTCGGCATTCCCTACCAGATCGTATCAGACAACGGAAGTCACTTCCGAAATCAGAAGGTCTACAAGTTGGCCGAAAAGTACAAGATTGACTGGAGGACATCCACTCCGTACAACCCGCAAGCAAACGGGTTGGCTGAAGCCTTCAATAAAACACTCTGTACCCTCCTGGCAAAGATTGTCAGCTCTAATAAAAAGGACTGGGAAGACAAGATGTACGAGGCACTTTGGGCGTACCGCATAGTCTACAAAACCCCGACGGGTTGCTCACCTTTCTCCTTGGTATACGGCTCCGAAGCAGTCGTCCCCATTGAATTAGAAGTGCCCTCGTTGCGGGTCGCAATTCAACATGGTTTGATCGGAGACGACCGAACAAACGTCGAGCGAAGACTGGAGGAGCTCTCCGACTTGGAAGGGAAGCAACTCCGGGCCCAGCAGAATATACAGGTTCACCAGGCCCGCATAGCCCGTGCCTTCGACAAGCTTGTCATGGAACGCGAATTCAAGAAAGGTGACCTTGTGATGGTCAAAAGAAGAGAAGTCATGGCTGCCAACTACAAGGGTAAGCTGAATGAAAACTGGCTCAGGCCATACGTCATCCAGAAGGTCTACGAAGGAGGCGCATATATAGTCGTCAACCATAGGGGGGAGACTCAATTTCCACCTCTTAATGGAAGACACTTGAAGCTATACCATGCACCACTTCCCCAGCTTGATGAGCAGCTGAAGCCCCTGCCTTAGGCGGAACAAGAATGTTTCTTAGATCTCCCGTGAGACTATGCAATATCTCTTAAAAAAAATTTCATCCAAGTCATTTGGGGACGTTGATTCATCAAGTCCCACCAGAATGCGAACAAACCAGTGGCCCAGACCTTCCGTCTGGAGCCATAAACAAAAAAAAAACCCTTGCTTTGGCACTAACCCCGTGTCAATGAATAAACCACATCGGTCCTCGACTCCCTGTCGACATCGATGAATAAACCCGTGGCCCAGACCTTCCGTCTGGAGCCATGAACAGAAAAACCTTGCTTTGGCACTAACCCCGTGTCAATGAACAAACCACGTCGATCCCCGACTCCCTGTCGGCATCGATGAATAAACCAGTGGCCCAGACCTTCCGTCTGAAGCCATGAACAAAAAGACCCTTGCTTGGGCACTAACTCCCTGCCAATGAACAAAACCACGTCGATCCCCAACTCCCTGTCGGCATCGATGAATAAACCAGTGGCCCATACCTTCCGTCTGAAGCCATGAACAAAAAGACCCTTGCTTTGGCACTAACCCCGTGTCAATGAACAAACCACATCGATCCCCGACTCCCTGTCGGCATCAATGAATAAACCAGTGGCCCAGACCTTCCGTCTAAAGTCATGAACAAAAAGACCCTTCCTTTGGCACTAACCCCGTGTCAATGAACAAACCACGTTGGTCTCCCACTCCCTGTCGGCGTCGATGAATAAACCAGTGGCCCAGACCTTCCGTCTGGAGCCATGAACAAAAAAAAAAACCTTTCTTTGGCACTAACCCCGTGTCAATGAACAAACCACGTCGATCCCCGACTCTCTGTTGGCATCGATGAATAAACCAGTGGCCCAGACCTTCCGTCTGGAGCCATGAACAAAAAAAAAACCTTGCTTTGGCACTAACCCCGTGTCAATGAACAAACCACGTCGATCCCCGACTCTCTATCGGCATCGATGAATAAACCAGTGGCCCAGACCTTCCGTCTGAAGCCATGAACAAAAAGACCCTTGCTTTGGCACTAACCCCATGTCAATGAACAAACCACGTCGGTCTCCGACTCCCTGTCGGCATCGATGAATAAACCAGTGGCCCTGACCTTCCATATAAAGCCATGAACAAAAAAAAACCCTTGCTTTGGCACTAACCCCGTGTCAATGAATAAACCACTCAATATCTCAATCCAGTCCCACCGATGAATAAACCCGTAGCTCGGACCTTCCGTCCGAAGTCAGCTCGGACCCTCCGTCCAGGTTGATGAACAAAAAGAACCCTCTTTACTCGGCCCGTCCAGGTCGATGAACAAAAAAAAACCTTCATTGCTTCGGCTCGGACCTTCCGTCTAGGTCGATGAACAAAAAGAACCCTCTTTGCTCAGCTCGGACCCTCCGTCCAGGTTGATGAACAAAAAAAAACCTCTTTGCTTGGCTCGGACCTTCCGTTCGAGTTGATGAATAAAAAGAACCTCTTTGCTTGGTTCGGACCTTCTGTTCAAGTCAATGAACAAAAAGAAACCTCCTTGCTTGGCTCAGACCTTCCGTTCGAGTCAATGAATAAAAAGAATCATCTTTGCTCGGTTGGGACCTTCTGTCCAGGTCGATGAACAAAAAGAAGCTTCTTTGCTCGGCTCGGACCTTCCGTCCAGGTCGATGAACCACAAGAATCATCTTTGCTTGGCTGGGACCTTTCGTCTAGGTCGATGAACAAAAAGAACCATATTTGCTCGGCTCGGACCTTTCATCAAGGTCGATGAACAATAATAACCTTCTTTGTTCGGCCCGGACCCTCCGTCTGAGTCGATGAATAAACAACATTCCTTAAATCAACAAAAGTCACCAACTCCCCAATGGGATTGACCTCATCTAAGTCGTTTTAGGCCTCTTGCCTAGGCCGACGCATTAACTCTGTTCATCTTCTTCGGTATTCACCTATACCGATGATTAAGCCCCTCCTCACTTGGGCTAGACATACATGTCTGCGTGCCTACGCGGTGAAGTGGTTCCCTCATCCCTTCGCTGAAGGAGTGAGCGCTTTCCTGCGAATCAGCACCGGACTAACACTTCACTAGCCCAGAAGAACAAACATCTTCTCAAAGAGCTCTACACTCGCGGGCCCTGTGCACTCGTCCCTCGCTTGCGCCACCCGCGAGTGGGGGGCATTTGCGGACGTCAAAAAAATGATGATGAAGATCATACGGCATGTACGTCGCCGCATCCGAGAGCAGGTCGAAGACGGAGATGCCAAATAAACCCCATACCTCGCCCAATCAGGACGGGAACACACTTGGTGGCCGGCTACCAGACAAGGAAGCCCCTCAAGCAGAAGGCGTGGCCACGGCTCTCCAAACGGCTATGCCGAAGCCCAAATCAAAAGAAAACCAGAGATTTCGGACACAGGTTCGGCATATGTTAAAAACCATTCGCAATTCTAAACTGGGGCTCAAAGGCTTCAAACCAAACACTGCGGAGGCAATGCATCAAAATCAGAGCATTCTGGGAATATATGCGGTCGTCTGAACGGTCGAAACCTTAAGAAAAGGCCCAAAACCGGCGTGACCATCACTTAAGCCGGCGCGCTCTTAAACCGACATCCCCCCCCTTGGGATTCCTTAAACCGGCATGCTCCCTTCTCCCTTCTCCCTTGGGGTGTTAAACCGGCACGCATCACTATTCACGTGTCACTATTCAAGCCACTATTCATATCACTATTCATGCCTTACTATTCAAGCCATTCTCGTTTTGTTGTTAATTCGGCGCGCACAATGTCGCGCCATTTTTTAACCCGAAGCTGTCCCATCTTGATTTCGGCCCCCTGTTTCCCGCAGACAGATGGACCGAGAGTTGCGTGAAGCAGAGAAGTCTCCCGACATCACCCAACAATCCGTCGGCCAAGCCCTGGGAAGTCGCGTGAAGCAGAGAAGTCTCCCGACATCACCTAACAATCCGTCGGCCAAGCACTGGGAAGTCATAAAGAGCCGGCTACCAACTCCTTTGTCGGGAGGAAAGATAGGAAGAAGCTTCTAGGAGGTTTCTTCCCCAGAAGATACCTTCCCTGCATCCTCTACGGGAGAACAGAAGTATAAACAGGGCCAAGGAAGAGAAGGAAAGGGTTGTTGGTCGGTTTTTTTCAGGTTCGGCTGGGCATTCTACTTCCACGGCTCCACGGATACAAGAGAGCAGAAGAGAAGAAGAGAAGAAGAGAGGTGAGGGTGAGAAGAGAGTTTGGAAAGGGGGAAGAGCTTGTGCTCTATCCCCCTCTCCTTGAGTGCTTTCCCTTCTTCCTCCCCCTTTGTTTCCTCTTACTTTCGGGGTAGATCCCCTGCTGTATTTCAATCTTCCCCAGGATTGTGGATGAATAAGAGAGTTATCTTCTTGCAAATACTCATCCCGCTTCGCGAATCATCACCCGTGAGTTGTAAGAGCTCTTGAAGGCTAGTCCTTGAGCTTCTTTTTCCGCACTCACATCTAGGCTATCGGACCGCCATGAGGTCCAGATTCTGAGGTTCACCCCGGAGCAATCCGTTTGGTGTTCCTCTATTTTCTCTGGCAAACCTAAGTCCAGGGGAGATGCTGCCCAATTTTTGCCAGAAACAAGAACACATAAGAACAAACGAACATACTAAGCTCTTTGGAGATAAGAACAGCATATGTCTGAAGCCTCTGAATCAAACTGAACCTCTGAGTTCCTGCATAAACAAAGCCTTCCAAATAAAACATTCAAACTCTCATGCTAATTCACCTTAACAAGTGATCAAAACACTTAAGCTTCCTCTCTACAAGCTTAATCCATCCATTGAATGAACAAATCAGTCATCAAATTAACCCATGGGTGAAAGAAAGAAGAAACAGAATGATATAAAACCCAAAGAGCCTAACCCGGCGCGCCCCCTAATCCGGCGCCGGTTAATCCGGCGCGCTACCCCCCCGCGCCGGATTAGCTTCACACTCAAATACACTTTCCAAATCTTGGAATGAATAGTGCCCCCTAAACCGGCGCGCCCCTTTGCTTGGCCTTAATCCGGCGCGCCCCCCTTATGCTCCCTTATCTGGCGCGCCCCTCTTAGCCCTCTATTCCGGCGCGCCTTACTATTCATTGGCCTTATTCCGACGCGCCCCTAGCCCCTTATGAACCCCCTTATCCGGCGCGCCCCTCTTGTGTTGCCTTATTCCGGCGCGCCCCTTTGTCATGCTAAGCCGGCGTGCCTCAAGGAAAGAAAGTGATTAACCGAATAAAAAGAAGAGACTTGAATCTAATGGATAAAACAAATGAAATTAGTATTACCCCTCCATAATCAAAATTTTGTTCCGGGGGTGAAGCCCCCGGAAGCCCCCACAAGGGGCACTGCCCCCTTGACCCCCGCGACCTGACCAGGCAGGTCGAACCCCGCGACCTGACCGCGCAGGTCGATCCGTGTGCGAGGGCGCACGTTGGCGAGTTTGGGCTTCACACTTAACAATACACTCCCCCCGGATTGTGTGCAGCAAAGAGAAATCAAGAGTGCCTCGTGGTATCGGACTTGAGCCTCGGAATTCCCGATATGGTCATAGTCCCGAACCGTCTCGGGCCAACAGTTCATTAAGCTGACCCGCTTCGACCGGGATTCAGTCCCGCAATCACATTAAACTTGCCGTACCTACGGCAAACATCCATATGGCTTTGTCTTCACCTTCGATGCTTCAAATGCGGACTCTCGTCCGAATAATGAATGGTCCGTTAGTGACCGACATATATACCGGGATCTAATCCCCCACTTGCATTAAACTTGCCGTACTCACGGCAGACATTTGTACGGTTTGTCACCGTCTCTTACGCTACAAACACAGACTTTTGTCCGAACAAGAAATGGTCCGCCAGTGACCGACATATGCACGTTTGTGAATGTTTAAGCCCCAATGTGGGGTTTGTTTAAACGCAATCCGTGATTTCGCTCTCGCTTCCATTACTATGAATTTCAGGCCATTGGGCCCCCTTTTCCAGTGATTAATCAAGGGTTTTCTCCTCTCCAAGGGGATGTAATTAACGTCGTAGCCTTTATGGTACGACGGGTTCTCAGTCCCGACACGATATATACAATTGTCTGATTACTTAGATCGAGCGCACCATGGGCTTCTTTCAAGCCCGCATAAATCGTCACCTAGGTGACTGGCATGCCCTCGCACTAATAAATCGAACAAACGAACAAAAGGATGAATAAACTAATAAAATGAGCAACGTCCCGAAAGTGCGTCCACACTAGCGTCTTCATCAGCGTGCAAATACATCTTAGCAGCTACAGACTACTTCTCCAGATGGGCAGAAGCAGTTGCATTAAGAGATGTCACGGGAGAACTGGTTGCAAGATTCTTTCGGTAAAACATAATATTCTGGTTTGAGATTCCCAGCCGAATTATCTCTGACAATGGTAGCCATTTCAGAAATCAGAAGGTTTACCGGCTAGCAGACAAATACAAGATTGACTGGAGGACATCGTCTCCCTACAACCCTCAAGCCAATGGACTTGCAGAAGCCTTCAAAAAGACACTATGCACGTTGCTGGCAAAGACTATTAAGTCTAATAAAAAGGACTGGGAAGAAAAGATGTACGAGGCGCTCTGGGCCTATCGTACCATCTATAAAACCCCAACCGGCTGTTCGCCATTCTCCCTCGTGTATGGGTCAGAGGCTGTGGTGCCGATTGAATTAGAAGTTCCTTCGCTGCGAGTCACCGTCCAGCATGGACTAGTCAGCGGTGAACAAACCAATGCAGAAAGAAGATTGGAAGAGTTCGCCGAGCTCAAAGGAAAGCGCCTCCGGGCGCAACAAAACATCCAACTCTACCAAGCTTGCATGGCCCGTGCTTTCGATAAGCTGGTCAAAGGTCGAGAATTCAAGAAAGGAGACCTGGTGATGGTCAAGAGAAGAGAAGTGGTGGCCTCCAATCCCAAAGGGAAGTTGGTCAAAAACTGGGTCGGACCGTACATCGTCCACCGAGTATATGAGAAAGGTGCTTACATCCTGGTGGACCATAAAGGAGTCATCCAGTTCTCCCCACTCAATGGGAAGCATATGAAGCTGTATCATATGGCACAACCCACATTCCCTGAGTGAGCAGAATACCTTTCCTTGGTCTAATGGCGTTCCGCCCTAACCGAGCTACCCTCACCTTGGTTTAGTGGCACTCCGCCTTGACCGAGCCACCTTCACCTTGGTCTGGCAGCACTCCGCCCTGACCGAGCTACCCTCACCTTGGTTCAGTGGCATTCCGCCCTAACCGAACTACCTTCACCTTGGTCTAATGGCACTCCGCCCTGACCGAGCTACCCTCACCTTGGTTTTGTGGCGCTCTGCCCTAACCGAACTACCCGCATCTCGGTCCAGTGATGGTCGGCCCCGACCAGACTCGCATAGTGTCTACGATATTGCCATTACGGGTCTTATGCCCGAATCGGCACAAATCTACCCCTTTGCGTCAGCATTGCCTTCTTGCTGACGAATAAGCTCTTTTTCTCGGCGCAAGACTTCATGTCCTAGCCGACCTTTATACAGCATTGCCATTGCAGGCCTTACGCCTGAATCGGCACAAATCTACCCCTTTGCGTCAGCATTACCTTCTTGCTGACGAATAAACTCTTTTCTCGGCGCAAGACTTCATGTCCTAGCCGACCTTTATACAGCATTGCCATTGCAGGCCTTACGCCCGAATCGGCACAAATCTACCCCTTTGCGTCAGCATTGCCTTCTTGCTGACGAATAAACTCTTTTTCTTTGCGCAAGACTTCATGTCCTAGCCGACCTTTATACAGCATTGCCATTGTAGGCCTTACGCCCGAATCGGCACAAATCTACCCCTTTGCGTCAGCATTGCCTTCTTGCTGACGAATAAACTCTTTTCTCGGCGCAAGACTTCATGTCCTAGCCGACCTTTATATAGCATTGCCATTGCGGGCCTTACGCCCGAATCGGCACAAATCTACCCCTTTGTGTCAGCATTGCCTTCTTGCTGACGAATAAACTCTTTTTCTCGGCGCAAGACTCCATGTCCTAGCCGACCTTTATACAACGTTGCCATTACGGGCCTTACGCTCGGATCGGCCCAAATCTAGCCATTACGTCAGCATTGCCTTCGTGCTGACGAGTAAACCCTCTTTCTCGGTGCAAGACTTCGTGTCTTAGCTGGCTCTCTCAACATCCTTCTGTTACGTGAACAAAAAAAAGAAGAAAAAAAGATAAAATGGGGTTAAAAATAGAGATATCCCACCAGTCTTGTTCCTAAATCAGGACAAGGGTAAAAATGGCTATAACCCGGCTATAGCGAAGACCCGAAAGGGTGTTATAGGTAAAATCGGGTACCTCGCCACGTGAAAACCTAAAAGGGCGCGTGGGCAAAAGTAAGAGGGGGCTGACTTCGACGAAAACCTGAAAGGGCGCTCAGGTCAGTAAAGTGGTAATCTAAAAAGTTCCTCCTTATTCTCCTCCTAATGAAACTCCCAAGGGACAACCATCAAAAGTCCCACCTGAGATCCCCTACTAAACCCGTATTCAGCCTTCGCCACCATCGGCGAGATCGGTCGGCCTCCACCTTTAACGCGGACCTTCCGTCCCGGTTAATGAACATACCCCTTGCTTCGACATGTAAACCACATCGAGGAACAAACCTATGTTCGACCCTCGTCATCATCGGCGAGATCGGTCGATCTCTACCCTTAACTTGGACCGTTCGTCCCTGTTAATGAATCTATCCTTGCCTCGACATGTGACCCATACCGAGGGATAAAAATATGTTCGACCCTCGTCATCATCGGCGGGATCGGTCAGCCTCTACCCTTAACCTGGACCTTCCGTCCCTGTTAAGAACTGCACCCTTTGCTTTGGCGTTTAACCAATGTCGACGAATTAAACCAGGATCCGACCCCTGTCATCATCGACAAGGCCGACCGACATGCTAGCGGGCAAGCTCTCCTGTGTCCTGACTTCTTCCTACAAAAAAAAAAAGAAAAAAAAAGATGGGGTTAAAAATAGAGATACCCCGCCGGTCTTGCTCCTAGATTAGGGCAGGGGCAAAAATGGCCATAACCCGACTGTAGCGAAAACCCGAAAGGGCGTTACAGGCAAAATCGGGTACCCCGCCACGTGAAAACCCGAAAGGGCGCGTGGGCAAAAGCAAGTGGGGGCTGACTTCGGCAAATATCCGAAAGGGCGCTTGAGTCAGTAATGTGATATATAAAAAAAAAGAGAGAGAAAATGAATGATGAGATGATGATGTAGTAGCGAGGTTAGCCTCGTTCACCATTCCACTTCCTGCCACCACTTCGACCCTTGTCACCATCGGCAAGATCGGTCGCTACTCTTTTCGACCCTTGTCACCATCGGCAAGATCGGTCGCTACCCTTTCCGACCCTTGTCACCATCGGTAAGATCGGTCGCTACCTTTTTTGGTTTCTGTCATCATCGGCAAGACCGTCTACCACTCCGACCCTTGCCACCATCGGCAAGATCGGTCGCTACCCCTTTCGACCCTTGTCACCATCGGCAAGATCGGTCGCTTTCTTTTTCGGTTTCTGTCATCATCGGCAAGACCGTCCACCACTTCGGCCCTTGCCACCATCGGCAAGATCGGTCGCTACCCATTTCGACCCTTGTCACCATCGGCAAGATCGGTCGCTACCTTTTCGGCCCTTGTCACCATCGGCAAGATCGGCCATCTTTTCAACCTTTGTCACCATCGGCAAGATCGGTCGCTACCCTTTTTGGCCCTTGTCACCATCGGCAAGACCGGCAACCACTTCGACCCTTGTCACCATCGGTAAGATCGGTCGCTACTCTTTTCGACCCTTGTCACCATCGGCAAGATCGGTCGCTACCCTTTCCGACCCTTGTCACCATCGGCAAGATCGGTCGCTACCTTTTTCAGTTTCTGTCATCATCGGCAAGACCGTCTACCACTCCGACCCTTGCCACCATCGGCAAGATCGGTCGCTACCCCTTTCGACCCTTGCCACCATCGGCAAGATCGGTCGCTTTCTTTTTCGGTTTCTGTCATCATCGACAAGACTGTCCACCACTTCGCCCCTTGCCACCATCGGCAAGATCGGTCGCTACCCATTTCGACCCTTGTCACCATCGGCAAGATCGGTCGCTACCCCTTTCGGCCTTTGTCACCATCGGCAAGATCGGTCGCTACCTTTTTCGATTTCTGTCATCATCGGTAAGACCGTCTACCACTCCGACCCTTGCCACCATCGGCAAGATCGGTCGATACCTTTTTAACCCTTGTCACCATCGACAAGATCGGTCGCTACCTTTCTCGGTATCTGTCATCATCGGCAAGACCGTCTACCACTCCGACCCTTGCCACCATCGGCAAGATCGATCGCTACCTTTTTCAGTCCCCGTCAGCACCCACGAATCCGACTGACAAGCCGTCTATCCTTATTTCCTAAGCTCTGAAGGGGCCTCTATACCCTTTTGGTCCCTCAAACTCTTGGCCTGCACTAGCCATTGCCTGGTCCCGAGGGGGGTCACAGCGCGGTGGAGCGAACACCTCACCCATTTGCTGAAGGTGTGAGCGCTCTCCTGCCCTAGTGACTCACACACTCGGACTAGAATTAACTGGCGAATGGAAAGGGGAAAGAAAAGAATAATGAAAGGATGGAGTCTTCGTTTAAACAGCAAGATGGAGATTTTTCATTCCTATGAAATAAAAAAGTACATGTTACGCGGGGCATTCCCCGAAATACATGAAGTCCATCAAAAGGGGGCAAAATAGAAAAAAAGACTATGGCAGAGGGCGTCGGAAGATGTCCTCCGACTCTGGAATGCCCAAGGAAGGATGGCGGGTTAGTTCTTGCAGTCTGAACTCAGTGGCCTCCAGCTGAGATAGTTTCTCCCCGAGGGAAGCAGCTTGTCCCTCGGCCATCTCTGCCTCCTCCATCCTCTGGACTTCCAGGCGCTCTACTTCTTGAAGCTCAGCCTCTGCCCTTGAAAGTTCGGCCTGTAGCTCTGCTATCCGGGCCGTGAGGAAGCTTCGGCGCTGCAAAGAGGCATTGGCATCATTCATCATCCTCGCCGCAGTCCCTTTCAAAGAGATGAGAGCTGCTCGACATTCAGCTCGCTCCAGTGTTATGGCCTCCAGCTGGTCAGCTGCTTCCCGGCCTAAGAATTCCCTTCTGTTCACATATTTCAGAAGCAAAACAACCCGTGGAGTCCAGTCGTCCATGGGGCAACCAAAAGCCAACAGCGAGCGGGATAAGTGCTCTATCAAGCCCCTCAGCTGAACATAAGTCAAATCTTTGATAGCCGTTATGGTCTGCTGAAGGGTCCCTAAGAACTGCCACACAAGGTCACTCGACGACTAGAGACCGAGCGGCGATGTCTCGGGTAGTTCAGACTCCACTCTGCTATCCACACTGGCCCAGATATCGTCGCCCGTCCCAGAAGATGACGACGGCATGATCTGCAGTGCACTAGTGTGGGGAACAGCCGCGGTGGCCGATATGGTAGCTGGAGTCTCAATGATGACGACTTCCCTGCCAGCCCCTTGGGATGAAGCTGCAACAGGAACGCCAAGAGCCAAGGACATCTGTTCCTCGCCTCCAACTCGACTGACCCCCATGTGGCCAGTTTCAGCAGTAAGAGCCAAGGCCCCAGTAGTCCCGGCTTCCTCTTCGACGATCTCTCCCGCCTCTACCTCGGAGGGGCCATCTTTCTCCGAAGCCGACCATTGTGCGACTTCCAATGGCTGAGAGTCCTCGACTGCTACCAACTCATCAACCCTCACAAGCGCTCCGGGTCCTACTGAAGCCACTACCGCTGCATAGTCCTTGGGATATCGCAGTGCGATAGGCCGCAAGACGGGCGGGAAAGTTGCCTGACCCGCGCCTAGAGCCGGAAGGGGTATCTGCACCGTCATGGTTGGCAGCACCACCTCAGTCTGCACCAGAAATATGTACATCAGAAAGCTAAAATGAAAAGAAAGGAAGGGTAGCAGGCACCGACCACGGCAGGATCCTCACCTCAGCCGGTACTAGGCTCATATCTCCCAGGGCAGCCTCTGCAACCCCAGCCCCTGCGCTCACAAGTGAGCCGGACGGCCCAGGACCACTCCATGAAAACCGGGGCGGGCTGAAAGTCAGGTGATCACTTTCATAGGCCGAAGATGCCCCGACATCCTCAGTCTCTGTGTCGACATGTGGGAACTCCTCATCACTGGAGCCGCCACCATAATCAACCTGCTCAGAGGAAGAGGATTCCTCTGCTCTTTCGGGACCCTCCACCATCAGAGCAGGAACCTCGCCAGAAGGAGCATCATCTGCAGCAGGGACTTCCTCCGTGCACTCCACACCAGGGGCAATAACTGACGGGATCTCAGGGGCAAGCTCACCCTGCTCCCGGGCAATCGCTTCCTCTGCGCCCTCTACGCCCGGGAGCAATGACGGTTGCATATCAACTGAAGTTTACAACAAGGAATAGTCAAGCCGACTGAAGGCATGAAGACTCACGGTGGAATTGCGACTAAACTACAAATTACCTTCCATTTCCTACCTAGGCGTTGGAGAAGGTAGATCTCTCTCTACGATAGCAGCAGGGATTTCCCCTGCCCCTTCCCTAGCCACGGCGCCTACCGTCGCCTCCAGCCCGACGACCGTAGTGACTGTATCGGCAACTGTCAGCATGGAGTAGCCAAGGTAGTCAAAGTAAGCCAATGAATTCTGGAGAGATGAAGAGCCTACCTTCGGCTTCTGGCCTTTGCATGCGGGAGGCCTCGAACTCTTCGAAGGATACAACCGAAGGAAGAACGGTTGCTGGTTCCTTTTCTGCGGCCTTCCGTCGGCGTGCCTGTGTCACTCGGGTCACTACCGCTTTGGCCTTCCCAACGGCCTCCCTCAACTGGGATCGGGTCTGCTTTCTCGAATCGCCAGGAGGCAGTGGCATCTTGGTCGGGGCTGGCTCGGGAACCTCGAAGTATGCTGGCTTCTGAGCTTTTATTATCAGCTCCCTAAAGTGCCGAGTCTTCTCCGAAGTTGGTCGGACTGCACATGCACGAAGGTGAGAATAATACACCACAATGAAGAAAAGAGGCTGGCCGAAGGGCCTAACTGAAGTAATAGAACATACTTGCTGGCCCCGTGTAGAAGGGGAAGAGAGGCCAATAATATAGCGAGGGCACTTTATCTCTCGAAGCTGCCTCGCGAATAAGCCACCATAAATCTCCTATCTTTTCACTCGGCTCAGCCAGTAGCGCCAGGTACTCGTGGCCACGAGAAGATAGGTGATAATATAAGCTCAGGTGGTCAAGCCCCCATCTGTCGGCATATTTGAATGAGATATGAAGGGGTCGCTCCAGAATGGCTTCGCTGGGACCACCCACTGAAAGACCATGTGAGCGAAAGAGCGTAAATATCCAGGGGGTATTGTCATATAAAGCATCCCGCCTGTCTTCCCTACGGATGCAAGTCCGATAGGGGTACAACCTATCCACCTCGGGACGCCAGTCGGCCACAACCGAGATGGGTTCCTCCACCGGCAGAGGGAGTTGCTGAAGGACCACCCTCTCGTTGCTCACCCGGCATAAACCCCGAAGTGTTTTCACATAGTCATCCTTGCTGATTGTGGGCAACTTCGGGTCGACTTTGGTCCGGTGACTTTTCATGGCCTTTCGGGCCTCCAGATAGGCCCTCACTTCCGTATTGGTCCAGGATTTCAGCTTCTTCAAAAAGGAGGGCTCAATATCAAAGGCTGGCTCTGGCTGGGAGTCCAGAAACCTATGCTCTGCTACGGCCCAACACTCTCGCCGGGAGCTCCTGTAGAACCCCGTCCGCGCGTTCCACCACTTGATATACTCAGGAGTGACGCGGGAGAAACGGGCAGGGGTTGGCCCACTGCTCTAGGTCTGAATGCGTGAGCATCAGTGGCCCTCAGCTCGGCAAACCACCCCACAGATATCTGGTGCTTAAAGCGGACCGCCAGGCAGTCCAGCAGAAATGATTCTTCTCTGTACTCCCATTTCAACGGGGCAAGAAACAAGCCAAAGATCGGCTTCTCCCGGTCCACTCTGCCTACGGAATCATTCCACCGAGTAGGTACGAATTTAGGGGCCCTGATCAGCAGCCCATCTTCTGGAGCCAGATCTTGCAGTCCCAGCACGACGCTCCATTTACTGACTTCTCCGGGAAGATAAATTGGCCTTCCCCGCACCACACAGTCCGAGAGACTATCCCTCTCCACTAACAAGGCCTGCTCGGCTTTGCGGACGAGGAACATGTCTCTCTTCCCCTGAAGGTTGAAGTGCCGGAGGAGGGACATCATATGTTTGTCCTTGGGGTGATCCCGCCTAACAGTGCCTTCTCGGTCATAGTGAAAAGAATCGCCTCCAAGGATGAGGAGACGGCCAGTGTCCACGGTATCGGTCTCCGAATCTGAGGACTCCGCAACTACGACCAGTTGGTCGTGCCCCCGATCAAGGGAATGAACATTCTCCCACGTCACCACGGCACGGGAGGCAGAAGAAGAAGAACCAGATGCCATGTTGGCTGCAAAGAAGCGCATCAAACAATAAGCAAAGTCAGAAAATAGCTGATCAAAACAAATTTCTGACAAAATTTCGGCAGAGTCTCCCCAACACGGGAGATTGCCAAAGAAAAGCGGGAACATGTCAACTAAGGGAAAGGCCCCTAAAAAGTAGCCATTGGAATTACACCAAGGCCAAATAGGACACCCGGGGGAATAGCTCCGAGGGCAAGCCCTGCTAGAAGCCTCCCGGGGCCCAAAGAATGGGTTTGAAACCCAAAAGAGCAACACTCCGCTCACCCCGAAGAAGAAGCCGCTCTCGCCCTCAGCCCACTCGGCGCCGCAGGAAGAGCAGGAAGAGAGAGAAAGAAACTTTACAAATGAGCAGTGATGAAGGAAGAATGAAGGGCGAAGAGTTTATATAGGGGAGACTTCCCCTTTTAATCCGGCGCGCTATTTAGCGCGCCGAATTAGCACTCCCCCGAGCAAAAGGCGCGCCGGTTATGGGCGCGCCAAATTAACAGACCTGTTAAACATGAAAGGCGCACTGGATTAGATTCCAGTGCCCGGGACCGCGCCGAATTAACACTTCTTCTAAACATAGAAGGCGCGCCGGATTAACATATAAAGCTCAAGGTCACACCGTATTAAAAACATTAAAGCCCAGGGGCGCGCCGGATTAACCCTATGCCGTATTAACATTCAAACGGCGCCGGATTAGCATCCGTGCCGGAATAAGTATTGTGACTCCTTTGTGTTGATGATGTTGACATTTGTTTCATTTCTTTGGCAACACCTTATCTTGATTGATTGTTTGTTTTGATTGATTGGCAACAGTTCCTATTTTGATGAAATTGCTTTTATCAGGTTGTCTGTGTACATAATGCAGTCAGAGTCTATACTGTGTTCTGCACACACTCACAAGTCTTCACAGTGCTTTGCAGCATGAAACTCTATACAATGGCACACATTGCAGCGTCAACGCATTGCATTATCTTTACATGTGTGTACATTGCATCACATCGTTAAAGTCTGCACATCGGCTAAGTGTGTACATTGTTCACCTTAGTTAAAGTCCATTCATTGGACTGTGCATAGTCTATACATTGCCCGTTGTTGCAAGTCCATACATCCACAGTGCATTGCATAGTCTATACACTGCACGTTCAAGTTCAAAGTATATACATTGCTGCATTACCTGCTAGAGTGAAGTCTGTACAGCCGAAGAACACATATCAAGTCTATACATTGAGCTACTGTGCAAGTCCACACATTGGCCTTCATGCTTGAAAGTCTATACAATGGACTATGCTTCGCAAAGTCTATACATTTGTCAGTGGTAAGTATATACAGTGAGCGTCTCATGAAGTCAATACAGTGCACTATGCATCCTTCGTTGAACTTCCAAGTCTATACATTGAAGTAAAGTATGTACAACCATCAGTGATCTTCCAAGTATGTACATCCAACTGTTCATCTTCGAAGTCTGTACATTGGAAGCTTTACCTACGTTTTCCTTCAAGTCTATACATCGGTAATTTTACCGTCGTTTCCCTTGAAGTCTATACACTGATCGCTTTACTTTCGTTTCCATTTGGAAGTCCATACATTCGCTGCTTCTTTGTTCAAGCCTATACAGCCTTTCATTTTGAAAGTCTATACATCGGGAAGTCTTCACATTGGCTGCTGAATGATATTCAAGTCTACACATCGGCACTGTAGCATGCATTTCGTAAAGTCTATACATTGCATGCTTCACTCTAAGTCTATACACTCGTGAGTGTTTCATCAAGTCTATACATTGGACGCTATTCTTCAAAGTATGTACATCGCATCATATTGTTCATGTAGTGTCTTGGTGAAGTCTATACATCGTTTCACTGTACAGGTCCATACATTGCATTGCATTGGCTAAGTGTGTACATCAGTCTGTCTCTGTTGCGTCTAAGGCTTTGGGCAAAGTCTATACAGACTCCACCGTCTCTTCCAGCGTCTCACGCTATCCAAGTCTGTACAGTGTCTGTCTTCATGCATCAGTCAAAGTCTATACAGCCAGGTACGTCTCATTTAGAGTCTAAGGCAAGTCTGTACATTGGACTGTGTCTTCGTGCATCATGTTAAGTCTATACACTGGGTCAGGTTCTTAAAGTGTATACATTGGCCTTAGCTCTCATAGTCTGTACATTGATCCTTAGATTCGAAGTCCATACATTGGTCTTCATATTCAAAGTCTGAACACCCGTTCACTTCACTCAAGTCTATATATTGGAGTCTTTCCCTACGCTTCTAAGGCGAAGCCTATACATTGCCTTTGGGCTTCAAAGCCTATACATCGGCCTTAATCTAAAGTCCATACATTGGGTGAGGTTCTTCATAGTCTGCACATTGCTTTACAATTCAGCAAGTATGTACAGCCCTTCATATAAACTGAAGTCTATACATCGTGATGTCTTACACATTGGCTGATTGAATGATATCAAAGTCTATACATCCGATTGTTCAGCTTGTGGCCAAGTCTGTACATTGGCCTTCATGCCTCAAGTATATACATTGCTTTTTCTTTCAAACAAGTCCATACACTGAGCAAGTATACACATTGTGCTTGTCTTGTAAAGTCCATACATTGATGTCTGTACGTCGGCTATAAACCGAATTCTATACACTGCAATGAATATAATTACAGCTGATGATTTGATACTCTGTTTGACAGGGATTCTCTACAGGGATTGCTGACATGGCTCGTGATCCCAGGAGGATGAGGTGATCAGATGATGACACGTGGATAAAGTTGCCTCGGATCTGGCGAATTGCTTGGGCGGGAAAATGTGGAAACCACGCGCCCTTATCCACCTGTTGCCAGTCTATATTGAAGCCTTGGTGTTCAGATGGAGGTTGATCAAAAACTGAAGAGAGCAAAGTCTATACAGCCAGTCTGAAAGCGGCAGAGTGCTATCGATCCACTGTGAGAAGAGAACAGAGAAGAAGAAAAAGATAGAAGAGAAGATCAAGAGAGATGAGCTGAGAGAGCTTGATCGAGAGAGTGAGATTGTGAGAGTTTTTGTTTAAGAGGTTGTATCTCAGTCTCTTGGTTCAGAAACCAGAGCTGAGCATTGCTCATTCGAGCTACATTCCCATTTGGGTTTTCATTTTCATTTTGCTTATGTCTTTCATTTCTGAATTCCTGTTTCTTCAAGCTGTGAGTCAGCGGATTTGCAGTGGAAGTCTCCACTGGACGGGTTAAGCTGTATTTCCCCAACAGTTGCAGAGGATCTGTTCCTCTGGTCGGCAAGCTGTAGTGCCCAGCGAAGCTGTGTATCAGCGGTTGTTGGCCAAGCTGTAGTGCCCAGCAGACGCAAGCTGTACTGCGCAACAGTAAGCCATACTCGGTTGAATGAGGGGTGGACGTAGGTCCTTGACCGAACCACCTAAAAATCGTGGGTGTCTTGTGTTTGTGTGATTGTCTATGAATTGTGTGCGACTGGTTGTCTTGTTTACTTTAAGAGCTTGATTCACTTTTGTTGAAATCTAGTATCAGGGTTAGTGATTTAGCAGATTTGCCTATATTCCGCATTTGAACCTTACATTGGTTTTTAAATAGGTATTAGATCTATTCACCCCCCTCTAGATCCACATTTCATGGCGATAGACTGCGTCCATCTAACTCAACACTTGGTATCAGAGCCACACTCTTCTACAGGGACTCATCGCCCGAAGAGGATAGGCAGAGATGGATGCTTGAGGGATGATAGCTGAAGGTCACTCAACAACTAAGTCCCCATTCTTCGATGGATCTAACTACTCATACTGGAAGAATCGGATGCCAGTGTTTCTGAGGGCTAAGGATTACGAGATCTGGAAGGTTGTCAGCAAGGGACCTTATGAGCTGTCCCTGAATGAAGATGTCTGGACCAAGGAGGGGATCAGAAGGTCCACGCTGAATTGGAGTGCCGTAAACGCCATCCAGTGCTCTCTGCACCCTACCGAATTCTCCCGCGTGTCAGCCTGCAAATCAGCCAAGGAGATGTGGGATGCATTGGAAGTCATTCATGAGGGTACATCTCAAGTAAGAGAGCAGAAGGCCAATCTTCTTGTATCCGAATACAAAGCCTTCAAGATGAAGCAGAACGAGACCATCAGCGAAATGTATGCTCGGTTGACTGTCATTACCAATGGTCTTAGAGGTCTAGGGAAACCTCAGATAGAATATGATGTGGTGAGGAAGATTCTGCGGTTCTTGACTCATGCTTGGCACACAAAAGCTACAGTGCTGGAGGAGTCAAGGGATTTGCGTAATACAAGAGCTGATGAGCTGATTGGCTCGCTAATGGCATATGGGATTAATATGCCAAGGACAGAAGAAGCTGAGAGGAAGAAGAAGCCGATAGCGCTGAAGGCTGGTTCAAGCAATTCCAACAAATCCAGCTCCAGCAGTTCTTCATCATCAAAGGAGAGCCCGAATGAAGAAGATATGACTCGTTCTGAGATGGCCATGATGACCAGAGAGTTCAGGCGATTTCTCAGAAAAGGAGCAGGACGATTCGGCCAAAAGAAATACAGTGGCGGCCGAAAGGATAAAAGGTATAAATCTAAACCTGCTAAGAAAAATGAACCTAACGTCTGTTACCAATGCAGGAAACCGGGCCATCTGAAAGCTGACTGTCCAGACAATCAGAAATACAAGGACAAGTCAAAGAAGAAAAACAAGAAAGGGAGAGCTATGATTAGCACCTGGAGTGATGAAGATGAAGGCTCCTTCAGTAGCAGTTCAGTCAGTGAAGCCGAATCTGAGAAGCCCATTTGTCTCATGCAACAGCAACAAGCTCAGAAGATAGAGAAGAGGAATCAGATGAGGTAATCACTAGATTCGATGATTTTACTATCAATGATTGGATAGATGCTTATCATGACATAGCTGATAAGGCAGATGATATCAGAAAAGAGAATAGGCATCTTAGAAGAAAAATTAACTCCATGCAAAATGATACAACTCTGACTGATAAGATTGCATGCTTAGATTCTGAGAATAAAGAATTGAAACTCGCAGGTTCTGAATTAGACAAAATCAAAAATGAGTTAAAAGCTAGTAGGGAAGAGAATGTGAGGCTTGAAAAAGAAATTGATGAATGGAAGCTGAAAATTCAGAAATGTGAGAGTGAAGTAAAAATTGTTTCTGAAAAATATGAAGCTGTCCTCAATGTAAATAATGAACTGAAAAAGTCTATTGATGAAATTCAGAAAGACAATGAGGATAAGCTGAAAACCATTGAGAAAATGACCCAAGGAACAGATAATCTAAATGCTTTGTTAGGGTCAAAAGTTAATTTCAAAAAAGAGGGCCTAGGATTTAATTCAAGTGCAACTAAAACCTTTGGAATGAAAACTATTTCATTTGTTGCACAAAAAGAAAAAGGACCTCTAATTAGCATGAATTCAAACATTTTTGTGAATAAAGCTGCTAATCTGAAAAAGATCAGTGCTGAGGAGAAGGGTAAACAAAAAGTCAGTGAGCCTAGTAGAGCTAGCACATCCAAGCAAAATCCTAGGGCTCAGACTCAGGTTAGGGGTCAACCTACACAGTCTCATAAACCCCAGGTTAAAGTCACTAAGTCTCCACCATCATCACCACCTCTGAAGAAGACCCAAAACAAACCTATGAATAGGACAGCTGGGTCCAAGGTGCAGGGGAGACAGAATGCTGCTAGGAGTCAACCCAAACAATTTTACCAACCCAGAGTTCAGACCTATCACCATGCACAGTCAACCTACTTCAACAGGTCAGATTGGACTAGAACTCCGGGGAGGCATACAGGTCTTGCATATCAGGCTGCACAATATCAACGACCTTACACTAGCAATTGGGTTAATGGGTATGGCAACTGGATACCTAGGAACCAACAATTCTTCAGCCAACCTAGGAACTACTATGGCCAAAACTTCGTGAACACACCCTGGCCAAGGCACTGGCACAGAAGTAACAACACTGTCAATAATCATGTTGTTGCTAATAAGAAGAGGAACAACAACAGAAGAAAATCTGTAGGATCCACTGAACAAAATTCATTTAAACAAATGTGGATTCCGAAAAGCCTGCTTTCTTGCTTTGCTTCTATTTCATCTGTTATGGTGCCCAATCAGTCTTGGGTTCCAAACCTCTCTACCTAATTGTGTATGCAGGTATGCCTGGCAGCCAAGAACAACTTGTGGTACTTGGATAGCGGCTGCTCCAGGCATATGATAGGAGATAAGGCCAAGTTCTGCATGCTGACTGAGAAACTAGGAGGCCTTGTCACCTTTGGAAGCAACACAAAGGGTAGGATTATTAGATCAGGTAAAATAGGTAAGTGCTCTACCTGCTACATTGATGATGTTATGCTGGCTGAAGGGTTAGCTTATAATCTACTTAGCATCAGCCAGTTGTGTGATAAAGGATACAATGTTTTATTTGATTCTCAATGCTGCAAGGTTTTTGAACCTGATTCTGAAAGTGTCAAATTTTCTGGAAAAAGAATAAATAATACATACATGATAGATTTAGATGACATTCAACATACTAACCTTTGCCTTACTGCCAGTAGAGAAGACTTAGCATTTTTATAGCATCGTAGGTTAGGTCATGCTAGTTACACTGTTTTGCACAAACTAAATAAGCATGGCATGGTTAGAGGACTTTCTGAAGTTTCCTTCAAGAAAGAAAATAAAATCTGTGATGCATGCACTCAATCAAAGATAACTAGAAAGTCATTTAAGTCTAGAACTGAAAATCTGTCTTCCAAACCCTATGAGGTGATACACATGGACCTTTTTGGGCCAACCAGATCTGTCAGCTTATCAGGGAGGAGATATGGGTTTGTCATGGTAGATGACTTTTCTAGGTATACTTGGGTTTATTTCTTATCTAATAAGAGTGATGCCTTCTCAGAATTTCAGGAGTTCTATGTTAAAATAAATCAGAAAATTGAAAACATTTTGACTGATCATGGAGGTGAGTTTGAAAACTCACAGTTTGATGAATTCTGCAGGTCAAATGGAATCAACCATAGGTACTCCTCACCAAGGACACCTGAGCAGAATAGAGTTGTGGAGAGAAGGAACAGAACCCTAGTGGAAATGGGTCGTACACTCTTTGTTGAAGGTGGTCTACCAAGGAAATTTTGGGCTGAAGCAGTGAACACTGCCTGTTATGTAATTAACAGAGCCATGGTAAGACCTTCTACCCAGCAAACACCATATGAGATCTTAAAGGGTAAGAAATCTTGTATTGCTCATTTCAAAATTTTTGGATGTAAATGTTTTATTCATATAAATGATAAAAGAGACCTTGATAAATTTGAACCTAAAGGTGAACCAGGAATCTTTATTGGTTATTCTGAAAACACCCAAGCATATAGAGTGTATAATCTGAACTCTAAAACTGTTGAAGAATCTCCACACATAGTTTTTGATGAATCCTTGGTAAATTCTAATGTTGGTCAATGCAGGAATGAGGACAATGGTGAAATTTTGAAGGAAGGAGATCCTGCAGACAAATCCGAGGATGAGGAAGAACATACAGAGCTTAATGAAGAGGAGCCTACAGTTCAGGGGGAGGTAAATCAAACACATGACAATTCAATTGTTAACATTAGATATCTTAAAGATCATCCTGTAGATAATGTTATTGGAAATCTGCATGACCCCCCTAGGACTAGAGGCCACCTGAGAATTCAACATGAACTGAATGCTTATGCTTTTGTATCAAACACAGAACCCAAGTCCATTGACTGTGCTCTCCAAGATGTGCATTGGATAAATGCCATGCATGAGGAGCTCAATCAATTTGACAGGAATAAGGTGTGGCATTTGGTTCCACCTCCTGATCATGAAACAGTCATAGGGACTAAATGGGTGTTTAGAAATAAAACTGATGAATCAGGGAATGTTATTAAAAATAAAGCCAGACTTGTAGCTCAGGGGTACAATCAGGAATTTGGAATAGACTTTGAAGAGTCTTTTGCCCCTGTAGCTAGGTTAGAAGCAATCAGAATCTTATTAGCTTATGCATGTTCCCTAGGAATAAATCTTCAGCAGATGGATGTGAAATCTGCTTTTCTGAATGGGGAAATTAATGAGGATGTCTATGTGAGACAGCCTCCTGGGTTTGAATGTTTAGATTTCCCTAATCATGTTTACAAACTCAATAAAGCTCTCTATGGTTTAAAGCAAGCTCCTAGAGCTTGGTATGACAGGTTGAGCAAATTCCTCACCGACAAGAATTTCACAAGAGGTATAGTTGATCAAATATTGTTTACCAAGGTGAGTCATCCAGATATTCTTATTATTCAGATTTATGTGGATGACATTGTGTTTGGGTCAACTAACCCCAAATTGTGTGAGGAATTCTCTCAAATTATGACTGATGAGTTTGAAATGAGCTCAATGGGTGAGCTCAAATTATTTCTTGGACTGCAGGTTACACAATCAAAAGATGGCATATTCATTTCTTAGTCCAAGTACATAAAGAATCTATTGAAGAAGTATAAAATGGACAATCTCAAGGAAATAGCAGCTCCAATGGGTACCTCAACAAATTTAGATGAAGATTCTAAAGGTAAACCAGTGGACCAAAAGCTATATAGAGGTATGATCGGATCCCTTCTTTATCTTACAGCATCTAGGCCTGATATTCAATTTGCAGTGTGTTTATGCTCTAGATTTCAGGCTAGTCCTAAAGAAACCCATTTTAAAGCTATGAAAAGGATTTTTAGGTATTTACTAGGCACCCAAGAGCTAGGTCTTTGGTATCCTGCTAAGTGTGAGTTAGAGCTTCTAGCCTACACTGATGCAGACTATGCTGGGTGTCGAGTAGATAGAAAAAGCACTAGTGGCTATTGTCAATTCCTTGGTGGCTATCTAGTGTCTTGGACATCTAAGAAGCAACACACTGTAGCATTATCTACAGCTGAAGCTGAATATGTTGCAGCATGTAATTGTGCTGCCCAAGTACTTTGGATTAAGCACCAACTGGCTGATTATCAGATAAATTTGGGATGTATTCCACTTTTATGTGATAATACTAGTGCTATATGCCTTGCTAAAAATCATGTTCATCATTCTAGGACTAAGCACATAGAGATAAAATATCATTTTCTTAGAGATGCTGTAAATAAAAAGGAGATTGAAATAAATTTCATAGAAACTGAAAACCAAATTGCTGATATTTTTACTAAGCCTCTTGGGAATGAAAGATTTAAATTTCTTAGAAGAGAACTTGGCTTGTGTAAATTTCAGCATGATGAATGATATGTTCAGCTGCCTTGAATAAAATTTCTGATTTGGACTTGCATCTGATAGCTTGAATAAACCTGTGGATGTTGAATGTGGCATCATACTCATGATCATCATTGCATATCATTTAGTCATGATTGTGTCTAAGCTCTCTCTCATTCAATTCTTGCCATTCATTTGTAAAATTGCATGCATGTAGACAGGGGGAGTTTCTGCTAGAAATTCATAGTGTCTTCAACTTTCTTGAATTCATTCATCCTTTAATTCGGAATGTCGATTCTGACATTATGGCAATCTGTTAGTCAGTTCTGATTTCTAAGCAATAGAAAATGGACTTCTTCAGTTGTAAGAATTTGAAGTGCTTAAGGACTGACCTAATGATTTAAATTTTATAACTTTTTGGAGTTTAAAAATTGCAATCAGTATAGGAGTAAGCTGAAAATTGATAAAACTCTCAACCCCTATCTTATTTTATGTCAGACAAAGCTAATCATATCTGAAATCATGTTAGAGAAGCTAAGTATGTGTATTGTTCTTAAACAAGTCATTCTGAAATATATAAAGGAGTAAAGGACAGCTAAGAAAGATATTGAAAAATATTGAAATTCATTGCAAAATAAAATTGGCAGAGCAATGACTGGTAAATCACTGAGAAACTGAGTGATCCATCAAAGAAGTGGACAACACTTATGTCATGAGGTGTATCAGCTATCTCTGTATAAAATGATCAAAATAGTAGGGTGGTTTCATTGAGTACTTGGGGGTAACTGGCGTCTGATAAACGTGTACCCTCACACAAAAAGGTGTAAATCACTTTTATTGAGTTTGATCATGGCAGAATGGTCCATCATGTTGAGTATCTAGGGGTATTGGCGTCTGATAAACGTATACCCTTATGCAAAAAGACAATGGCACCTGAATGCCCTTAATGAACGTGTATTGAAAATGTTGCTCCATCGAAAGAAATTTCATGAATGTCAATTTGTTTAGTTTCAATACATGACTTGGTAGCTCTCAATCATTTTTTTGACTATGAAAGTAAGATATTTTGAAACTCACTCTCTCATACAAATGTGATTCTGGTTTATTGTTTTATCATGCACAGCGAACTTATCTATTGATTGTAGTGCATGAACTCAAAATTTTATAGTCTTTAAACCAACACTCTATCTGAAAGTAGTTTCTAAATTCACATACCTGAAGACTCTGTGCTTTAGAATGCTTATTCATGAACTACTTGTTCAGAATGCCAGTCAGATAACTTCTTAATCTTTCCCTTGCATTCCCTTTCACTCCTCTTTGTTGATGGCAAAGGGGGAGAATATTGTCTAGGGGGAGCATATGTTGTCTGAATTCTGAATTCATTTACATGGGGAGTCTAGGGCAGTAAGTTGATTGCATTGTGTAGCATGCATTCATAGCATCTGCATGTCAATCTGAATAACAAATCATGTTTTTTCATCAAAATACATAAAAATACATATGTTTGACAAGATGTTGCTATTCTATTTAATAAGGGGTTGCCATCATTACCTGCTAGAGTGAAGTCTGTACAGCCGAAGCACACATATCAAGTCTATACATTGAGCTACTGTGCAAGTCCACACATTGGCCTTCAGGCTTGAAAGTCTGTACAATGGACTGTGCTTCGCAAAGTCTATACATTTGTCGGTGGTAAGTATATACAGTGAGCGTCTCATGAAGTCCATACAGTGCACTATGCATCCTTCGTTGAACTTCCAAGTATATACATTGAAGCAAAGTATGTACAGCCATCAGTGATCTTCCAAGTATGTACATCCAACTGTTCATCTTCGAAGTCTGTACATTGGAAGCTTTACCTACGTTTTCCTTCAAGTCTATACATCGGTAATTTTACCGTCGTTTCCCTTGAAGTCTATACACTGATCGCTTTACTGTCATTTCCATTTGGAAGTCCATACATTCGCTGCTTCTTTGTTCAAGCCTATACAGCCTTTCATTTTGAAAGTCTATACATCGGGAAGTCTTCACATTGGCTGCTGAATGATATTCAAGTCTACACATCGGCACTGTAGCATGCATTTCGTAAAGTCTATACATTGCATGCTTCACTCTAAGTCTATACACTCGTGAGTGTTTCATCAAGTCTATACATTGGACGCTGTTCTTCAAAGTATGTACATCGCATCATATTATTCATGTAGTGTCTTGGTGAAGTCTATACATCGTTTCACTGTATAGGTCCATACATTGCATTGCATTGGCTAAGTGTGTACATCAGTCTGTCTCTGTTGCGTCTAAGGCTTTGGGCAAAGTCTATACAGACTCCACCGTCTCTTCCAGCGTCTCACGCTATCCAAGTCTGTACAGTGTCTGTCTTCATGCATCAGTCAAAGTTTGTACAGCCAGGTACGTCTCATTTAGAGTCTAAGGCAAGTCTGCACATTGGACCTTCATTCAAAGTCTGTACAGCGTCTCGTTCATGCATTGTTCATGAAGTCTGTACATTGGACTATGTCTTCATGCATCATGTTAAGTCTATACACTGGGTCAGGTTCTTAAAGTGTATACATTGGCCTTAGCTCTCATAGTCTGTACATTGGTCCTCAGATTCGAAGTCCATACATTGGTCTTCATATTCAAAGTCTGAACACCCGTTCACTTCACTGAAGTCTATACATTGGAGTCTTTCCCTACGCTTCTAAGGCGAAGCCTATACATTGCCTTTGGGCTTCAAAGTCTATACATCGGCCTTAATCTAAAGTCCATACATTGGGTGATGTTCTTCATAGTCTGCACATTGCTTTACAATTCAGCAAGTATGTACAGCCCTTCATATAAACTGAAGTCTATACATCGTGATGTCTTACACATTGGATGATTGAATGATCTCAAAGTCTATACATCCGATTGTTCAGCTTGTGGCCAAGTCTGTACATTGGCCTTCATGCCTCAAGTATATACATTACTTTTTCGTTCAAACAAGTCCATACACTGAGCAAGTATACACATTGTGTTTGTCTTGTAAAGTCCATACATTGATGTCTGTACGTCGGCTATAAACCAAAGTCTATACACTGCAATGAATATACTTACAACTGATGATCCGATACTCTATCTGATAGGGATTCTCTACAGGGATTGCTGACATGGCTCGTGATCCCAGGAGGATGAGGTGATCAGATGATGACACATGGATAAAGTTGCCTCGGATCTGGCGAATTCCTTGGGTGGGAAAACGTGGAAACCACGTGCCCTTATCCACCTGTTGCCAGTCTATATTGAAGCCTTGGTGTTCAGATGGAGGTTGATCAAAAACTGAAGAGAGCAAAGTCTATACAGCCAGTCTGAAAGCAGCAGAGTGCTATCGATTCACTGTGAGAAGAGAAACAGAGAAGAAGAAAAAGAGAGAAGAGAAGATCAAGAGAGATGAGCTGAGAGAGCTTGATCGAGAGAGTGAGATTGTGAGAGTTTTTGTTTAAGAGGTTGTATCTCAGTCTCTTGGTTCAGAAACCAGAGCTGAGCATTGCTCATTCGAGCTACATTCCCATTTGGGTTTTCATTTTCATTTTGCTTATGTCTTTCATTTCTGAATTCCTGTTTCTTCAAGCTGTGAGTCAGCGGATTTGCAGTGGAAGTCTCCACTGGACGGGTTAAGCTGTATTTCCCCAATAGTTGCAGAGGATCTGTTCCTCTGGTCGGCAAGCTGTAGTGCCCAGCGAAGCTGTGTATCAGCGGTTGTTGGCCAAGCTGTAGTGCCCAGCAGACGCAAGCTGTACTGCGCAACAGTAAGCCATACTCGGTTGAATGAGGGGTGGACGTAGGTCCTTGACCGAACCACCTAAAATTCGTGGGTGTCTTGTGTTTGTGTGATTGTCTATGAATTGTGTGCGACTGGTTGTCTTGTTTACTTTAAGAGCTTGATTCGCTTCTGTTGAAATCTAGTATCAGGGTTAGTGATTTAGCAGATTTGCCTATATTCCGCATTTGAACCTTACATTGATTTTTAAATAGGTATTAGATCTATTCACCCCCCTCTAGATCCACATTTCGTGGAGATAGACTGCGTCCATCTAACTCAACAATAAGGGCCATCCCAAGCCCCTGTCAACTGAAGAGGAGATCATTCCAGGTGAAGCTCATCCGTCGGCCTTGCTACACTCGCGCCTCTCTCGCAACACCCACGGCTGGGGGGTATTTGTTGGCACTCAAAATATCACTCGCGGCGACCTAGCCTCGAAGACGAATGACACGGCCCATTGAAGCAAAAAAGTTGATAAATATCAACATATTGAAGACTTATCAAGTTGCTAGAGCCTCGAGTCACCCCGTATGAACATGTGGACTTCACCTCAGGAGAACCGAGATGAACTCACGACCAACCGGCAGTGCGACCAAGCCTGCCCAATGAACCGGCATCGACTCCGTCGTGCCGCATACACTACGCCCGTTGTCCGACCAAGGACGACGGTCTACTCGGTGGCTACCCACCTCATGAAAGACTCTCCTGAGATGAAAGAGTACCCTTGGCTCTTTAGAACGGAGGACCGAAAACTCTATCGGTAGAAGATCTCGGTCACTTGGTACGGGTACGGCTTCCCATTGGGCCCGTTAGTGGCCGAATGATCGCCCAGCCTAGGCGGAACTATCCCGGGTGTTATCCCACCCTGCTAGAAGCTTTGAGCACAAGCCAGACCGAGCTAGCGGCACTTATCATAGCACCGAGAGCCGTGTCAACGGAAAGCCCGCGTGTGCAAACCAAAGTCATCTGAAGTTCCGAGAATGGCCGTACGTCATCCTGAGAGCTTCGACACGGCATCTCGTCGAGGTTCTGAAGAACGATGGAGAGATAAATGTTCACGGTGATCCCAGAACCATCCCTGGACTCATCGGCTGACCTGCGACGTGCGAAGGACGCTAATACGGGGCGCCCTAAACCGGCGCGCCCTATTAGCCGGCTCCTTGCTATTCCGGCACGCAAAAGGGCAATGGAGCTCCTTCCCCGGCGCGCCATTCTTCACGCTGGATGAAGCTTCGAGCTTGCTTCTACTTATAGGTGGCTGCCTGAAAAACAAAAGGGGGGTTTTGGAAGAAAAAAGAAAGAGAAGGAGAAAGAGGGGGGATAGCAGAATAGAAAGGGTTCGGAGAGGCGAATTAGAGAGAGTCAATCACCTTCAAGGAGGAAAGGGTTTTTGCCTTGCGAAAGAAGCAGGGTCTCACCGAGGGTTCCTCCGGCCGCCGTCTTCCATCCCCGTCTGAAGCCCTCCGGAGTCGGAGAAGAAAGAAGCATCCCGATACTCTGTTCTGGGGGTAGGTGGGTCGTTTGCTTTCTTCCCGCTGTCTGCCGATTGTTTCCCGTGAACCGAATGTAAATGAGAAAGGGGGGGGTGGCGATGATATGAGCCAATCTCTTCCCCCCCCTCCTCATCGTCTCTTCGCCTCGCTCTCCCTCTGTAAATGCTTATCTGCAAACAGTAAACGATGGCCGTGCCACAACGCCGGCGTTGGATTTGTAATGAATGTATTGGCTCCCTCCCATCTATGGGGTAGTGGTATGCGTATGTGAATCTTTTGGTGGATTGAATGTTCGACGCCCTGTCTCTTTCCCCCACTGCTATCTCAGTCAGTGTACACGTCGGTGTCCTTCTGCGTATGGTTTTCGATTTCGATTTCTCTAACTCCGAATATGCCCTGAGATATCATGGGCTATAGAGATGACCCCTCCCCGGGTCCTTCCCGTCGACACCACGTCTGTGTCTCATTTGATGGTCCTTGCATCCTCTGGGGATAGAGCTGTGCCTGTGCATACGCCTCTTCCCGCTTTGATATGAGGTCCAACTTCCATTCCCTCTCCCCCTTTGCATTGCTCTATTGCTCAGGGGAGTTGGAAGCCACCTCTAGAACGACAAGGCCCATCTTGCATCGTCTAACGGTCTGTTCCTCTAAGGGATGCAGTGCAAGCTGTGGGTGGCCCACCCTTCGTAGGCCCGTCCTCGGGGTGTCGCTCCTGCTATCAGCTGCCTCATCTCTGTGTCTTCACCCACGGAGCTTCGGTGCCCCTCGCAGGCTCGTCCTCGGGGTATCCTGTCCGTTGGGAATTTGCTAGCTGCTATTACGCAGATCGGTAGTTTAGGGGCTTACTCCACAAGTGAGTATGACCCCGTTTCTCCCCTGTAACCTTCCAGGAACAGGGGAGATGCTGCCCAATTTTTGGCAGGTTTTGGACAACCAAGTCATTTCTGTGGACTGGCCATAATAAGACATTCATTCTGAGTCAAGGAACCTCCGTGCTCGAGTATGAACCTCGCACTGGCTCATGACTCTGCTCCTGGAGAGCCCCAGACTCCAATTCAACAGGCAATAAACCCAATTAAGTCTTCAAACCTTCAAAACATCTTAATAAGTTCAAATGGTTTCAAAATTCTCAACAAAGTTAGCTAAACCGGCGCAGTCTCAATCCGGCACGCCTTAATCCGGCGCGATACCCCCCCGCGCCGTGTTAACTTTAGACTCATGTCTTTTATGAATTATCCGGCTCCTTCTCGGCGCGCCCTAAACCGGCGCGCCCCAAGGCCATTGCGCCATATTAACCTTGGCCATGGGCGCGCCGGGTAAGCCCTTCTACCTACGTTTGGCCGCGCCGGGTTAAGCCCTTCCACCTACGTTTGGCCGCACCGGGAAACCTATCCCTACGCGCGATCGCGCCGGTTTCGAATAGGTTGCACTGTTCTGATCACTTGCTCGCCTCCGGAGCGATCCTCGTCTCCCGTAGTCGAGACTAATAAACCCTAATTAGTAATAAACTGAATAAGGAAGGAGTTCCTCAAGCCCCGGATGAGCTTATTATCATGCTTTTAATACCATGTGTGTTAGCATTTTGCTTTCGTCATCATGCGTATGTTGCCACCTTCGTCACTTTAGCGGAGTCTATTAAACTTGATTGGTCATTGTTCATTTTTATAACTCTATTGCCATGATTAACGTCATCATAAGTAACGTGCGTGCATGCCTGCATAGGCCCTCGGGTATATCAACTGGCACTGACGAAAGACCAGGTTACGCCCGATCGGAAGTCTCCGCTATGCACAATGGTGGTCTTCGGACCTGCGTCCTCCGTCTTGTACTGAGGGCCTCCAATTTAATAAACCATGCCTCTCTTGCATGATAGATAGACGCATCTCATGTGATCTTGTCATGTTCATAACATCGCATCTTTATTCCGGCCTCGACATCCCACTATCTCGGCAATTAATCAAAGGTTTTCCTTCCTCGTGGGGGATGTAATTAACGCCATAGCCTTTATGGTATGGCGGACTACTGGTCCCGATCGAATCTCTCTCTCGCCCGACACGGGTCAGAATGAGCGCATAATAAACTCGTCACTCACGTGACTGGCACGCCCGCGCAGTCAATCAGTCAGTTAAACTACTAGTTAGTTAATTGGTTGATCGACATGTGAAATAAACCAAATAAACCTAAATAAATAAATAAATAATAAGGGCAAGATTCTCCCATCGCAAACAGGGCCCGACGAAAATCAGTCTAAAATCGTCTCTCTCTGGGGTAGCCTCTCCACCACTCCCTGGTGGGACCACTCGCATGTCGGAAGGCTACGACTAGTGGGGAGTCACTGGTGTTACCACTCTCCAAGGAGAAACGCTGAGAAACATGCACGCACCCTGCATGAAAGTCGAGAAGAACCAAGTGACATCGAGCCACTAGACTCTGGACAGTCCTCTAGACTCACTAAATCCAATGGGCCTTGAGTCATGAGACTCGGGGTCAAGACCGTCGTACACAACGGCACAATGCCGTTAATCTAGTCTAATATTTAGGTCTAAAACCACGGTAGCATGAATATCGAGGTAGCTCACGAGCCGCCGAGACCATTTGCTTAAAAGGGAACTCAGGAGACCCTCCAGCCTCAGGCTGGGTAATTGGACTCATAGTCCAAGGCCACACATATGGCCCACGCGAAAAACACATAAGCATGATTCCCAAGGCAGCTCACAAGCCGCCACGCCGATTCCCCATCCCAGAGAAAAGCAGGAAACCTCCAGCCCCAGGCTGGATGACTGGACTCACAGTCCAAGGCCAAACCCTTGGCCCAATCGAGAACCATCTTCCAAGGAACCCACGACGTACGGGGGAACCCCACCGCACTCACACCGATACACGGTGACTCGATCGAGCGTAACACAAAGCCCAGAACACACACACCTACGGGCACGCTAGTCAAGCTAACACGTCACCTCCCGACACCCCAGAAACACAGACACAGAACCCAAGGGCTATCCAGGACACTCACGAGACCGGAGGTCGACCACTGGGTCACCACCAGGTCGACCGGAGACTAACACAACCCTGAACCTGACATCGTATGCACGGAAATCACATAGTGATCTAATCTTAAATTGGCACGATGGCCTAGCGGTCTATCCTTGGACCGCTAAAGAACGGCTAGCGGTTTAACATTGGACGGCTACACACTGAAACCATGGAACCACAACGATCTACCCTTGGACCGTGAAGCAGAGCCTAGCGGCCTATTACTGCACCGCCAACAGCCCTAGCGGTCTATCGTACGACCGTGAGGTCCAAACCGACATACACGGGGTTCTAGCGGTCTATCTCTGGCCCGCTAAACCCTCGGAACACACGAAGCTCAAGCGGTCCTAGCAGTCTAACTCTGGACCGCCAAGGACCTTGGCGGTCTACCCTTGGTCCGCTTGGGGCCCTTAGCGGTCTCTGGAACGACCGCTAAGGCGTCCCGAACCTGAAACCGCGGGAAATGCCCCAAAAACCCGATCCACGCCCCAATCACCCACGGGTGATGGGGAAACAAAGGGGAATCCATCCCCAAGCCTCCTAGCATGCATCTATGCCCTTAGATCGGTCAAAAACCTCACTAAACGGGAGACCCGGCTCACACCCCAAAAACATAGATTTTCTCCAAAATGCAAAAATAGGCCCTCTCGGCTCACCACGGCCTACAAAACTCGTGGGAAAGGAAGAGCACGAGCTTGGCGTCCATCTCCCTACGTCCACCGAAGATTTCACGCCCTGAGGTCGCCAATCCGCGAAGAAATGCCGTTTAAACCATCGCAGGCTCGCGATCGCGCCACCGATGTAGCACCCCGGATAAATAATGAAGAACGAATGTATTCTAAATAAAACTTAACTTGTGTAAAAAGTCCAAATAGAAATAACTAATTATATATGTATACACTTAATGGGCCTTAAAGCATAAAGTATATTTCGTTAATACCAAATTGCTAATTAAATATAGATATAAAGCCCTCGTGACACACAACCCATATATATATGTGTACAAATCTAAACCAAAACCCAACCGCATGTTTTGGGCCTTAAAACCATACACGTGAACCCAACCTCAAGCTAACCCAAAACCTTTTTTTATGCCACCTGTAAAACCCAAATCCACATGAGCCTTCTCACAAGGCCAACCATATATATATATATATATATATATATATCGGCCCTCTTAAACCCTTGTAGCCATTAAACCCATGTGCCCACTCACATAGCCCACTAATGCCCATCGAACCACCCAGCCCAAGTGATGTTCGGACGTTGCATAGGTTAGCCTTTAGGGTTTTATACCACTATATGGCTAGCGGCTGCTAATTGGGAAGGGAAAAGAGAAACTCACGGAAAGGTTTAAAGACCTTGCTTCCATTTGTTTATCACCTCCGATGGGATCCCTCCTCTATATAAAATGTTGGCCGTCGAACAAGCAAAACCCTATTTGCTGCGTCTGCATCCTACCGTTGCTGCCCCTACGTCGTCTCCGTCCTCTGCGTCCATCTTCCTCCTGCCGTGGCCGAACGTGGGGGAACTCCCCTTCCATCTTCTTCCTGCTGCTTCTTTCTTCTCCCAGCGGTGCCAGCAGTTGCTGCTCGGGACGTGAAGAAGCGTGGCCTCTTCTTCTTCCACTTCTTCATCCTGCTGATCGCCAACACCAGAAGAAACTCACCCTTCTTCTTCCCCTCCATCTTCTGTTTCAAGCTGCAGAGAAATAGAGCACCGTTTTACCCCCTCCAGAGCCCCTATTCATCGTCCAAATCTACTTAAAGGTTGGTTTTCTCTATGCTAAAGACCCAACCATGATTAAAGAAGATTAAAACTAGTTGAGGCATGCATATTAACGTAGAAATCATCTCTGGAATCATCATTCTCAGTTTTAATTTTAAAAGAATTAGCGTCCACAATAACGGCCGCTATTTGATATAGCGCCTGACCCTACGGACGCGATTCGTTTCTCAACATTACATGATATATATGTGTCATTCTTTTTTTTTGAAAATCTGTGACCTCCAGTAAGGCCGTCCATTCTTTTCTATGTCTGATATATATGACGCTAAAACCTGAGGTTTTATGTGAATGGTTTATTGAATACAGAAAATTAGATGTTTTAATCACTATGCGTGTAAAAGAAACAACGACTGTTCTGACAGCCGCTAATTCTTATTTGCACCCTGTAGATAGGACGCCAAAAACCTGGAATATCTGATTAATATAATGAACATAGTATATGATATCCTATAAATTGAAATTAAATTGCGCCTGTTAAAATTGACGTTAATTAATATCTACGACTGTTCATATTGACGCTGTTCAAATTTTATTTTTATAATATCCATGCCTTTGAATTTAATTTTCTGGAAACTATAAAATCAAATCGTGCAAATTGGCAATAAGCGCCTTCGTGGGAGGACGCTGATTGTGATAAAAAGAAAATATATTAACGAATGTGCGCCTGTGATGACAAACGCTAATTTAATTAGCGCCTGCCAAAATGGACGCTGTTTCCCTATTTTTCTTGTGTTTTTAACCCTAAACCGTGGGTTCGCTTGGCACTCTCATCCCACTTACATAGATGAGGTCTCGATTTTGATTTCTATCGATTACCCTTAACTCTCCGTGACATTTGAGCTCTCCGCAAGACATTCCGTTCCTTCGGACTAGCGATTACATCATAGAGACCTCCGTAAGTCTACGCTAGCCTTGGATTCCCCCAAGGTAGGCGAGCAGGTTGTACCCTAAAAACCCTATACACCATTTTACTGTCATGTCCCTCTAAAGAAAACATGACGATCTTGCCCTCAAATAATGCTGCTTCTGGCATTTTTGAGAAAATGTCACTTTTTGGAATCAGCGTCCAGAATAGTAGACGCCATTTATGAATAGCGCCTGTGGTGACAGACGCGATTCCCTCGTGCCTAATTATCTATTTCCAGAATGAGCGCCCATAAATGTGGATGCCAATTTTAATCTGCGGCTCCTTCCGTGGACGGCATTTACCCAGTTTTACGTATGTCTCGGATTTCTAGATAAGTCATCTTTACATGCGATCTGCCCTTGACTTCCAAAATTTTGTGAATCTCCCTTATCATCCTACAATTATCTACACCTATAAAACTATAGTGGATGTCAAATTACATGACCCAATGCCTGCGCATATAGGGCCCGATCTGGTCCTGGGAGGAGCACCCGAAAGTACTTGTGCCCATGGGAGTTTAATGATCATGGTGTGGCATTACACCGGAGTACTTGACTATCTTAATTATGACGTTCCACAATCTCTCTCGTGCTTGATATTACTTGACATGACATGCGTGACTTGCTTGGCCCGGCATGGGCAGTACTTGAATACATAAATGGCCAATATCTCATGACGTGACTCGTTATTACATGCTTGTTAACCTTGTTAACTATACTTGATACCTTTTGAAATCTTGCTAGTTCATTCTTGTTATTCCATGTTAATTCAACACTCGTCATTTATCTCACATTAGTTTATACATGAACATGCCATATTGCATAATTCATTAATCACTTAAAGCAAGTCTGAGTATAGAGATATAATTCCCACTGAGCGTTCGCTCATCAAGTGCTTTTCCCTATTTTTCTGGTAACTCAGACACTGACTCGCAACTAGATGGGGATGACAATGAGTGATGAGCGTAGAGCCTCCAAGCATCGTGCTGGATCTTTCTCCGAAGACACAGCATGTCTGGAAATTCAATATATTGTCATTAACCTTCGTTATGCCAAGTCTTGTGGCGATATGTCTTATCCTTTAGAGTCATTGCCCTTTTGTACCCCTCTTATTTAATCGAGTCGTGATGTAAGAAGTTATGTCTTCTGGATATCGGTGGATTTCAACTTGTGCTCTTTGGTGTTATTTGATGTTATGGATTAATGGTTAAGTTGCAACAGTTTAATTATTGTTGATAAATTATTTTTAGCGCACTCTGTCGTTATGTTGAAATTCTTATCGCTCTGATTGACATGAACGATATAAACTCGTCATGTCTCCGGGTTCCTTCCACGCTCAGGGCGTGACAGTTTTTATGGTATCAGAGCCTAGGATTTCAAATTCCTAGGGAAAACCCAAGTCCAAGGATAGGTCAACTCCTAAACCCATGAGATTGGGTAGAGCCATGGGATTAAGTCAAGATAGGACGTCCAACCTTGTAAATATAAATATGGAACTAATTAAGATTTAAATCCCTTGTAGGATCATGGCCATGGAACGTGCACAGTGGCGTGAAATGCAGCGCACAGTACAAGGCCTTACCCAGGCGCTACAACAAGTGGCGCAAGGCGGAGCAAACCGTGGAGCAGGAGATCTCCACAGAGGCTTCCGAAACATGAACCCACCTAAGTTCATGGGCTCTTCCGACCCTGATGACGCAGAGAATTGGCTGAAAGAGATTGATAGGATATTTCGTGTCATGCAGTGCACGGATGATGAGAAGGTTTTATTAGCTACGTTCCAACTGGAACGAGATGCGAGGTGTTGGTGGGAATCTGTTGAAGCTACTTTGCGGGAGGATAATGTTACCTGGGCCGACTTTGTTGATCATTTCAACAATAAATATTTCTCCGACCGCGTCCAAGAGAAGAAGGCCGCGGAGTTCGCCGCTCTGAAACAAAGGAGCTTGACTGTTGCCGACTATGAGGCCCAATTTTCAAGGCTAACACGGTACGCACCTCACCTGGTGGGTACAGAGAAGATGAAAGCGAGGTGATTCTTAAATGGGCTTCGGCCCCAATTCATCACCCAGCTGGCACCGATGGATATCCAAGTGTATCCAGAAATAGTCCGACGTGCCCAACTGCTTGAAGACGCCACAAAATTGTCTGACAAGATCCGTGGTAAGGACAAGAAGGAGACCGTCACGAGCTCCAACAACTTCAAGCCTTCTTTGAACAAGAAGCGACCCCGCAACAGAGGAGAATCCTCCAAGGAAAAGAAACCCTAAGGAAACAACAAGCCATTCTCCATCACCGCACCACCAAAAGAGAACTGCAAAAATTGTGACAAGCCTGGCCATAAGGCCGATGACTACTGGAGAAAGCTGGGAGCGTGCCTCTGATGTGGGAGTCGGGAGCACAGGATTCCTCAGTGCCCCCTGTTAAATGAACAGACTGAACCGACAACCAAGGAAGAAAAGCGCCCAGCTAAGAAGCAAGGACGTCTCCAAGCTTTGTAGGAGACAGAACTAACTGAAGGCGGTCTGGTGGAAGGTATTTTAACTATTTGTTCCAAGTCTGCTCAAGTTCTATTTGATACCGGCGCAACCCATTCTTTTGTTTCAAAGAAATTTGCTGCTTCATTCTCTATGGAACCTGAATGGATGGACTTAGTAATTTCTACTCCTCTAGGGGATGAGACAGATATCACATACCATTACCCAAATTGTAAGGTCATGGTTAAATGCCACAATCTACCTGCCAACCTGGTATGCCAAGATCTAAAGGGATGCGATGTCATTCTAGGAGTCGATTGGCTATCCACCCATCGAGCAACTATAGACTATCGGAATGGAAAAACAACCTTTGTAGATTACCCAGAGCTGACTTACATTAGTCAACAGAATAGATCCCCAGTTATCTCGGCTCTCCGAGCAAGTAAACTTATTAACAAAGGTTGCGTGGCATTCCTAGCATTTGTAACTGCCACAGAAGCAAAGTTGGCCAGATTAGAAGACATCCAAGTAGCTCGGGAGTTTCCCAATATTTTTCCAGAAGATTTACCTGGTTTGCCACCAGAGTGGGAAGTCTCATTCACTATAGACCTTGTTCCGGGTGCCGGACCTATTTCAAAAGCACCCTACAGAATGTCTCCAGTAGAACTAAAAGAATTAAAGGAGCAGCTAATGGAGTTATTAAAGAAAGGTTTCATCAGGCCGAGTACTTCTTCGTGGGGAGCACCCGTGCTATTCGTCAAAAAGAAGGACGGATCGATGAGGCTGTGCATTGATTATCGGTAGTTGAACCACCTCACTATCAAAAATAAGTACCCACTGCCGAGGATTGATGAACTCTTCGATCAAATCTCTGGAGCGAGATATTTCTCAAAGATTGATCTTCGATGGGGTTATCACCAACTGAGGATCAAAGATGAGGACATTCACAAGATTACATTTCGAAGCAGGTATGGGCATTACGAATTTACTGTTATGTCATTTGGACTAACAAATGCCCCTGCAACTTTTATGCAGCTAATGAATAGCATCTTTAGACTGCATCTGGATAAATTTGTTGTAGTTTTCATCGATGATATCTTAATATATTCAAAGACTGAAGAGGAGCATGAAGTGCATCTGAGAACAACATTGCAAATTCTGAGGTAAAATCAATTATATGCTAAATTTAGCAAGTGCGAGTTTTAGCTAGAGGAAGTGACTTTCTTGGGCCATATAGTCTCGAAGGATGGGATTTCCGTGGATCCTGCGAAGGTCGAAGCCGTGAAGAACTGGGAACGACCAACAAGTGCAACGGAAATACGGAGTTTCTTGGGTCTAACTGGTTATTACCGACGTTTCATCAAGGACTTCTCAAAAATTGTTGTACCACTCACCAGGCTGACCCGCAAGGAAGTACCTTACGAGTGGAGTGAAGAATGTGAAAGGAGTTTCCAAGCTTTGAAGAACCATTTGACCACTGCTCCGATCTTGGCCCTACCTATTGAAGGAGAAAAGTACGAGGTGTATACCGATGCTTCCGGTATTGGCCTCGAGTGTGTGTTGATGCAACAAGGAAGAGTTATTGCATACTCTTCTAGGCAATTAAAGAAACATGAAGAAAACTACCCGGTGCATGACCTAGAACTGGTCACGGTAGTATTTGCCTTAAAGATTTGGAGACACTATCTCTACGGAGAACCATTCACTGTGTACTCCGATCATAAAAGCCTCAAGTACCTATTTTCTCAGAAGGAACTTAATATGAGGCAAAGGTGTTGGCTTGAATACCTCAAGGATTTCGACTTTACTATCCAATACCACCCGGGTAAGGGTAATTCCGTAGCAGATGCCCTGAGTCGAAAACCAAGAGTGATACTAGCCAATTGTATGATTCAGGAATGGAAGTTATTGGAGAAATTTTCTGAGCTCGATATAAGTGCAAACAAGGAGGAAAGGTGCATTACTCTGGCACATGTGAGTTTGCATCCGGACTAACTTTCAGAGATCAGGATACTACAAGAAGAAGATCTTGTACTTGTGGAAATAAAAGATAAGCTAGGCGAGAGACCTGACTTCAAGTCAGTAGTTGATGGCAGGCTATTATTCTATGAGAGGACATGTGTACCAAACTGTCTTGAATTAAAGAAGAAGATGCTAGAAGAAGCTCACCGCTCTAGGTACACTATTCATCTTGGAGCGACCAAGATGTACAAGGACTTGAAAAGGACTTTTTGGTGGCCTGACATGAAGAGGGAGGTAGCAGACTTCGTATCTCGTTGTCTCACGTGCCAGCAAATAAAGGCAGAACACCAAAAACCTGCTGGGAAGTTGCATCCTCTTGACATTCCCAAGTGGAAATGGGAAGACATTGGTATGGATTTCATCATGGGCTTGCCTAAATCTAAGGGCAGACATGATGGTATCTGTGGTGAGGACACGCGCCGCCTTTCTCGACGGAGCACGCGGAGCACGCCGGCATCTCTTTGGCTCGGCGACTACGACATGGTTTAGAGGACCTTCTCTTACATGATGGCCATACCAGGCCTTGGTTTAGTCACTGCGTGGACATGTTTATTCTTTATTGTGGACCTTTGTAGGCCAATTGGGGCCAATTAGACCTTTATTGGGTGTGCTAGGCTCATTGGTTGGGCAATAGGACTAGTGGGCCACTTCTTGGTCCAACCTTTTGGCCCATTAGGGTTTTGGGCGCCCCCTCTCATCTCCTCCAAGAGGAGGAGGAGGCAGCCGCCCCCCTACCTTTTTTTTAGGAAGTAGATTGTGCACCCCCCCTTTTTTTCCTTCCCATTCGATTCCCCCCCCCCTTTGGCCGCCCCCCTTTCCCCCCTTGCTAGGGTTGAAACCCTAGCATTCCCCCCCTCCATATATAAGGTCTTATGTACTTTCTTTAGGAATTAATGAATGAAATATTTTGATTGAGCAGCCATTTGCGCAGCCACCCCTTGGAGAGGGCGACCCTCTCTTCCTCCTCTGCTCCTGCGACGGGAGCAACCCCGGGGTGCGACTCCCCATCCCCTCGGTGCGACGCCGAGGTTCTTCCTCCCTTCTACTTCGTCTCCGGTTCGAGTTCGCGTGTTCCAGATTCGGCCCCGAGTTGCAGCGGCGTCCCCATCCGGTGCGTGTCGAATCCGAGCCCCTCCTTTTTTTGGTGGATACTTCTACGAGTCGGCAGCGCGTGGGCTTTGGTTTCACCTCGATCCGAGGTCGGCACCACCCGTGGCGAGTTTTCTCGTGAGCTAGCGCAGGAGCCTCCCTCTCTGCGCGCCCAGATCCACCCTCCTTCTTGCGAAAATCCCACAGGACGGAAAACTCCGAGTTTGGAGCTGATTTCTTCAGGGTTTTTACCTCTCGTCGTCCTCTTTCCAACGCCGCCAACCTCGTCTCGTTCCGACGTCCGAGCTGTTCGTGGCGTCCGTTCCCGTGAGGTCGCGCGGGCCTGCCCAGTCCACCCGGTGCCAGGACAACCGGCGACTTCCAAAGTTCACAGCGTCCAACCACGACCAGATCTGACCGAGCTCTTTGGTCCGGACCTGCTGCTCTGCGTCCCCGACGTCCTCCCACAAGCGGGGCCTCGATCGCCTACCGGAGCAGCGAGTTACCATTTTCCCCGCTCGACAGCGCAGTTCTGGGAGCAGATTCCTTGTCCCCACTTGCAGGTGCGGCCACGGCTTCCACGGACGGAATCTGAGCACGCCTTTTGGCCGAGGCTTCCTCCTGCGACCTAACTACGCGTCCTCGCTGACGGCGCCCCAATCAGACTCCGGATCCATTCGTGGGAACGTTTACCACCGAGTCGCGCGTTGCTGCGATTCTGCCGATCGTCATTCGGACCCTCCTCGTGGCCAACCCTTCACCGAGTGCCGCCCGTCAGCCCGTGTATCGGCCACCCCGAATGGAATTGTTGTAGCCTGTTATCTCTCTGCGAGGAGTGGGCACCATTGCTGGCTTGTACCTATTCTTTCATTGTGTGTATCGGGGTTGTCGGTCTCGGCCGGGGTTCCTTCCCCACGCCTAGGCGTGGAGGTATGTGCGACGCTCCCCCCCCCTTGGCATTTTGCTTTACTAGTATGTGATCTTGTATGCCGCGTGAGAGTGTAGGGATCCTAGCTAGCATTCAACACCGCGAGATCGTGAGTGAGAGTATCCCATTCCGTGGCCCTAGTCGAGCACCGAGCTCGGACTAGACTCCTATAGTTGCGCGTCGGCTCCTTTGCCGCTTTGATCCACTCGCTTCCCTCATAGGGACGACCGTGGACTTGGGTTTCTTGTTGAGAGACACCTCTCTTCGGAGGAATAGTACGGAGGTCGATCTCTCGGCTTGCCTTGTCTCGTGTGAGTGCTGGCCGCACTTGGTCTTCATCATAGGTTTAGTCCATTTGTCAGTTCCGTCCCGCATCAAATTTGGTATCAGAGCTTAGGGAACCAGTTTGTTCTAGCAAATTGGGGTCTTAGGTCATTTGAGTCTTTAGGTTGTCTAGGGTGCAAATTAGAGCATTAGATCTGTCTAAGTTGCATGTAAGTCATTAGGTCTGTTTTAGGTGCATTTGAGTCCGTATTCTTCCCCAGTTTCCTTCACCATTTTGAGTTGTGTCTAGTCCCATCCCTTAGTTGTCCTACATGTCCCTTCCATAGTCCTAGGGCGTGCATGTGTATTTAGAGTCCTCAGGTGCTTCATCATGGCTACTCCTTACATCCTCCACAAGGGTCCGACCGACCCTCTATTCCTGGACATCATTGTAGATGGGGACCTTCGCTTTGATGGATCGAGCCCTAGAGCCTATCTAAAGTGGGAGGCTACCATGGGAAAATACTTTGAGAAGAATTGGATATATGGTTCCGAGAGAGTCAACATTGCCAGGGGTCAACTTTCACCTCAAGCTAGGGAAGTGTGGGATCACATAGTAGGTCTTAGGGCAGGTTGGAGGCAAGAGCCTATACACTCATGGGAAGAGATGAAGGTAGAATTTAGGAGGATCTACGCTCCCCAACGCTTCGCCTCCTACTCAGAGACCCATAGCCCGAGGAGCACTACCACTCCTCCTATCTCTCTCGATCAGTCTAAGGCCACTCTAAGGGCTCAACCTCCGCAACGCCCATCACCTCTTACCCCCAACCGAGCACATCATAGTTGGAGGAGCAAGGTGCCACCTGTCTGTGAGTCTAAGCCCGAGACTAAATCTCATGATTACCAGCAAGTCTCCCCGAATGCCCCTAACTTGAGAGATCTCCCCTTCGCAGAACTCCTGCAACTCGTTAGGGAGAAACTAGAAAGGATGGGCACTCCTATGGGATCATCGATTTCCCCTAGCCCACAGTCCGCTCCGCCTCCGTGCTCATGCCTGCCACCACCCCAGCGATCCACTCCGCCTTTTGTTCCAGTGATTTACGAGGCTGAACAGGAATTGATTGAGGAGTATCTAACGGGGGTCGAGGAGTTAGGGAGTGACCCCATGGAGCACCCAGTCGTGCCTGAACCTTTGGAAGTTAAGGCCGACACTCTCGGCCTGAGACCCTCGACTGAGAGCCAGGGGCCCCTCCACATCATAGAGGACTCAGTTTCCACTCCCGAGAGAGAGGCTTCACCCTTAGACCCTCATATAGAGACATTCTTACCTTCCGAGGGTGAACTGGTCATTGGAGAGTCTTTAGCTAGCTGGCTAAGGGAGGGTCCACTTCTAGATGTCTCCATTCCTTGCTATACACCCATGGGACCAGCCCTCCCAATAATACCCCTTAACTCCTTTCACACCACTTTTCGGTCCTTCTGCTTTCTTGAAAATGTGAAGGACTTCCTTAGGAGTTTAGATTATCAATGGGAGTTGACTTATATGTTGACCTTAGGGTCTGACCAACCCTATAGTCATAGCTTTACACTCCCTACTTTGGGGTCTATTACCTCGGTCTACACCATAGGACATATCACATCCGAGGTCCTTTTATTATTTCCCATACCCGTGGAGGTTGATTTTGTCCCCGCTTATGGTTTCACGGTCCCGAGGGAGGAACCTAGCCTTCCTTGCCTTTCTCATGAGCCTCTTGCCCCATACATGAGAGTGCCTGAAGGTGATTATCTGCACCTGGGCGAATGTCGCACATGGGCAAGTATAGTGAAGGGACCTGTCGGGAGGGGTCATCATTTCTTTGACCCTTTCGATCCCCTCCCTAGTGAGCCTCTCGACCCATATTCTTTTCCCCACCTTGTCGAGGAGGTCCACTATCATACACCACCTAGGCCTTCTAGTCAACACCTCACCTTACCGGCATCCAGATGCCCGAGCTTAGGAGGCCAGGGACACATGTCTCTTCCCCATGTTTCTTCATGTCCACCATCATATAGGGGTTTGTCTCATATAGGGAATGTCATGAGTGAGTTTGGGCAATTTAGTCCCCATGAGTCTACCACATTCCGTAGGACACCCATGCATGATAGATACAACTTTGGTTGTCCTGGTCCTCCCCGTGTTGTCCACTCATGTAGGCGTCATAGACATGCTGGGTCTATGTTTGGATGCCCTGGGCCACCCATGCATTCATATCGGTATGAGTCCACGCCACTAGTTTGGAGTCTACATCATCATCACCCCCTCGAGGCCAGCAACGCACGTTATAAGGAATTAGCTGACGCGCATCGACGCACCCGTGAGTTCCAAGTGGGAGAGTACGTCATGATCAGGGTTAGACCTGAACGGTTCCCTTCGGGGGCCGTGAAGAAACTCCAGGACCGCGGTGCCGGACCCTTTCGAGTCTTGAAGCGAATTGGGTCGAATGCGTATGAGATTGAGCTGCCAGACGACTATGGGATCTGTTCGACGTTCAATGTTTCAGATCTGGTGGCATATCGGGATCCCGCGGTGATTCCCAGTGAGCTTTTTGGGCCTACCCCTCCTGTTGAGAGCATTACACCTTCTGAGCGTCCACCTCCTCCAGCCCCATTACAGACACACGAGCATATAGATTGCATACTGGATGAGCAGGTGACCACGACCAGGAGCGGAGCCTACCAGCGCTTCCTAGTGCGCTGGAGAGGGCGCCCTGCGACAGACGACACCTGGATCACACGTGGAGAGCTGGAGCTGATCGACCCGGACCTGCTGGAGCGTTATTGGAGCGATCGTGACCCTTACTCGACGGGGTCGAGTTCTTCCCACCCGGGGAGAATTGGTGAGGACACGCGCCGCCTTTCTCGACGGAGCACGCGGAGCACGCCGGCATCTCTTTGGCTCGGCGACTACGGCATGGTTTAGAGGACCTTCTCTTACATGATGGCCATACCAGGCCTTGGTTTAGTCACTGCGTGGACATGTTTATTCTTTATTGTGGACCTTTGTAGGCCAATTGGGGCCAATTAGACCTTTATTGGGTGTGCTAGGCTCATTGGTTGGGCAATAGGACTAGTGGGCCACTTCTTGGTCCAACCTTTTGGCCCATTAGGGTTTTGGGCGCCCCCTCTCATCTCCTCCAAGAGGAGGAGGAGGCAGCCGCCCCCCTACCTTTTTTTTAGGAAGTAGATTGCGCACCCCCCCTTTTTTTCCTTCCCATTCGATTCCCCCCCCCCCTTTGGCCGCCCCCCTTTCCCCCCTTGCTAGGGTTGAAACCCTAGCATTCCCCCCTCCATATATAAGGTCTTATGTACTTTCTTTAGGAATTAATGAATGAAATATTTTGATTGAGCAGCCATTTGCGCAGCCACCCCTTGGAGAGGGCGACCCTCTCTTCCTCCTCTGCTCCTGCGACGGGAGCAACCCCGGGGTGCGACTCCCCATCCCCTCGGTGCGACGCCGAGGTTCTTCCTCCCTTCTACTTCGTCTCCGGTTCGAGTTCGCGTGTTCCAGATTCGGCCCCGAGTTGCAGCGGCGTCCCCATCCGGTGCGGGTCGAATCCGAGCCCCTCCTTTTTTTGGTGGATACTTCTACGAGTCAGCAGCGCGTGGGCTTTGGTTTCGCCTCGATCCGAGGTCGGCACCACCCGTGGCGAGTTTTCTCGTGAGCTAGCGCAGGAGCCTCCCTCTCTGCGCGCCCAGATCCACCCTCCTTCTTGAGAAAATCCCACAGGACGGACAACTCCGAGTTTGGAGTTGATTTCTTCAGGGTTTGTACCTCTCGTCGTCCTCTTTCCAACGCCGCCAACCTCGTCTCGTTCCGACGTCCGAGCTGTTCGTGGCGTCCGTTCCCGTGAGGTCGCGCGGGCCTGCCCAGTCCACCCGGTGCCAGGACAACCGGCGACTTCCAAAGTTCACAGCGTCCAACCACGACCAGATCGGACCGAGCTCTTTGGTCCGGACCTGCTGCTCTGCGTCCCCGACGTCCTCCCACAAGCGGGGCCTCGATCGCCTACCGGAGCAGCGAGTTACCATTTTCCCCGCTCAACAGCGCAGTTCTGGGAGCAGATTCCTTGTCCCCACTTGCAGGTGCGGCCACGGCTTCCACGGACAGAATCTGAGCACGCCTTTTGGCCGAGGCTTCCTCCTGCGACCTAACTACGCGCCCTCGCTGACGGCGCCCCAATCAGACTCCGGATCCATTCGTGGGAACGTTTACCACCGAGTCGCGCGTTACTGCGATTCTGCCGATCGTCATTCGGACCCTCCTCGTGGCCAACCCTTCACCGAGTGCCGCCCGTCAGCCCGTGTATCGGCCACCCCGAATGGAATTGTTGTAGCCTGTTATCTCCCTGCGAGGAGTGGGCACCATTGCTGGCTTGTACCTATTCTTTCATTGTGTGTATCGGGGTTGTCGGTCTCGGCCGGGGTTCCTTCCCCACGCCTAGGCGTGGAGGTACGTGCGACGCTCCCCCCCCCTTGGCATTTTGCTTTACTAGTATGTGATCTTGTATGCCGCGTGAGAGTGTAGGGATCCTAGCTAGCATTCAACACCGCGAGATCGTGAGTGAGAGTATCCCATTCCGTGGCCCTAGTCGAGCACCGAGCTCGGACTAGACTCCTATAGTTGCGCGTCGGCTCCTTTGCCGCTTTGATCCACTCGCTTCCCTCATAGGGACGACCGTGGACTTGGGTTTCTTGTTGAGAGACGCCTCTCTTCGGAGGAATAGTACGGAGGTCGATCTCTCGGCTTGGCTTGTCTCGTGTGAGTGCTGGCCGCACTTGGTCTTCATCATAGGTTTAGTCCATTTGTCAGTTCCGTCCCGCATCAATCTGGGTAATAATCGACCGTCTTACCAAATCGGCACACTTTTTACCTATCAAGAGCCGTTGGTCGGTTGATGTCCTAGCCGCATTATATATCAAGGAGATTGTGAGATTGCATGGCGTACCTGTGTCCATTGTGTCAGACCGAGACCCGCGTTTCACCTCTCATTTCTGGAAGGGTCTACAACACTGTTTGGGGACAAAGCTCAATTTCAGTACTGCCTTTCATCCCCAAACAGATGGTCAGACAGAGAGGATGAATCAAATTGTTGAGGACATGTTAAGAGCATGTGTCATTGACTTCGGTGGAAGCTGGCATGACCACTTGCCCCTGGCTGAGTTTGCTTACAACAATAGCTACCAGACCAGTATTTAGATGGCTCCATTCGAAGCACTTTATGGCAGGAGTTGCCGATCTCCAATATGCTGGGATGAAGTCGGTGAAAGACAATTACTAGGCCCAGATATGGTCAGAGATACAAATGAGAAGGTCCAACTCATCAGGGATAGACTCAATATAGCTCAGCCTAGGCATAAGTCTTGCGCTGACAATAGAAGTAGAGATCTGGAGTTCCAAGTTGGGGACCATGTCTTCCTCAAGGTTTCTCTGGGTCGTGGCATTAGAAGATTCGGTGTTAAGGGCAAGCTTACACTGAGATTTATTTGTCCATTCGAAGTGCTGGAAAGAGTTGGCGATGTAGCTTACCGCATTGCTTTGCCTCCACAACTGTCGGAAGTGCACAATGTGTTCCATATTTCCATGCTGAAGAAATATGTGCACGACCCTTTCCACGTCATTGATCATAATGACTTGGTGATTCAAAAGGACCTCACCTATGAACAAAAGCCAATGAAGATTCTTGATCGAGAAGTCCGAATCTTAAGAAATAAGACCATTCCCATGGTAAAAGTGCAGTGGAACAAATGCTTAGAACAAGAAGCTACATGGGAAACTGAAGAATCCATACGAAGGAGATTTCCAGAGCTGTTCTAGACTGCAAGTAACTTGCACCTCCATGTCCCTATCTGTACAATTGAAATTGGGGACAAAATTCTTTTAAGTGGGGAGGGTGTAGCACCCCGGATAAATAATGAAGAATGAATGTATTCTAAATAAAACTAAACTTGTGTAAAAAGGCCAAATAGAAATAACTAATTATATATGTATACACTTAATGGGCCTCAAAGCATAAAGTATATTTCGTTAATACCAAATTGCCAATTAAATATAGATATAAAGCCCACGTGACACGCAACCCATATATATATATATATGCATAAATCTAAACCAAAACCCAACCGCATGTTTTGGGCCTTAAAACCATACATGTGAACCCAACCTCAAGCTAACCCAAAACCTTTTTTATGCCACCCGTAAAACCCAAATCCACGTGAGCCTTCTCACAAGGCCAACCATATATATATATATATCGGCCCTCTTAAACCCCTGTAGCCATTAAACCCATGTGCCCACTCACATAGCCCACCAATGCCCATCAAACCACCCAGCCCAAGTGATGTTCGAACGTTGCATAGGTTAGCTTTTAGGGTTTTATACCAATATATGGCTAGTGGCTGCTAACCGGGAAGGGAAAAAAGAGAACTCACGGAAAGGTTTAAAGACCTTGCTACCATTTGTTTAGCACCTCCGATGGGATCCCTCCTCTATATAAAACCTTGCCCATCGAACAAGCAAAATCCTATTTGTTGCGTATGCATCCTACCGTTGCTGCCCCTGCGTCGTCTCCATCCTTTGCATCCATCTTCCTCCTGCCGTGGCCGAACGTGGGGGAACTCCCCTTCCATCTTCTTCCTACTGCTTCTTTCTTCTCCTAGCGGTGCCAACAGTTGCTGCTCGGGACGTGAAGAAGCGTGGCCTCTTCTTCTTCCACTTCTTCATCCTGCTGATCGCCGGCACAAGAAGAAATGCACCGTTCTTCTTCCCCTCCATCCTCTATTTCAACCTGCAGAGAAACAGAGCACCGTTTTACCCCCTCCAGAGCCACTGTTCATCGTCCAAATCTACTTAAAGGTAGGTTTTTTCTATGCTAAAGACCCAACCATGATTAAAGAAGATTAAAACTAGTTGATGCATGCATATTAACATAGAAATCATCTCTGGAATCATCATTCTCAGTTTTAATTTTAAAAGAATTAGCGTCCACAATAACGGCCGCTATTCGATATAGCGCCTGACCCTACGGACGTGATTTGTTTCTCAACATTGCATGATATATATGTGTCATTCTTTTTTTTTGAAAATCTGCGACCTCCAGTAAGGTCGTCCATTCTTTTCTATGTCTGATATATATGACGCTAAAACCTGAGGTTTTATGTCAATGGTTGATTGAATGCAGAAAATTAGATGTTTTAATCACTATGCGTGTAAAAGAAATAGTGACTGTTCTGACATCCGCTATTTCTTATTTGCGCCCTGCAGACAGCATGCCAAAAACTTGGAATATCTGATTAATATAATGAACATAGTATATGATATCCTGTAAACTAAAATTAAATTACGCTTGTTAAAATTGACGTTAATTAATATCTACGACTGTTCATATTGACGATGTTCAAATTTTATTTTTATAATATCCATGCCTCTGAATTTAATTTTTTGGAAACTATAAAATCGAATCGTGCAAATTGGCAATAAGCGCCTTCGTGGGAGGACGCTGATTGTGATAAAAAGAAAATATATTAACGAATGTTCGCCTGTGATGACAAACGCTAATTTAATTAGTGCCTGCCAAAATGGACGATGTTTCCCTGTTTTTCCTGTGTTTTTAACTCTAAACCGTGGGTTCGCTTGGCACTCTCATCTCACTTCCGTAGATGAGGTACCGATTTTGATTTCTATCGATTACCCTTAACGCTCCGTGATGTTTGAGCTCTCCGCTGGACATTCCGTTCCTTCGGACTAGCGATTACATCATAGAGACCTCCGTAAGTCTACGCTAGCCTTGGATTACCTCAAGGCAGCAGAGCAAGTTGTACCCCAAAAACCCTATACACCATTTTACTGTCATGTCCCTCTGAAGAAAACATGACGATCTTGCCCTCAAATAATGCTGCTTCTGGAATTTTTGAGAAAATGTCACTTTCTGGAATCAGCGTCCAAAATAGTAGACGCCATTTATGAATAGCGCCCGTGGTGACGGACGCGATTCCCTCGTGCCTAATTATCTATTTCCAGAATGAGCGCCCACAAATGTGGACACCAATTTTAATATGTGGCTCCTTCAGTGGATGCCATTTACCCAGTTTTACGTATATCTCGAATTTCTAAATAAGTCATCTTTACATGAGATCTGCCCTTGACTTCCAAAATTTCGTGAATCTACCTTATCATCCTACAATTATCTACTCCTTTGGAATTCTATTGGCCATAAAACTATAATGGATGTCAAATTACATGACCCAATGCCTGCGCATATAGGGCCCGATCTGGTCCTCGGAGGAGCACCCGAAAGTACTTATGCCCATGGGAGTTTAATGATCACGGTGTGCCATTGCACCGGAGTACTTGACTATCTTGATTATGACGTTCCACAATCTCTCTCGTTCTTGATATTACTTGACATGACATGCGTGACTTGCTTGGCCCGACATGGGCAGTACTTGAATACATAAATGGTCAATATCTCATGACGTGACTCGTTATTACATGCTTGTTAACCTTGTTAACTATACTTGATACCTTTTGAAATCTTGCTAGTTCATTCTTGTTACTCCATGTTAATTCAACACTCATCATTTATCTCACATTAGTTTATACATGAACATGCCATATTGCATAATTCATTAATCACTTAAAGCAAGTATGGGTATAGAGATATAATTCCTGCTGAGCATTCGCTCATCAAGTGCTTTTCCCTATTTTTCAGGTAACTCAGACACTGACTCGCAACTTGATGGGGATGACAATGAGTGATGAGCGTAGAGCCTCCAAGCATCGTGCTGGATCTTTCTCCGAAGACAGTATGTCTGGAAATTCAATATATTGTCATTAACCTTCGTTACACCAAGTCTTGTGGCGATATGTCTTATCCTTTAGAGTCATTGCCATTTTGTACCCCTCTTATTTAATCGAGTCGTGATGTAAGAAGTTATGTCTGCTTGATATTGGTTGATTTCAACTTGTGCTTTTTGGTGTTATTTGACGTTATGGATTAATGGTTAAGTTGCAACAGTTTAATTATTGTTGATAAATTATTCTTAGCGCACTCTGTTGTTATGTTGAAATTCTTATCACTCTGATTGACATGAACAATATAAACTCGTCGCGTCTCTAGGTTCCTTCTGCGCTCGGGGCGTGACAACCGAGCTTCCACGCGCCTCCATCCCTCGATCCTTGACCCATCCTTGCCGTCCTCCTCGCCCGCTTCGCCCCGCTACGCCCCCACCCCGCTCCATCGGCCGCCGAAGAAGAGAGGGTGAGAAGGGAGAGCATGAGAGAAGAGAGAGGGAGAGAGTGAGAAAATGGGAATGGGGAGAGAGAGAGGTTAAAGGGTTAATATATAGAAAAACCCCAAAATTCCAAAAAATTTAGAAAAATATGAAAAATTACCTCCGCGATCCTCGAGAGGAGCACAACGCACCGGTAACATCCCGGAGTCAGAGAACGCCACGATTCACCCTGCACAGAGTTCCGAAGGTACATCAGGGAAAAACACGTGTAAAGCACAAAATACACTCCGGGACCCACAAAAGCGATCCGAAAAATATCTGAAAAATCCGGGGCATTACAGCCCTCCCCCCTTAAAGAAATTTCATCCTTGAAATTCAGGACTAGCACCAAGTCACAGTGGAAGAACACTGAACTAACTGACAATGTCGTCAGAGCCTCAACACAGAAAACCTCGATTCTCACGAAAGCACGGATCCTGCGGGACACAGCCAGACTACAATCACAAAGAACGCCTCGCTCAGCATGTCACGCACCGGTCATCAGAGCAGGCACACACCAAAGGACACAGTCCGGCATCACCTCAGTCACAGCAAAGACCAATCATGGCACTGCTACCACCATCTCGCCCACCGCGGAGACACATCCTTCACCGCGAGAAATAGTTTCCGATACATCCTATGGTCGGCAGACAAATCGCACATCAACTTTACAATCAGTTGATAGGTCGCACACCCTACTCAAGGGAACCAATACGGAGCCTCCATCAGCTCACATAGCCATCTCGACAGACCGTAACCAGAACATCGGCTCAACGCCAAGGATCACCTCACACTTGGCAAGCTGAAAGCCAGACATATCACTGGGCCAACTCTGCCAGAAGCCAAACTTTAAAAAAGCCCAAATCCCATCCTGAAAGCACATCACAGAAACAACCACCACAGGCCTCACCGATACACGGCTCTCACCGTTCATGATGCACCACCAACAACATCTTCTGTCTGTGAAAAACCATCCACTGGTCGCCAGATACACGTCAACGAGAAACCTTCCACCGGCCCAGTAGGCGCGATCCAACTCACAACAAGCCATCCGCATACTCACACAGAAAATTACCACATCTCGAGCTGCACTCCTCTCGGACATCGCATCTGATCTCGATCATCGCACCAACTCAACCCTCTCAGGGGAGCATGACAAAACCAACGACAAGATTCAGCAGTCTTCGGTCATCACCTCACTCGACTCAGACTTACAGAGAAATCCTCCCATGCTGGTCACCAGACTAGGGATAACCATTGCGACACCAACGTCCCATCAATGACCCCCATTCTGGCGCCAATCTTATCCAAAGGCCTCAGCCCATAGGCATCACTCTTCCGTCTTGTCTCATCGAAACCTATCTCAACTTATCCAAGTGGACACCTGCCAATCTCGATTCCGCCCTTACCACAGAGCCACGGGACACCACCGGAAGAATTCATGGCACACGTCTCTAGGGGAGGAAAGTGCCATCCAATACTCACAGCAACCTGGTTGCCAACACCACGACCAATGCACACGGGTCCCCAACAATACACATCTTACCGTGGTCGACTACGAGACTAGCCTTACTACTCACTCGCAGCTACCAATCGGAACCCAAAATCTCTCAGAGATCACTTCCTCTAGAACATGATATCCTACGAGAACACAACTTGCAACCCAAGTCGGGCACCAAACCACCAACTCTGACCAACACGTCCTCGACCTCCATCAGGCGAAATCCTCAACGACCCCATCCGGGTCTAACACTGACGCCTGACACGACTTCCATCACAGGAACAGGGTACTCATGCGGCGCACTAGCCAGCACATTCCCCAAAAATATATCCTGCTAGTGCCAAGAATCACGATACCTTGAGCAGCGGCATGGCAACAACACGTCTCGCACAAAGGAACCAATCCTCACATGCTCAACGCAAACTCAGGAATCCGCTCGTAGCAACCAACGCTACGATCCTGAACCAGTGGGTCAAAGGCCCACCAGGCTTCCGCTGTACACTCTGATCCACGCGCACTGCCAAACACGGCAACTCGGGACTCGCCATCCCGACAATCCACAACTCTGCTGGTCAACCTCAGGAAATAGGGTGAGGAAAGCTCCATTACCTTGAACCCCAAGCACAGATTCTCTCTCAAATCTGGCAATCCTCTGCAACTCTGCAGGCTCCGATCCGCCACGCATCGGAAAGTTCCAACACCAGCCAAGAATTCGAACACTACCCAACCAGCACTCGTCCTTCCGGAACAGCGCCAATACCCTCACACAGCAAGGGAATTAGGCACGACTTCTCACAGGCAACCACCTTGCCAAAACGCGGAACTCGTCTCGCACGGACTTCATGGCACATAGAGGCCAACCAATCCGGACACATAATGCTAGACGACAAACCTTAGCTAAACACAATCTCTCCAACCAAAGGAGAAACCGATCACACCTCCGACCAACAGAAGAACTCCACGCTTCCATCAGGTCAGCGCCTCCGACACACTCGGCGAATGTCACGTCGGACCACAATCACAACATCTCTCGATGTGCCACCACTGTAATTACTCGAACTGCAATACACCACGCCAAGAGTCACACACGAGCCATAATCGACAACCGTCAACGCCCATCCTCGAGTCTCGAACTCGCCACGGAACCTTCACAACTCATACCAAATCCAAGGCGAACATAATCCATTTGTACACATGAGCGCAGGAGAAAGACTTACTGGGACACCACAGCCCAATCCTGCCTCGAAATTCGTAAGAATAACCATGACCGACACGTCATTTCTGACGCCACACAGCACGAAAAGAACATCAGGCTCGATGAAACAGCAGCTCACTGAGAAGATCCTCCGCTCACCCGAGCGCACCTCTCGATCAGAACACCAGCTCTGCCACCTCAAACCACAACCTTAACGCCTCAGGGGCTGGATAAACCTCAAGCTGGAGTGGCAAGACTCAACCACAGCTCCCTTAGAGCACGCTCATGGCCACTTAACCACAACCAATCCTCGCCAGCCACCTGACCTCGCTATAGATTCCTTGAACACATCAACGTAAATTCGCGCCTACCGGCAACCTCTCCTCAACACAGCACAACCGGGGCCACCACCGATGATGGAGAAAGCTCTCGACCTCGATCCTTAGACTCCACGCCGGCATGAAAGCCGTGAACAATAGCCACCTTAACATCACCGTGCGGCGCACTCAAGCTCTCAAGTGAGAAACCAAGCGAAAAACATGCACGAAACCCTATGCCAGCTACCGACTGTACTGAACCTTATGGACTCTGATCACTGCAATGTTTCGAATTCCTATGTACGTCCACAACCACCGCTCTGATACCATCTGTGATGACCCAAGATCCGGATACCGAGAAGAACCCGATACCATTCGAATCCTAGCCCGCTGCCCACGAACCGGGAGGGCTCGGAAGGGCTAAAAGGAGAATGGAGGCACAAAGAAATAGGAAATAAGGCAGGACAATTCAACAATTAATAGAAATAAATAAATAACTGCAATAACAGAGTCCAGTCCAACAGAAAGTACAGTCTAAAGTAGTAAAATGTACCACATGCCAAGTGGGCAGTTGGCCCGACAAGCTGGTAGCTAAGAACCTCCAAACAGCACCCTCGAACCTTGAGGAAGAAGCGCCGCACTTGAAAAGCAGGGGTGAGCCTCTTGTCACTGGCTCAGTAGGGATCCCGCAGAACCCCAACTGAGAACAACGGCGCTAGCGGAAAGGAAAAACAGCTACAACTACAGGAGGAATAGCGAACCGGTGGCTGATCAAAACTGGCGCAACAACTACTCCTACTGTATCGGTCAAGCAGAAAAAGAAATCCCGATCTCACAATCGGGAACCGGACCACTCTAACACCAGGCCTACAGAGGAAACCCTCACGGCAACCTTGCCGTAGAAGTCTGCCCACATAGCCACGACCAATCGGGACCGCACAGTCCCACACTGGCACGACGAAACCTCGGTGAAGCCACTGGCACCCAGGTCACTACCTCGGAAACACCGGACAATCCAGAAAACCACGTCTCGCAGATGGGAAACGGAACCCGGAAACAGGAGAGTCACGTCTCACGTGACATGAGTACTTGCCCACCAGAAGTAAGGCCGGATGCATCCACTGACGACTTAGACATGCCTCAGGTGTCTCCATCTGACCCAGCGGGAACTGAGACACCGTACTAGTAACCACAGAACAAGTGACTAGCTGGGGCACACTCGTCAACGCGGGACCAACCGCCCCAACAACGTGTGCACACATAGACCGTGCGTCTCTGGTCTGGCCCTCTGACTGGTTTTCCCCTCATCCGGACTCTGGCTGGTAGTCGTAGGGCCCGACGGAAACCAGTCTAAAATCGTCTCTCTCTGGGGTAGCCTCGCCACCACTCCCTAGTGGGACCACTCGCGTGTCGGAAGGCTACGACTAGTGGGGAGTCACTGGTGTGACCACTCTCCAAGGAGAAACTCTAAGAAACATGCACGCACCCTGCGCGAAAGTCGAGAAGAACCAAGTGGCATCGAGCCATTGGACTCTGGACAGTCCTCTAGACTCACTAAATCCAACGGTCCTTGAGTCATGAGACTCGGGGTCAAGACCGTCGTACGCAACGGCATAACGCTGTTAATCTAGTCTAATCCCTAGGTCTAAAACCACGGTAGCATGAATACCGAGGTAGCTCACGAGCCGCCGTGACCATTCCCTCAAAAGGGAACTCAGGAGACCCTCCAGCCTCAGGCTAGGTAATTGGACTCACAGTCCAAGGCCACACATATGGCCCACACGGAAAACACAAAAGCATGATTCCCAAGGTAGCTCACAAGTCGCCACGCCGATTCCCCATCCCAGGGAAAAGTGGGAAACCTCCAGCCCTAGGCCGGATGACTGGACTCGCAGTCCAAGGCCAAACACTTGGCCTAATCGGAAACCATCTTCTAAGGAACCCACGACGTGCGAGGGAACCCCACCGCACTCACACCGATACACGGTGACTTGATCAAGCGTAACACAAGGCCCGAAACACACACACCTATGGGCACGCTAGTCAAGATAACATGGCACCTCCCGACACCCCAGAAACACGGACACAGAACCCACGGGGTGTCCGAGACACTCACGAGGCCGGAGGTCGACCGGAGACCAACACAATGCGAACCCGACATCGTAAGCGCGGAAATCACCTAGCGGTCTAACCTTAAACCGCCACGATGACCTAGCGGTCTATCCTTGGACCGCTAAAGAACGGCTAGCAATTTAACATTGGACCGCTACACACTGAAACCATGGAACCACAGCGGTCTACCCTTGGACCGCGAAGCAGAGCCTAGCGGCCTATTACTGCGCCGCCAACGGCCCTGGCGGTCTATCGTACGACCGCGAGGTCCAAACCGATATACATGGGGTTCTAGCGGTCTATCTCTGACCCGTTAAACCCTCGGAACACACGAAGCTCACGTGGTCCTAGCGGTCTAACTCTAGACTGCCAAGGACCCTGGCGGTCTATCGCGTGGCCGCCAACCTTGAACCGACATAGGGAGACCCATAGCGGTCTACCCTTGTTCCGCTTGGGGCCCTTAGCGGTCTCTGGAACGATCGCTAAGGCATCCCGAACCCGAAACGGTAGGAAACGCCCCAAAAACCCGATCCACGCCCCAATCACCCCCGGGTGATGGGGAAACAAAGAGGAATCAATCCCCAAGCCTCCTAGCATGCATCTATGCCCTTAGATCAGTCAAAAACCTCACGAAACGGGAGATCCTGCTCACACCCCAAAAACATGGATTTTCCCCAAAATGCAAAAATAGGCCCTATCGGCTCACCACGGCCTACAAAACTCGTGAGAAAGGAAGAGCATGAGCTGGGGGTCCATCTCCCTACCTCCACCGAAGATTTCGCGTCCCGAGGTCGTCGATCCGTGAAGAAATGCTGTTTAAACCCTCGCCAGTTCGCGATCGTGCCACCGAGCTTCCACGCGCCTCCATCCCCCGATCCTCGACCCATCCTCGCCGTGCTCCTCGCCCGCGTCGCCCCGCTGTGCCCCCGCCCCGCTCCGTCGGCCGCCAGAGAAGAGAGCGTGAGAAGGGAGAGTGTGAGAGAAGAGAGAGGGAAAGAGTGAGAAAATGTGAATGGAGAGAGAGAGAGGTTAAAGGATTAATATATAGAAAAACCCCAAAATTCCAAAAATTCAAAAAAATATGAAAAATTTCCTCCGTCATTCTCTGGAGGAGCACAACGCACCGGTAATGTCCCTGAGTCGAAGAACGTCACGGTTCACCCTTCACAGAGTTCCGAAGGTATATCAGGGAAAAACACGTGTAAAGCACAAAATACACTCCGGGACCCACAAAAGCGATCCGAAAAATATCCAAAAAATCTGGGGCATTACAGTAACACCCTCAGATATAGCTAAGTTGTACTCTATATCATCGAGGCACCTTTTGAAGTATCGGCTCAGTTCTTGAGAAGAACTCTAAAGTTAAGCGTACTTAATGGGGAGTAATACTGGGATGGGTGACCTCCTGGGAATCCTCCATTTTGGAGCCAATCACTATTAGAAAAGAAAGGGATAAAATCGTGAGGCCGGTATGTCAAAGCGGACAATACCTTGACGGTATAGAGTACGGGGCGTGACAGACTAGCAATGAGTAAGTTGGGGTGTGTGATGAGTGTTTATTTTTCTGCAATAATTCATGACAAACACACCATTTCAAGTGCACATAATTAGATAATTATGCATATTTTTACAGTTAATCTCAACTTCACATAAATTAGGCCTTTCACGTAAATTAACATAATTTGTGGTTAATTATTCAATAAAAGGGAGTTGAGAGCCATGAGAATTAATTTCACATTACATAATTATGAGCATTTGAGATTTTTTGCACAATGCAATAATTTTTATGGACTAAATCCAAATTGTGTGTGTGCAGGACGTTTAGGACAATTGATAGAAGGGCCAGGGGCAAAGTGTAACGACCCAAGATCCGGATACGAGGAAGAACCTGATACCATTCGAATCCTGGCCCGCGGCCCACGAACCGGGAGGGTTCGGAAGTGCTACAAGGAGTGTGGAGGTACAAAGAAATAAAAAATAAAGTAGGACAATTCAAAAATTAACATAAATAAATAAAAAACTATAACTATAACAGAGTCCAGTTTGACAGAAAGTACAGTCTAAAGCAGTAAAGCGTACCACATGCCGAGTGAACACTCGGCCCGGCGAGCTGGCAACTGATAACCTCCGAACAGCACCCTCGAACCTCGAGGAAGAACCGCCACACCTGAAAAGCAGGGAATGAGTCTCCGGAACAGAGACTCAGCAGGGATCCCGCAAAACCCCAACCGAAAATAATGGCGGTAGCGAAAAGGAAAGCTACAACGACAGCAGGAACAGCGAACCGGTGGCCGGTCAAAACTCGGCACTACAGCTACTCCTTATGTACTAGAAGACACACCCCGATCTCACGGTCAGGGCTACCGAACCACACTAGTACCACTTACCGAAGTAAAAATCCACGGCAACCACGCCGTAGAGGCTTGTCTCCCAGGACACGGCCAACCTGGACAAGCGGTCCAAGGTGCAACCCCGACCACCCAGTCGCGGACACCGCACCAACAAGACGTAACCTCGGTAAAGTTACTCGCACCAGTCGCACGGCACGAAAATTGACACACGCGTCACCGCGAAACAACCAGAACTCAACGGTCAACACGACCAAAAGCCCGAAGGTCGAAGTCACAGAGACTGACAGTCTGTCACTCCCGACTCGACAGGAGTACCTCCCACTAGATGCAAGACCGGATGCGTCCACTGACGTCTTAGTCCGCGCCTCAGGTGTCTCCCTCCGGCCCAGCGGGAACTGAGACACCGTACAAGTAACCACAAAACAAGTGACTAGCTGGGGTCACGCTCGTCAGCGTGGGTCCAACCGCCCCCAACCACGTGTGCACACACAGACCGTGTGTCCCTGGTCTAGCCCTCTGACCGGTTTTCCCCTCAACCGGACTCTGACTGGTAGACGCGGGGCCCAACGGAAACTAGTCTAAAACCGTCCTCAGGGTAGCCTCTCCACCACTCCCTGGTGGGACCACTAAACGTGTAAGCATGCTACGACTAGTGGAGGGTCACTGAAGGAGTAGACTCTCAAGTCAACGGAAAACAACGTCCGAAACTGATGAAGTACGGGGACCATCCCACGTACCAGCACCGTCGCACGGTGACCACGGTCGGAGAAAAAATGGGACTCACAGTCCACGGGCCACGGACCCGGCCACGCCGAAACGTAGAAGCATGGTTCCCAAGGTAGCTCACAGGCTGCCAAACTGAATCCCACTCTCAGGGAAAAGAGAGAACCCTCCAGCCCTAGGCTGGGCAACTGGACTCGCAATCCAAGGCGTTACTCATGGCCCACTTGAAAACCTCTTTCCGGAGAAACTCACGGCGTGCGGGGAACCCTCGCCGCACTTGCACTGATACACGGTGACTCGGTCAAGCGTAACACAGAAGCCCGAAACACGAGGAGTCACCCGGACTCTAAAACCCACGGGCACGCTAAAAAGGGTAGCACGGTCCTCCCGACACCCTCAAACCACAGGCACAAAACCCTCGGGGTGCCTGGGACATTCACGAGACCTCAGGTCGACCACAGGGTCCCAACCGGGTCGACCAGAGACCTACAAAACGCGAAACGATCGCGGCAAGCACGAAGAACAACTTCGGCATAACACAGTGCCTGGCGGTCCATCTTTGGGCCGTCACAGCTGTAACGGTCCAAAGCTAGGCCACCACAGCACTGTAACGGTCCAACACAAGAGTGTTACATGAAATAGGCAACGTTGGCTGTGGCACACCCACCCTGGGGCGTCACAGCCTCTAACGGACCAAGCCTGGCGCGTTAGAAGACAGACCAAAATAGGTTGTGACGCACACCCCTCGAGGTGTCACAACCCCTAACGGACCTACCTAGGCGTGTTAGAAGAAGGGATACGTCAACTCTGACGCACCCTCGCTAAGGCGTCACAGAGCTCTGACGGTCCACCCCTGGTGCGTCAGAGTCTGAGGACCCCAATCGGTCAAAAACCACGATAACGGACGTAACAGTTGAACCCAGGCGCGTCACACCCTCTGACGGTTTATCGTAAGACCGCCAGAGCGACCGACACCCTGCCGACACTACAAACCTCTATGACGCACCCTCCTTGGGGCGTCACAGCACGTAACGCACCCAACCTGGGGCGTCACAGCCTATGACGGTCACTAGAAGGACCGTCACACCGTCCCGAGAGCGGGACAGCAAGAAATGACCTAAAAATCATCCCACGCCCCCATACCTCCATGGGAGAGGGGGAAAACAAAGGGGAAGCCCCCAAATAGCCCCTAGCATGCATCTACGCCCTCGGATCGGCCAAAAACGCGATGAAACGGTAGATCGGCTCACGAGCTCTAAAATAAGGATTTTTCACAAAAACCCCAAATACGCCCGCTCGGCTCACCGTGGCCTACAAAACTTGCGAGAAAGGAAGCGCACGAGCTGGGGGTTCATCTCTCTACCTCCACCGAAGAAATGACGCGTTGTGGATGCCGATCCATGAAGAAATCACCGCGAAACCCTCGCCGATTCACGGACGCGCCCCCGAGCATCGCCACGCCTCCACCGCCTTGATCCTCGCCCATCCTCACCCGCCTCTAGCCCGCGCCATCTCCACCTCACCCCCGCCTCGCTCCGTCGGCCATCGAAGAAGAGAGGGGAGAAAGAGAGCGTGAGAGAAGAGAGAGGGAGGGAAGAGAGAAATGAGAGGGGAGAGAGAGAAAGGGTTAATATATATAGAAAAACCTAAAAATTTCAGAAATTCAAAAAAATATGAAAAATTACTTCCACGATCCTCGGGAGGAGCACAACACGCCGGTATTGTCCCGGAGTCAGAGAACGCCACGGTTTGCCCTGCACAGAGTTCCTAAGACGCATCAGGGAAAAACACGTGTAAAATATAAAATACACTCCGAGACCCACTAAAATGATCCGAAAAAAATATCTGAAAAACCCGGGGCATTACACAAAGTGGTCACAAGATCAGAGCAAGGGATGCCCTAGGGTGCTCTCCACCTCCCTTGACCAAGTCAAAGGCAGCCGCCATCCTTTTTTATGAAAGGGGAGATAAAGGAAGGATTTATCTTGATTTAAATTGGAGAGAAATTCAAGGAGAGAAAATAGGAGGAGGATCTCCACCTAATTAGGCAACCGGAGGGGGGCGCCCAAAACCCTAGACCAAGGGGGGCGGCCACCTCCTCTCTCCCCCTCCTTCATCTTATTCTCTTTCAATCTTAGCCCTCCATCTCCTTCCAATCCAATCTCCACCCTCTATTTGGCCCATTTCCCCTATAAATAGCCCATTAAAATGGAGAGAAGGGAGTTTTTTTTGGCTTATTATTTTTCCTTTGGATAGAATAATTAGAGCTTCCCCACTCTCTCCCACTAACCCTAGTGCGCCACCCTCTCCACCCTTCTTCACCTTCCTCTTCTTCCTCCTCTCACCCTAAGTGCGCCCCTCTCTCTTCTTCCCCTCTCCCTCTTGCGCCCTCACATCTCTCTCTTTCCCTCACCCTTCACCTAGATAGATTGCCTCTTTTCTTCCCTCTCTTGCCATCACCATTCTCACCTCTTAAACCTCCATTAGCTATCCATTACTCCTCTGTTGAGTAGTGGACAGCGGATCTAGAGGGGAGGGTTGAATAGATCTGCCCCTCTTTTCGCAATACAACCCTCTATATAGCTAGATAAAATAAATCGCAGCGGAATATAACTAACTTATCGAAGAACACTATGATTCGCTTGGCAAGATGAGCAACTAATATATCGATTTGAACCTAAGCATGCATCTAGAACGAAGCAATCACACAAACAAATCACAACACAAAGGATTTTAAGGTGGTTCAGACTGAATCCCCAGTCCTACGTCCACCCCTCACCAAATCCGGTGAGGCTCCACTAGTGTCACGCACTGAACCGCAAATCGGAAAGACCTCCGATTGCCTTCCTACTAACCACAGGTAGGGACGTCAACACCGTAGATCGGATAACTTTCGATTGCCTTCCTAATAACCACCGGTAGGGACGATCTTCAGTTTCAAATGTTTGAATGAAATGGAAAGAGAACAAATATGAAAACACTCAAACAAGATATAGAATATGCTTAAAGAGAAAAGATCTTGTCTGAGATTGCTGGAGCTTGAATCTGATGCTTCAATGGTATCTTCTTCCTTGTGAAAAGATCTTGCTTGGATCACCTTGAGTTGATGAAGAAGATGAAGGATGTAGATTTGATCTCCCTTGAGAATGGGCTTCTTTGGATAACCTTGAGATGATGAAGAGGATGATGGTTGTAGCTTTATCTTCACTTGGTTTGGGGTTGATCTCCTCTTGATGTAGCTTGAATCACTTGAAGATTTGATGAAGAACTTCTTCCCGGAGTACTGTTCACAGCTACAGTACTCGAACTCCTCTCCCTTGAACACACCCTTGCAGCCTCCTTTGATCTCCCAAATGATCAACTAGGGTTTCTAACCCTCTTGCATGTGTTTTATAACCTTTGAATGGTCCTTGGACATCCCCCAGACCAGATCCACATTTTGTGGGTGATTGGGTGACTTTAGGATTAAAGAAATCCATGGAGAATGGCCCTTCTTGAAGTGGAAAACAAAGTCAACAATTGATGGCTCGGGGCTGGCGGTCGACCTACAGAAGCTGGCGGTCGACCGCTATTGAGAAACGCTGTAGATATTTAGTCCCTGGTATTTCCGATCGACCGCTACTGGGCTGGCGGTCGACCGCCACTGAGAGTCGTGTAGACAGTGGTATGCTGGATGGGGCGGTCGACCGCCCTTGTGTTGGCGGTCGACCGCCAGCTGGGTAGACCCCAGGTTTTCTCCGGTTGGTCCGTTAACCTCTTTAGCTCCCCCGCTTGAGTCCTTTAGCAGCCCATTCTCATCGGTGGCAACAACCTTGACAGGCTTGAAGATTTCTATTGATTATATTGCTCCTATAATCAAAATTTTGTTTCGGGGCCTCCGCCCCCGGAAACCCCCTCAAGGGGCGCTGCCCCCTTGACCCCTGCGACCTGACCGGGCAGGTCGATCCCCACGACCTGACCGTGCAGGTCGATCCGCGTACGAGGGCGCAATCATTGAGCTTTCACTTTTGCCATCTCCACTCCATTCCTTGGCATATCTGTCATGAAAGAACATCAAGTAGTTTAGTCATATAAGAGTGGTAAAACATCAATGACTTATAGTGTTTAGCCATTATCAAAACCAAGAATATCAAATAACTCAAATGACCACAGGATGATGTCGAATGACTCAAGTGACCACAAGATGACTCAATGGACCACAGAGGCACAACATTCTCTACACACCCCTCTCTCTTTCTCTCCTAGATCTCTCCTCCATAATCTCCCTCTCACGGCGGCGTTCATTCCAAGGCGGCGTGGTGATCCAAGGCTCGGCGGTGTGGACAACGACGTTATCTCTCATATCCCATTGGTGGATCTTCTTTTTTGGTCCTCTCACGGCGGCGTTCTCCTCCATGGCGGGGTGATCGTCTCCAAAGCTCGACAAGGAAGAGACAACGGCATTCTTCATACTCCGGCCCTATTTTCTTCCCCTTTCCTCTTAGTTTACTTTGGTTGTGATTCTCACAAACTTTCTAATTTTCATCTTAGCAATAAAATTTCCATTTGTGTAATTGTCTCTTTTTCTCTTTCTCTCTCTATCTCTTCCAATTTTTCTCTTCTTCAACCCTCCAAATTTCTTTAGTTAAATTTAATTTCATGCAAATTTGATTTCACTTTTCAAAAACCCACGCAAATTTTGGCTTAAAAAATACAAGTTTTTCGAACTTAATAAAAGATTTTTCCTCCTCGTGAGATCGACCCGTATTCACCACCTCATACTTGATAGAAATGGAGAGGTAGATCTAGAAGGGGGGATGAATATATCTACTACCAAATATCTCAAATTAAAAACTCAAGTACTACAATAAGATCTAGCGCCAAATGAAAGAGCAAATGAGTTCAATAACCGGATCAGACCAACAAGCAACCAGCTGAAGTGCAGAAAGAAATAGGATGATATAAGAATGTGGAATCACAAATATCAGCAAGACATGCTCACCACGCTACAAACCAGCATAAAACCAACAACCAAGATTAGTACGTGGGAGAGGGTCGATCCAAGGATCTCCTCACGCATGGGGCAGCATTCCGGATAGGCTTGACCTATCTTTCCAGCTACGTCTTTTGATATACTCCTTGGTTGTTGACAATTGTGATAGAAAATAAAAAAGAAAGACAATCCACAGAGTAGAAAATAGATTTTTTAGGTGGTTCGATTGCGACCAGCAATCTACGTCCACCCCTCACTCGATTTGAGTGAGGCTTCCTTGCACAAGGCAAAACAAACGCAGACTAAGTCTGCAACATAGGCTGACTCCACAGCTTGACACCAAGGGAAACAAATCCCTTATCCTTAGATCCTGCTTCCAGCAAGATACGAACTCACTACCTAATGCAGTGACCGGAGGAGCGATCCTCCCTTCTTCTGAATTCTCAGAAGGAACCATGGAGAACTAACTTCTCCCTTCCTCTGATGACATAGAGGGAAACCTAGAGAACAAGATCTCCCTTCTTCTGAAGTCTCAGAAGGAATAGAAACAAAAGACTTCGAACTGAATTTAAAGAAGAAAACAAAAATGAAAATACAAGTGACTGCTATAGAAAATCAAAGAATCAAATCAAGCTGTAGCTTCAATCAAAGCAATCAACACTGGAAATCAATTGGCTGCGGTTAGAAACTCTTCTCTCTTCGAATTTGAGTGGCTCTCTTTCTCTTTCTCTCTGATGAGTTTTCTTCCTTCGAATCGCAATGGCAGCAGCACTCTTCACTTCGAACGACTTGATATATATATAGCAGAGAGTCGCTTTCCATAAAAAATCTGATCCACCGATAAAATAATTCATTGGTCCAGGTGGCAAGGAGAATAGTCTGACAATCTAAACCTTCCAGGGCTCACCCACGTGGATTGGATTGCGTGCCAAAGTTTTAGGTCACTGGCACGTGATGCACTTGAGTTCCTCACGAGCTCGATTACTTTTCAAACTTGTAGAGCTATTTGTCACCCAAACAGTTTATTTTTCACCGTTATGAAGCTATTATTCACCCTTATTCTCTTGAAGCCATCGCCAGTACTTATGTTATTAAAGGTTGAATGAGGCTGCGTCGACGTGCTTCCTTGTTGCGTCGACACAGTGTAAATGATGAGCCTTTAGACAGAAGGCTTCGAATGTTGGTATTTGACTTAGTGCGTCGATGCAGTTCCTTGATGCGTCGACGTGGTGTAGTTCGAGTTCTAGTTCTGGGCTTAGTGTGTCGATGCACTACTTTGTTACATCGACGATCCAATGAAGATGGAATTATGGAATGCTTCTAGGAGCATGACTGCGTTGACGCAGTAGTGATCCTGCGTCGACATTCTGATAGTAGATAGAACGCTTGTTCTCTTGAGTTCTCTTCTGGGAACATTGTTGCATTGGCGCAATAATTGTCCTGCGTTGACTCCACCTTGTTTCTAAGTGACTTGATCTGTCATTCCTACAATTTATTTAAGAGTCTTTTAGTCAAACTAAACTATACAAAAAGAGCACATGCATTTAATTCTTATTGTATGAACTAAAGAACCATATTGTACTAACATCATCAAAACACACAGAATGCAACAATACTTAATTTAAAATTATCTTGTGAGTGAGTGTGGAAATATTTTGAAATTGAGCGCGATACTTTTAACGATGACGAAGAGCCTATGCGAGCCAGCGAGGCGACAAGAGTTTCTATCTTTGAAAAGCTAACATTCCCACACCAATCCAAGAGGGAAGTCAGAAGGAAAGGGAAAACAATGCAGATCTACTCCTGTAATATGGCAGGGGGCACTACTCGGTACGGGGTTCTCCCGACTGAACAAGACGAGCTCGCTAGGCTTGCTGAACGGCCTGGCCCGATAACTAGAAGAAGCAAAGCTACTGGTGAGAGCCTACAAGCCGAAAGAAAGAAGTTGTCGATGAGGAAGTGATCACTGTCACTGCTAATGTGGTGACGATAGAAGGAGATGAAGCTGTTAGGGTCCTTGGCCCGGATACAGAGGGGGGGTGAATGAATCCTACTACATATAATGGCCAAATTTAAACTAGGATGCTAGATAAAGACACAGAATATAAACAAATCGATTCAGCTCAAAGACAAACACATGGAGCGCGCCTATTCAAGCATCTAACGGAAGCAAATCAGACAATCAAACCACTGCTCAAAAGAATTTTTAGGTGGTTCGGTCCTTCAGACCTACATCCACCCCACTCCCAACCGGAGTGAGGCTTCACTAGCAAACGCTAGAACCCAGCAGACTCAGTCTGCAAACAGTTGCTGCCACACAGCTTGACCATGGGAACAGCCTCCCCTCTTCCTCCCAACCAGAGGGAACCACTAGTGACACAAGTCACTAGCAAACCAGAGACACATGGTCTCTCTTCCTCCAGACCTGGAGGGAACCCCTGGACTTGAATCCACAAGCCCAGAACCGGAGACAAGTCTCCCTTCCTCCCAACGGAGGGAACCCAACCTCAGACCAGAGGATCGGTAGTACACAGATAACCAAAAGAAAACAAGAAAAATAAGAAAAAGGAAAATACACAGCGATCAGAAAGCTGTAAAGAAAGATAACACAAATGTGGCTCGGATGGAGCTGACTGGCCTGGATTTGATCCACGGTCCAGTAATCAGATCTTCAGGTAAGCTTCTTCCTTCTACTCCACAAGCTCTCTAGCTCACTCACTATCTCTCTTTCTTTCTCTTCAACTCTCTTCCTCTTTTACTTTTTTTTTTCTTCTTCTTCTGTTCTTCTTCTCTTTTTACTCTCTCAAGCTCTGCTCTTTTGTGCCTTTTGGCTCGTCTGCCTCTCTTGTTCTGCTCGACCAGCCTTTCTTCTTTTTATATCAGCAACCAGCAGGAGGGTGGGATACGAAGTGCGTGTGCCTCACATGCTTGATCCAGAACCTTCCTGCCACGTGCCCTTTTCATATTTGTTCCTTCAGTATCGGATCATGTGCGGCCAGACACCGATGAATGTTCTTCCTTGGACCTGCAACGAGATAAAAAACCATTAACCTTGAGTGCCACAAGAACTAGAACTGTATGAGGTATATGGACACGACAAGAGGTGCAATAAATAGAGAACAACACGAGGTACAGTGGTGACAAAACAAGCACTACTATGAGAACGACACGAAGTCCATAGGTGACAAAACAGATACTACGAAGAGAACAACACGAGGTACAAAGTAACCAACACGAAGTAGAAAGTAAACAACACGAAGTAGAAGGAGAACATCACAAAGTAGAAAGAGGACGACACGAAGTAGAAAGTATTACTACAGCATGTGACAGGAAGAATATGACACGAGGTCAGATAAAAAATAGCACGGAGTAAAATGAGAACGACATGAGGTGTCTCTGTAACAATAACCACTACGAAGTTACGAATACAAAAACAACACGAATACACGAAGACAAAAAACAACACGGAGACGTGAAGACAAAAACAGCACGAGGTGCTGCAATGTTCTGTACGCAGTGGAACAAAAAATGACACGAAGACATGGAGACAACAGTAACCAACACGAGGTGAGGTTACTAAAGCGACAACGACACGCGGTGTGGAAAACATGACACGAAGACACAGAAAGGAAAACGACACGAAGTCAAAAGCGAGAAACCAACACGAAGACAGAATACAAAGAAACGACTCGAAGTGAGATGAGAACAGCACGAAGTGAGAAGGAACGACACGAGGTACACACGTTGACTACAACACGAAATAAAGAAAGCAACACGAAGTACAAAAACACAACACGAAGACAAAAACTGAAATCGACACGAGGTGAGGTCTAGGAAACACGACACGCGGTCAAACAGAACACACCTTAAACCAACATGAGGTATGAGAGGACGACACGGCGTGTTGAAAGCACAAATGGTACTAAAACGAAAAATGACACGATATACAAACATGACGAAGTACCAACAGACACGAAGACATTCCCTGAAAAATATCTGAAGTGAAAAGAAGGTTTATTCTTCATAGTAAAATGTTCTTGGTTCACTTTCACAGAAAACTATTTTTGTTAATTTTTTTTTTTCAGAGAAGTATTTTTGAACACCACTAAGACTTATAGTGTTGTCATCATCAAAACATGTAAAGATTCAACAATCTCCCCCTTTTTGATGGATGGCAACACTATGAGTCTTGAAACTTTGCAGAGAGATTTCAGCCTTTCCAAGGCTAAACAAACAACAGCACCATTATAGACATTTTTAAGGTGTCAAATAACCATTCTCAATAAAAAAGAAACAACCTCGCCGAGTTAGCAAAGGTCTGATTTTCTCCCCCTTTGTCATCATCAAAAAGAGAAAACAAGAAGGATGCAACAATGCAAATGATATGAATTTTAATTAATAAATCCAAGAGTGTGAGAGAGAAGGCCTCAAAAATGGGCAACAAGATACAGAGAATTGACTGTTCAAGAAAAATATCTGGCTTGTCTGCTAGAAGAGCCACGCTGCCTGCCATGAGGTGGTCTCCCCCTTGGAGAAGCAGAAGAATGTTCTTGAGGTGGAGTTCTGCTGGAAGAAGCGTGACCAGGTGCTGAACCCAAGGTAGACTGAAATTCCTTTAGGTCATTTGTCAGTTCAGCTAGCCAATATATCACAGAGCTTCTGACCTGTGCCACTTCAGAAATGATGCTGTCTTGGCGAACATTGACAGTTTCATATCTGTCAGTCAGAAGTGTCATTTCTGTTAAGAAGGCGGCCAATTTATCATAGACCTGCTGAATACCTGGACCTAGGACACTGGATGACTTCTTCAAAAGTTCTAAAGATGTTCTGATCTCATAGTAGTGATCTATAATGGTGGAAGACATTTTGAAGGAGGAGATTTGAACATCTTGCAACTCACTCAGTGCTTTAGCTATCTTTGAACACACCTCCTGCAACCCTTGCATCAGGGATCTGTTGGCATCATCTGAAGCCTTTTTGTTGAGAAGGAATCGCTTCCATTCAGTGAGGAGGGATATCTCGAGCTTCAGTAGCCTGGAATGTACCTGATTTATGTTGAGGGTGACATATGTGAGCAGGTCATCTAATTTCTTATCTTGCTTATGCATCTGCTGAGTCAGGTTTATGAGAAGCTCTTCAATGTTGGGCGCCTGTGCAGATAAGAGTCTAGGTGGACCTAGAGGTGTACCAAAAAATTCACTGCCAGATGCAGTTCTCTCAGCTGCTTCCTCTTGTACTGGCATTTGACTGCTCTCAGCTGGGACCTGAACTTCATCTTCAGCTTGAGTTTCTTTCTGAGGGAAAACATCTTCAGGTTCCTCTTCTTCACTTGAAGATTATGTATCTAGTTCTATGACAGGAACCTTTTCTCTATCTTCCATGAGTTCCTGATCTGCAGGGCTGCCAACAAAGGCCTGCTCAAGACTTTCAGATACGACCAAGTTGGTAGCCTCTTCCAAGCTTCGCTCAACAGTTTCTCTTAAAATTTCATTAACAAAAACAGCAAGATCTTGATCAGTACTGTCTTGCTCTTTAGCTGGCTGTTCTTCAGGCACTATTACCTCTTCAGATGTCTTCCCAAAAGAATCAAATAGCCCAGCAATAGTTGCATCTAGATCTGTCTGAATGCTTTCGTCAGACAATCTGATGTCCTCAGATGCAGCCTCAACTAGCCTCTGAAAGGAGAAGGATACTTCGGTGGGTGCAGCTGGCAAGGTGGACTCTGGTTGTTCAGCTGGTGTTTCCTGATGATCAATCTCAGAAACTAATTGCTCACCAGTTGGGGCTAAGACTTGAAATTCTTCCAAAAGCTCCCCCTGAGTTTGTGATTCCCTGGCCTTTTGGACCTTAACTTGCCCCACCATAGAAGAGTCCTCTAAGCCCAAAAACACTGAAACAAAATTCATATTAAAAATGTTTCGGGCCTTAACTTCTGATGCGGCCTCTCCATCCAAGCAAATCTCAGAATGCTTGAAGATGTCTGTCATATGGGCGGCATAGGGAAGATGTCTCTTGGATCCAATGCATCCCTTCATGACATTAAAAATGATCTCTGGCAGACATATCTTCACATTTTGAATCAGACAAAATAGTAGAAATCTCTGTGTGTCTGTAATTCTACCTCTAGCCCCAGTCTGTGGGGTGATAATGGAAGCAATGACGTTCTGAAGGAGCTTGTGAAGAGGAGGAAATGACGATGTCTGATAAGCTTTTAGCTTCAACTGCCCCTTATCATGAATGTTACTGGGTTTACCAGTAATGACAGAGAAAGCTTCATGGAGACTGTATCGAAAGCTTCCCTCTACCTCCCCTTTATCTGGAATACCGAGAGCTTTGTGAAGGGAGTCACATGTAACAGTTATCTCGACCCCTTTAACAGATGATAACAAGGTAGACTTGTCTCGGCTCAAGGACAAGTTATTGTAAAATTCCATTACCGGCCTAGGGTAATAGACACGGTGATTTTCTAAGAAATTTCTCCACTCCTGAAACTCAAAGATTTTCAACAATTCTGGAAACTTCGAGACCAAGGTTTCATCTCCGAAATCTATTATTCTAGGAGGAATGATTTTCCCACTTTCTAAGAACACGGTAGACTGAGAAATCCTGGTACCTTGTTCTGAAGAGACTTCTGCAGCAGGTTCTGGCTCAAGACATCTCTGTTGCTTAGATGAAGGCTCTTCAACTATTTCTTTTCCCTTCCTCTTTCTTTCACCCGGAGCTGCTGACCTTTGCTGATCCATCTGCCGGAACTTCCAGATTATCAACTCTCTCTTGCAGGCTGCTATTGGAAGTGAAGCTAGACTTAAGAGAGGAATAGACCTCTGTGGGGGAAGAAAGTGAGCAGGAAGAGATGGAGATGGGTTTGAAGAAGACTCTCAAGGTAGAGCAGCACGAGGATGAATAGGAAGCGGCAAGGGGAAATAAGGGTTTGAGGTGGAAGGCGTGTGAAACAAGAAAGGTTTTGTCGGGTAGCTTTGTACTCTTATCAACTTTTTCTATAAATACCCAAAATACCGTTAGTCCTGATGTAACGCAGCTACAGCATGTTAAAGTTAGCCCTTCAATATGTGGACGGGTTATATTCTTCCAAAAACCAAGGTCAGTTAACTCAAGATATTAAATCAGCATAATCACAAAATTAGCTGTTAAAGTTGCTTAAACTAGAGAGAGTCACGATTAAATTGCTCCTTATGTTTGTCAAGCAATGAAATAACACATCAAAGTCAAGCAGATTTCATTTCTTCATTTAATGGACGAGAAGGCATAATGGGTCAACCAATTTGTTGAACACAAGGTAGAATAGTCCCTTTTTACACAAGGAGACATGTTTATCAGACACCAGAAACCCTGGTTACTTAGGACGGACTACCTTTATGCCAATGATATATTTCTTTGAGGACTTCCCCCCCCCTTTTTTTTTTTAACATTTCTATACAGAGATAGCTAGTTGTATCATGACAGAAACTCTGGACTTCTTAGATCAAGAGTGTCTATTTCTCCACAAAAGCCATTGCTTTGCCACAAAGAATGGCGTATTCCCTGGAGGCACTTCTCATGATTTTAGACAAAAAATAGAAATCTTACTTAACATAATTTTATCTCAGAGCTCTCTTTACATAAGTTTCAGTTAAGTCGAGACCCTCAATAAGTTTTTCTCATTTAACAGGAAGTTTTATAATATGTTGACCAACACTTGAGAAGATAACTTAGAAGGATCAAGGACCAAATATAACCCCCAAACATTGAAGTTCTTTATTAACAGGTGTGAATTGTTACACTAGATATTGGGTGGTTTAAGGTATACAGATCATATCTGATAAGAGCAAGAAGACTGAACCCACAATTTCTTCGAGAGAGAATCTGAACCAAGAGTGATAGGTTAGAGATAAGGAGGTGGCTGATCGAATAGAGAGAGATGAGATGAGATGAGCAGCACTCCTATCAGCAAGCCAACAAGTGAGAGATCACTCAAGACATTAGGCACTAAGGACATATCCAAATATAGTATTTTTTGAAGTAGTTCTGTCTCACATCCAGAGAAACTCTTGGGCAACAGACTGCAACCTCTTGAGATGACTGATCTTAAAACCACATTAACTGCATCGGCTGACAAAATTCTTCAGAAACCAAATAGCCTGACAAGCTCCTCTTCAGCCCACTCAAGGACAACTCACACACGACTCTTGGAAGTGTTAATTATTTAATGAATGCAGTGTTTGCCACGAAAATTAAACAAGTGTGTTTATGAGTTATGCATAAACAGACTCCCCTGATCAGCAGAATGACTTATGGTACTAGGCGGAGCATTTGATCTAAGAGACCACCTCACACATAGTAAGAACCTCCTGACAGATTTCCCTGTCTTTTGGTAGCTTACCATTTGATATACCAAAGAGGTCATGGATAACAGGGTAAACTCAACAGTCCTATAAGCAATTCAGATTTCCAAAGAATTATGCAACATACAGTTTTCAACCAGCATTCGCTTTCAGTTAAAAATTCTAGAAATTTCAGAGTGCATGTTTTAGAAAATAATGCAACTTGCAGATGATGAATGAATATGCAAGACCAGATTCAATATGCATGCACTAGATGAAACTAATAGCAAGATATGCAAGAATGCATCAAACCAGATATGCAGTAAGTTTCAAAATGGGACATGTAGAGAGATTACCTGAAAATTGTGAGAATGGGGTTTTCATTCTTGAGTGCCTTGGATCATTTCCCCTTTTATTCCAGTCCCAAGGCACACCTGCAAAACAAAGTTTATTTTGCACAAATAGGTACCCAGGAAGTCTTGGGTCCTGTCATGACATTATCACTCCTAGCAGGTTTTCTTAGCACATTTTTAACTTGATAGCAAGGAGCAGTAGTTTTCAGATCTGGGTTATGCACATTATTATGAGCATGAATTGTATGTGCATTAGCATGGAAATTTCTGTTATTTGCATGACCAAACTGTTTTCCATAATCAACACATTCAAAGTTTTTCTTTTTGAAAACCACTTTGTTCTTTCTAAGAGCATTTCTACTAGCAGGGAATCTATACTTTCCAGAACTGAAATTTTTTCTTTGAGCATGCCAACAATCAATGGCCCTGTGGCCATACTTTCCACATTCAAAGCATGAGATATAATTTCTTTTAAAAGAACCTGACCAGCATTCAGAGACCTTGTGACCAATTTTGTTGCAATTAAAACATATAATGTGCTGGTTCTTGTTAAAGACATGCTGATTTGCAAAGTGTTTTGTATGATATGAGCATGATTTTTCCTTACTACTTGCAAACCAACAATGAGCAGTAGTGTGTCCTACTTTATCACAATTAGAACATGTGACATTCCTTTTCTGACCAGACACAGATTTTCTAGCATGCTTGTTGTCATCTTTTTCCATCACAAAACAGTTACTCATAAGATGTCCATACTTACCATAATAATGACATGAGCCACTTGATTTCTTTAAAACATGGCATTTATCTGATGAGTTCTTAGCATGCAGATTGTTCCTTTGAATTTTTGATGTTTTATGATTTTTATTTTGTTTTTCTGTTTTCTTAGCCTTGTACTGAGGTGGAGATGAGATAGAAGGCTTTTCCTGTTCAGAGGATTTGACAAAGACAGTTTTCAGGTTGGCTCCATCAACCTTCCTCATGACTGGACTGTAACCCAGTCCTTCCTTGTTAAAGTTAATCTTTGTTCCCAGTATTTTCTGAACAATGGGCTGTTTGTTTTTTGATGTAGTGGCTACATTTGAAGTATTTACAAAGGATGTCATTACTTTGTTCTACAAGGCCTTCTTATTGAGATTATTGTAGCCCAACCCTTCCTTTTTGACATTGACTTTTACACCTAGCAGCTTGTCTAGGTTTTTCTGCCCATCAACAAATTTAGACAAGGAAGCTTTCAAATCCTGAATTTCATTTTCAAGAGATGCAATGTGTATTTCATAACTAGTGATCTCTTGTTCACTACAATTGACAGCTTCATTCAAAACCTTGTTAGCTGTTTTGTATTCTTCAATTTCCTTTCTTAGCTCATCTACCTCTTCAGTCTCGTTTGTACAGATAGCTTTTCCTTTTTCCAATGTGAGAAGTCTTTCAGACATGGCACTGTTTAACAGTTTTAATTTTTCAACTTCTTCTTTAAGCTTATCATTTTGAACTAGCTCATTTATTAGAAGCTGATCTTCTAAGTTAACCATGCTTTCTCTCCTAGCTTCAAACTCCCTCAATTCCTTTTGTTGTTTTTCAAAATCTTTCTGTAATTCTATGTTTACAGATTTTATGGCGTTAAAATTTTCAATCAGCAACTCATTCTCTCGTTTAAGTTTCTCTAGTTGTTCATCATTTTCTTTAGAGAGCTTTCTGAGGAAGTCATCTTCAGATTTTAAATTGTTCAGCTCAGAGTGAACACATTCAAGTTCCTTCTTCAGTTCTGCATTCTGGTTTTTATACATATGATTATCAGACAGACATGCATCATGAGATTTCTTCGTACTTGAACAATTTTTACATGGAGAGCTAGAACTATCTACCCGAATACTCTTTTTCAACTTTTTATACTGTTTTCTTAACAGTTCATGAGATTCAAATAATTCAGCATATGCATTCTCCCAATCTTCTAGAGAGAAATTCTCGAAGATATTTACCTCATCATCATCATCTTCTTTAGTTTGATTGCTGCCTTGATCGCTGGCACTTTGATTTCTTCTGTTGGCCATCATGCATCTGTCCACATCTATCTCCTGAGTTCGCTTCAGTGCATCCAAAATATCTTTAGCAGAACTGGATTCAAAGAAACATGAATGAAAAGCTCTATCAGTAGCTGCCTTCATTAAATTTATTGCTATCTGATTTTCTTCATGCATGGATTTGTGACTGTCAGTCCATTTGGACTTTTTCCTAGGTAGTTCATGAGGACCATGTGAAATTACTTTCCACAGGTCTGGATTCACAGATTTAACATAATTCTTCAAAACAGCGAACCATGCATCAAAATGCGTATCACTGAAGATCGGTGGATGGGCCATGAGAACACACAGATTAACGCACAAGAATATTGATGCACTAAAAGGAAATAAGCACCTAAGATTGCAAGATCGATCTGCAGGTCGCTGGACCTTGTAAGCAGACACCCGCTCTGATACCAACTGTTAGGGTGCTTGGCCCGGATACAGAGGGGGGGTGAATGAATCCTACTACGTATAATGGCCAAATTTAAACTAGGATGCTAGATAAAGACACAGAATATAAACAAATCGATTCAGCTCAAAGACAAACACATGGAGCGTGCCTATTCAAGCATCTAACGGAAGCAAATCAGACAATCAAACCACTGCTCAAAAGAATTTTTAGGTGGTTCGGTCCTTCAGACCTACATCCACCCCTCACTCCCAACCGGAGTGAGGCTTCACTAGCAAACGCTAGAACCCAGCAGACTCAGTCTGCAAACAGTTGCTGCCACACAGCTTGACCAGGGGAACAGCCTCCCCTCTTCCTCCCAACCGGAGGGAACCACTAGTGACACAAGTCACTAGCAAACCAGAGACACATGGTCTCTCTTCCTCCAGACCTAGAGGGAACCCCTGGACTTGAATCCACAAGCCCAGAACCGGAGACAAGTCTCCCTTCCTCCCAACGGAGGGAACCCAACCTCAGACCAGAGGATCGGTAGTACACAGATAACCAAAAGAAAACAAGAAAAATAAGAAAAAGGAAAATACACAGCGATCAGAAAGCTGTAAAGACAGATAACACAAATGTGGCTCGGATGGAGCTGACTGGCCTGGATTTGATCCACGGTCCAGTAATCAGATCTTCAAGTAAGCTTCTTCCTTCTACTCCACGAGCTCTCTAGCTCACTCACTATCTCTCTTTCTTTCTCTTCAACTCTCTTCCTCTTTTACTTTTTTTTTCTTCTTCTTCTGTTCTTCTTCTCTTTTTACTCTCTCAAGCTCTGCTCTTTTGTGCCTTTTGGCTCGTCTGCCTCTCTTGTTCTGCTCGACCAGCCTTTCTTCTTTTTATATCAGCAACCAGCAGGAGGGTGGGATACGAAGTGCGTGTGCCTCACATGCTTGATCCAGAACCTTCCTGCCACGTGCCCTTTTCATATTTGTTCCTTCAGTATCGGATCATGTGCGGCCAGACACCGATGAATGTTCTTCCTTGGACCTGCAACGAGATAAAAAACCATTAACCTTGAGTGCCACAAGAACTAGAACTGTATGAGGTATATGGACACGACAAGAGGTGCAATAAACAGAGAACAACACGAGGTACAGTGGTGACAAAACAAGCACTACTATGAGAACGACACGAAGTCCATAGGTGACAAAACAGATACTACGAAGAGAACAACACGAGGTACAAAGTAACCAACACGAAGTAGAAAGTAAACAACACGAAGTAGAAGGAGAACATCACAAAGTAGAAAGAGGACGACACGAAGTAGAAAGTATTACTACAGCATGTGACAGGAAGAATATGACACGAGGTCAGATAAAAAACAGCACGGAGTAAAATGAGAACGACACGAGGTGTCTCTGTAATAATAACCACTACGAAGTTACGAATACAAAAACAACACGAATACACGAAGACAAAAAATAACACGGAGACGTGAAGACAAAAACAGCACGAGGTGCTGCAATGTTCTGTACGCAGTGGAACAAAAAATGACACGAAGACATGGAGACAACAGTAACCAACACGAGGTGAGGTTACTAAAGCGACAACAACACGCGGTGTGGAAAACATGACACGAAGACACAGAAAGGAAAACGACACGAAGTCAAAAGCGAGAAACCAACACGAAGATAGAATACAAAGAAACGACTTGAAGTGAGATGAGAACAGCACGAAGTGAGAAGGAACGACACGAGGTACACACGTTGACTACAACACGAAATAAAGAAAGCAACACGAAGTACAAAAACACAACACGAAGACAAAAACTGAAATCGACACGAGGTGAGGTCTAGGAAACACGACACGCGGTCAAACAGAACACACCTTAAACCAACACGAGGTATGAGAGGACGACACGGCGTGTTGAAAGCACAAATGGTACTAAAACGAAAAACGACACGATATACAAACATGACGAAGTACCAACAGACACGAAGACATTCCCTGAAAAATATCTGAAGTGAAAAGAAGGTTTATTCTTCATAGTATAATGTTCTTGGTTCACTTTCACAGAAAACTATTTTACTTTCATAGTAAAATGCCCTAACCATCCCGACGGAGGCGGTCTCTGGTGAGACCTCAGAAGCCGCTGCCAGCAGGTCTGTCTTGGACCCGTCTGTATTGATGCTACTGTAGAAGTATTAACATGAAATAGAACTCTTGAGGAAGCAATTAAATGAGGGGACAGAGCAGGCCTCGCCATTCAAACAGTAAGAAATGCAGGCAGAGTCGTCACGTGGAGGTGTCAACCGAGGTGACCTTTCCCCACCATGCACTCTCTTCCAACCTGTAGAGCATAGGCAGGATGTTACCCAGCAACGTCCACCCCAGCTGTTGCTACCACCTGTGATGCCCCCGTATCATCAGGCACCATTACTACGCCCTGCACCGCAGGCAACCACTCTGGTTACTCCGTACCTGTAGTCGGCACATCTTTACCCTGAGCCGGTCAACCCGACTGCCATGAACAGGCTGATGGTGGAGAAGATGATAGAAATGAAGCTGGCCGAGAGGGGCAAAGGGGACTATGCCACATTCGATGCATACCGGGTGCCATACCCGCCTCACCATGCTACCAAGCGGGATCCCTCCACGGATCAGCAAGTCGCCAAAATTTGACAAATTCAATGGATATGGCTCCCCAGAAGAACACATTGCATATTACATGACAGTTATGGGTGACTTGGCGGTAGATGAGTCGTGCTTGCTGAAGTTTTTTGGGTCCTCGTTGACGGGGCTCGCTTTTGAATGGTACTCTAGCCTACCGGCTGGGTCGATCAGCGACTGGTTGGATATGCAGAAAAAGTTCAGAGAAAGATTTAATGTCATTGAAAGGGAGGTCACTGTGGCCAAATTGTATTTAATAAGATAGAGGCATGATGAAACAGCTCTCGACTACATTAAAAGATGGAGGAACCTCGGTATGAGGTGCAAATAGCCCCCGCATCAGGAGGACGCTATCCAAATATGTAAATAAAACCTCAGGAGGGAGGTCCTCGAGAGGATGATCAAGATGGAAATAAGGTCTTTTGACCAATTAAACAATGTAGTAGAAGAGATTGAAGCCTTCCTGGCAAAGCGTTCCTCGCCAGCAACCAATACTGTCACCCAAAAGGCGAAGGCGGTAGAACGGCGGCCAACGCCGAAAGAAGCAAATACTGTTGACTTAAAAGCATTTGAATAACAAAGAGACAAGGGTAAGAAGGCAGCTGCTCCTCCACATGCCAGAATAGAAGAAAAGAAAGAAGGTCATTCACTTAGGGACAAGATGAAAAAGGCATATTCCTTCCCCAAGGATAAAACCAGGGTCTTCTTTGAGTGGGCCTGCCAATACAACAAGGTCACCCTGCCTGAGCCAAAGAGGCTAGAGGACCTGAAGAGGAAAGATAGTCCCAGATTTTACCCTTATCACTAGATGCTCGGGCATCCGATCGACGACTGCTATGTGTTTGAGGACGTCATGGAAGCCCTGATAAAGAAGGGTGAGCTTCAGATGGGGGAGTACAAAGTAGACCCTCCGAGGCCTCATGAAGGCCCGATGGATAGGATAGCTGTCAATATGGTATCTCTATACCAGGCACTTCCAGAAGATATCTCAGAGGCTAGCACACAGCATACTTATGAGGCGTGATTTTTGACACCCTTGGAAGAGCAGTAGGGATGGCAAGAAGTCCCTACAAATAATAGAAGGAAGTCTGTATCTCACTCAGCAGTGGGGGCACATATCCATGGTGTGACGGCACGACCAGCTTCACCAACTCCGGCACCGATTTAGGCTAACCAACCCACTATGATCAGAATACCCACTCACAACCAGAGGAGGAAAACTCTGCTGCCAGTGAATAAGGAAATAAGCCCGGAAGTCCAGTGGCTACAGGCCTACATAGATGGACTGGATGAGTATGAATAGCCTAAATTGCAACCTCTACTGGTAAAAGACCATATGCCATGGAAGTAGTTTGAGCAGCTTGCCCTCGAGTAGAAAGAAGAACTAGAAAAGCCAAAAGAAGATAGCAGCCTGTTCTGGGGGCAGGTGTCGCCTAAGAAAGAACAAAAGAAGAAAAGAATCAAACCACTAAGAGAGTGGCGACATTCTCTTGCAATACCTTTTCAACTTTGTTCAACCTGCCAGGGGAAGAGGATGAAGAAGACATATGCTTCACACCATCCGTTCAGGCAAGTCACACTGAAGCCACAATTGTTGCTCATGCAACCCGATCAGGCCGAAAATGGGGGCACCCGCCACCGGTTAATCACAACATCATCTTCAGCGGGGAGCAACCCTATCAAATACCACCTCTGGAGGTCAGGGTAATTCAGATCCCTCCTCCGCCGGGGCTCTATGTACAGAGCAAGGAAGGTAATGACATCCCCTCTTTTGCTAAATTTTTTAAGGCAACCAAGGGGAAGCACCCTTGTCAAGAAGCCAGCTCAGTAACTGGGGGCGCTCATCCAAAGCCTCCCCAGCTTTCCGGTCCACAAGATGAAGGCGGGACCAGCCCTACTCCATGTACGAAGGGTCAATAGAATAATGACACAACACGATAGAATAATCTAGAGCCGAAGCCCGATGAGGCAGGACCATCGGAGACCGTAGCATAAGACCCTCCTAAGCCAAGATGGGCAGAAGAAATGAAACTATCCAATGTCCAGGCTGGGAGCTGAATAATGAAGTTACTAAAAAAGATTCTGATAAGATTGACCATCTAGGAAATTCTCTCTTTAAGTTGGGAGACCGGACAGGCCGTCATTACGGCTCTGCAAACTCTCGCACAGTATGAAAGCTGTCTGGCCGAGGCACTACAAGGGGCAAGTATGACATTTACTGAGGAAGATATGTTGCTTCGTACTATTAGCCATAATAGGCCACTGTACATGAGGGGCAGTTAAATGGACGGTCTCTGAATAGAATTTTGGTAGATCCGGGTGCAGCAGTGAACATAGTTCCCTACCGGATCTACCAGAAATATTATTTTGATGTCCACCTCACCAAGGTCAGGGATATGCGGATCGCTGGCTTCAATCAAAAGTTTGAGGTCCCACTGGGAGTGGCAGATTTTACCCTCACTATGGCTGATTTCACCATGAGAGTGCAGTTCCATGTCATCAACTCCGGCACCTCGTACAAGGTGTTACTTGGCCGGCCATGGTTGCATGAAAACCTGGTGGTGCCGTCTACACTCCACCAATGTATCAAATACAACCGGGAGGGGAAGGAAAAAATGATATTTGTTGACCTCCACCTGTTTGAAGTGTTTGAATGCCATTTGTTAGATGCCTCCCTCTACACATAGCAACCCCGGGAACCCACCAGGCCAAAGGTTCCTGCCAAATCCACAAAAGAAGCCCCATGTGGCAACTGGTTTCCCCCACCGCCGCCTGATCATGCAAGCTCCAGGGGAGTGTCACACATCGCCAGCACTGGGGACATCACCAGAGTTACACCTCCTGCCACCTATCCCAAGGCGAGTGAAGTCAGGGTCAAGCGACTCTATGGACACATTAAAGTCCCTGGTGGACTTATTAAACCGATAGCGAACCTCGACAGTTCAACGGTTGAGTCCCACAAAATGTTAGAGGTGGCTCACTCAGCAGGCCCCACCAGTCTATTCTATGTAGCAGAGGAATATGCTATACAGCAAGATGATGATTGCCACATTCCTGAGGACCTGGATAATCCGTTGGTCCCAATTCAAGGCCTGGTGTTCACAGTAGATAGAGTAGCCGAGCTGTCTAGGAAGCTGCAAATTCCTTCATTTCAGTCCCACGAAGAAAGAGAGTCATTCAAGAAGCTTTGGTATCCTGCTAACTTGGACAAGGAGCTGAAGCGCATCTCCCAGAACCCCGGGCTAGGGTTCACCCTTGAAGAATACTACTATGGGGGGCGCTATGAGGTGGACATAATCTCAACAAGTGAATACCTACCGGGGGCAACTTATGATGATTACTCGGTAGAATATGAGTGTGTAGAATCACCTCGACTATCATAAGAATTATTTCTGCCATGCCAGCCTGAACCCCATAAGCCAGAAGGCTCGACCACGTGCAGGTGCTGGGAAGAGGTCTTCCATGAAGGAATGGCGTTTCAGGCCAAATTTGATACAGCCAGCGACATCGAGGCTAGAGATTCTGAGCAGGGAGGGAAGTGTTCTAGTCATAACTCATCCCCGGTCACAACTCTGATACAGCCGAAACTGATCGTGGAAATGCGCAATGAGCACGATCGGATGATATCTGCTATTGAAGCTATGTCTGGAGAGGAGCAAGCCACTCCCACCGAAGATTCATTTACCCAATATGATGTTGTGGCAAAGCCACCCCTGTATAATTCAGGCTCAAGTTATCTTTCCCTTGAACCCGCATTGAACATATGTCGGCCCTTTGGGACGGCGAACACACTGACCGAAGTCCAATGGTCGGATTGCTCATCAGCTGAGCAGCTCGTACTCCTACAACAAGCCGAATCAGAAAACCCGGAGCAATACAAAGAAGAACTAGAAGCACTGGAAGTTGAAGATGATAATGAAGACTTCATCGACCTGCAACCAGCACCTTCAAAAATCGAAGACAATGGCCAGGCTATGGTCGACGAATTAACAGAAGTAAATTTGGGAAGTAAGGATGATCCTAGGCTGACTTTCCTCAGTGCCCAACTCTCCCCAGAGGAACAAAAGCTCTACATACAACTATTTCAAGAATTCTGGGACTGCTTTGACTGGAGCTACAAAGAAATGTAGGGGCTTAGCCCTACAGTCTCCCAGCATATCCTGTCCATAGACCCAAAGGTCGAGCCAGTGAAACAGCCCTCATGGCGTATGAGGCTAGAGCTCATCACTCAAATATGCAAAGAAGTGGACAAGCTCATTGATGTGGGCTTCGTGGAAGAAAATCAGTATACTACCTGGCTAGCCAACATTGTGCCCGTCAAAAAGAAAAATTGGCAAATCAGAATTTGCGTGGATTTTCGAGACCTGAATAAGGCATGCCCGAAGGATGACTTTCCAGTGCTAATAACAAAGGTCATGATTGATGCTACCACCGGTCATGAAGCCTTGTCATTCATGGATGGGTCCTCCGGATACAATCAAATATGGATCACGGAGCATGATCGGGTCCACACTGCTTTCTGAACCCCTAAGGGCATCTTCCACTACAAATGGATGCCGTTCGGCTTGAAGAATGCTGGTGCAACTTACCAGAGAGCAATGGCCAAGATATTTGATGAGCTCCTATATGATAAAGTCTAATGTTACATAGATGAAAGGTGGTTAAGACCAAAAAGAAGGAAGATCACCTGCAAGACCTCCGGGTAATATTTTAGAGGCTCGGGCAGTATGAACTAAAGATGAACACTATGAAGTGCGCCTTTGGGGTATCCAGCGAAAAATTCTTAGGCTTCATCGTCAAATACAGGGGAATTGAGATAGACCCTGGGAAGATTAAAGCAATATAGAAGTTATCTCCACCCAGGAATTTGACTGAGCTCCACTCTCTGCAAGGCCGTCTAGCATACATCCGGTGGTTCATCTCCAACCTATCAGGTCACTGCCACCCATTTCATAAACTGATGACAAAGAATGCACCGTTCCAGTGGAGCGAAGAATGTCAAGAAGCTTTTGAAAAGCTGAAGGATTACCTGAAGACACCGCTGGTCCTGACAGCACTGGTGAAAGGATGACCTCTCGTTCTATATGTAGCAGCTATCGAGTATTTGCTGGGGGCATTGCTAGCCCAGAATAATGATGAAGGAAAAGTACAGGCCCTCTATTATCTCAACAGAAGACTAGTGAGGACTGAAGAAAAATATTCTCCCATCGAAAAGACATGCTTAGCACTGGTGTTCACCGTAAAGAAGTTGAGACATTATATGCTGTCCCATGAAGTCATGCTGATCTCCAGGGTGGATCCGATAAAGTATATCCTCTCCCAGCCAGCTCTAAAGGGCCGTCTAGGTAAATGGGCGGTGCTGCTGATGGAATTTGACATCACTTATGTTTCACAAAAGGCTATTAAGGGCTAGACCATCGTGGATTTCTTTACTGCACATCCTGTGCCTGAAGATTCTCCTTTGGTGACTGAGCTTTCTGAATATGAAACGCTGGAGGTAGACTAGATTCAGCCCACTGTGTGGCAGCTGTATTTTGATGGTGCATCTAGGACTAAGGTTCCAGCAACTGGGTCAGTCAGAGTCAGGGTCGAAGCGGGCATTGTCTTGAAGTCCCCTGGAGGGGAGGTTATATATACCTCTTGCTCGATAAACAAGCCGTGCACAAATAATGAAGCTGAATACGAAGCCCTCATAATCGGTGTTCAGATTGCTCTGTCCATGGAAATCCAAATGCTCGAAGCATTCAGGGATTCTATGCTGGTTGTAAAGTAGGTAGAAGGGCAGTTCGACGTTCAAAAGCTAGAACTCCTTTCGTACCACCAAATGGTGCTACGCCTTATGGCGAGATTCTATTTTATTGAAGAAAAGCACATTAATTGAAGGCAAAATGCTCAGGCGGATGCCCTTGCAAAGCTAGCTAGCTCCTTGGCAATTCCACCAGATGAAACTCTAAATATAGTCATCATCAATAGACGCCAGGTTCCCAGCATGTTAGATGAACTGGCAAATGAGGAAGAGCACGAAGCACTGAAGATTGAAGAGGCTCGTCAGCTTGACTGGCGGGAAGTTCTCTTGCAATGGTTCTGGCATCAGCAACTGCCAAAAGGAAAAGAGCAGATAATGAAATTACTCAGAACCAAAGATTCTTATGAGATGAGGAATGGAACCTTGTTCCGAATAATGGCAGATGCCCGAAAGAAAATTCTGCTTCGCTGTCTGTCAATAGAAGAAGCTTGGCGGGTAATGAAGGAGGTCCATGCCAGGTTATCTGGAGCACACCAGATGGGTCTAAAGATGAAGATTTAAATAAAGAAGCTGGGCTACTATTGGCCAACTATATTTGTTGACTGCTGCAAGTTTGCCAAGTCGTGCCAAAAGTGTCAAGAACACACCACCGTGCCAAGGAGGCTGCCAGCGCCATTACATCCCACTATCCCTAGCTGGCCTTTCGCTCAGTGGGGTACAGACGTGGTTGGTCCTCTGCCAAGGTCCTCATCAGGATGAAAATATATTATGGCAGCTATAGACTACTTCTCCAGATGGGCAGAAGCTGTGGCATTAATAGAAGTGACAGGGGAGCTGGTCGTCAGATACGTGTTTTAGAACATAATATTCTTGTTTGGTGTGCCCAGCCGAATCATCTCTGACAATGGCAGCCACCTCAAGAACCAGAAAGTCTACATGCTAGCCGATAAATACAAGATTGATTGGAGGACTTCAACTCCCTATAATCCTCAAGCCAATGGGCTTGCTGAAGCATTTAATAAGGCCCTATGCACCTTGCTAGCCAAGACAGTCAGTACTAGCAAGAGGGACTGGGAAGAAAGGATGTACGAGGCACTATGGGCCTACCATACGGTTTACAAAATGCCAACTGGCTATTCACCATTTTCCCTGGTATATGGATCAGAGGTAGTGGTACCAATAGAGCGGGAGGTGCCATCTCTGTTGTATAAATGTTGCTTTGATGATGTCTCACTATAAGTCATTGGTCAATTTACTTTGAAACTCATGATGTGCCTTTTGAATGATCAGGTGTGAAGAAGGTCGACCTCATGTCTCCTAGTGTCAACCTCACTAGCCCTATGCTAGTTATCAAGTGTATGAAGAAGGTCAACTTTACAATGAGCAGTGCCAACCTCAGGCTCTCAGGAGGTCAACCTCAGACCCTCACAGAAAGCGTTATAAACACTCTCCTCATGGCTGCCTCGACCTCATCTTCAGGCATGTCAACCTCTTCAAGCTTCCAAGACAAAAGAGTCGACTCCGAGTGTCGACCCCTTTTCACGAGTGTTCTGCTGTGCCACACCGTGTCGACCTCACCTTCAAGAAGTGTCGATCTCACGATCGCAACCAGCACTCTGGAAAACGGCCAGCGCAAGCAGTGTCGACCTCACTTCTACAGGAGGTCGACCTCAGGATCATTCCAAAAGCCATTATAATCACTCATTTTTCAAAGCAGTGTCGAGCTCCGTCTCTCAGCAGGTCGACCTCACTAAAGGGTAAACTCAAAAGTCTTCTGACAGATCTGTCTTTTGAAAAATCGTACAAAGGGGAATAAGGTCCGACGTAAACCTCTGAAAACTTGGTTTTTGAGGGTTGGAAGAGATTCCTAGGAACTCCCAAATGTCCCTATCATCATAAGTGTCTAGAGGAACACTTTACTCCAGATATCTGTCAGTACAATACCTTGCAAAAGTCTCTCTCACTGCCAGTTCTGTCCCCTGCGCCAGCCAGCCAGGATTGTGTCTGAAGGAAGAACATCTCTGGAAAAAGGACGTCATCTTTGATAATAGAAATTAAAAATCTACAGGTTTCGTTGGTCAAACATCATTTGATTATTCCAGTAATTCGAAATTGCAGAACTTCTTTTTGGAGGGAAAATTTCCCAACTACTTGAGCCTATAAATTGGTCGCCGCCTTCTCTGGTGGTGCTGCTGTTGGCATAGCTACCGTGAGCGTCAATGTAGCAACCCTGATAAATGAATATTTGAAATGAATTAAAGTATATATACTACAGAAGTAATACATAGATGAAATAAAATAAGTTACAAATAACGCCTCTTAGTAAGGCGTTAATTTAAAAAGAAACGCCTCTATCTACGGCGTGACTAAAGAAAGGACGCCCTCACCTGACAGCGTCAAATTCCAAACGCCAAAAAGGGCAAGGCCAAGAAACGCCCTTTACTTGGGCGTGTTTTAAAACAAGGAATGCCCTTATACAAGGCGCTTCTTAAGAAACGACATGTACAAGGTCGTTAATTCAGGAATAGACGCCCTGACCAAAGTCGTTAATTCCATTCAAGTTCCGTTCGACACCAGAGCTTATCCAGGGAAAGATTGACCTAATCCAGTAAGTGTCTACTAGGGTAAGGACTCTATTAGGGATATATTACCCTCACACGAACACTAACTCTAATAGGATTTCCATAACCCTATAAATAATCTACTATCTAACCCTAAAACGCTATTTGGCGTTCGACTCATCAAGAGGTATATGCAGAACATTGTGTTCTTCTTATATATCTTTTCCTCTGCTTCAGATTATATGAAGAATACTGATTCTTCTTTTTACAGGATCAGGAGGCTCTACTAAGTGCGTGAAGAACTGGTAAAGTTCTTCTTCCCGTTCACGTCTTTCCTTGTCATCGAAGAATACTGATATTCTTCCTCTTATGATCCTGTAGGTTGCTTGCATCAACAAGAAATTAAAGGATGTGAAGTTATTATTCTCCCTGCTGTCCAGATTCTCTGTTGTAAACAGATCATCTTGTTCTTCTCATCAAAGCCCTTCACCCGGTCATCTCCACATCAACTCTTAAAGGTAGGATTTTCTCAAGTCACTGTAGCCCAAACTAAATTGATACAGTACAATAATCATCATGCATATACATGGTTTGGTTTACTATAGTTTCTGAACGATTTTCTGTTAATTTCTTGAAAGAAACGTCCTTAGCAAGGGCGTGATTATGAAATACACGCCCCAGACTAGGGCGCTATTTTACAAGTCATGACCCTGCCAAGGTCGTCAATTTTAGATTTGACGCCCTGTACACAGGCGTTAATTTCATTTAATGATTAATCACCCATATTAAGAATTGATTATCTATGAAATCATGATTCTACAATAATGCATGATCATATGTCTTCAAACCTGTTAATTTTATTGTCATGACCATACATTCGTTCTCCATGAATTCTATTATCCTGAAATTATTACTGCCCATGAAAAATCATGGTATTTGTTGAATTCACGACCTAGACTAGGTCGTCTTTCACTAGACTAACGCCCGATGCTAGGGCATGAATTAAAAAGTAACGCCCCTTCATAGGGCGCGTTTCTGTTAAATTCCTGAAAAATATATATTCTGCAAAATAGAATTGAATGATAACGCCCCTGCCCAGGGCGCGTTTTTGATAATTCCTGAAAATTAATTATATTCTGTCAAATATGTAAACAATAACACGCCTTCTGGTGTAGTCGTCAGATCTTGAAGAAACGACCCTGACCAAGGCGCGTTTTAGATAAATTCCTGAATTTTTGAAAATTCTGTAAAATGGAAATATATGCAAACGCCCTTCTGGTAGGCGTTAATTACTTGATACACGACTTTACTTAAGTCGTTATTTTCTGAAAAATGATTTTTATCCTGATTCTGTTAACCGATGGTTTCATATTATACATATACGTATATATCGGCACTATTCTCCACTCCGTGAGTATAGTCCCACTTTTCACGTTGTTTTATCGATCACACTCAACTCTCATTGACATACAAGCTCTCCATTGGACATTCCGTTCCTTTGGACTAGCGAGTTAGTCATAGAGACCTCCGTAAGACTCCTCGTACCTTGGATTCCCTCAAGGTCGACTGAGCTGGTTGTACCCTAAAAACCCATTACACCATTGATGCCATGTCACTCTAAAGAAACATGGGATACCGGCCCTTATGATTATACAAAGAGTATATCATAAGAAATTCTCAATGGGATGATGATATCATGCCATATCATGTCGTTCTTGTAAAAACCTCAATTCTATGATAGGAGTGAGGGTATCTTACCTTTGATATACTGTTCATGTGGACCTCAATTCTATATAAAGAATGTCCATACTGATTTGTCATGGTACCCAAGTTAAGGGAACCATATTCTACCTAGATTTTTATCGATATCGTGGTTATACCGTTATTATCACCATTCTATGTCCTTTGTCATATTTTGGACTTTAATCTATCAAAGTTGTCATACGTGTCTACAAGCTTGATTATTGAAATTCTATATTGGCTATATAAACAAGAGTGGATGTCAAAACACATGATAAATGCCTGCGCATATAGGGCCCGATCTGGTCCTGGGAGGAGCACCCAGAAGTACTTGTGCCCATGGGAGTTAAAATGATAAGGTATCTGGCATTATACCGAGTACTTGACTTGCTTGATTGGACATTCCACACACATCTTGTACTTGAATCGTACTTGACTTGACATGAATTGCGTGGCCCGAAAAAGTGTAATTTACTCGCTTGATACATGATAGCCAAAGTTCTTGACATGACTTGTTAAACGTACTTGCTTGAATATTTTGAATAAACTTGTTATCTTGCTGAAAGTTCATGATTTGTTCATCTTATTTCCTTGATATTACATTCTCTCTATCTTGTCATTTTATGCGAGCATGCATAGCTTTATTGCATTCATGAAAGATGTAATTACTTAAATCCCTTGCTAGTACTTGAGATATAATTTCCTACTGAGCGTTCGCTCATTCCGTTTGTCCCTTTTTACTTTTCAGGTAAGTCCGACGACGATGGAAGTCAATCAGATGGGAATGGTCAAGAGTGAAAGAGCTAGAGCTTGTCCAAGTGTCATCTAGTCTTTTTCCTATTTTTTTTGAGTCAAATATGTATTCTTTTCCTTTTATTTAACAGAGTATTGGATTTGTAATAGCCTATTAATAATAAAGGATTGGGTTATCTTGTTATTTTACGCATCTCTATCTTTGTGTCGAATACACGACCACTCTGATTGACATGATTGATATAAACTCGTCACGCGTCTCCGGGTATCTTCCGCGCTCGGGGCGTGACAGTTTTTGTGGTATCAGAGCCTAAGGTATTCAATTCCTAGGAAAAACCCAAGTCCAAAGATAAGTTGAACGTTTAACCAAGTGAGATTGGGTAGAACCAAGGGTTAAGAGTCAATGAGTCTTTTAATAAGATCACAGTGATATAATACTAATGTAGCTATTATAATTGTAGGATAATGGCTGCCGAACGTGCTCAATGGCGCAACATGCAGCGTACCCTCCAAGGGATGACTCAAGTGCTACAACAGGTAGCACAAGGTGGTACTCTACGAGCTGGAAGCTTACACCAAGCTTTTAAGAACATGAATCCTCCGAAGTTCATAGGATCGACCGATCCGGACGATGCCGAGCATTGGGTTCGGGAAACCGAACGCATATTCCGTGTCATGCAATGCACGGATCAGGACAAAGTTCTATTAGCTACATTCCAGTTAGAGAAAGATGCTAGATGCTGGTGGGAGTCTATTGAAGCAACCATCGATCCTACTCAAGTAATATGGGAAGAATTTGTGGAATACTTCAATGCTAAATATTTCTCGGACCGAGTCCAAGAAAAGAAGGATGCAGAATTCGCTGCATTAAAGTAAAGATCTTTATCATTAGCAGATTATGAAGCTCAGTTCTCCAGGTTGTCTAGATATGCTAAGCATCTTATTAGCACGGAGAAGATGAAAGCCCGTAGATTTCTTAATGGGCTTAGGCCCCACTATATTACTCAACTGGCGCCTATGGACATCCAAGTTTATTCTGAAATAGTGCGCCGAGCTCAATTACTTGAAGATGCCACGGAACTATCTGATAGGATCCGTGGAAAAGACAAGAAGGAGCAAGTCACAGGTTCGGGTTCTTTTAAACCCAACTTTAAGAAGAGGCCTAGTAATGGAGGTCCTTCCTCTCAAGATCAAAAATTCAAGAAGACCAAGCCCTTCTCTATCACCACTACACCTTCAAACGTAGTGTGCAAGCATTGTGACAAGGCTGGTCACAAGACCGAAGAATGCTGGCGGAAATTAGGAGCTTGTCTCCGTTGTGGGAGTCGCGAACATCGGATTCCCGATTGTCTATTAATGAATGACCAAGCCGGTGATGATAAACGCCCGGTGACAAAGAACGCTCGACTTCATGCAATAAAGGAGACCGAGCAAGAAGAAGGTGGACTGGTAGAAGGTACATTAACAGTTTGTTCCAAAAGTGCTTATGTCTTATTTGATACGGGTGCATCGCATTCCTTTATTTCTAAGAAGTTTGCCGACCCGTTACCATTAGAACCAGAATGGATAAAAGTAGTTCTAACTACTCCTCTTGGAAGTGAAAATGATATTACTCATCACTACCAAAACTGTGAGGTAATGGTTCAAGGTAGGAATTTACCTATAGATCTCATATGCCTCGATCTAAAGGAGTATGATGTTATACTAGGAGTGGACTGGTTATCCAAATACCAGGCAACGGTTGATTGCCGCAATAGCCAAATTGCTTTCAAAGATTTTCCAGAGTTAGTCTTTACTCGCCCCAAGAGTCGGAACAAATCCCCTCTTATTTCGGCTCTTCGAGCAAGCAAGCTCGTCAGGAAAGGATGTGTATCCTTCCTTGCCTTTGTCACTGTTAAAGAAGCTAAGGAAACCAAGATAGAAGACATTCAGGTAGTGCAAGAATTTCCAGACGTATTTCCGGAAGATTTGCCGGGATTACCCCCTCAAAGAGAAGTGGCCTTCACCATTGACTTAGTCCCTAGTGCTGGTCCAGTTTCAAAGGCACCCTATAGAATGTCCCCTGCGGAACTCAAAGAGTTGAAGGAGCAGTTGATGGAACTAATTCGAAAAGGGTTTATTAGACCAAGTACTTCCCCGTGGGGAGCACCAGTCTTATTTGTGAAGAAGAAGGACGGATCCATGAGATTGTGCATCGACTATCGACAGTTGAATCATCTCACTATCAAGAACAAGTATCCACTGCCGAGAATCGATGAGTTATTTGATCAGATTTCAGGATCCAAATATTTTTCTAAGATTGATCTCAGGTCGGGATATCATCAATTAAGAATCAAGGATGATGACATTCATAAGACTGCATTCAGAAGCAGGTATGGCCATTACGAATTTGTTGTTATGCCTTTTGGACTAACAAATGCCCCTGCTGCCTTTATGCAGTTAATGAATAGCATATTCAGGCCTTATCTAGATCAATTTGTGGTGGTTTTCATTGATGCTATATTGATATATTCCAAAATTAAGGAAGAACATGAGGAGCATTTAAGGATCGCATTGCAAGTATTGAGGGAAAATCAGTTATATGCAAAGCTCAGCAAATGTGAATTCTGGCTTGAAGAAGTGACTTTCCTCGGACATGTGATATCCAAGGATGGTCTATCTGTTGATCCATCAAAGGTTGAAGCTGTTAGAAACTGGGGAAGACCAACCAATGCTAGCGAGATCCGAAGTTTCTTAGGTCTTGCAGGCTATTATCGGCGATTCATCAAAGATTTCTCTAAGATCGCCGTACCACTTACAAGATTAACTCGTAAGGAGATCCGATATGAATGGAGTGAGGAATGTGAAAGAAGTTTCCAAACTCTCAAGGATCATCTCACTACAGCTCCGGTGTTAGCTCTACCAATAGAAGGAGAGAAGTTTGAGGTCTACACAGATGCTTCTGGCATTGGCCTCGGATGTGTCCTAATGCAACAAGGAAAGGTCATAGCATACTCTTCACGTCAACTGAAGAAGCATGAGGAGAATTACCCCGTCCATGACTTAGAACTGGCCGCGGTGGTATTTGCCCTAAAGATATGGAGACACTACTTATATGGAGTGCAGTTTACTGTATACTCCGATCACAAAAGTCTCAAATATCTATTTTCACAAAAGGAGCTAAACATGAGACAAAGACGCTGGCTAGAATATCTCAAGGACTTCGACTTCAAAATACAATACCATCCCAGAAAGGGTAATTATGTTGCTGATGCCCTTAGTCTAAAGTCGAGAGCAATGATAGCCAATTGTATGATACAAGAATGGAGGTTGCTAGAACAATTCTCCGAGCTCAATATAAACTTGGACAAGGAAGCCAAATTTGTCACATTATCTCATGTAAGCATACAGTCAGATTTATTATCTGAGATACAAGCGCTTCAGGATGATGATCCTATATTAGTTGAAATCAATGGCAGATTAGAAGGACAATCTGATTTTCAACTAACTTCTGATGGAAGATTATTATTCAAAGGTAGAACTTGTATACCCGACTGTCCGGAATTAAAGAAGAAGATCTTAGATGAGGCTCACCGATCAAGGTACACTATTCATCCAGGATCAACCAAAATGTATCAAGATGTAAAGAAGAACTTTTGGTGGCCTAATATGAAAAGAGAAATAGCAGACTATGTATGTCGCTGTCTCACATGCCAACAGGTCAAGGCAGAACACCAAAAGCCTGCTAGAAAACTACATCCTCTAGATATTCCTAAGTGGAAGTGGGAGGATATTGGTATGGACTTCATCATGGGTTTGTCTAAATCTAAAGGAGGACATGATGGAATCTGGGTTATCATTGACCGATTAACTAAATCGGCACATTTCTTGCCAATAAAAAGCCGATGGTCAATTGATGTACTAGCTGCACTATACATCAAGGAAATAGTCAGGTTACATGGAATTCCTGTCTCAATCGTGTCTGACAGAGATCCCCGTTTCACTTCTCATTTTTGGAAAGGATTACAACATTCGTTGGGAACAAGGCTCAACTTTAGTACTGCTTTTCACCCACAAACGGATGGTCAGACCGAGAGAGCTAATCAAGTTGTTGAAGATATGCTAAGAGCTTGCATCATTGACTTTGGTGGAAGCTGGCATGAACATTTGCCACTAGTGGAATTTGCATATAATAATAGCTACCAAGCTAGTATCCAAATGGCACCTTTCGAAGCTTTATATGGAAGGAGTTGCCGATCACCCTTATGCTGGAACGAAGTTGGAGAGAAATAACTATTAGGTCCAGACATGGTAAGGGATACAACTGAGAAGATACAAGTAATCAGAGAAAGATTGCAAGTTGCTCAGACCAGGCAAAAGGCTTATGCTGATACAAGGAGAAGAGATCTTGAATTCCAAATCGGAGATCATGTATTTCTCAAAATATCGCTTGGACGTGGCAGACGAACATTTGGTGTTAAAGGTAAGCTTACGCCAAGATTCATCGGACCATTTGAGATACTCGAAAGAGTTGGCGAGGTTACTTATCGCATCGCGTTGCCTCCTCAATTGTCCGACGTGCATAATGTGTTTCACATATCTATGTTGAAGAAGTATGTGCACGATCCATCTCATATAATTGAACATGGAGATCTGGTGATCCAGAAAGATCTCACCTATGAACAGAAGCCTATGAAGATCTTAGATTGAGAAATACGAGCTCTAAGGAATAAAAATATTCCCATGCTCAAGGTGCAATGGAATAAGAATCCTGAACACGAAGCGACATGGGAGACCAAGGAATCTATGAAGGAACGATTTCCCGAGTTATTCTAAGAGGTATATGTTCTACACTCTCCACATGTATATTTATATATATATTGAATTTGGGGACCAAATTCTTTTTAAGTGGGAGAGGGTGTAGCAACCCTGATAAATGAATATTTGAAATGAATTAAAATATATATACTACAGAAGTAATACATAGATGAAATAAAACAAGATACAAATAACGCCTCTTAGTAAGGCGTTAATTTAAAAAGAAACGCCTCTATCTACGGCGTGACTAAAGAAAGGACGCCCTCACCTGACGGCGTCAAATTCCAAACGCCAAAAAGGGCAAGGCCAAGAAACGCCCTTTACTTGGGCGTGTTTTAAAATAAGGAACGCCCTTATACAAGGCGCTTCTTAAGAAACGACATGTACAAGGTCGTTAATTCAGGAATAGACGCCCTGACCAAAGTCGTTAATTCCATTCGAGTTCCGTTCGACACCAGAGCTTATCCAGGGAAAGATTGACCTAATCCAGTAAGTGTCTACTAGGGTAAGGACTCTATTAGGGATATATTACCCTCACACGAACACTAACTCTAATAGGATTTCCATAACCCTATAAATAATCTACTATCTAACCCTAAAACGCTATTTGGCGTTCGACTCATCAAGAGGTATATGCAGAACATTGTGTTCTTCTTATATATCTTTTCCTCTGCTTCAGATTATATGAAGAATACTGATTCTTCTTTTTACAGGATCAGGAGGCTCTACTAAGTGCGTGAAGAACTGGTAAAGTTCTTCTTCCCGTTCACGTCTTTCCTTGTCATCGAAGAATACTGATATTCTTCCTTTTATGATCCTGTAGGTTGCTTGCATCAACAAGAAATTAAAGGACGTGAAGTTATTATTCTCCCTGCTGTCCAGATTCTCTGTTGTAAACAGATCATCTTGTTCTTCTCATCAAAGCCCTTCACTCGGTCATCTCCACATCAACTCTTAAAGGTAGGATTTTCACAAGTCACTGTAGCCCAAACTAAATTGATACAGTACAATAATCATCATGCATATACATGGTTTGGTTTACTATAGTTTCTGAACGATTTTTTGTTAATTTCTTGAAAGAAACGTCCTTAGCAAGGGCGTGATTATGAAATACACGCCCCAGACTAGGGCGCTATTTTACAAGTCACGACCCTGCCAAGGTCGTCAATTTTAGATTTGACGCCCTGTACACAGGCGTTAATTTCATTTAATGATTAATCACCCATATTAAGAATTGATTATCTATGAAATCATGATTCTACAATAATGCATGATCATATGTCTTCAAACCTGTTAATTTTATTGTCATGACCATACATTCGTTCTCCATGAATTCTATTATCCTGAAATTATTACTGCCCATGAAAAATCATGGTATTTCTTGAATTCACGACCTAGACTAGGTCATCTTTCACTGGACTAACGCCCGATGCTAGGGCGTGAATTAAAAAGTAACGCCCCTTCATAGGGCGCGTTTCTGTTAAATTCCTGAAAAATATATATTCTGCAAAATAGAATTGAATTATAACGCCCCTGCCCAGGGCGCGTTTTTGATAATTCCTAAAAATTAATTATATTATGTCAAATATGTAAACAATAAGACGCCTTCTGGTGTAGTCGTCAGATCTTGAAGAAACGACCCTGACCAAGGCGCGTTTTAGATAAATTCCTGAATTTTTGAAAATTCTGCAAAATAGAAATATATGCAAACGCCCTTCTGGTAGGCGTTAATTACTTGATACACGACTTTACTTAAGTTGTTATTTTCTGAAAAATGATTTTCATCCTGATTCTGTTAACCGATGGTTTCATATTATACATATACGTATATATCGGCACTATTCTCCACTCCGTGAGTATAGTCCCACTTTTCACGTTGTTTTATCGATCACACTCAACTCTCATTGACATACAAGCTCTCCATTGGACATTCCGTTCCTTTGGACTAGCGAGTTAGTCATAGAGACCTCCGTAAGACTCCTCGTACCTTGGATTCCCTCAAGGTCGACTGAGCTGGTTGTACCCTAAAAACCCATTACACCATTGATGCCATGTCACTCTAAAGAAACATGGGATACCGGCCCTTATGATTATACAAAGAGTATATCATAAGAAATTCTTAATGGGATGATGATATCATGCCATATCATATCGTTCTTGTAAAAACCTCAATTCTATGATAGGAGTGAGGGTATCTTACCTTTGATATACTGTTCATGTGGACCTCAATTCTATATAAAGAATGTCCATACTGATTTATCATGGTACCCAAGTTAAGGGAACCATATTCTACCTAGATTTTTATCGATATCGTGATTATACCGTTATTATCACCATTCTATGTCCTTTGTCATATTTTGGACTTTAATCTATCAAAGTTGTCATACGTGTCTACAAGCTTGATTATTGAAATTCTATATTGGCTATATAAACAAGAGTGGATGTCAAAACACATGATAAATGCCTGCGCATATAGGGCCCGATCTGGTCCTGGGAGGAGCACCCGAAAGTACTTGTGCCCATGGGAGTTAAAATGATAAGGTATCTGGCATTATACCGAGTACTTGACTTGCTTGATTGGACATTCCACACACATCTTGTACTTGAATCGTACTTGACTTGACATGAATTGCGTGGCCCGAAAAAGGGTAATTTACTCGCTTGATACATGATAGTCAAAGTTCTTGACATGACTTGTTAAACGTACTTGCTTGAATATCTTGAATAAACTTGTTATCTTGCTGAAAGTTCATGATTTGTTCATCTTATTTCCTTGATATTATATTCTCTCTATCTTGTCGTTTTATGCGAGCATGCATAGCTTTATTGCATTCATGAAAGATGTAATTACTTAAACCCCTTGCTAGTACTTGAGATATAAGTTCCTACTGAGCGTTCGCTCATTCCGTTTGTCCCTTTTTACTTTTCAGGTAAGTCCGACGACGATGGAAGTCAATCGGATGGGAATGGTCAAGAGTGAAAGAGCTAGAGCTTGTCCAAGTGTCATCTAGTCTTTTTCCTATTTTTTTTTTGAGTCAAATATGTATTCTTTTCCTTTTATTTAACAGAGTATTGGATTTGTAATAGCCTATTAATAATAAAGGATTGGGTTATCTTGTTATTTTGCGCATCTCTGTCTTTGTGTCGAATACACGACCACTCTGATTGACATGATTGATATAAACTCGTCACGCGTCTCCGGGTATCTTCCGCGCTCGGGGCGTGACAGTGAAGGAGCCTAGGATGTGCGAACCTATGAGAAGAAAAAGAAAGAGAGTCTGCCCTGAGCGTCCAAGTGAGAGTTCTATGTAGGAAAGAAGAAAAGAGTGTAGCCAGCCATCTCCTTCAGCCATCCTACTCTTCAGCAATTGATCTAATTCGCAGCCCAGCGGGTTTCTCTTCCATTCTGCTGAAGTGCTTCATTTTGTTCTTTTGTTGTGTTTTTCTTCACTTTCAAAACATCTTGTGTGTGGGTTTAGTCACCGTGTAAGCTGCAGTTGCAGTGTGTGTGGGTTTGTCTTCTTATTTTATTTTTGTTCCTTCCTTGTGGGATCTCTTCCCCATGTTCTTTAAGGACCTGTCCTCGTGTGAATGTGTGGAGCTATTCTCCGTGTGGTGCTGGGTGCCAGCGTGTGTGCGTGTATTTCTTTTGCCCAAAGAGTGGACGCCTCACCATGTTGGTGAGGGGTGGACGTAGGTGTTCCGAGGTGTATCCGAACCACTTTAAAAGCCTTGTGTTGTGGTTTGCTTTCCATATCTCCTATCCTCTCTTCACAGGTGGCTTGTTTTGTCAAGAGTATCTCTTACCTCTTTACTCCATTATTCCACCGCTTGACTTTGCTTGTGATAATCATAGTGCTATCTTCTATAGCTTGTTTGTTGAATCCAAAAAGTTGGTATAGGATCTATTCACCCCCCCCTCTAGATCCTTTCATACCGTCCAGCAGTTGGTATCAGAGCAGGTTCCCTAAAGATATGGTCCAACGACCCATGGAGATATGATGGGAATGTCTCTCGTAGCTACATAGCTGAGGGCCAGGCCATCAACAAACTGTCATTTTTCGATGGAACTAATTATCTGTATTGGAAGAATAGAATGGAAGTTTTTCTGCGTGCCCAGGATCACATGATATGGCATGTGGTGAGTAAAGGTCCATTTGTTGTACCAGAGTTAGATGACACCTGGACACAGGACCGGGTCAAAAAATTCACAACCAATTGGAGCGCCATGAACATAATGCAATGCGCTATCCACCCCACTGAATACTCAAGAGTATCCACTTGCAAATCTGCAAAATAAATATGGGATAGACTTGAGATAATCTATGAGGGTACATCTGAAGTTAAGGCCACCAAGGCCAACATACTAACTACCGACTATGAAATGTTCAGAATGAAACCAAACGAATCTATCTCTGAAATGTATGCCAGGCTCACCTAGTTAACTAATTCCTTAAAATCATTGGGAAAAGAATACCCTGACAGTGAACTGATTAGGAAGATTCTTAGATCTCTCACCCTAGCATGGCACACTAAGGCCACTGTGATTGAAGACTCAAAGGACTTGTCTGTCATGACAGTAGACGGTTTGATAGGTTCGGTCATGACATATGAGCTCAACTTGAAGAGAAGTGAAGAAGACGTCAAGCCCAAGAAGACTGTGGCTCTCAAAGTTGTTGAGAGCACAGACGGCTCAGATGAGGATGCTGAAGATGATCTTCCGGAGGCTAGCATAGCTGACCATGCCTTGCTCATTTGAGAATTCAGGAAGTTCTTGAGTAGACGAGACAAATTCCAAAAGAGGAAGAAGGCTCCATGGGTGAGTAGAAACTCCAATCTCAGACTTACTCATGTCAAAAATTCTGACAACATTATTTGCAATCAATGTAAGAACGCAAGATACATGCAAGGAGAATGCCCTGAACTAATCAGGCAAGTGTCCAAGGCCAAAGGAAAGAAGCCTAAAGCCATGGTCTTCACCTGGAGTGATGATGAAGAGGAAAATGAGAGTCTTTCTGCCGATGAAGATGAGGATGACTTCTGTCTCAAGGGTGACAAGAGTGAGGATTAGGTAAGCAACCTTTTTGAAACATTTTCAATTGAGGATTGTGAAGATGCATATGCTGATCTACTTGAGAAGTATGAAACCTATAAAAAGGAGAATAAGCATTTGAAGAAAAAGATCAACGCTCCTGCTCATGATAATCCTGCCAACAAAGAGTTAGAAACCTTAAAAACTGAAATGAAGAACTAAAAAAACAAGATGAAACTCTTGAAACCACCCGCTCAGATCTGATAGGATTAAAGAAAGAAAATGATGCTCTTAGAAAATAGCTAAGCCAGACCAACCAAAAATGTGAAGAATGGGAGAAAGAGAACAAACTCAATCTTGAAAAATAAGAGGCTGTTAACTGTGTTAATATTGAGCTGCAGAAAAACTTGGAAAGAGTAGAAGAAGAGCTAAAGAATAAACAATCCACCCTAGAGAGGATGACCCAGGGTAAATCTAACTTAGATGCTATCTTAGGTACCCGGGTTAATGTCAGAAAGGAAGGGCTGGGTTTCAATCCCACTGAGAAGAGGCCTTTTGAATTCAAGACTACATCCTTTTGTCCCAAGAATGGGAAAGGTGTAGGAATGCAAGGCACGGATTCAGAGGGGGGGGTGAATGAATCCATGTTCAAAGAATATTGCGGAATTAAAATCTCAGATGACTTAATCAAATTAAACACTCTCCAGTTGACAAATAGAATGTAGCAACCCTAATAAATGAATAATTGAAATAAATTAAAACATATATATATTACAGAAGTAATATATATATAAAAGGAATATGGTTAATTGGTCGAAATAAAACAAATTAAAAATAACGCCTCTTATTAAGGCGTTAATTTATAAAGAAACGCCTCTACCCATGGCGTGAATAAAGAAAGGACGCCCACACCTACGGTCGTCAGTTCTCACGCGACCAAATGGATAAGTAAAAGAAACGCCTCTATCTTGGGCGTGTTTTAAAACACGAAACGCCCTTTTTCAAGGCGCTTTTTAAGAAACGCCCTAAAGTAAGGCGTCAATTAACGAATACACGCCCTGACCAAAGGCGTTAATTCAGTTCGTGACCCGATCGAACCCAGAGCTTATCCCGGGAAGATCAACCTAATCTAGTAAGTGTCTATTAGAGTAAGGACTCTATTGGGGATATATTACCCTCAATCAAACACTACTCTTGTTAGGACTTCCAAAATCCTATAAATAACATGTTCGATCGAACCCTAAAACCCATTTGATCGAACGTCTGCTGCTAGGTACGTGAAGAACATATGTTCTTCTATTTTCTTCTTCTGTTCCTTTCTTATGAACGTAGCATGAGAAGAATTAATATTCTTCGTTTCCTCTCCAGGTTGACGGAAGAACGATTGTTCTTCTTCTATTAAGTTGCAGTTGAAGCTTCAAAGCCCTTTCATCTCCTTCATCCAGATCATAAGGTAGGTTTTCTCAAGATACTGTAGCCCAAATAAAATTAGTGAAAGATATTATATAAGCATGGCATGCATACGGTCTATATACATATGGTTTCGGTGTGTTTTCTGAATTGTTTGAAAGAAACGCCCTGGAATAGGGCGCTATTTTAAAATAAACGACCATAACAGCGGTCGTCAATTTATTAAGAAACGTCCTGTACACAGGCGTTAATTTTACGAGATCATGACTTAAGCATGTTAAGAACGGATTATATATGAAACCTTGATTATTAATGCATGATCCTATCTCCAAATCTAATGTCCTGCAATTTCTTGTATTCACGGCCTGTACAAGGTCGTTTTCCCACGTATTAACGCCTTATCATAGGGCGTGACTTTAAAAGTAACGCCCCTTACTAGGGCGTGTATATGTTAAAATCTTGAAATTCACGACTTGGACAAAGTCGTTTTCCCTATGTAAACGCCCCATCATAGGGCGTGAATTAAAAATAAACGCCCCTTACTAGGGCGTGTATCTGTTAAAATCCTGAAACTCATATATTCTGTAAAATGGAATTAGAAAGTAACGCCCCTTCCAAGGGCGCGTTTTTGATAAATTTCTGAGAATAATTATATCCTGTCGAATATGTAAATGATGAGACGCCTGCCCCTGCAGTCGTCAACTTTGAAGAAACGCCCCCAGGAAAGGCGTGTTTTTGATAAATTAATGAAATAATGGAAATTCTGCAAATTGGCAATATATGTAAACGCTCCTCTGTTAGGCGTTAATTACTTGAGACACGACTTGACCTAAGTCGTTATTTTACTGTAAACTGATTTTTCCTCTGATTTGCTAACCGATGGTTTATATATTATACATATATATATATATATCGGCACTATTCTCCACTCCGTGAGTATAGTCCCACGTTTCATGTTGATTTATCGATCACACTCAACTCTCATTGACATACAAGCTCTCCATTGGACATTCCGTTCCTTTGGACTAGCAAGTTAGTCATAGAGACCTCCGTAAGACTCCTCGTAGCCTTGGATTCCCTCAAGGCCGACTGAGCTGGTTGTACCCTAAAAACCCATTACACAGTTTTTGCCATGTCAATCTAAAGAAACATGGTATACCGACCCTTATGATTATACAAAGAGTATATCATAAGAAATTCTTGATGGGATGATGATATCATGCCATATCGTGTCATTCTTGTAAACCCCAATTCTATGATAAGAATGAGGGTATCTTGCTTGATCTAATGTTCATGTGGACCTCAATTCTATATAAAGAATGTCCATATTGATTTGTCATGGTACCTAAGTTAAGGGAACCATATTCTACCTAGTTTTATCGACATCGTGATTATACCGTTATTATCGCCATTCTATGTCCTTTGTCATATTTTGGACTCTATTCTATCAAAGTTGTCATACGTATCTACAAGCTTGATTATTGAAATTCTATATTGGCTATATAAACAAGAGTGGATGTCAAAACACATGATAAATGCCTGCGCATATAGGGCCCGATCTGGTCCTGGGAGGAGCACCCGAAAGTACTTGTGCCCATGGGAGTTAAAATGATAAGGTATCTGGCATTATACCGAGTACTTGACTTGCTTGATTGGACATTCCACACACATCTTGTACTTGACTCGTACTTGACATGAAATGAAATGCGTGGCCCGAAAAAGGGTAATTTACTTGCTTGATACATGATAGCCAAAGTTCTTGACATGACTCGATAATGGTACTTGCTTGAATATCTTGAATAACTTGTATCTTGTTCATGAAAGTTCATCTTATTTCTTTGATATTACATTCTCTCTATCTTGTCGTTTCATGCGAGCATGCATAGCTTTATTGCATCCATGAAAATGTAATTACTCAAACCACTTGCTAGTACTTGAGATATAATTTCCTACTGAGCGTTCGCTCATTCCGTTTGTCCCTTTTACTTTTCAGGTAAGTCCGACGACGATGGAAGTCAATCGGATGGGAATGGTCAAGAGTGAAAGTGATAGAGCTTCTACAAGTGTCGTCTAGTCTTTTCCATAGTTTCTTGAGTCAACTACGTATTCTTTTCCTTTTCATTTAACAGAGTATTGGATTTGTAATAGTCTATCCATTATGAAATAAAGGATTGGGTTATCTTGCTATTTTGCGCATCTCTGTCTTTGTGTCGAATACATGACCACTCTGATTGACATGATTGATATAGACACGTCGCGCATCTCCGGGTATCTTCCGCGCTCGGGGCGTGACAGTCTTTGTGGTATCAGAGCCTAAGGTATTCAATTCCTAGGAAACCCAAGTCCAAGGATAGGTTTCAAAACCCTTAACCAAGTGAGAGTGGGTAGAACCAAGGGTTAAATGATCAATGAGTCATTTATAAGATTATAGTGACATAATACTAACATAGCTATTGTAATTGTAGGATAATGGCTGCCGAACGTGCTCAATGGCGCAACATGCAGCGTACCCTTCAAGGGATGACCCAAGTGCTACAACAGGTAGCACAAGGTGGTGCTCCACGAGCTGGAAGCTTACACCAAGCATTCAAGAATATGAATCCCCCGAAGTTCATGGGATCGACCGATCCAGACGATGCCGAGCATTGGGTTCGGGAGATTGAACGTATATTCCGTGTTATGCAATGCACGGATCAGGACAAAGTCTTATTAGCTACTTTCAGTTAGAAAAGGATGCTAGATGCTGGTGGGAGTCGATTGAAGCTACTATTGACCCAACTCAAGTTACATGGGGTGAATTCGTTGAATATTTCAACGCCAAATATTTCTCTGATAGGGTCCAGGAAAAGAAGGCCGCCGAATTTGCCGCATTAAAGCAAAGATCTTTATCGGTGGCTGATTATGAAGCACAGTTCTCTAGACTGTCTAGATATGCTAAGCATTTAATTGGCACGGAAAAGATGAAAGCCCGTAGATTTCTTAATGGGCTTAGGCCCCACTACATTACTCAACTGGCGCCTATGGATATTCAAGTTTATACTGAAATAGTGCGCCGAGCTCAGTTGCTTGAAGATGCCACGGAACTATCTGATAGGATCCGTGGGAAAGACAAAAAGGAGCAAGTCACAAGTTCGGGTTCTTTTAAACCCAACTTTAAGAAGAGGCCCAATAATGGAGGTTCTTCCTCTCAAGATCAGAAGTACAAGAAATCCAAGCCTTTCTCTATCACCACTGCCCCTTCAAACGTAGTATGCAAGCATTGTGACAAGGCTGGTCACAAAACAGAAGAATGCTGGAGGAAATTAGGAGCATGTCTCCGTTGTGGGAGTCGTGAACATCGGATTCCCGATTGTCCATTAATGAATGACCAAGACAGTGAGGGTAAACGCCCAGTGACAAGGAACGCGCGTCTTCATGCAATCCAAGAGACCGAACCAGAAGAAGAAGGCGGATTGGTGGAAGGTACATTAAAAATTTGTTCCAAATATGCACATGTCTTATTTGATACGGGTGCATCGCATTCCATTATTTCCAAGAAGTTTGCTGACCCATTACCTCTAGAACCAGAATGGATGAAGTTAATATTGTCTACTCCTCTCGGAAACGAGACGGATATCACGCATCATTACCAAAACTGTGAGGTGTTGGTTCGAGGAAAGAATTTTCCTATTGATCTTATCTGCTTAGATCTAAAAGAATATGATGTTATACTAGGAGCAGATTGGTTATCCAAATACCAGGCAACGGTTGATTGCCGTGATAGCAAGATTGTTTTCAAGGAATTTCCGGAACTGACTTATACTAGTCCTAAGAGTCGAAGCAAATCCCCTCTTATTTCGGCTCTTCGAGCAAGCAAGCTCGTCAAGAAAGGATGTGTATCCTTCCTTGCTTTTGTCACTATTAAAGAAGCTAAGGAAACCAAGATAGAAGACGTTCAAGTAGTACGAGAATTCCCAGACGTATTTCCGGAAGAATTGCCGGGATTACCCCCGCAAAGAGATGTGGCCTTTACCATCGACTTAGTCCCTGGTGCTGGTCCGGTTTCAAAGGCACCATATAGAATGTCCCCTGCTGAACTCAAGGAGTTGAAGGAGCAGTTGATGGAACTAATCCGAAAAGGGTTTATTAGACCAAGTACTTCCCCGTGGGGAGCACCAGTCTTATTTGTAAAGAAGAAGGATGGATCCATGAGATTGTGTATTGACTATCGACAATTGAATCATCTTACTATCAAGAACAAGTATCCACTGCCGAGAATCGATGAATTGTTTGATCAGATTTCAGGATCCAAATATTTCTCCAAGATTGATCTCCGGTCGGGATATCATCAATTAAGGATCAAGGATGATGACATTCACAAGACCGCATTCAGAAGCAGGTATGGCCATTACGAATTTGTTGTTATGCCTTTTGGACTAACAAATGCCCCTGCTGCCTTTATGCAGTTAATGAATAGCATATTCAGGCCTTACTTGGATCAATTCATAGTAGTCTTCATCGATGATATATTGATATATTCTAAGACTAAGGAAGAACATGAAGAGCATTTGAGGATTGCATTGCAAGTCTTGAGGACAAATCAATTATATGCTAAACTCAGCAAATGCGAGTTCTGGCTTGAAGAAGTGGCTTTTCTCGGACATGTCATATCCAAGGACGGTTTATCTGTGGATCCGTCAAAAGTTGAAGCTGTGAGAAACTGGGAGAGACCCACTAATGCAAGCGAGATCAGAAGTTTCTTGGGTCTTGCAGGCTATTATCGGCGATTTATCAAAGATTTCTCTAAGATCGCCGTACCACTTACAAGATTAACTCGTAAGGAGATCCGATATGAATGGAGTGAGGAATGTGAAAGCAGTTTCCAAACTCTCAAGGATCATCTCACCACTGCTCCGGTCTTAGCCCTACCAATTGAAGGAGAGGAATTCGAGGTCTACACTGATGCTTCTGGCATTGGCCTCGGATGCGTTCTAATGCAACATGGGAAGGTCATAGCATATTCTTCTCGTCAACTGAAGAAGCATGAGGAGAATTACCCCGTCCATGACTTGGAATTGGCCGCGGTAGTATTTGCCCTAAAGATATGGAGACACTATCTCTATGGGGTACAGTTTACTGTATACTCCGATCACAAAAGTCTCAAATATCTATTTTCACAAAAGGAGCTGAACATGAGACAAAGACGTTGGCTAGAATATCTCAAGGACTTCGACTTCAATATACAATACCATCCCGGAAAGGGTAATTATGTTGCTGACGCCCTTAGTAGAAAGCCGAGAGCAAAGATAGCAAATTGTATGATACAAGAATGGAGGTTACTTGAACAATTCTCCGAGCTCAATATAAGCTTGGACACGGAATCCAAATTTGTCACACTATCCCATGTAAGCATACAGTCAGATTTGTTATCTGAGATACAAACACTTCAGGATGATGATCCTATGTTAATAGAAATCAAAGGCAGATTAGAAGGACAATCTGATTTTCAACTAACTTCTGATGGAAGATTATCGTTCAAAGATAGAACTTGTATACCCGATTGTCCGGAATTAAAGAAGAAGATCTTAGATGAAGCTCACAGATCAAGATACACTATTCATCCTGGATCAACTAAAATGTACCAAGATGTAAAGAGGAACTTTTGGTGGCCCAATATGAAAAGAGAAATAGCGGACTATGTATCACGCTGTCTCACATGCCAACAGGTCAAGGCGGAACACCAAAAGCCTGCGGGAAAACTACATCCTCTAGATATTCCTAAGTGGAAATGGGAGGATATTGGTATGGACTTCATCATGGGTTTGTCTAAATCTAAAGGAGGACATGATGGAATCTGGGTTATCATTGACCGATTGACTAAATCGGCACATTTCTTGCCAATCAAAAGCCGATGGTCGATTGATGTGCTAGCTGCACTATACATCAAAGAAATAGTCAGGATACATGGAATTCCTGTCTCAATCGTGTCTGATAGGGATCCCCGTTTTACTTCTCATTTTTGGAAGGGATTACAACATTCGTTGGGGACAAGGCTCAACTTTAGTACTGCTTTTCACCCACAAACGGATGGTCAGACCGAGCGAACTAATCAAGTTGTTGAAGATATGCTGAGAGCATGCATTATTGACTTTGGAGGAAGCTGGCATGACCACTTACCTTTAGTTGAATTTGCATATAATAATAGCTACCAAGCTAGTATCCAAATGGCACCTTTCGAAGCCTTATACGGAAGGAGTTGCCGATCTCCCATATGTTGGAACGAAGTTGGAGAGAAACAACTATTAGGTCCAGACATGATAAGGGATACAACCGAGAAGATACAAGTAATCAGAGAAAGATTACAAGTTGCTCAGACAAGGCAAAAGGCTTATGCTGATACCAGGAGAAGAGATCTTGAATTTCAGGTTGGAGATCATGTATTTCTTAAAATATCCCCTGGACGTGGCATACGAAGATTTGGTGTTAAGGGCAAGCTTACGCCAAGATTTATCGGACCATTTGAGGTACTCGAAAGAGTTGGCGAGGTTGCTTATCGCATCGCGTTGCCTCCTCAGTTGTCCGAGGTACACAATGTATTTCACATATCTATGTTGAAGAAGTATGTACACGATCCGTCACATATTATTGAGCATGGAGATCTGGTGATCCAGAAAGATCTCACATATGAACAAAGGCCCTTGAAGGTATTAGATCGAGAAATACGAGCTCTAAGGAATAAGGTTATTCCCATGATCAAGGTGCAATGGAATAAGAATCCTGAACGCGAAGCGACATGGGAGACCGAGGAATCTATGAAGAAACGATTTCCCGAGTTAATCTAAGAGGTATATGTCCTACACTCTCCGCATGTATAATTATATATATATTGAATTTGGGGACCAAATTCTTTTTAAGTGGGGGAGGGTGTAGCAACCCTAATAAATGAATAATTGAAATAAATTAAAACATATATATATTACAGAAGTAATATATATATAAAAGGAATAGGGTTAATTGGTCGAAATAAAACAAATTAAAAATAACGCCTCTTATTAAGGCGTTAATTTATAAAGAAACGCCTCTACCCATGGCGTGAATAAAGAAAGGACGCCCACACCTACGGTCGTCAGTTCTCACGCGACCAAATGGATAAGTAAAAGAAACGCCTCTATCTTGGGCGTGTTTTAAAACACGAAACGCCCTTTTTCAAGGCGCTTTTTAAGAAACGCCCTAAAGTAAGGCGTCAATTAACGAATACACGCCCTGACCAAAGGCGTTAATTCAGTTCGTGACCCGATCGAACCCAGAGCTTATCCCGGGAAGATCAACCTAATCTAGTAAGTGTCTATTAGAGTAAGGACTCTATTGGGGATATATTACCCTCAATCAAACACTACTCTTGTTAGGATTTCCAAAATCCTATAAATAACATGTTCGATCGAACCCTAAAACCCATTTGATCGAACGTCTGCTGCTAGGTACGTGAAGAACATATGTTCTTCTATTTTCTTCTTCTGTTCCTTTCTTATGAACGTAGCATGAGAAGAATTAATATTCTTCGTTTCCTCTCCAGGTTGACGGAAGAACGATTGTTCTTCTTCTATTAAGTTGCAGTTGAAGCTTCAAAGCCCTTTCATCTCCTTCATCCAGATCATAAGGTAGGTTTTCTCAAGATACTGTAGCCCAAATAAAATTAGTGAAAGATATTATATAAGCATGGCATGCATACGGTCTATATACATATGGTTTCGGTGTGTTTTCTGAATTGTTTGAAAGAAACGCCCTGGAATAGGGCGCTATTTTAAAATAAACGACCATAACAGCGGTCGTCAATTTATTAAGAAACGTCCTGTACACAGGCGTTAATTTTACGAGATCATGACTTAAGCATGTTAAGAACGGATTATATATGAAACCTTGATTATTAATGCATGATCCTATCTCCAAATCTAATGTCCTGCAATTTCTTGTATTCACGGCCTGTACAAGGTCGTTTTCCCACGTATTAACACCTTATCATAGGGCGTGACTTTAAAAGTAACGCCCCTTACTAGGGCGTGTATATGTTAAAATCTTGAAATTCACGACTTGGACAAAGTCGTTTTCCCTATGTAAACGCCCCATCATAGGGCGTGAATTAAAAATAAACGCCCCTTACTAGGGCGTGTATCTGTTAAAATCCTGAAACTCATATATTCTGTAAAATGGAATTAGAAAGTAACGCCCCTTCCAAGGGCGCGTTTTTGATAAATTTCTGAGAATAATTATATCCTGTCGAATATGTAAATGATGAGACGCCTGCCCCTGCAGTCGTCAACTTTGAAGAAACGCCCCCAGGAAAGGCGTGTTTTTGATAAATTAATGAAATAATGGAAATTCTGCAAATTGGCAATATATGTAAACGCTCCTCTGTTAGGCGTTAATTACTTGAGACACGACTTGACCTAAGTCGTTATTTTACTGTAAACTGATTTTTCCTCTGATTTGCTAACCGATGGTTTATATATTATACATATATATATATATATCGGCACTATTCTCCACTCCGTGAGTATAGTCCCACGTTTCATGTTGATTTATCGATCACACTCAACTCTCATTGACATACAAGCTCTCCATTGGACATTCCGTTCCTTTGGACTAGCAAGTTAGTCATAGAGACCTCCGTAAGACTCCTCGTAGCCTTGGATTCCCTCAAGGCCGACTGAGCTGGTTGTACCCTAAAAACCCATTACACAGTTTTTGCCATGTCAATCTAAAGAAACATGGTATACCGACCCTTATGATTATACAAAGAGTATATCATAAGAAATTCTTGATGGGATGATGATATCATGCCATATCGTGTCATTCTTGTAAACCCCAATTCTATGATAAGAATGAGGGTATCTTGCTTGATCTAATGTTCATGTGGACCTCAATTCTATATAAAGAATGTCCATATTGATTTGTCATGGTACCTAAGTTAAGGGAACCATATTCTACCTAGTTTTATCGACATCGTGATTATACCGTTATTATCGCCATTCTATGTCCTTTGTCATATTTTGGACTCTATTCTATCAAAGTTGTCATACGTATCTACAAGCTTGATTATTGAAATTCTATATTGGCTATATAAACAAGAGTGGATGTCAAAACACATGATAAATGCCTGCGCATATAGGGCCCGATCTGGTCCTGGGAGGAGCACCCGAAAGTACTTGTGCCCATGGGAGTTAAAATGATAAGGTATCTGGCATTATACCGAGTACTTGACTTGCTTGATTGGACATTCCACACACATCTTGTACTTGACTCGTACTTGACATGAAATGAAATGCGTGGCCCGAAAAAGGGTAATTTACTTGCTTGATACATGATAGCCAAAGTTCTTGACATGACTCGATAATGGTACTTGCTTGAATATCTTGAATAACTTGTATCTTGTTCATGAAAGTTCATCTTATTTCTTTGATATTACATTCTCTCTATCTTGTCGTTTCATGCGAGCATGCATAGCTTTATTGCATCCATGAAAATGTAATTACTCAAACCACTTGCTAGTACTTGAGATATAATTTCCTACTGAGCGTTCGCTCATTCCGTTTGTCCCTTTTACTTTTCAGGTAAGTCCGACGACGATGGAAGTCAATCGGATGGGAATGGTCAAGAGTGAAAGTGATAGAGCTTCTACAAGTGTCGTCTAGTCTTTTCCATAGTTTCTTGAGTCAACTACGTATTCTTTTCCTTTTCATTTAACAGAGTATTGGATTTGTAATAGTCTATCCATTATGAAATAAAGGATTGGGTTATCTTGCTATTTTGCGCATCTCTGTCTTTGTGTCGAATACATGACCACTCTGATTGACATGATTGATATAGACACGTCGCGCATCTCCGGGTATCTTCCGCGCTCGGGGCGTGACATAGAAGCACATGCAGAATGACTAGCTCACACTAAACCGTAATTCTGTAAGACATAATATCAAATGCTAATCGTGGACACAGATAGTTATATCGTTGAACACTCTCCAAACCTTCAAGCATCAAATAGCATGCTATCACAATAGATGAAAACTGCGCTAAACTGACTCACTCGGCAAAGTATATGGCGCTCATGGGAACAGTCAATAAAACCTGTGAAAGAGGCAGATAATAGGGAACAATCACACAAAATTGAAACCATTGCTCACAGGATTTTTAGGTGGTTCGATCTGAGACCCCAGATCTACATCCACCCCTCACTCCAAACCGGAGTGAGGCTTCCACTAGCAGAAGCTAGAAACCAAAGTAGACTCAGTCTGCAACAGACGCTACCTAATGGCTTGCCTAGAGAGAAACAAATCCCTCGACCTGGTCTTGCTTCCCAGAAGATCAGCACCCTAGCTCTGCAGCCCACAGAACTAGAATTGGAGGCAAACCTCCCTTCCTTTAAACCGGAGGGGAAATCATGAGTGACACCCAGCCACTCACAACCGGAGACCCAAGTCTCCCTTCCTCTGAAACCCAGAGGGAAACCACGAGTGACACCCTGCCACTCGCAAATCGGAGACACGGTCTCCCTTCTCCTGAATCCTCAGGAGAAACCCAACCTCAAACCAGAAGATCGGAAGAACAAAGTGGAAAAGGAAAACAACAAAGGGAAAATAGAACAAACAAAAAATGGAAAAGAATATAGCTCTCGCAGGAGCAAACTGGTCTGGATCTGATCCAGAAACCTAACTCACACTCCATGCATCAGGAAAATGTGCACCGACTTTATATGCCATAAAATAGAATGTGCATCGACCTATTCTCACCTTAGGTACTCATGTGCATCGACCTATATGTATAAAACAAAATGTGCACTGACCTTATAACAGCTAGCATAGAAACGTGCACAGACCTTATACATTGCAGTAAAAACATGCACTGACCTTGGTTAGCACTAGATGGAAATGTGCACTGACCTGAATGAACTAAAACATAAATGTGCATCGACCTGAGCCTAGCATCGACCCTAACATGCATCGACCTTCATGCACTTCAAAGAAAATGTGCATCGACCTTTATGTACTACAGAATGAATATGCATCGACCTTCTACATGCACAAAGCAAAATGTGCATCGGCCTTGTATATGCATGTGAACAGTGAAGCATCGACCTTCATGCAATGAACAGTGATGTGCATGAACCTAGACATGCTTAGACCAGAATGTGCATGGACCTTAGTTAGGCAAAGATAGAACATGCATCAACCTTGTGAGGATATAAACAGTACATGCATCGACCTGTGATATGCAAAGATAGAACATGCATCGACCTTAGTTCTGTATAGATGGAACATGCATCGACCTTAACTATGCATTCTACATGAAAAGTGAGATGTGCATCGACCAGTGTGTCTAGAAAAGATACATGCATCGACCTTAGCTGCAACTAGTTCAATGAAATGAATGTGCATGCCACCTGTTTGATAAAATGACTATTCATGTCTATATGCAACCTGTTAGATGAAATGACTGTGCATGCAATCTGTTGAGGTTCTATGCATCATGAAAATGCATCAATCTTAAAATGCACATATCATGCAAATGATTATGATGACATCATTAAATCCAATGCACCAAAAATCAATGCACAGCAATCAATCCTCATTAATGCACAGTGCAATGACCAAATGTATAATCAAATGCATATTGCATCATCATTCAATTTTCATGCAAACACATGATGACTTATAGTGTTTGCTATCATCAAAACCACAGGGACACAACAAAAGAGAAGTTGATTGTTGAAGAACCAATAGAAGAGAGCCCTATCAATCATGCTACTCAATCAGGTCGAGGCACCAACCTACAGAGTCGACGCAGTTCTGCTAAGACACAAGCTCAGCGCAGGTCTGCCAGACGGTAAGGTCGACAGTCAGGACCAATAGGTCAACACAACACCAGCCAGACAGAGATGATTGAGCCACAAGGTCGACACCATGGTCAAACAGGTCGATGCTTCAGTACACACCAGGGTCCTTCAGGTCGACGCACCAGGGATATGCTTCGACGCAGTTTATTCTCCCATTCTAAAAAGAAAAACCGTTCCAATGACATAAGAAGGTTCAATGACCAGCCAAACTTGGGTACCTTCCATACCCAATTCAACACCTTTGAAAACTTATAAATCAGACCTCAACCTAACTCACACTCCATGAATTTCATGAAATCTACTTGTCGTGCAAGCAACCAACCGGGACACACCAGCAACCAGTGCTGGTTCAATCATAGAATGAGAGTTTTCAAGCAAGTTTGGATTCCAAAGAATTTATTGCATAATTTGAACTGTGACTGTGGACCCAAATTTGCTTGGGTGCCAAAGACCTCTGCTTAATGTCTTCTATGCAGGATTGCCTAGCAGCCCATCACAACCGATGGTACTTGGACAGCGGCTGCTCACGGCACATGACGGGAGACAAGAAAAAATTCAGACATTTAATCAAGAAGGAAGGAGGTCAAGTAAGGTTTGGAGGCAAGGATAAAGGAAAGGTAATTGGCACAGGCATCGTGCGTAAGAATTCCTCCAACTCTATCAATAATGTGATGCTTGTTGAGGGCCTTGAGCACAATCTACTTAGCATAAGCCAGCTGTGCGACAAAGGCCATAAGATAATGTTTGATGCTAGTGAGTGTAGAATCATTGAGAAAAACTCTAAATCTATGCTCTTCATAGGTCATAGAGTTAATAATATTTATATGGTAGACCTTGATGCATCTAATTCTGAAAGCATGTGCTTGTCTGCCAACCAGCTTAGTGATGTAGGCCTGTGGCACCGACGGTTCAGACATGTCAACTATGGCACTCTGCATAAACTGTCCAAACATGGAATGGTTAAAGGTTTACCAAAATTGGCCTATACAAAAGTTGACCAGGTTTGTGAAGCTTGTTCTCTAGGTAAGCAAACTAGGAAATCCTTCAAATCTAGAAGTGATGATTTGTCATCCATGCCTTTTGAATTCCTGCATATGGACTTGTTCGGTCCAACAAGAACAACTAGCATTAGTGGGAAAAGGTTTGGATATGTGATAGTTGATGATTTCTCACGCTTTGCATGGACCTTCTTCCCCACTAATAAGAACAATGCCTTTCTTGTGTTTCAAAATTTTTCAGAAAAGTAAAGTAAGAAGGTAAATTCAAAATCTCCACCATCTTGTCTGATAATGGAGGACAATTCTAAAATTCATCATTTTTTGAACTATGTGATCAAGAAGGCATAATACATAGATTTTCTTGTCCCGGGACGCAAGAGCAAAACGGCATTGTGGAAAGGATGAACTGGACAATTGTGGAAATCGCCCGGACCATGTTGATTGAAAGCCAACTCCCAAGAAAGTTCTGGGCTGAAGCAGCAAACACAGCATGCTACATAATTACTAGCGCCATGGTAAGGCCAAAGTGTAAGAAAACCCATTATGAGATGTTGAAAGGTAAAAACCCAATTTGGCTAACTTTAGAGCTTTTGGATCAAAGTGATATGTGCATAACAATGACAAATCAGATTTGGATAAATTTGAAGCCAAGAGTGATATTGGAGTATTCTTGGGTTATGCTGAAACATCAAGGGCATATAGGGTTTTTAATGTTAAGAATTAAACCGTGGAGGAAACTCCACATGTTGTGTTTGTAGAAATAAATGATAAATCTGACAAGGACAGTTCTGACAGGGAAAAGAAGGAGGATGATGGAGAATATCTAGAATCTAAAGGAGATCAGGAAGATGGCAGCCAACCACAGCTCACAGAGCAAGAGATAGGTCGATCGATCGAAATCCCTGCACACACATTGATGCCTGGTGAGTCTTCTACCAATCTGTGCACCCTAAAGGATCATCCTATGCATAACATCATAGGTAACTTGGATGACCCCCCTAGGACCAGGTCATTTCTTAAAGATGTTCATAATGATGACCTCATTGCATTAGTCTCTCATTTTGAACCCAAAAGCATTGAAGATGCCTTGCAAGATAAAAATTGGGTTAATGCCATGCATGATGAACTCAACCAATTTGAAAGAAACCAAGTTTGGGATTTGGTTCCCAGACCCTCCGACCAGCATGTCATTGGGACTAGATGGGTCTTTAAGAACAAGCATAATGAAGTAGGGGCTATCATTAGAAACAAGGCTAGGTTGGTAGCCAAGGGGTATAACCAAGAAATTGGCATTGACTTTGAAGAATCATATGCCCCCGATACTAGACTAGAAGCCATCAGAATCCTGCTAGCTTTTGCATACTCGCTAGGCATTAAACTACATCAAATGGATGTCAAGAGTGCTTTTCTGAATGGCCTGATAAAAGAGGAAGTATTTTCAGAACAGCCCCCTAGTTTTGAGTTAATTGATTTACCTAACCATGTTTACAAATTGAACAAGGCACTATATAGACTAAAGCAGGCTCCACGGGCCTGGTATGACAGACTTAGTACACATCTGACCGAGGAAGGCTACATCAGAGGTAAGATTGACCAAACACTCTTTACCAAGGTAATGAATGGCCACATTATAATTGTACAGGTATATGTAGATGACATTGTGTTTGGTTCAACTAATTCTAACATGTGCAAGTAATTTGTTGAGCTTATGACAAGGGAATTCGAAATAAGCCTCATGGGAGAACTCCAATTTTTTCATGGACTGCAGATCACACAGACAAAGGAAGGATTCTTCATAAACCAGTCCAAATATACATTGGAGGTCCTAAAAAGATTTGGAATGAAGAAAGCCAAACAAATATCCATGCCCATGGGAACAAATGCATCTCTAGATGCGGATGAAAATGGTAAATCTATAGATTCCAAAACATACCGAGGTATGATCGGGTCTCTTTTATATCTCACTGCTTCTAGGCCTGACATTCAGTTTAGTGTATGTATGTGTGCTCGTTTTTAAGCTAATCCTAAAGAATCTCATTTCATTGTTGTGAAAAGGATCTTAAGATACATTGCTAGCACACATGACTTAGGGCTGTGGTATCCTGCATCATGTTCTTTTGATTTAATCTCATATACTGATGATGATTATGCTGGATGCAAACATGATAGAAAAAGTACAAGTGGCTACTGCCAATTCTTGGGTGGATGCTTAGTTTCGTGGGCTTCCAAGAAGCATCACTCTGTTGCACTTTCCACTGCAGAAGCTGAATACATTGCTGCAGGTAGTGTGGAACCCAGGTACTATGGATAAAACACCAACTCCAGGACTACGGAGTAGATCTTGGATGCACACACATCATGTGCGACAATACTAATGCCATTAACTTAACCAAGAATCCCATTCAGCATTCCCGTAGCAAACACATTGAGATAAGGCATCACTTCCTCCGGGATGAGGTAAGCAAGAAAAACTTCAAATTTCACTTTGTTGAATCTGAGAAACAAATTACTGACATTCTTACTAAACCTCTGAGTAATAACAGTTTCTCCACTTTAAGAAGAGAATTGGGTCTTTGTAGACATCCCACTTGATTACATTTGCATGCTCTTGCTCATCTAAGTCCAAGGGATCACTGGTTACAATAGTCAGGGGGAGTCCATCATGCAGGTTTAATTGGCTGCATTGGTCATAAATTGTAGGTTGTTTCATTCCATTGCATGACCTTATGAGATTAAATGATGTTGGGAGAAGGGCAGATTATGTTTGTCTGAAAACCCACACTATGCGTGGGGTGATCCAAGGATCTAAAAGTTCTCTGCCTAGTACCATGGGTCTTAGTCATACACCCTTGCATAATTTCAATGTCTTGCCTTCATACTAAGTGCACTGCATTTTAGTGTCCATATGTTGAGGGGGAGATGGTTGTTTTTCTTGAGAAAGGTTCATAACAAAGTCTACTGCATTAGAAGGTATTTTTCTATCTGACTCCAGAGAGTCGACACCCTATAAAAGACAGGTCGACAACATCACTCAGTTGCTCAAACCTCTCACAGCCTCCTCACTTTCTTGTGGAATACTTCAAGGGGAGATTCCCTTCTAAGATTGTTCTTATTGACTGACCTCTCTAACATCACTCTCTGGCATGATATTTTATCATGGTTGTTTAAATATAATGAGGCTTAAGGTCAACAACTTTACATTCTGAAAACTAGTAACTTAGAGGAGAGACTCCATAGGGTTACTTCTGATGATGCCTTTCATGATTAATTTCTATGCTCCATGGTATGCTTATGCTTTTCAGTGACAATTTTGGCTGATGTACTTCTATTGAGTATTGTAATTAAACGACCATATCTAGTGAGACTTATTAAAGCACTCATTGTAGAGTAATGGTCAAGATTCGCTGACTAACTGGATGCACTTCACCTAAGACGTGAGGTGATTCGCATCAAAAGGCTATGTCTTTCTTAACTCTGATCTGATAAGAAGTTTTATTCATCAAAAAAAGGGGAGGCTAAAAGAGCTTAACAGAGCAATGGCTCATGCTCATTGAGAAACTATCACCCTTCACCAATGAAGTGGTAGTGGGACAAGCATGAAGTGGCAAGCTATCTTTGATCAAAATGAGACATGATAAGTTAACTACACTGAGTAACTGGGGCATTTGCATCTAACAAATGTGATTCCTCACGTAAAAAGGTGTGTGCTTATCTTGACTATCAACTCGGCCTATGTAAATATCAGAAGTGCAAGTTCAGAAAAGTTCTCACCACTCCAACTTGTTTGACTTCAATACTCATGATAGTTAATCCTGAAGAATCACTGGGTCTCATAAGTGAAACTGAATGGGTTCATTCCGGACTTCATTTCTATTATATGCATCAACTTTAGTAATTCTATTTTGAGTACTCCTCCAACTACTTAAATTCCTGACACAAGTTCTTGACTTTAATCCATCCATTCTTACTCTACTATCATGACATGCTTATGTGGTGGGAGATATCTACTTTGAGGGTTGCTTCAATCTTTTTCTCGGATATGACTTAGTCCTGAATCTTTCTTCTGAGTTCTACACTACCCCTCTTATTTTTGCTGATGTCAAAGGGGGAGAGAGTGTTAGTTGGTATAGAGTGTTAGTACGTCAAGGGGGGAGAGAGAGTTTCGTTGCTAAGTCATGTGTCCACTGCATACAACTACATATCATGTGCTTTGTTTAAAATTTGCATGAGCTGACTATCCAAATTTTATGCCAAAACTGTAAGCACAATGACTCATAGTTGCCATCATCAAAAAGGGGGAGAATGTTGTATAAATGTTATTTTGATGATGTCTCAGTATAAGCCGTTGGTCAATTTACTTTGAAACTCATGATGTGCCTTTTGAATGACCTGGTGTGAAGAAGGTCGACCTCATGTCTCCTAGTGTCGACCTCACTAGCCCTATGCTAGTTATCAAGTGTATGAAGAAGGTCAACTTCACAATGAGTAGTGTCGACCTTAGGCTCTCAGGAGGTCGACCTCAGACCCTCACAGAAAGCGTTATAAACGCTTTTCCTCATGGCTGCCTTGACCTTATCTTCAGGCGTGCCGACCTCTTCAAGCTTCCAAGACAAAAGAGTCAACTCTGAGTGTTGACCCCTTTTCACGAGCGTTCGACTGTGCCACAAGCAGTGTCGACCTCACGATCGCAACCAACACTCTGGAAAGCGGCCAGCACAAGCAATGTCGACCTCATTTCTATAGGATGTCGACCTCAGGATCATTCAGAAGCCATTATAATCACTCGTTTTTCAAAGCAGTGTCGACCTCAGTCTCTCAGCAGGTCGACCTCACTAAAGGGTAAACTCAAAAGTCTTCTGACAGATCTGTCTTTTGAAAAATCCTACAGAGGGTAATAAGCTCCGATGTAAACATATGAAAACTTGGTTTTTGTGGGCTGGAAGAGATTCCTAGGAACTCTTAAACATCCATACCATCATAAGTATCCAGAGGAACACTTTACTCCAAATATTTGTCAGTATACTACCTTGGAAAAGTCTCTCTCACTACCAGTTCTGTCCCCTGCGCCAGCCAGCCAAGATTGTGTCTGAAGAAAGAACATCTCTGGAAAAAGGACGTCCTCTCTGCTAACAAAAATTAAAAATCTACATGTTTCCTTGGTCAAACATCATTTGATTATTCCAGCAATTCAAAATTGCAGAACTTCTTTTTGGAGGGAAAATTTCCCAGCTGCTTGAGCCTATAAATTGGTCGCGTCCTCCTCTGGTGGAGCTGCTGCTGGCATAGCTACTATGAGCTTGAAGGAGCCTATGACGTGGGAACCTGTGAGAAGAAAAAGAATGAGAGTATGCCCTGAGCGTCCAAGAGAGAGTTCTGTGTAGGAAAGGAGAAAAGAGTGCAGCCAGCCATCTCCTTCAGCCATCCTACTCTCCAGCAATTGATCTAATTCATAGCCCAGCTGGTCCATTTTGCTGAAGTGCTTCATTTTGTTATTTCGTTGTGTTTTTCTTCACTTTCAAAACATCTTGTGTGTGGGTTCAGTCACGTGTAAGCTACAGTTGAAGTGTGTGTGGGTTTGTCTTCTTATTTTGTTTTTGTTCCTTCCATGTGGGATCTCTTCTCCGTGTTCTTTGAGGACATGTCCTCGTGTGTGTGTGTGGAGCTAGTCTCCGTGTGGTTCTGGGTTCCAGCGTGTGTGTGTATTTATTTTGCCCAAAGAGTGGAAGCCTCTTGGTGAGGGGTGGACGTAGGTGTGCCGAAGTGCAGCCGAACCACCTTAAAAGCCTTGTGTTGTGGTTTGCTTTCCATATCTCCTATCCTCTCTTCACAGGTGGCTTGCTTTGTCAAGAGTATCTCTTACCTCTTTACTCCGTTATTCCACCGCTTGACTTTGCTTGTGATAATCATAGTGCTATCTTCTATAGCTTGTTTGTTGAATCCAAAAGGTCTGTATAGGATCTATTCACCCCCCCTCTAGATCCTTTCATACCGTCCAACAGTTGGTATCAGAGCGGGTACCCTAAAGATATGGTCCAACGACCTAGGGAGATCTGATGGGAATGTCCCTCGTAGCTACATAGTTGAGGGCCAGTCCATCAACAAACCGTCGTTTTTCGATGGAACTAATTATCTGTATTGGAAGAACCGAATGGAAGTTTTTCTGCGTGCCCAAGATCACATGATATGGCATGTGGTGAGTAAAGGTCCATTTGTTGTAGCAGAGTTAGATCACACCTGGACACAGGACCAGGTCAAAAAATCCACAACCAATTGGAGTGCCATGAACATAATGCAATGCGCTATCCACCCCACTGAATACTCAAGAGTATCCACTTGCAAATCTGCAAAAGAAATGTGGGATAGACTTGAGCTATTCTATGAGGGTACATCCGAAGTTAGGGCCACCAAGGCCAACATACTAACTACCGACTATGAAATGTTCAGAATGAAACCAAACGAATCTATCTCTAAAATGTATGCCAAGCTCACCCAGTTAACTAATTCCTTAAAATCATTGGGAAAAGAATACCCTGACAGTGAACTGATTAGGAAGATTCTTAGATCTCTCACCCTAGCATGGCACACTAAGGCCACTGTGATTGAAGACTCAAAGGACTTGTCTACCATGACAGTAGATGGTTTGATAGGTTCGCTCATGACATATGAGCTCAACTTTAAGAGAAGTGAAGAAGACATCAAGCGCAAGAAGACTGTGGCTCTCAAAGTTGTTGAGAGCACACACGGCTCAGATGAGGACGATGGAGATGATCTTCCGGAGGCTAGCACAGCTGACCATGCCTTGCTCACTAGGGAATTCAAGAAGTTCTTGAGTAGACGGGGCAAATTCCAAAAGAGGAAGAAGGCTCCAGGGGTGAGTAGAAACTCCAATCTCAGACTTACTCATGTCAAAAATTCTGACAATATTATTTGCTATCAATGTAAGAAAGCAAGACACATGCAAGGAGAATGCCCTGAACTGATCAGGCAAGTGTCCAAGGCCAAAGAAAAGAAGCCCAAAGCCATGGTCTCCACCTGGAGTGATGATGAAGAGGAAAATGAGAGTCTTTCTTCCGATGAAGATGAGGATGACTTCTGACTCATGGGTGACGGGAGTGAGGGTCAGGTAAGCAACCTTTTTGAAACATTTTTAATTGAGGATTGGGAAGATGCATATGCTGATCTACTTGAGAAGTATGAAACCTATAAAAAGAAGAATAAGCACTTGAAGAAAAATATCAACACTCCTGCTCATGATAATCCTGCCAACAAAGAGTTAGAAACCTTAAAAATTGAAAAAGAAGAACTTAAAAAATAAGATGAAACTCTTGAAACCACCCGCTCAGATCTGATAGAATTAAAGGAAGAAAATGATGCTCTTAGAAAACAGTTAAGGCAGACCAACCTGAAATGTGAAGATTGGGAGAAAGAGAACAAACTCAATCTTGAAAAATATGCGGTTGTTAACGCTGTTAATATTGAGCTGCAGAAAAACTTGGAAAGAGTAGGAGAAGAGCTAAAGAGCAAACAATCCACCCTATAGAGGATAACCCAGGGTAAATCTAACTTAGATGCTATCTTAGGTACCCGGGTTAATTTTAGAAAGGAAGGGCTGGGTTTCAATCCCACTGAGAAGAGACCTTTTGAATTCAAGACTACATCCTTTTGTCCCGAGAAAGGGAAAGAGAAGCTGATTGTTGAAGAACCAATAGAAGAGAGCCCAAGCAATCATGCTACTCAATCAGGTCGAGGCACCAACCTACAAAGTCGACGCAGTTATGCTAAGACACAAGCTCAGCGCAGGTCTGCCAGATGGCAAGGTCGACGGTCTGGACTAATAGGTCGACACAACACCAGCCGGACAGAGATGATTGAGCCACAAGGTCGACACCATGGTCAAACAGGTCGATGCTTCAGTACACACCAGGGTCCTTCAGGTCGACGCACCATGGATATGCCCCGACGCAATTTATTCTCCCATTCTGAAAAGAAAAACCGTTCCAATGACATAAGAAGGTTCAATGGCCAGCCAATCTTGGGTACCTTCCATACCCAATTCAACACCTTTGAAAACTTATAAATCAGACCTCAACCTAACTCACACTCCATGAATTTCATGAAATCTGCTTGTCGTACATGCAACCAACCAGGACACACCAGCAACTAGTGCTGGTTCAATCATAGAATGAGGGTTTTCAAGCAAGTTTGGACTCCGAAGAATTTATTGCATAATTTGAACTATGACTGTGGACCCAAATTTTTTTGGGTGCCAAAGACCTTTGCTTAATGTCTTCTATGCAAGATTGCCTAGTAGCCCATCACAACCGATGGTACTTGGACAGCGGCTACTCACGGCACATGACGTGAGACAAGAAGAAATTCAGCCATTTAATCAAGAAGGAAGGAGGCCAAGTAAGGTTTGGTGGCAAGGATAAAGGAAAGGTAATTGGCACAGGCATCGTGGGTAAGAATTCCTCCAACTCTATTGATAATGTGATGCTTGTTGAAGGCCTTGAGCACAATCTACTTAGCATAAGCCAGCTGTGCGACAAAGGCCATAAGGTAATGTTTGATGCTAGTGAGTGTAGAATCCTTGAGAAAAACTCTGAATCTGTGCTCTTCATAGGTTATAGAGTTAATAATGTTTATATGGTAGACCTTGATGCATCTAATTCTGAAAGCATGTGCTTAATTGCCAACCAGCTCAGTGATGTAGGCCTGTGACACCGACGGTTGGGACATGTCAGCTATGGCACTCTGCATAAATTGTCCAAACATGGAATGGTTAAAGGTTTACCAAAATTGGCCTATATGAAAGTTGACCAGGTTTGTGAAGCTTGTTCTCAAGGTAAGCAAACTAGGAAATCCTTCAAATCTAGAAGTGAGGATTTGTCATCCATGGCTTTTGAATTCCTGCATATGGACTTGTTCGGTCCAATAAGAACAACTAGCATTAGTGGGAAAAGGTTTGGATATGTGATAGTTGATGATTTCTCACGCTTTACATGGACCTTCTTCCCCACTAATAAGAACGATGCCTTTCTTGTGTTTCAAATTTTTTTTAGAAAAGTAAAGTAAGAAGGTAAATTTAAAATCTCCACCATCTTGTCTGATAATGGAGGACAATTCAAAAATTCATCATTTTCTGAATTATGTGATCAAGAAGGCCTAACACATAGATTTTCTTCTCCCAGGACCCCAGAGCAAAACAACATTGTGGAAAGGATGAACCGGACAATTATGGAAATCACCTGGACCATGTTGATTGAAAGCCAACTCCCAAGGAAGTTCTGGGCTGAAGCAGCAAACACAGCATGCTACATAATTAATAGGGCCATGGTAAGACCAAAGTGTAAGAAAACCCCTTATGAGATGTTGAAAGGTAAGAAACCCAATTTGGCTCCCTTTAGAGCTTTTGGATCAAAGTGCTATGTGCAGAACAATGACAAATCAGATTTGGACAAATTTGAAGCCAAGAGTGACATTGGAGTATTCTTGGGTTATGCTGAAACATCAAGGGCATATAGGGGTTTTAATGTTAAGAATCAATACTCAGATTTATGGAGCTTGCTTTGCGGGTCAAGATGCTTTGGAGAGCTTTACATTCAGATTCACTTTGGGCAAATTATTTCAGAGCCAAATACATCAGAGGCTGTCACCTTACTGACGTTCAGTTCAGAAACATGAAAGGTCATGCTAAAAGGGGCTGGGTTCAAGCCAAAAATTTCATTCTGTAGCATAAAAGAGCTCTTATTAGATACGGCAATTCCCCAAATTTATGGCATGATACTTGGCTAGGTAATCACTGCTTGGCCTCTTATGTTCCTGCTGAGCTCATCACTACCAAAAAGGTGAAGGTAAAAGATGGCGTTTTGCAGCCTTCGGATGAAATAAGAACTCTGTTTAACAGGTTTCTTCCCCCTGATATCTACTTTTCTCTAAAGAATGTCACTCTGACTCATTAATCTGATAAGGAGGTATGGAGCATGTCCTCCTCTGGAGAATGTTTGGTCTCCACCATCTACAAAGCGTCCTGGTGCTACTCACAATCTCAGATTTCTCTGCCCTGGGATCAGCTTTGGTCAAAATGGCTGCCACTCAAAGTGTCCGTGCATTTGTGAAAAATTGTTAATAATGTTGAGTAGTGGATGGAGGATCTAGAGGGGAGAGATGAATAGATCTGCCCCTCTTTTCGCAAAACACCCCTCTTTAAAGTAAGATAAAGAGAATAGTAGCGGAATACAACTAGCTTAACGAAGGATACAACGATTGGCTTAGTAGGATGAATAAGTAATATAGAGATTGAACCTAAGCATGCATCTAGCACAAATCAATCACACAAGCAAATCACAACACAAGAGATTTTAAGGTGGTTCGGACTGAATCCCTAGTCCTACGTCCACCCCTCACCAAACCCGGTGAGGCTTCACTAGTACAGCGCACCAAATCATAGATCGGAGAACCTTCGACTGCCTTCCTACTAACCATCGGTAGGGATGATAACACCGCAGATTGGAGCACCTTCCAACTGCCTTCCTACTAACTGCGGTAGGGACGATTCTCAGTTTCAATAGCTTGAACAAAATGAAAAGAGAACAAGATGAAAAAATTCGTACAAGATATGGAGATATGCTAAAATCGAGAAGATCTTGTCTGAAATGAAGGAGGTAAATTTGATGCTTTAGCAAGGGCTGCCTCTTTTTCTTCTTATCTTCACACGATGTAGATCACCAACAGAGGCTTCTTCTTCTTCGCAAAGCTCTCCTCTTGATTCAGCAGCAATGGCTTCTTCTTCCTTGTGAAATGAGCTTCCTTGGATCCCCTTGAGAGCCTTGCTTGCTGCTACACTACCTTGGAGGTTGCTAGCTTGGATATGAGCATGAATCACCTTGGAAATAGATGAAGAACTGCTACACGATGTACTGTTCACGGCTACAGTACCCTCTTCTTCTTCCCTTGGACAGCCTCCTCTAGCCTCTCTTTGATCTCCCTTGATCCATTAGAGTTTCTAACCCCCTTTGTGTTGTTTTTATATCTCTTTGAATGGTCCATAGACAAGCCCTAGACCAGATCCACAAATCATGGTAGATTGGGTGACTTTAGGATTAAACAAATCCAAGAAAAGGGGTTGCCCACGTTGAGAAAATGAAGTCAACAATAGCTGCATCGGGGCTGCCGGTCTACCGGAAGTAGGTGGTCGGTCGACCGAAAGTTTACAGGTGTGAAACTTTTCATTTCTGGGAAAATCAGTCGACCGACAGTAGGGGGCAGTCGACTGGACTGCTGGGTGGTTGACCGGATTTGCTGAGAGGTCGACCGCTACTAAGAATGTCTGTAGCTTGTTCGTTTCTGGGAATTCCAGTCGATCGGTCTATGACCGGCGGTTGACCGAAATATGGCTCGTTTACAGTTTTTCTTCAATCAACCTCTTAAACCCGTTTGCAGTCCATTTCATTATGTGGCATCAAACTCTTTAGACCTTGAGGATGTCTACTGAGTCTTTGACCTTTCCTTAACGAATGCTCAGACCTTTGGACGTTGAAGCCAAGTGTGTTCTTCATTGTGCATCGACCTTGGCTATGTGAAGGGTCAACTCTTTTGTGCCGAGTGTCGACTCTTCTTGAAGCCAGCCTGATCTTCTGATAGCTGTCCATCCTGAAGAGTCGACTCTTGTTTCTTGAAGGGATTTTCATCCTTGCTTGGGCGCGATCATTGGGCTTTCACTTTTGCCATCTCCACTCCATTCCTTGGCTTATATGTCATGAAAAAGCATCAAGTATTTCAATCATATGAGAATGGGAAACATCAATGACTTATAGTGTTTAGCCATTATCAAAACCATGAATGTCAAATGACCACAGGGGCACAATATTCTCCCCCTTTTTGATGATGGCAACATTGTGAGTCATTATTTGGCAGTAATGTCCAAGATGGCAAATTTTATAACATATGCAGCTCAAGATATAGAGTGATGATATGCTATGTATGGATGATTTGTATCATATGCAGCGGCTTGATGATGCATGGATGATCAGAGTATGGTAATGCTGATATGTATGCATGGATGATCAGAGCATGTGAATGCTATTCAAGTTCCTCCAGATTATGGATGCTGCTCTCCCCCTGAGTGTATGCATGATGAGGGACTTTTGACTCTCCCCCGTCTCACAAAGTTATTCTCCCCCTTTGACAACTCACCCCCCTGAGTGTATGCATGATGAGGGACTTTTGACTCTCCCCCGTCTCACAAAGTTATTCTCCCCATTTGACAACTCACCAACTCACAAAGGCAACTCACAAAGGTATTCTCCCCCTTTGACAACAGCAAAAAGGAGGGATAAGGTAGAGACGGTGACAAACGTCTTAGAGACCAGAGCTGAATAAGAGTTTAGAGCAAGCCATTATATGCAGATCTGAAACATGGCGTGAGCAATATACATGGTTCAAAGCTAATGAAATCCGAGATCAATAATAGAGTTCGAAAAGCATCGACATCCATGTTTTAATAGAAATGAACCAGAAGTGCATATCATGGCAGTGGTTAACCTTCCTTCATCTTATACATCCATATTCAATAACTTCATCGGGAATAGAACAAACTAGTATTGAGGTTAAACAAGCATGACTAAAGCATGTAATTTTATGATTTCAGCACTGTTTTGCATGATCTTTTGCATTTGTATGCACATGACTCATATTTTACGAGCAATCGAGTCGAGTACATGCCTCATATCTGTAAGAATACACGTTGTTTAGATGCCAATATTCCTAGGTATTTGGTAAGACTGACTGTTATGCTTCAGATTGAACAGAGATAGCTTTGTCACCTCATGACATATCTGACCTCATTTCTTTGATGAGGAGATATATTTCTCAGCAATTATGCCATTGCTCTTCCTAGAGTTTAATTTAATTAAGACAGAGATAACAGGGGCACATCATGACATATCATTCGTCACTTGTTTTGAGGACGTGACATATTTCTCCGTGCAACAATATCATTGCTCTGTCAAATTTATTGTCAGGAATTCCAACTCATCAAGGTGTTTAAAAATAATACTAAGCTTTAGTGTATCACCAAGGTTGCCATGAAGTTTGAATTTTCAGATTTCAGGATAGTCATTCAAGGTACAACATGCAAGCTCTAGTTAAAGTCTATTAACACCACGGAACATAGATGATTTCAAAAAATATATAAGAGATTCAAAGAAATCATTAAATCTGAACCATTTTTATTAGATGGACAATCATCAGTTCATATAATAGAGAGCTCTTATGCCATAGATCTGTCTGTTTCATGATCACAGTTTCAGACTGGAAGCCATTGAAGTTCAGATTGCAAGAGATTAAGAGAAGCAGCAAGACTCCCCCTAAGGATATGCAGTGGATGGATTCAAGGAGTTATGTTTGCAAGCAAGGGAAATGAGCAGATATCGACCTGAGGGCCAAGGAGAGGTCGACCTGGTCATTTATGAAGTTGGCAGAAATGAAATGCATGACCCGACCCATGGTTATACACTTATTAAGGGTAACAGAATGAAAATGAAACATATGCATGAATGCTTCAAAGAAATTACTCCCCCTTACTGTATGGCCTATATGCGATAGTGACGCATGGTACTTGGCGGAGGTGAATCCTCACGCATGGTGAGTGCTTCTAGACAAGCATAACCTGCCTTTCACACTTCAACATTTAACATATCATGGCTATGCAAGAATGATGCTACACCATATGCAATGCATCGTAAACATGAATTCAACTTTATTATGCATCGTGACCACATGCAATGGTACACCACATTCAGAATGACATATTTACATATAAACAATACATGGATACCAATCAGCAAAAACACATAACTAAATTGAAGAAGATCATCAGTTCAATTTTTATTAGCCTCAGGTCTCCAAAGACCTGTTGTGCCCCTTGTGCTTTGTTGATGACGTGGTGTTTTAATGATGGCAACATAATGAGTCAGTGTGACTCATTATGTTGCCATCATCAAAAAGGGGGAGATTGTTGTGCCCCTTGTGCTTTGTTGATGACGTGGTGTTTTAATGATAGCAACATGAATGAGTCACCACATTGTCTTGAATATGTCTGATCTATTCTGTGGGAGATTACATGAGTGTGCCATGTCTGAATTATGAAGAATGCAAGTGTATGCTTGAGTCATGCTGTGATAAATTGGTTTGTGCTTGATTTCTGTTCTGTGCATTGCTTCTCTGCTGATATGTTCATGTTGTAGCTCAACGAGTCTATACATTGTCATGTACATTAGTCAGGCAGCAAGTGTGTACATCGCTTAGTGTAAGCATGGCGAAGCCCAAAGTCTATACACTGCTACAGGCATCAAGTCTATACATCCGTCTCACTGTTCACATGCATCAAGTATGTACAGTGGACCATCTCTATCAGCGTCTCATGCTGCGTCTTAAGGCTTCAAGTCTATACATTGGACCGTGGTTCACCAAGTCTATACATTGCTGAGCCATTCGTGAAGTCTACACATTGGTCTCCACTTGAAGTCTATACTTTGGCTAAGGGTCTTCAAGTCCATACACAGTCATCTGATGCATTTTGATTGAAGTCTGTACAACATGTCTTGTTGTTCACAGCTTTCTTGTTTGTGACTTCCCTAGTGTTTTGATGATGAGCATCACTATGTTAAATATTGTCATTTTAATCAGATATCTTGCGTAATATTATGCATTTGAAATTTTCATGATTAACAGGAAAACTGCTATGAGGTAGTACCTTGTATGTCCGTACTGTTCCTTTCATACTTCGTGTTGTTTGTGTTCACTACACTTCGTGTTGCCCTTTTGTACGTCGTGTTGTTCCAACTATGTTTGTTGATTGTCTTCGTGCTGTTTACTGAAGCAGCTTGATTTGTTCTGATGAACCTTAGGTCGTTTTCCTGTGAACCTCGTGTCGTTTCTTCAGTATTTAGTTGCTCATCTCGAGTCATCCTTTTTATTTTTGCTCTTGTGTTTTCGTGTCATTTACTGTAGTTACTCGAGTCGTTTTCCTGCTTTCACTATTTTATCACGTGTCGTTGTAGCCGTTCCTGTCTTCTGTCTTCGTGTTGTTTTTCCTAGACCCCGTGTCCTTTTTGCTTTGTGACCACACTTCGTGTAGGGTTCTGTTTTCGTCTTCGAGTTGGTTTTAGTCCGTGTCATCCTCGTCTTCGAGTCGTTCGTAAGTTCGAGCGATTTTGTATTCGAGTCATTTTTTTTTATGTCTTCGTGTTGCTTCTTTCTATCTTCGTCCAAGGTTCCTCTGATCGTGTGTTTCTATCGTTTCACTCCGTGTTATTTCCTTCTCACCTCGTGCTGTTCTCATCTGACCTCGTGTCATTCTCTCTCTATTTCGTGTTGTAGTTATCTCGTGTATCTCGTGTCGTTCTTAGTATAGTGCATCTCATATTGCTATCACATACCTCATGCAGTTTTAATTTTTGTGGCCCTGAGTTTTAATGGTTTTAATTTCTTTGCTGGAGAAGAAGAAAAACAAAAAGAAGAAGGTGGTCCGACGAAGAATATTCCCCGGTGTCTGGGCTGCACGTGATCCAATACTAAAGGAACCAATGCTATAAGGGCACGTGGCAAGAAGGTTCTGGATCGAGCACGGGAAGCACACGCCTCGCATGAACCCTCCTGATCGCTTATAAAAGCACTGCCTCACCATCTACGAAGAGTGAGGTGCTCCAAGGTTACAGTAAAGAAATTTGAAGTGAGAGCAGACGAGAAAGAGCCTCCCTGAGAAACTAGAGTGATCTAGCAGAAGAGAAGAGTTGCAGAGAAGAGAAGAGAGAGTAGCAGAGAGTGAAAGAAGAAAGAAGCAAAGAAGAAAAGAGTGAAGAAAAGAAAGAGAGAGACAGAGAGCCACCGAGAAGAAGAGAAGAGAAGAAAAAGAGAAAGAGAGAAAAGGAGAGCAGAGATCGAGAGAAGAAGAAAAGTGCAGCAGAGAAGAAAAAGAAAGTGAGAGGGAAGAGAAGCTTACCTGAAGATCTATCTACTGGACCGTGGATCAAATCCAGGCCAGTCAGCTCCATGCGAGCCACATCTATGTTATCTTTCTTTACAGCTTTCTGATCGCTGTGTATTTTTCCTTTCTTATTTTCCCTTTTTCATTTGGTTAATCCTTGTTCTTCCGATTGCCCTGTTGGGGATCGGGTTCCTCCTGTGGACTCAGGAGAAGGGAGATCTAATCTCCGGTTCTGGGCTTGTGGGTTGCAAGTCCAGGGGTCCCTCCTGGTCTGGAGGAAGAGAGGTCTGTGACCTCTGGTTTGCTGGTGACGGGGAGTCACTGGTGGGTCCCCTCCTGGTCTGGAGGAAGAGAGACTTCGGTCTCTGGTTTCCAAGTGGCTGGGAGTCACTTGGGGTGTCCCTCTGGTCTGGAGGAAGAGGGGAGGCTGTTCTCCTAGTCAAGCTATTTGGCAGCAAGTGTTTGCAGACTGAGTCTGCTGTGCTAGCGTTGCTAGTGGAATCCTCACTCCGGTTGGGAGTGAGGGGTGAATGTAGGTCTTGGTGACCTAACTACCTAAAAATCTTCTGTGCTGTGTGATTGGGCTTGTGCGCTTGTTCCTTATCTTCTACCCCCTTCACAGATTGCTTTATGCATTCTTGTTTCTATCCGTGCTGAGAGTTGATTGCATTCTTCTGCTTCTGCTAGTTGCTTATTTAGGTGAGCCTTATATATATTTGCTCATTGGTTTAAAAGACAATTCAATTTGTTCTTCAGACTGTCTATCTTGCATTTGATAATGTTCTAGTCTTTTATTGAGCGAAAAGTTTTTAAGGGAGGGATTCATTCACCCCCCCTCTGAATCCTTGCACCGAACCTATCAAGACCAAGCTCCCTTCTGAGTGTTGTAAACATGTCATTACACAAGGGCTTGGGAAAGATGTCAGCAATCTGATTTAGTGTATCAACAAAATGCAGTTCAAAGTTTTTCTTAAAGACCTCATCTCTAATGAAGTGATGCCTAATTTCAATATGCTTGGTTCTAGAGTGCTGGACTGGATTTTTTGCAAGGTTGATAGCACTGGTGTTATCACACAGAATCGGGACACAACCAAGATCCACTAAGTAGTCTTGGAGTTGGTGTGTAATCCACAACACTTAGGTACCAAAGCTCCCCGCAGCAACGTATTCTGCTTCTGCAGTTGAGAGGGCAACTGAGTGTTGTTTCTTGGAGGCCCAAGAAACTAAACACCTGCCCAGAAACTGACAGTAGCCACTAGTACTCTTGCGATCCAACTTGCATCCAGCATAGTCTGCATCAGAATAAGAAATAAGAGATAAATCACATGATGACGGATACCACAATCCCAAATCTTGAGTTCCGGCAAGATATCTAAGGATACGTTTGATGGCAGTCAAGTGGGATTCTCTAGGACTAGCTTGAAATCTAGCACAGAGGCAAACACTAAACTAGATATCTGGTTGGGATGCAGTCAAATAAAACAATGAGCCGATCATACCTCTATAGATTTTTGCATCCACTAATTTACCATTTTCATCCAAATCCAGTGATGTTATGGTGTTCATAGGAGTTGCAATTACTTTGCAGCTTGTCATGTTGAATCTTTTCAACAGCTCCTTGATGGATTTGACTTGACTTATGAAGCACCCATCTTCTCCTTGGTTGACCTGCAAACCGAGAAAAAATTAGAGTTCTCCCATTAGGCTCATTTCGAATTTGCTAGTCATGAGGTTAGCAAATTCCTCACACATTTCAGATTTAGTAGAACCAAACACAATATCATCAACATAAATTTGAACAATCAAGATGTTCTTACCTTGCTTCTTGGTAAAAAGTGTTTGGTCTACCTTACCTCGTGTGTACCCTTTCTCAATGAGGTATGAGCTTAGTCTCTCATACCAAGCTCTTGGTGCTTGCTTCAAGTCATAAAGCGCCCTGTCTAGCTTATATACAAAATCTGCATGGTTAGAGTTCTTAAAGCCAGGGGACTGCTCCACATAGACTTCTTCTTTGATCAAACCATTTAATAAAGTACTCTTTACATCCATTTGATACAACTTTATTCTAAGGGAGCATGCAAAGGCAAGTAAAATTCTGATGGCCTCAAGTCTGGCTACTGGGGCATAAGATTCCTCAAAGTCTATCTCAAACTCTTGATTATACCCTTGAGCCACCAATCTAGCCTTGTTTCTTATTATCTTGCCATCCTCACTGAGTTTGTTCCTAAATACCCATTTAGTGCCTATGACAGATTGTGATGATGGTCTAGGAACAAGATGCCAAACTTTTTTTCTTTCAAACTGGTTTAATTCGTCTTGCATTGAGTTTATCCAGTTTTTATCTTTTAATACTTCATCAATATTCTTGGGTTCAATCTGGGAGACAAGAGCAAGATGATCTAATTCTTTCATAATTCTAAAATGTGACCTAGTTCTGGGTGGATCATTCAAGCTTCCAATGACATTTTCTAAAGGATGATCCTTAAGAATTCTAATGTCTGAGGAATCATTACCTTCTTCTGGAGCTTGATCCCTTACATTGCTTGATTCAGCTAGGTCACCATCTTCTCTGGTTTCTTCTTGTGAAGGATTACTCTTTTCCTTCATGCTTAGGAATTCCCCGTCTTCATTATTTTTCCTAAAATAGTTATCATTTTTAGAATCATCATGATATTCATCAAAGGAGACATGGGGTGACTCTTCCATAGTTTGAATCTTAATGTTGTAAATTCTATATGCCCTAGATCTATCAGAATATCCAAGGAATATACCTTCATCGCTCTTGGGCTTGAATTTATCTAATTCTCTTTTGTCATTATTGTGGATGAAGCATTTAGACCCAAACACTTTCATATGTAAGAGAGAGGGTGTGTTACCTTTCAGCAACTCATAAGAAGTCTTTTTTGTGTGTGGCCTTATCATAGATCGGTTGATAATGTAACAAGCCGTGTTTACCGCCTCAGCCTAAAACTTCCTTGGGAGTTACCGTTCAGCAAGCATTGTCATCGCCATCTCCATGAGTGTTCGATTCCTTCTTTCAACTACACCATTTTGCTCAGTGGTTCTTGGTGATGAAAACTGATGTGAAATGCCTTCAGCCCTACAGAGATTATAGAATTCAGTATTTTCAAATTCACCACCATGATCAGGTTGAAGGTTGGATATTTTAAACTCACCGTCTCGCTTTATCTTCATATAGAGTGCCTAAAACTCATCAAAAGCATCATTTTTATGTGTGAGAAAGAAAATCCATGTGAACCTAGAGAAATCATCCACCAAGACATATCCATATTTTCTACCACTTAAACTAGCAGTTCTGGTTGGACCAAACATGTCACGCCCCGAGCCTTTATTACAGCAGAAGACTAGCTCGAGGAACGTGAACAGCTGGCATGGTAAGCCTCTTGCGAGTAAGAACGATTAGAGCGCAAGACAATCACACATAAAAATGTAATTGCAGAATAATTCAAATATCTCTCTTTCATTAATGATATCAAACGATAAAATCTTACTACATCACTTCATTTCACCTTCTCCAATCCATTAGACTCAAGGAAAGGAAAATTACAAAGACTCGATCTAAACAAGATTGACTTCCTAAGTCTTCACTCTCATTTTGATACGACTTTCATTCACTCTCGGACCTGCCACTTGTATAACTCGAATCTGAATTCGAATCACTTCCATCTCCTGAAAAGATTGAAAATAGGTAATGAGCACACTTGCCCAGTAGGTATCTTCGCATCAACATGAAGGCACTATTAAAGTGATTAGCATTTTAGCTCTAAAAAATAAGGTAAAATCATACGAAATGCGATCAAAGATACGATCAAGTTTAAGATAGAAATGAGCATGTATGATCAAACAAGAATGTAATATGGCATTTCATGAACAAGAATGTACTAGAAAGTCATGTAACAAGCAAGTAAGTACTCTTCGCTTAATAGCAAGTATTTCGTGAATTTCTGGGGAATATCATGTAAAAAGAAAGAAAGTCATGTATATGTATATGTCGTGCCTGTGGATTTTCACTTATTTATAGAGAAAGTACTCCCAGCGCAATGCGACGCCAGTAGCATCATACCCCATGGTTTAAAGTATGTTTCTGACAATTAGCCGAGGGGACTAGCATAGAGCCCTTGAACACAATCAATGCTCGATTGCATCTTCAAGTATAAATCAAGCTACTTCCACATTTCAAGCAATAAAATATGGCCAATCAATATAACAAGTTCAATAAGTCCATGGTAACAATAATTCAATGAATGAACGCTTCGATTAAGAACATGAGAGATCAAGAATGACTTCAAATAATGTTATGCTCATAGAACAATTTGACAGCATAACAGTATATTCCTTATCTTCCATAATTTAAAATTAAGTATCTTGAGCAATATGACAAGTCCTAGACCATCAGTAATCCATCTAGGAACTTTGGAATATCAACCCTTGGGTCAAACCTCAGGTTAAAGTACTCAGGAATCGTGGCGGTCAAGTAATGGGCCGCTACATGACCGTGATGGTCTAGTATTGGACCGCTAGAATGGGCAGAATCCAGAAAGAATAAATTGGAATCAGTAATGTGACAGTTGAATACTGGACCGTTAGATGTGCCTGACGGTCAAGTAATAGGCTATTACATGGATAGAATTCAAAACTTCGGTAGTGCTTTTCTAGACAATTGGACTTTAATGGTACAACCAACTCGGCGTCCTTGTGAGAATCTCAGGCTCGCGGAGAATTACGGAGGCCTTGAAATAAGATTTCTTAGTCCATTGGAAGGAATATCCAATAGAGAGGTCTTCAAGTTCAAGATGATGTTCCAATAGTGCAAAAGTGTAACTAGTGGACACATACCGGAGTATACGCCACGTACTTAAAGAAAATGACTCTATAGATGAGAAAGAATGTGTAACGATGTGAAACCATGATAAATTCCATCAATACAACATTTAAAATCATGGTTTTAATACAAAACTATAGAGTTTATTAAAATGAAATTAACATACGCTTAAAAAAACTCAAGGTGCTTTAGACATGCAATTTCTATCATGAATCAATTAATAAACTCAAAGTCATGAAAATATGTCAAAACTTAGATATCTAGGCTTTATTTATAAGCTAAGTTGACTATTTTCAATTCTGTCTCGGGTTGACAGATCACAGTATTCTAACGGTCGAAGATGAGCGCGTCACAGTGCTGTGACGGTTTATCGTGGGGCCGTCAGAACATTGTAACACTCTGATTCTTGTCCATCAGAGATTACAGAGAAACTTAAGTATTACAGAGCATGTGACGATTTATCGTAAGGCCATTAGAGTATTCTTGCGGTCTAACTATAATCCGTCAGAGCACTGTTGACAGTAAAGTAAAAGAACTATGCTTTAAAACATCTCATGCACGAAGAATCAAAACAATTAACTACTGTAGTCATGACAAAATGAAGTAAAGGCCATCTAGATGCATAAGTTTTAGTGAAATTATAAGAGAATACCTTTTTATCTTTAATTTAGGCTAAAGATATGCATGTATGTATAGACCGAACTAAAACATGAAATTCATGGTCTATAGTGCATGAAATCAAACAAAATCAGAGGGATTTTACTCCTATCATGATGTTCTTGCCATTCATGAGATAACCTACCCCTTTCCTAGGCTTTCAACTTTCAATTCGAGACTGCAAGATGCGCCCTAGTTCTTCCCTTCCTGTGAATTTTCAGCAACTTCACGTTGCTCTAACTCCGTAATCCCTTAAGCTATAGACGTGAAATTTGGAGGGTAAGAAGATGAAACTAAGGGGAACAAAAGGTTCTAAAGAACCGAACTCTAAATACGTTATTTAGGTGTTCTAATCTCCTGATCTTCAGCACCCCGTTGTACAATTTCTTGGGTTGACGTGATGAAACCAGCAACTTTGCAAGGTTCTAGCTCCTTGTGTAGTCGATCTCCTAGCACGAAATTTTGGGACATGTTAGTCCTATGTATTAACAACAAAAAGACCTAAATAACTTACCCGAAATACTATCTCCTTACCTTAGTTCTACGCGAGCCAATGTAAGGGTCGCGCAGGTCAAAACTAGGGTCTATTTATAGGTTATAGCTGGGGTTTTGAGGATTATATCGATTCTAGAGTCCTTATTAGACTTTAGATCGACGTCTGAGAGTCCTTAACACGTTTACTAGTCCTCCCAACTTGATCCCTAAGAGATAGACTATCAAAAATCTAATCTTTTTGATCTTTCTTCAATTCACGGAACTAACAGAGTGTAACGGTCGAACCCTGGAGCGTCAAGTCCCTGTGGCGATCGCACGATAGACCGTTACCTATCATAGGTGCCGAATTTGAAATGAATTCAAAATCTAATATCTTCTTATCCACTTATTTATTTAATTGATGAGTATTTATTCTTATAATTCGTGAATAGGCTAAATAACCTTCTAGAATATAGGCCAAACTTCATGGGCTTGGTCCTTAAACATTTTGGGCTTCAATTAAATAGGCTAGATTAATCATTTACCATAATTGGGCCTTAAAAAATTTCAAATAAATTCTAGAAAATCATTAAATAATTACTGAAATAATATAAATATTCTGAGTCATTACACCATCCCCCACTTAAAGGAATTTGCTCCCCAAATTTAATACATATATTATGGAGAGTGTACTTACATTCAAATAATTCTGGAAATCTTTTGTGCATAGCTTCTTCGGTTTCCCATGTCTCTCCTGACTTTGTCCACTGGATTTTAACCACGGGAATAGTCTTGTTCCGAAGTTGACGTACTTCCCGTTCAAGTATTCTGATTGGTTTTTGTTCGTATGTCAAATCCTTCTTAATCTCCAGATTGTCATAAGTGATGACATGGAAAGTATCGGGTACATACTTCTTGAGCATCGAGACGTGAAATATATTATGAACTTCGGATAATTGTGGAGGTAAAGCAATCCGATAAGCTACTTCACCAACTCTTTCCAGATCTTCAAAAGGACCAATAAATCTTGGAGTAAGTTTTCCCTTAATACCAAATCTTCGAATACCTCGACCTGGAGAAACTTTAAGAAATACATGATCTCCTACTTGAAACTCCAAGTCGCGCCTTCAATTATCAGCATACGATTTTTGTCTATCTTGTGCCATCTGCAATCTTTCTCGAATGAGCTTAATTTTCTCTGAAGAATCCCTGATAATGTCGGGGCCTAGAAATTGCCTTTCCCCTATTTCATTCCAACATATTAGTGATCTACAGCTTCTTCCATATAAAGATTTAAAGGGTGCTATCTATATGATGGCCTGATAACTGTTGTTATATGCAAATTCTACCAGAGACAAGTGATCATGCCAACTTCCTCCAAAATTAATAACACAAGCCCTGAGCATATCTTCTACTACCTGATTTGTTCTTTCAGTCTGACCATCAGTTTGTGGATGAAATGCTGTGCTAAAATTCAATCTAGTCCTTAGTAAATATTGTAGACCCTTCCAAAACTGCGATGTGAATCTAGGATCTCTATCAGATATAATAGTGACAGGGACACCATGTAATTTGACAATTTCCCTTATGTATAATGCTGCTAGAATATCCACAGACCATCAACTTTTTATTGGTAGAAAATGTGCAGACTTAGTCAATCGGTGTATGATTACCAAGATACCATCATATCCTCCTCTGGTCTTAGGTAATCCCATGATGAAATACATCCCTATACTCTCCCATTTCCAGTCGGGAATATTCAGGGGTGTAATTTAACTGCGGGTCTAAAATGCTCTGCCTTTACTTGTTGACAAGTGAGACAGCGGGACACGAAATCTATCACTTCTCTTTTCATGTTAGGCCACCAGAAGTTCCTTTTAAGATCTTGATACATTTTTGTACCACCTGGATGAATGGTGTACTTGGAATTATGAGCTTCTTCCAAGATCAATTTCTTAGTATTAACATGATCCGGTATACAAATTCGATCTTTGAATAGTAACCTCCCATCATTGGTAATAGAGAAATCCGACCTTTGCTCAATATTAGCTTTGATTTTCGGTAATACGGGATCATTGTCTTGTAGCCTAACTAGATCTTTCATTAATGTAGGCTGAGCTAGGATATTGGCTATAAAACAATCTTCTTCCTTTATGTCAATATCTAAGTTCAACTGAGCAAATTGAGGAATAAGATTAGTCATACTAATCATAAGACTTGATAGTTTTTCCATTGGTTTTCTACTGAGTGCATCGGCTATAGCATTAGCCTTGCCAAGATGATATTGAATAGTAAAATCAAAGTCCTTGAGATATTCTAACCATCTCCTCTGCCTCATATTTAGCTCCTTTTGAGAGAATAAGTATTTCAAGCTTTTGTGGTCCGAGTAGACCGTGAACTTCTCTCCATAAAGATAATGACGCCAATTCTTTAAGGCAAAAATAACAGCTGCCAGTTCTAAATCATGTACGGGATAATTTCCTCGTGACGTTTCAAGTGTCTTGAAAAATAACAGATTACCTTTCCATGTTACATGAGGACGCACCCTAAGCCAATGTGAGATGCATCCGTATATACTTCAAATCCACCACCTTCCACCGGTAGTGATAGAATAGGAGCTGTAGTAAGATGGTTCTTAAGAGTTTGAAAACTCCCTTCACATTCCTCTGACCAGACAAAATAATTTTCTTTTCTTGTGAGTATAGTTAAAGGAACAGAAATTTTTAAGAAGTCCTTAATGAACCTCCTATAATAACCAGCTAGACCCAGAAAGATCCTTACTTCTGATACAGTCGTTGGTCGGCTCTAGTTTCTGACAGCTTCTACTTTAGACGGATCCATATCGATACATTCTTTTGAAATAATGTGGCCTAGGAATGAAACTCCCTTGAGCCAGAACTCACACTTGTTAAGCTTGGCGTAAAGTTTATGTTCTCTGAGTGTTTGCAAAGCTATTCTCAGATGCTCTTCATGTTCCTCTTTTGTCTTGGAATATACCAGGATGTCATCAATGAAGACGACAATGAACTGGTCCAGATATGGCTGGAAAACATTGTTCATAAGTTGCATAAATGCTGCTGGGGCATTTGTTAACCCGAACAACATCACCACGAATTCATAGTGGCCATAACGACTTCAAAAAGCCATTTTATAAATGTCTTCTTCTTTTATTCTAAGCTGATGATAACTTGATCTGAGGTCTATCTTGGAGAAATACTATGCTCCTGAAAGCTGATCGAAGAGCTTATCAATACGCGGCAACTGATACTTATTTTTGATTGTAAGTTGATTCAGTCTTTGGTAGTCTATGCATAGCCTGAGAGAGCCATCCTTCTTCTTGACAAATAGAACCGGCGCACCCCAGGGGGATGTGCTAGGTCTGATGAAACCCTTATCTAATAGTTCCTGCAACTACCTCTTTAATTCCTTAAGTTCCATGGGGGACATCCTGTAAGGGGCTATAAAAATAGGTGCTACTCCCGGAACGAGTTCAATAGTGAAGTTTACTTCCCTCTCGGGTGGTAAACCAGGTAATTCGGGTGGAAACACATCTAGGAACTCATTTACAATAGGGATGTCCGCTAGGATGATTTCCTTGGACTCGGTAACAATGACAGAAGTAAGAAAAGCTTCACATCCTTGCGAGATAAGTTTACAAGCGTGAAGAGAGGATATGATAGTGGGATGTTTCCTATACTTGATGCCAAGGAAAGAAAATCTTGAAAGACCAGGGTTTTCGAAAGGATATAATCCTATTTCGACAGTTAATATCAGCATCATGATCTATAAGCCAATCTACCCCTAAAATGGCATCATAACCTTTCATGTCAAGGCATACTAAATTTACGGGGAGATTGTGACCTTCTACTATTACCTCACTATCAGGATAATACTCGGTAAGCTTTGTTCCAGAACCTAAGGGTGTGGTAATAGCAAGATCTGAAGGTAGAGGAACTGATGCAATTGGTAATGTTTTTGCAAAACTAGTGGAGATAAAAGAATGCGAGGCACCAGTATCAAATAGCATAAATGCAGGACGGGAATAAATTTGAAGGGTACCTTCCATAAGCCCACCATCCCTGGGCGCTTCTTCTTCTTCTAGAACAGCATTGAGGCGAGCCTGCCTCCTACGTCCACCACCAGACGATTGATCCTTCATAAGGGGGCAATCTGACATACGATGCTCCCTACTTCCATAATGTAAACAAGCGCCAAGGCGCTTCCAACATTCTTCCGCCGAATGGCCAAACTTCTCACAAAATGTGCAAGCCGCCATGAGTTGCTCCTTCTCCTCCTTGACTTTCTTATTTTTCTGGGAACTTCCACCGTTCCCGCTCCTGGATCTTTTCTTACTATCACGGCTTTTGTAAGGTTCCGTGATGCTAACTTTTTCTTTCTTATAACGCCGATCAGATCATCGGCTGGACTCTTCTTCTTTTCCTTTCAATTTCTCGACCTTCTCTAAGGTCCTCTCACATAAATATGCCCGCTGAACCATCTCCGCATAGGTACAGATGTTTTGGGTCCCGAGCTACTGAATGAAATCGGGTCATAACCCGTCCAGAAACCGATTAGCCTTCAATAAATCGGTACTGATTAAATACGGTGCATAGAGTGCTAGCCTGGAGAATTGAAGTTCATACTCTGCGACTGTCATCATTCCCTAACGAAGAGAGGTGAACTCCATAGCCTTTCTTTCTTTAACATGCTCAAGAAAGTACTTAGCACGGAATAGAGTGAGAAAACCGTCCCATGTATAAGGTGCATCGGCCGGAGGTGCCGGAACCGACTCCCACCATGTGTGTGCATCTTTATTAAGTTGAAAGGTTGCAAGATACACTTTTTCTTGATCTGTACACTGGATAACATCGAAGATACGATTCATTTCATCTATCCAGTTTTCTGCCTCATCTGGATTAGAAGAACCATAGAAATGCGGAGGGTTTAAGCTCCGAAAATTATGATGCAAGTCACCAGCCCTCGCCCCTGTGCCTGCCTGGGCCATAGTTTGTAATGCCTGAGTAAGGCCGAAAACCGTTTGTTGCATGCCACCCCAATCTACGCGATGAGCCATTGTAATAATTAGGTACCTAAGAGAAATAACAAATTGTTAATTCACATGGAATTAGAAAGAGATTAATCTTAAAACTAATTAACTATCTTATCCCGAGCTCTACCCAATCCTCGCATGGGTGAGGAAATTTCTTCCTTAGTTCATACGTAGGGGTCCTTAAGCCTTGGACTTTTCCTATGACGTGACTCTTTTCCTGGAGTCCTGAGACTTAGGCTCTGATACCAACTTAACTATCATGCCCTGAGCCTTTATTACAGCGCAAGACTAGCTCGAGGAATGTGAACAGCCGTCATGGTAAACCTCTTGCGAGCAAGAACGATCAGAGCGCAAGATAATCACACATAAAAATGCAATGGCACAATAATTCAAATATCTCTCTTTCATTAATGATATCAAATGATAAAATCTTACTACATCACTTCATTTCACCTTCTCCAATCCATTAGACTCAAGAAAAGGAAACTTACAAAGACTCGATCTAAACAAGATTGACTTCCTAAGTCTTCACTCTCATTTTGATACGACTTTCATTCACTCTCAGACCCGCCACTTGTATAACTCGAATCCGAATTCGAATCACTTCCATCTCCTGAAAAGATTAGAAATAGGTAATGAGCACACTTGCCCAGTAGGTATCTTCGCATCAACATGAAGGCACTATTAAAGTGATTAGCATTTTAGCTCTAAAGAATAAGGTAAAATCATGCGAAATGCGATCAAAGATACGATCAAGTTTAAGATAGAAATGAGCATGTATGATCAAACAAGAATGTAACATGGCCTTTCATGACCAAGAATGTACTAGAAAGTCATGTAACAAGCAAGCAAGTACTCTTCGCTTAATAGCAAGTACTTCATGAATTTCTATGGAATATCATGTAATAAGCAAGAAAGTCATGTACATGTATATGTCGTGCCAGTGGATTTTCACTTATTTATAGAGAAAGTACTCCCAGCGCAATGCGACGCCAGTAGCATCATATCCCATGGTTTATAGTATGTTTCCGGTAATCAACCGAGGGGACTAGCATAGAGCCCTTGAACACAATCAGTGCTCCATTACATCTTCAAGTATAAATCAAGCTACTTCCACGTTTCAAGCAATAAAATATGGCCAATCAATATAACAAGTTCAATAAGTCCATGGTAACAATAATTCAATGAATGAACGCTTCGATTAAGAACATGAGAGATCAAGAATGACTTAAAACAATGTTATGCTCATAGAACAATTCGAAAGCATAACAGTATATTCCTTATCTTCCATAATTTAAAATTAAGTATATTGAGCAATATGACAAGTCCTAGACCATCAATAATCCATCTAGGAACTTTGGAATATCAACCCTTGGGTCAAACCTCGGGCTAAGGTACTCAGGAATCATGGCGGTCAAGTAATGGGCCGCTACATGAATGTGACGGTCTAGTATTGGACCATTAGAATGGGCTGAATCCAGAAAGAATAAATTGGACTCAGTAATGTGACGGTTGTATACTGGACCGTTAGATGTGCCTGACGGTCAAGTAATAGGCTGCTGTAGACACGCCAAAATTGACGTTATGTTGATCAAATCTCATGTCATTATATAAACGCCCCAAGTGGACTTCAATATTCCTATAAAATGAAGCTTTTCTATTTTTGTGAGATTTATGCATTTTTCCTGCATTTTCGTGATTCACGACCTGAAGAAGGGCGTTATTTTCAAAGTAGCGACCTGTCATAGGGCGTTTTCAAAAGAAGAGACGACCATAAGTAAGGGCGTCCATTCCTGGTATTATCCGTTAATTTATGGAATTATCTACTTTCAAAATAAAAAGCATTTTGTGAGTAACGTCCTTCCTCAGGGCGTGTTTTTAAAGAAACGTCTCTTCCTCAGGCGTGTTCCTTTGATTTTTAAACAAAGAAAGTTTTATTTCCAAAATTAAATCCAGGAAGAAACGCCCTTTCCTAGGTCGTGGTTTAAGAAACGTCTCTGTGAGGGTCGTCAATTCATGATTTGACGCCCTGTCCTAAGTCGTGTTTCACTCCAGAGTCCTTCCTTTTTTCATCTTTCCCTCACAGTTCCCTACTATCAATTGGTCTCTTACTCGATCTCGATCCTTCCTTGGATGCCTCGTTACCCGTTCTTATCTTACCTTGTTTGATCACATCCGATTGAACATTATATAAGAGGTTCCATATCGATCGTGTTAAAAGTTAAGCACTCAGAGGGTTGAACGCCTTGAACCCAGAACATCACGATTGCAAGCAGAGCGTTCTTTCTCCTGTGCTGCATCCTGCTGCTACTACTTCCACTGCTTCCTCTGCATCCTGGTGTCCTCTGCATCCAATCGGGCTTCATCCGTTCCTCTACATCCATTCAACACCTTCATAGTTTCCCTCTACTCTCGTCAGGGAGAGCAGGGCTATATTGTGCTTATCTCGTTTGTGTTCTAAGCATATCATCATCACTGTCATCCCATCATTAGTTTTCTTATTGCATTAAGTATCAACATATCATATCCTTTCCCTAGCTCTCTTCTAGGGGTCTTAAAAAAAACCAAAAAAAGAGGTGCGCACGTTGATGTCTTTTCATCATTTCATGTTAGTTTTGGATTGATACTATAGCACTTTGGCTGATCCCTCTCTCTTCTGCTTGTTTTCATTGTCTTTTTACAAGGTAATCAACTAAGAAGACCCATTTCATCGGCCGGCCGATTGAAGTTGGAGGAGGAAATCCACATCCATCCCGCATCCCAATTTTCACTAGGTACACGCGATCTCCTTTTCTTCTTATTGAGGTAACCCCTCTGGCGATCACAACTCCCCTTAGCACCTCGTGCTTTATTTGATTTATCATCATCTCCCTCCTTATATTTATTGTTTTTATCATGTTATCATCATTATTTCACTTGATATCATCATTATTGTTGTGATTTGGATATATTTATATGATTTAATCATCTGTTATGTCCATCTACAAATTGGCGATCACGGTGGGACCTCCACTGTTTTCTTTTTGATTACCATCTCCATTGGCACCCTCGCGTGCCCTTTCCCCTTGGCACCCTCGTGTGCCCTTTCCCCTTTGGCACCCACGTGTGCCCTTTCCCCCTTGGTACCCTCGGTACCCTTTCCTTTGTGCCCCTCGGCACCCTCCACTGTGCACACTGCACATTCCGGGATCAGCCAGTTAGTGTTTGGATATCTCCCATAATTAACGCCTTCCACGAGGGCGTGTTTTGATTTCACGACCTTCAGAAGGGCGTGTTTTAGTTGATGAACGCCTCTTCCATTGGGCATCTTTTGCATATCTCCTGTTGCTTTGCCGCTTAATTATTTTATCTGAGAATTCACGCCCCACCCCAGGGCGTGCCATTTCTTTTTAGCGCCTGTCATCAGGGCGTTTCATTCATTTTTCCTGCTTTATTCATATCTTGTTGCACTGTCTGAGAATTAACGCCCATTTGCAGGGCGTATTATTTGTTATTAACACCTTCAATCAAGGCGTGTTCTTTTGATTTGACGTCCTCCTGTGTAGGCGTCCTTTCCTTATAACGCCTGACCCCAAGGCATGGTTTTTTCTCTTCCTGTGAGCCCCTCACAGGATTCACGACAGCCACGCTGCCGTTTCCTGTTTGGTAGCGACCTCTCCCAGGTCATGTCTTTCCTGAGTTTTCACATAAATTGCTTACTGCCTTATTTGTGATTCGTTGTTTGGCATCTTGATCTGTCTTGATATATTGCTGTGATTTACATTGGCTTCATTTTACTTGTGGGTTTTTTTGGTTGAGAGACCTCCTCTCTCTAGCCTAGGATTCCACACACCTTTCTTGGAATCGGGACAACCCTCCATTGAGCATTCCGTCTCTTTGGACCGGAAATCCCTTTTCCAAGACCTCCATAAGTCCCCGCACCCGTGGATTCCCTCACGGACGCCGGGCTGGTTGTACCCTCGAAGTACCCGGAGTTTAGATATCCTATTCGTTGGTGAAGAGAGAAAAAACCTAGTTGACCCGGAGGTCACACTTGGATCAAACTAGGTTTCATTTGGAAAAAGAGTGAACTATTCACAAATAATCCACTTTAATCTCAAACATCCAAACATTAAAATCTTCCATGCTTTCCAACATTGTTTGCATAACTTGGTTGGGTTGACTTGGTTGAATTGTTTTGATTAAAGTGCTTTTTTGGAAATTCCTTCATTAAACATCCTCTCTCTTAAGTATGAAACTCCGTTCAGGTAAAATCATCAACATGTCAGGCAACGAGTACTCTTATGATGATGAGGATGAGAACGTATTTGGTCAGTATGGTGACCCTTTCCAAGATTCGGTTTATTACGAGGGAAATTATCTCCCTCCTCATCCTCATTACTCACAAGTTCATGTGGTTGATACTACTATTCATGAGGCGGACCCTTCGTCTCAAGTTCCATCTTCCAACACTTCGGGGAACCCTTCCCCATCCATTAATGTCACAGATTTGATCCAAGCTCTCTCCCAGTTGGATGACTCCCAGCGGCAAGCCATTCAGGCCGCTTTGAAGGGCAAATCCGTCCCTTCGTCTTCCTCTAATCCCCCTCCGGCCATGAGTGGCCATCAGATTGTTAATGACCAGGCGGTCTTGCATCCCCCCTCCTCTCGTCCACAAATGCCTACTGCGGCCATGCCGGCCCAGCAGGCGAGCTATTCAGCGGTTAGGCACCAATCTTCCCAACCTCCTCGGATTCTACGAACGCCTATACCGCCTTCTTTTGTTCAGAATCAGGCCCCGATCGAGCCCGATACCAACACTCTCTTGCTTCAGAAGCTGGCCAGCATGGAGGAGCAGCTCAAGAAGGTTACAGCGACTAAGAATGCTCCAGAAATTTCTCTTCCTACATTGCCGGTGTTCCATTTACCACCTTCTGAAATGCCAAATTTTCGGCGATATAATGGGACAGGCAACCCATTCATTCATTTAAAGGATTTTCGATATGAGACTTCCTTCTGGAAAGACAATAAGGCCTCCCTGGCCTACTTATTCAGGAGATCTCTTGAGGGGCCAGCCCTCGAATGGTTTTATTCTCTGGAGCCAACTGATGCCGGCGATTTTGATGTTATTCAAAGAAAATTATTGCAAAAGTACAGAGACCGGGTGGGACCTTCCCTTTCTGTTACAGATCTAGTTGCTGAGAAAATGAAGCCCGAGGAGGACTTCATCGTATTTGCTGATAGGTGGCGGTCTATGGCCGAGAAATTGAAGGACACATTGTCAGAACAGGAGCAAGTGAAAATGGTTATTTCTAACGCAACTCCTCAATTCCGGCATATTTTGGCCATGAATCGGCTGACAACTATGGAAGAGCTCTATGAAAGAGCTCGTTATATACAAACGCAAATGAAGGACTCGCCCATCATGGGCATGTTTGAGCCGAAGCCTCGGCTATTTAAAAAGAATACAAATGTCAACAGCGGGCCCACGACTGAAGGCACTGTCACAAATGAGCAAGTTGGCGTAGTTGGCCACCCCCACCACCAATCAAACCCACGACCTCCGCCACCTCCACAGCAAAACCCCCATTTTGCCTCCGCTCCACAACACCACTTCGCACCCCAACCTTCTTTTGCTCCATCACCAAGCCAAGCGCCCCGCACCGACCCTCCAGCACCACCACAATACCATCAAGTCCCTCCGCCTACCAACTATGGCCAACAACAACGGAGACCACCGCTTGGCCCCAAGAGGGCCCATTATCCACCGCTCCCAGAGAGTCTCCCTGATATTTTTAATGCTTTGATGGCCGCTAACCTACTCGTCCTACCAAAAGAAAGAACGGTGTGGCCCGCCAATGTTGACACATCCCGTTACTGTGCTTTTCACCGCGCCCCTGGTCACAACCTTGATCGTTGTTTCCACTTCAGAGATCATATTTATGATTTGAATGACCAGGGTGGCATTAATTGGGATGAAATGAGGCAATTCATCGCCACCATGAAAGAAAGAAGGCCTCCTCGGCAACAGCAAAATCAGCAACAATAGCAGCCAGCTCCGCAGCAAGTTCAGCCACAGCAAGCTCCAGCACCCCAGCAGGATATGGGGATCGTCCGTAATCCATTGCCGGAGCACGCTCCTAATCAACACGTGAACCCTGTCACGTCTCTCTACGAGGTGGAGAGAGGGCAGGGATGGCACGAAGAAAACGCCTCTGTCGGGGCATTTCACCATGATTCAACTCAAAATCAAACTCCGCGCCTTTTGCGCACCCCTCCTTCTTCTTCTGTCAATCTTCAGTCAGGACGTTCTCTTTTACGCACCGTCAACCCATCTACCCCCATCAATTCCACGACCTTGCCGGCTCGCTCTCTTCGGACCCGCTTACCACCCCCGCAACCTGTCACTCCTTCATCCATCACCAACCCAACACCCGTGCCGTCCAGGTCACTCCTACTTCGCTCACCGCCAGCACCCTCTACCCCCTCTACCACTCCTACACCGGCAAGGGTTCCTCCATCATCAGTTCAACCACCTTTTGTGCCCCGATCTCTCCTTATTCCACCACCCACTAACGCTCCTCGCATTCGGGTATCCCTCTCTTCTCCCACGCCTCCTGCGCGGGCGTCTTCGTCAAATACTTCTCCCATGCCTCCCGCGGGGGCATCTTTGTTAAACACCACTACCGTGCCTCCTACGGGGGCGTCCTTTTCATTAAATTCCCCTTTGATTTCCCCCAGCAGGGTCTCTGCTACCAACATTCCTTCTTCTTCTTCCAACCCTCCTCCTATTTCTGCCCCGACAGAGGCGCGTCAAGGCGTGGCGCCGCTCCGCAGTGGACGGATATTCCACCGTATTTTCCCACAGAGAGAGCTAGAGCCCGTGCAGGGGCCGCAAGGGCAGGAACAGGAACAAGAATCAGTGCCAGGGACTCAGTATGATCTGTTAAAGCACTTGGACCGCACTCCCGCCAGGATTTCTATTCTTGAACTGATCAAACGGTCCACCACTCATCAGCTGGCTTTAAAGGAATATTTGCAGAAAGTCATGGTCAACGAAGACATTCCGGTCGAGCAAATAGTTACAGTCTTGACACCTACTAGTAGTCAGCCGGCAATCACCTTCCATGAGCATGAACTAGCACCTCTTCAGGCAAGAAAATATGCTCTTTGTATCACAGTCGACATTAACAAAGTGGCTGTCAAGCAGTGTTTGGTGGATACAGGGGCATCCATCAATGTTTTACCACTAAGCACTTTAAAGTTGTGCGGCATTCCAGAAGATCAAATTTGGCCATCCACTATAACGGTCACTGCCTATGATAATACCAAGAAGCCCCCTCTAGGCATGATCACTTTAAAAGTAAGTTTGGGTCCAGTTTCCATAATAGCAGATTTTCACATCTTAGACATGGATCCAACATTTAACGGCATTCTGGGCCGCCCCTACATACAGCAGCTTGATGCGGTGCCATCTACAAATCATCAGTGTATTAAATTCCCCCACAAGGGCCGCATTATCAAGGTGACCAGTATGCCGATCTTGCCAGAGGAAGATATTCATGCAGCTTCATCAGTTCCTTCCATTTGGCCAGCCAACAAGCCACTTTTGTCTGTGCTGGACGTCCCTCGTCCGCAACCAAGGCCGTCTGAGACCGTCACCGCAGTTGCTATGACGCCCCTGCCTTCTAAGGGGAAGAAGAAAAAGAATATGATTAACACCCCTGGTTGGAACATTCTGTTGAAAATGGGGTATCAAGACGGCAAGGGCCTGGGCGCCAATTGTCAGGGCAGGATTAGGCCCATTAAGCCGCAGAAATTATTTACACGAGGCGGCTTGGGCTATAAAGGGCCCGGTAAAAATAAAGAAGAGCCATGGGCTTTTATGACTTCTACTTTAAAGCCAGATCACCAGCCACTCACCTGGACATTAAAGACACATTTTGTCACGGGTGGCATTCATAATGATGAGCAGACGACTATGATTACTTCATTGCTGGATTGTCAGGATGTTCACGCCAGACAGTTTGCTCGTCATATTGCACCACTGGCTACCTACAAGGCCTTGGAGTCTTTAAGGCCGGACAAAAGAAGGAAAATGGATGATCCGGAATGTGATTGGTACAGGTGGTTCGACCTGAATGACATCACTATTCCTTTAAGCCGCCTGTTCATGCCGACAGATCCGGAATGGCCGCCACTCATACAAGAATTGATTGAAATGCCAGCCGCAATCACAGACAAGAGACAGTTGCTAAGTGACTACACAGATACTGGAGAGCCAGATGTCCCCTTTGAAGAAGGTTTTACCGTGGATAGGCTGTGGGCCGGCCTCTTCTCCCTCACTTCTGTGTATCCGTCTGTGTTGGCTTCTCTCTATTCCCGTTGGTTTGGTCACGTGCCGCGACCGCCACTGATTACCATCAACTTGTCTCCCGATTCAATTCAGATTTCCCTCCCGGTTGCTCCTTCGCTCCTCGAGCGATTTTCTAAAATCTCCATCTCGCCCCCGCGTGCGCCATCACTGATTAAAGCTTTCTCTGATCTTTCAATTCCCACTCCCCCTGCTACTCCCCCTTCACATTGCTTCCTACTGGAAAAAGAAAATAAAAATAAAGGAAAAGATAAAAATGAAAAAAAAACGCCAAATATCCAACATTCCAATCCTCCATTTCTATTGAGGAGACCTCCTATTTTTCTCCCGAGTGCGTCCCGACCCAGGGGCCACTCCTTCAGGATTCCTTGATCAATCTTTTCTCCCCCTCTGGTGAGGGGCCTTCCTCTGTATCACCTCCTGTATCCGCTTTTTCATCTCCTTCCCCTGATCAAGCTAGTTGTTCCTATTCTTCCTCCTCTCCCTCTAATAATAAAAAGCAGGGGATAGTTCCACACAAGAAGGCCAAGGGTAAGCAGATTCCTCGCAGATTTTTGTTGGAATTGGCCATCAGATGCCAAGCTTGTTTAGCTCTCTCAGAGTTTGTGGAAGATCCAATTATCCTGCCAGAGTTAGAATATGAAGATGTTATTGCTTCTTATGAGGGTTTGGGCGTTTATGAAATTATGAATGATGAAGACCCTATTGAAGAGGGGGAAGAAAGTTATGAAGACTATGAGGACGAGGCTGACGCCTTTGCTAGTGGCATAAGAAGATTTGACGAACCATCAGCCTCTGTAGAAGAACCTACCAAAGAAATTAATCTGGGTACCGAGGAAGACCCTAGGATTGTCCTCATTAGCAAGAATTTGCCGCCCTCCGAAGAGGAGGCGCTCATTTTAGTTCTTCAAGAATACAAGGACACGTTTGCTTGGAGTTATGAGGATATGCCTGGATTAGACCCTGCGCTCGTTGAACACCGCCTTACACTTAAGCCAGGGTCTGTCCCGGTCAAACAACGGTTGAGGCGTTTCCACCCTAACATGGCTTTGAAGATGAAAGAAGAGGTCGACAAACTCCATAAGGCTAGATTTGTTAGAGTCGTCCTCTATCCCAATTGGGTGGCTAACATTGTTCCGGTTATGAAGAAAGATGGGAAAGTTCGGATTTGCATAGACTTCCGGGACCTCAATCGGGCGTGTCCTAAGGACGACTTCCCCCTCCCTCATATTGATGTTCTAATCGATAACACGGCAGGATTTGAGACTCTCTCTTTTATGGATGACTTTTCAGGTTACAATCAAATTCGTCTGTCTGAAGAAGATCAAGAGAAAACATCATTCACTACACCATGGGGCACTTATTGTTATGTGGTCATGCCCTTTGGACTTAAGAATGCTGGAGCCACTTATTAGAGGGCTATGATGGCTATTTTTCATGACATGATCCATATCTATATTGAGGTGTATGTGGATGACCTGGTAGTGAAATCAAGGACAAGGATTGAGCATCCTGGGGTTCTAGCTAAGGTTTTACAAAGGTCGCGGGAATATCAATTGAAAATGAACCCCAAGAAGTGCGTATTTGGCGTTTCTTCAGGGAAATTGCTTGGTTTCATTGTTAGCAAGAGGGGAATTGAAGTTGATCCCAACAAGGCAAAGGCCATTAGAGACATGCCTCCTCCCAAGAATTTGAAGGAAGTTCGAGGATTAATCGGGAGGTTGCAATTTATTCGCCGCTTTGTCTCCTAGCATTCACAGAGATGTAGGCCGTTTTACGAGCTCACTAAGCCGGGAGTCAAATTTGAATGGGATGACAAGTGTCAGGCAGCCTTTGACGGATTAAAGGATTATTTGGCCAATCCTCCTGTCCGGAGGCCGCCAGTTCCAGGCAAACCACTTGTTCTTTATGTTTCGGTCCTAGATGACTCTGTAGGTGCTGTTCTAGCCCAAGTGGATGAGGAAGGTAAGGAGAGGGCAGCATACTACTTGTCTAAACTCCTTAACCCCTGTGAGCAGAGGTACTCAGCCATGGAGAAGACTTGTGCAGCTTTGGTTTGGGTAGTTCAGAAATTAAAACACTATTTCCTAGCTCACGAGGTTCACCTCATTGCACGCATGAACCCAATTAAATTCCTCCTTGAAAAATCTATCCTCACTGATCGATTAGCACGCTGGCAAAGCTTCCTTTCTCAATTTGACATCACTTACATTCAGCAAAAAGCTATCAAAGGCTACGCCATCGCCGAACACCTTGCTCACCACCCTCTCCCCCGCTTTGATCCTGTCAATTCAGAGTTCCCAGATGAAGAATTAATGTCCATCAATCAACCCCACGATCCTATGTGGACATTACATTTTGATGGAGCTCTAAATTCTCAAGGAAGAGGGATCGGCATGGTTCTTTTAACACCTGAAGGGGTCACCATTCCATTTGCTGCTCGGCTCACTTTCCCCGTCACCAACAATATAGCTGAGTATGAAGCTCTTTTGGCCGGTCTTCAAACCGCTCATCGATATGGCGTCACCCATTTGAGGATTGTCGGTGATAGTCAGCTCATTTTGCGCCAGGTGTTGGTCAAGTGTCGCACTATCAATCCTAAGCTCAAGCCCTACCAGGAACTCGCTTCAGCTTACGCCAAACTCTTCACTAAATTGATCTTCGTTCATGTCCCTCGCAGCCAGAACATCTTGGCTGACGCTCTCGCCTCTTTGGCTTCCGCTTTAGTTTTCCCTCCTGAGCGTGATTTTCATGTCCCCCTGATTCATCAGCGCGATACTCCAGCTATTAAGGATCGTGCTTTTCTCGATATTAGGGATCAGGTGCTTGAGAAAGTTAGACAAAAAGAAGCTCTCAAAGGTAAGGAAGTCATGCTTTTGGATTGGCAAGAAGATTTGGCTGACGAAGAAAAACCTTGGTATTATGAGATTGCCAGGTATTGCAATGATCAGTCCTATCCCGAAGAAGCCACTGTAGAAGAAAAGAAAGCAATCAGAAGAGTGGCTCAACGTTATACTTTGGTTGGAGGTGTGCTCTACAGAAGAGGGCTCACCGGTGTTTTATTGAGATGCGTCGATGATGATGAATCTTGGAAAGTTGTGGAAGAGGCGCACTCTGGTGTGTGTGGTGGTCATGTGAACAGCCAGATGCTAGCTAAGAAGATTCTTAGACTTGGGTTCTACTGCCCCACTCTAGAAGAGGATTGCTCTATCTACGTTCGTAGGTGTGTTAAGTGCCAACTGCACGCCGACAAGATTCATTCTCCTGCTTCTTCACTCCATCCTACGTCCTCCCCATGGCCTTTTTCCATGTGGGCTTTTGACATCATTGGACCTCTTGGTGACTCGAATCTCCTCACGAAGTAAAAGTCGTTCATCCTGACGGCAACGGAGTACTTCACCAAGTGGGCGGAAGCAGAAGCTTACGTGGAAATTAAAGCGTCAACCGTCTACAAATTTATCATGAAGAACATCATCACGAGGTTCGGGATCCCAAATACCATCGTCACCGACAATGGACCTCAATTTATCTCTCAAGATCTCAAGGATCTTTGCAACAGGTACAACATTGCATTGCATCATTCTTCTCCCTATTATCCGCAGGGCAATGGCCAAGCAGAGGCCACTAATAAAACCTTGATCAAAATTGTTAAGAAGACATGTGAAGCTAATAAATTTTCGGACTGGCCAGACAAGCTGGTTGAAGCTCTTTGGGCCTACCGCACTTCCATTCGAACTCCCACTGGGCAAACTCCTTTCGCCCTTACCTATGGAATGGAGGCAGTAGTCCCTTATGAGATTCTTATTCCCTCTCTACGAGTACAATTAGACAAGGAGCTCTCTATTGATGAGCGTCGTGATTCACTCCTTGCCCAGTTGGAACTCCTTGACGAGAAGCGTCTGGTCGCCGCTGAGCATGCACGCGTTTATCAAAACAGGCTCTCACGTTTTTATCAAAAGAAGGTAATTGAGAGAAAATTTAAGGTCGGTGAAATGGTAATCAAAAGAATTTTTGTAAAACCCGGTGGCCCTCGTTCAAAGCTCCAACCAAATTGGGAAGGGCCGTTCGTCATAAAAAATGTTTATCTTGGCAATGCTTATAAACTGGTTAATGCTGAAGGAGAGGAATTGACTCACCCATGGAATGGTTTGTATATCAAGAAATATTACCCCTGAACAAAAATCCAAACAAAAATTGAAAACTTCATAAAAATCCAAAGAAAATAGAAATCTCCCAAAATAATCCAAAAAAAATCGAATATTTTCAAAATCAAAAAGTTTTCTTTCATGGTTTTCCTTTTGGGTTGACATGGCATACAAGGGTCCACGGTCCGAAAGGTCAAAATTCAGAATCTATTCATCAGTCTTGCTAATTTAAAATGGGAGTTGACCCCGCACACACTACACACTTTACTCTTGAGCTCAAGCAGTGCAAAATCTGATGAAAAGTCGAAACCGGACTAAAGGCGAAAGACGATATCCATTCTTTTCTTCTTCGGCCCACAAGAGAGGAAGGGAGGTCTCGAGGTAGACACGCCAAGCCTATCCGCCGCCCTAGTAGGAGGAAGTCAGGGCCCAAAAGGGAACAAATGTCACAAAAAGCCCAAGTACAATTAGGCTGTTCATCAATGCAAATCAATTCCAAAGTGAAAGTCAAATGGTGAAAAGAAAAGCATGTCAAGAGGGCAAAGTCCCCGCAAGGAAAACCTTGGGCGTATGCATGCAATATGAAAAGAGGCAAAAGGCAACAAAACGTCCCTACGCCAAAGACCGAACCCCAACAGGCATAGGGTAGGGGAGGTAGCTTTGCCTCAGGCATCTCTGAATCTTTTGTGGGCTTCCTTATATCTTCTCTTTTATTTTTGGAAAAGTCATGAACCAGCAGAATGGTCGAGACAAACCGAAGAGAATGCACTGCACGAAATCTTGTGTATAAGTTTAATTATATGCACGCCAATCCCCCTTTTAATTATTCATGAAAGGTCAATGGATCTTAGATGATGACCAAGTAGGGCCCACCACCTTAATGGCTTTATCAGCCCAATTTGGGAAGAATAAAATTAACGCCTTTGTTCAAGGCGCGTTCCTGTTAATTCACGCCTCGCTTAAAGTCTCTTATTAAAACAATAACGCCTCTGGGAAGGTCGTGTTTTCAACAAAATTCAAAAATCTTTTCAAATTCGCGCCGCCTCCGAGGGCGTCTTTTACTAGAGTAACGACCTAATATAAGGCGTGTTTTTCAGAAAAATCCCAAAAAATATATATATAGATAATGAAAAGAACGAAAATAAATTCTTCATGTTGCATGAATTGCACTCTTGCCTGGGCATCTTTTAATTATTGTTTGCATATGTGTGATGTCCTGAGGCATCTCCCAGTTTTGGTTATTTCATTTTGCCTTATTTAATTAAAGGCTTGGCCCCTTGACCCATTATTAAGGTCAGAATATTGACACCCCTTGCTCGCCGGGCAAGGGGCCAAGTCGAACAGATGAATTAACCTGTTTGTTCAAGTGAAAACCGCAGCTGCAGATACAGGGCAAGGTAAAGCAAACACGAGGAACGTGGAAAGAAAAAGTACACAAACACAAGTCCACAACCACACAAGTGCTCAGGTAACAAAAGCTCAAATCTCATATATATATATCATCATGTCTATCATGTACAGGTGTGAGGGTGGAGGAGTACAAGTACAAAACTCTCAGCTCTCGCCTCCACCCTCCTCTACTCTCCTACTCTCAACCTCCTCCTCACCGTCCCGAGCTGGCGCTGGTGGAGGAGGCATAGGCCCCCGTGAAGAAGCCGGAATCCGAACGTGTCCCCCTGTCTCACTCCTCTCTCGGAGGGAAGAACCCGCCACGAAGGTGGAGCTGGTGAAGGAGTACCCCGCAGCCCGTGCTCGCTCACGGCCTCGCTGCAACCGCTCCTCGGACACTCGCAGCCGCTCCTGAGAAAGGATCAACTGGGTCCTCGAGTCGGCTAGCTCTCGCTCCCGTGCTGCCGCCTGCTCCTGGAACCGGGCACGCTCCGCCTGCTGAAGCTCAAGGAACTGGGCACGCTCCGTCTGGTGCTCCTCTCGCTCTCGGGCACGCTCCCGCCTCTCCAACTCAAGAGCCACCCGCAACTCGGCCACGTCCTGAGGAAGCTCCTCCCGCCGCCTCACAGAGCGCTCCAATTCAGTGATCCGCTGCTCACGGATCGCCAACTCGGTACGTGCCGCCCGTAGCTGAGCAGCCTGCAAACAGGTAAACAAATCATCAGTTCCACAGTTCAATAATTCATGAAATGAAATAACAACATGTGGCAGAAGGTAGATCACACACCTGAGAGTTCGTCATGCGGAAGCCCTCATCCACACAAGTCAGGGCTGCTCGGAGCTCCTCGGCCTGCAAAACAAATTTCATCAGTACACAATTTATATCTAATCATTATTTGAATGAGGTTTTGAGTTCAGAATTTACCCGTGAAGCAAGGTCGCGCTCTGCCGCCTCGGCTCGCGCTATCGCGCCGGCCAGCTGCTCTGTTAGTGCAGTCACCTCTGCACTAGGCCCCCTCGAGCTGGAGGCCTCCACCGGATCTCTCCTCACTGCTCCCTGCTGGGCACGCTGCATTCATTAAGACCGTCAGTGGCTAATCATTAATTCAACAAAAATTTATTTGCATATAGGAATAATTTAAACACTCACCAGGGTCTCCAGGTCTGCCCGTGTGGCGGCCAGCTGGTCCTCCAGGCCGTGTAGATGGGCCTGGGCATTCATAGCCGCTATATCTCGCGCATCCTGCATTCATCACATATTAGTTGCATAATAGACATGTATAAAGCATCGACATTTAGAAATAATTGCATCCATACATACCCCTAAGACCTTCATCTGAGGTCTGCCGGCGTGAACCTCCCAGTAGCGCCGGAGATACTCGAAGCTGTCTATCGCCTGGGAGGTGACTCGGGTCCCGCCTCACTGCCAGTCTCCGTACTGATCCGCGAACCGTACCCTCCAGTCGATCGCCTTGGTGCGACCGCGGGTCTTCTTTCCAATGCCTCGAGGCTCCCCGACCTCGATCCATTCCTGGTGCAAGCCCAGGGTCCTCATCACCAACCTGAGCCGTAACGGCTCGATCTCGCTCAGGCAGTGCAGCCACAGCTCATGCCCAAAGCGAGGTCACCCCGATACGACCCAAGGTTGGCCCTCATCCGTCATATCCTCGTAAGGCCTCCACTGCACCTGCATTCATACATATCATTATCATTTCATCATAATCAATTCAAACCAACTCAAAAGAAATGCATATCATTTATTCATACATACCAGCGAGGGAGGGAAGTCGCGGAACTCTCTCCGTAGAACCCACAACTCGTAGTCGAGTGGGGCACCGAAGACGACTGGTAACCAGCGTCGCGCCAGAGGGAAGGATCCCTCAGCTCCCGGCCGTGGGTCGATGCGCCCCATCGGCATGTATAGGTGGCTCCACACCTGTATCCATGCATTGCATTAGTAAGGCATTCATTTGCATGAAAAAAAAAAAGGAAAATAAATACCTGAAGAAAAGGTGAGAAGCCACTGACGGTCGTCTCACGTCCTGTCCCTGTGGACAGGTCGGCCAGCAGGTGTGCCATCAGCGCTGCACCCCAAGCGTAAGTGCCAACTATCTCCAGGTCCTCAAGGATGCCCAAGAAGCGGCAGTTGATGACGTCGGCTTTCGTCCCCAGCAATAATCTCCCGAGCAGCAGTAGCAGGAACCTCCTCAGGTCTCGATCCGCTCTCTCATGGTCAGTCGGGTCCTGGCAGCATACCGCTCTCACCCCGTCGGTCAGCCTCTGTGCAAACTCACCTAAGGTCTCCCCTGACCTGTGCCTGGCATCTCCTAAACCCATCGCCATAGTCAGGTCTGTACGGAAGATGGTCCTACACTCGCTCGGTACCTCATAGACCATATCCAGCCCTAGTAACCTCTGGGCCATCTCCGTGTAGTCAGGATAGGTGAACCCACTCACAGCCTCACCATCCACCCTCAACCCTGTAATCCTAGTCACATCCTCTAGGGTAGGAACCATGTGCCCCCAGGGCATCAGGAAGGACCGGCTCACCCTATCCCAACGTATTCGTAAAACCTGGATAAGCGCTAGGTCGGGTCTAAATGGCTCAATGGATAGGAAAGTCCCGAACCCCATAGCATCTACCCTAACCCTCTGGAAGTCGGGGAGACCCTGATATGCTGCCCAGACCATGACCCATGAGATACGGGTCCTCATCAGCCCCTGCACGCATTAAAAGAGAAGAATTTCGCTTAATTGTTTGGTTAATCATGTGTAATTGCATTTGGTTTTGCCTGGGCATTGATTTTAATGTTTTGGAAGTCACGACCCTCCTCAAGTCGTTTCTTAGTAAATTCATGCCCCTAAAGGGGGCGTTTTTCTAAATTTGGTTTGACGTAACGACTCTGTGAAGGGCGTGAACATGTTGTTAATTTCTAAAAATCCTAAAATGTTTTTCAAATCACGCCTTCGGATGGGGCGTTTTCCATTTGGGACCGTTCAGTTTAAATAGAGAATTAATGAAGAGACGCCCTCTGGTTTGGGCGTTTCTTGTTAAAATCACGCCCTGGTGAGGGGCGTGGCTTTCATGATTTTCAGATAATTCAAATAAAAATGACAGCATGCGAAATAATTAATGAAAATATTTAATGGGCATGAAATTAATGGAAAATCATAATTTTGAAGAAACGACATTCTGCAGGGCGTTTGTCATGAGGGTTAATTAATTTTCAGAAAAATAAAAGGTTTTTACGCCCTGGGGCAGGGCGTTTCATTTGTGAATAACGCCCCCACGGGAGGCGTCTCTTTTCTGAGTTGCAGAACTCGTGCCCGAGGGCTATGGAAATCAGGAAAAATAAAATAAAATGAAAATAATATAAAATAAAAATGGAATTGGGGAGGGGAACCTACCTTTTTGTGCTTCTGGGGCTGTGGTCGAGGCAGTGGCCGTCTGGGCCGCCGGAGTTGACCCCGGGGAGCGACCGCCGCCGTGGGCGGTGGTCCGCCGCCTTCTCCTTCTTCATCTCCCTCTTCTTCATCATCATCTTCTTCTTCTTCTCCACCTTCGTCTTCCCCTCCTTCTTCTGTTGCTGCTCCTTCGGCCTCATCACCGCCGGCAACCACCACCGGTTCTTCAACGGCCACGACGGCGAGCTCCTCCACGGCGATTTCTTCCTCTTGGGCGTGGACGGCGTCGAGATCGACCACCTCTGGGGCACTCACCCTTTGGCGTTTGGCCATGGCTGGGGCTAGGAGAGAAAGAGAGATTGGGGGAATGAGAGAAAAGGATGGGAGATTGAGAGAGAGGCTTCGCGGGGGGGGGGGGGGGGCTTCGGTTAGGGTTTGCTGGGGAGAGATTGAACGAGAGGAGGAAGAAGAAGGGGGCTGATGACTTTTGGGTTTCGAAAAGAAGACACGCCCTTAAAGAAGGCATTTTTAATGGAATTCACGACCATTCGTTGGGCGTTTTCTAAAAATAGATGACGTTTATTAGGGCGTTAATTTGTTTTGCATGGGAAACGATAACCGTCGTCAGACGCATTGAATGGGCGTTGATTGATGAGATAAAAGTCATCATTGTTGGCTTAGAGTAACGCCTCTGTTGAGGGCGTGTTTTTGTTGAGAAGTGACTAGGGAAAAGGCGTTAGTTTTGATGATTCAACGATTATATTCTTTGGGGTTTGAACCTATTCACGCCTTGTTTGAAGTCATTATTTAAGTCACGCCCTCTTGTGCAGGCGTCAAATGTGGAAGATAGGCTGATTGAGGCACCTTTAGGTCAGGCGTTCTTTCTTGAATTCACGTCCTTCCTTGAGGCGTTATTTGCAACAGAAACGTAGGTTTTGGAAAATTTTGATCATAATCACAGTGATAATTGGCTCAATCAGAAGCAATCTTTATTATTTGAAAGAAAGGATTACAATGCCTAATGAGCCACCTTGGGCCTTAATTTCTTCAATGCTATCACATAATTTTTCCAATGTTCTTTGGCTTCTTCTAAGTCTTCTACAGGGTGATGAAGCTTGCTTAGTCTCCACAGAGCTTGAATGGTGATTATCTCCTCTCCATCTTCATTGCTGCCTAGATCCCTTGATTTGATTGGAGGAAGATGGGAGATGTCTTCTAACACTTGCCTTGGAAGCCCGAGCTGAGGAAGGCACCGGTGTGCATTGTACAAGATGAACTCGGATGCGCCAATAAGTCGGAGGTCCGTGCCGATGGAGAATCTTGCGCGAAGTTCCTGCATTTTGAGTATTCCCGGAGCGCAAGTAAAGAGGTTTTTTGGCATTACCTTAAGGTGTTCTCTCCACTCCGCCCTTTTCTTGATTTGAGGAATGCGGTTCGTCACCCTATTGCTTATTCCCAACGAGCCGGTGATGTAAGAAAGCGGACTTTTGGAGAAGATCCTTGACGATTGTTGGGCTTCATGGCATGGATCAAATTTGAAGTGGAGGTCCACCCAACTTGAGAAGGCTAGCATACAGCCGTATATGGGCCGCCCCATGGCCGCCGATGTAAGCCCGCTGTAGAGGTAAGCTAGTATGGTCGGCCCAACTCTTTCACCTTCCCATAAGCTCACCACTGCACTTATTTGACTCTCTTCAAGGAAGTCCTCCGTGGATGGAAACAAGAGCGCACCTGCTATGCAAACCATGAAGGCCTTTGTTATTCTTTCTATCTCCTCCTCTTCCTTGGCTTGATCTGCTCTTTTGTATACCCATGAGGCTAACTTCAAGATGTTGATTCCCTTGGTGGTTTTGATCTGATTCACTAAGTTTGGGTTAGGAATAAGGCTTGTTAAGAGTTCATGAGACGAGATAGGTCTTGGCATGTTGGCCATCTGTTCTTCTTCACTTTGCTTCATTCTTTTCAAACCCAAGATCATCTCTATTTCTTCCAGCAAGATGGTGGCCTCAAATGTGGAAAATAAGAAAGTATGGGTGGAAGGATGCCATGTTTCAATCAATGCTCCCATGGCACCCCAATCAAGATGGATTTGGTCATAATGCTTGGCATGGGTTATCAATCCTAAGAGATGCCATCTAGCTACAAAGACCCTCATGTCAGAGGAGAACTTGGAAAGTATGAGGGGCAACCACTTGATTTTTATATATCTTCTAGCCCCTGGAAGATTTGGGTACTCCTGTGAGAAGGAAAGAGAAAATAATAAAAACAAAGAATAGAAGTACATGAGCATATGAAATGTTGGGCAGAGGAGTTCAGTAACGGAGAAATAAAAATATGAGCAGAGCAGTAGAGGGTTATATGAACAGAGAAGAAAGTTGAAGCTAACCTGATTCATGCATATCCTGTTGCTTATATGACCTTGGATATCGTTAATCCTGGGAGTTGAGAGTTTTGGCCTTTTCAGTGCCCTATCCATCATCAGGAAAGCTTGGATGGCTGCAACCTGCAGAGCGGATGAAGAAGAAGAAGAACAGAAAGTATGGCCGGCTGCAGGGATTTGGTTGATTCTGTTGAAGGAAGGCCTCCTTTTAATAGAGATTTAGAGAATCGTAAGGTTGTTGGAAGTTAGAATTTGATTGGGTTAAGGACTGTGTTCTCGATTTAGACATGGATGTTCGTGCTGAATTAACGACGTTGGTTAGGGCGTCGATTCTTAAATTGACGACCTGACTGACGTCGTTTTATATTTAACGCCCTAACATGGGGCGTCTTCTTCTAAGCTTCCGTTGCTGTTTACGCCTTCGAGCGGGGCATGTTTTAAATGTTAAACGACCTATGGCCAGGCGCCTTTTATGATGTTAACGCCCTATTCTTAGGCGTGTTTTATTGGATTATAATGTTTTAGTGAACTTAAGTGCTATTATTTTGGTGAAATTGTTTATGATTAAGCACTTATGATCATGTCATGTTCTGAATTGCTGGATGAAGGCTAATAAGTTTCAAGTGCAGAAGTTTGCAGGATGCGAGGCGTTTGGACCACTCATAGGAGTAACATCGTGTCCCCTTGTATCTGTTTCTTGTAAGCATTATTATATGATATCTACACTATTATAGTATGTCAAGGACCTTGTGGTTCTGATGAACCTGAAATTTGAGTTCCCCTTCATCAAAAACGATGATGATTTCAGGAGAGTCTTGATCACACGGATAGGCCATTGAGTCGTTAAAGGTTTGGGACGATGGTTCCACTTTCTGAGTTGATGCGCGGACAAACGGGCTTCAGCTTAGTGTTAGCTCAGAGATGTGGATTCTTGACCAGATCTAAATGGCTTAGCAATATTATCCTTGATTATTTTCTATTTTAGTTTGTTTTAATCTTTTCTTTTATCCCAGCATGCATCATGTAGGACTTTGAGTTTCATGCTGAAAATCTTTATATTATGGCAATAATGAAGTTCACTCGCTCTTGATTGAGTTGACATGAGATATTCCACTTCAAATCAAGTACTTCGTTCTATTTGAAGCCGTTTAGGCTGATTCCTTGAAAGTGTCCCTTTTGTTGGATCTCTATCCCAATTCTCTTTACTTTTCTGCAAAATTTACCTTGGTTGTAGCACGTCCACGTTGGCTGGTAATCGCTCTCCAATGGTCTTTCCCTGTCGTGCCCATGAGCACACCCTTTATTTACTTAATTTAATCTCCTTTTATCTAACAAATCGATGTTTCCTTGGAACCACTCAGAGTTGTTTCACTCAGAATCTTGGAAAGATTTCAAATGTTTGGTGTCTGAGGCGTGTCACATCACACCTTGGCGTCTCCTTATCAGTTTACTCCACTTCATTCCTTTCATTACACTTCACTCCATTTCGTCTCACTCCCTTGCAAAGCAGACGCCAAGGCGGGGCAGCTGTAGACACGCCAAAATTGACGTTATGTTGATCAAATCTCATGTCATTATATAAACGCCCCAAGTGGACTTCAATATTCCTATAAAATGAAATTTTTCTATTTTTGTGAGGTTTATGCATTTTTCCTGCATTTTCGTGATTCACGACCTGAAGAAGGGCGTTATTTTCAAAGTAGCGACCTGTCATAGGGCGTTTTCAAAAGAAGAGACGACCATAAGTAAGGGCATCCATTCCTGGTATTATCCGTTAATTTCTGGAATTATCTACTTTCAAAATAAAAAGTATTTTGTGAGTAACGTCCTTCCTCAGTGCGTGTTTTTAAAGAAACGTCTCTTCCTCAGGCGTGTTCCTTTGATTTTTAAACAAAGAAAGTTTTATTTCCAAAATTAAATCCAGGAAGAAACGCCCTTTCCTAGGTCGTGGTTTAAGAAACGTCTCTGTGAGGGTCGTCAATTCATGATTTGACGCCCTGTCCTAAGTCGTGTTTCACTCTAGAGTCCTTCCTTTTTCCATCTTTCCCTCACAGTTCCCTACTATCAATTGGTCTCTTACTCGATCTCGATCCTTCCTTGGATGCCTCATTACCCGTTCTTATCTTACCTTGTTTGATCACATCCGATTGAACATTATATAAGAGGTTCCATATCGATCGTGTTAAAAGTTAAGCACTCAGAGGGTTGAACGCCTTGAACCTAGAACATCACGATTGCAAGCAGAGCGTTCTTTCTCCTGTGCTGCATCCTGCTGCTACTGCTTCCACTGCTTCCTCTGCATCCTGGTGTCCTCTGCATCCAATCGGGCTTCATCTGTTCCTCTGCATCCGTTCAACACCTTCACAGTTTCCCTCTACTCTCGTCAGGGAGAGCAGGGCTATATTGTGCTTATCTCGTTTGTGTTCTAAGCATATCATCATCACTGTCATCCCATCATTAGTTTTCTTATTGCATTAAGTATCAACATATCATATCCTTTCCCTAGCTCTCTTCTAGGGGTCTTAAAAAAAACCAAAAAAAGAGGTGCGCACGTTGATGTCTTTTCATCGTTTCATGTTAGTTTTGGATTGATACTATAGCACTTTGGCTGATCCCTCTCTCTTCTGCTTGTTTTCATTGTCTTTTTACAAGGTAATCAACTAAGAAGACCCACTTCATCGGCCGGCCGATTGAAGTTGGAGGAGGAAATCCACATCCATCCCGCATCCCAATTTTCACCAGGTACACGCGATCTCCTTTTCTTCTTATTGAGGTAACCCCTCTGGCGATCACAACTCCCCTTAGCACCTCGTGCTTTATTTGATTTATCATCATCTCCCTCCTTATATTTATTGTTTTTATCATGTTATTATCATTATTTCACTTGATATCTTCATTATTATTGTGATTTGGATATATTTATATGATTTAATCATCTGTTATGTCCATCTACAGCCGTTACATGGACAGAATTCAAAACTTCGATAGTACTTTTCTAGACAATTGGACTTTAATGGTACAACCAACTCGACGTCCTAGTGGGAATCCCAGGCTCGCAGAGAATTACGGAGGCCTTGACACAAGATTTCCTAGTCCATTGGAAGGAATATCCAATAGAGAGGTCTTCAAGTTCAAGATGATGGTCCTATAGTGCAAAAGTGTAACTAGTGGACACATATCGGAGTATACGCCACGTACTTAAAGAAAATGACTCTATAGATGAGAAAGAATGTGTAACGATGTGAAACCATGATAAACTCCATCAATACAACATTTAAAATCATGGTTTTAATGCAAAACTATAGGGTTTAGTAAAATAAAATTAACATACGCTTAAAATAACTCAAGGTGCTTTAGACATGCAATTTCTATCATGAATCAATTAATAAACTCAAAGTCATGAAAACATGTCAAAACTTAGATATCTAGGCTTTATTTATAAGCTAAGTTGACTATTTTCAAATCTGTCTCGGGTTGACAGATCACAGTATTCTGACGGTCGAAGATGAGCGCGTCACAGTGCTGTGATGGTTTATCGAGGGGCCGTCAGAACGTTGTAACGCTCTGATTCTGGTCCGTCAGAGATTACAGAGAAACTTAAGTATTACAGAGCATGTGACAGTTTATCGTAAGGCCATTAGAGTATTCTGGCGGTCTAACTATAATCCGTCAGAGCACTGCTGATAGTAAGGTAAAAGAACTATGGTTTAAAACATCTCATGCACGAAAAATCAAAACAATTAACTACTCTAGTCATGACAAAACGAAGTAAAGGCCATCTAGAGGCATAGGTTTCAGTGAATTTATAAGAGAATACCTTTTTATCTTTAATTTAGGCTAAAGATATGCATGTATGCATAGACCGAACTAAAACATGAAATTCATGGTGTCACGCCCCGAGCCTTTATTACATCGGAAGACTCGCTCGAGGAACGCGAACAGCCGGCATGGTAAGCCTCTTGCAAGAAAGAACGATCAGAGTGCAAGGCAATCACACATCAGAATGCAATCGCGCAATATTTACTCAACTTCAACTTTCATTAATAATCAAATCCATTATTCGAATACAACCACTAATTCAACTTCCATGCTAGACTCAAGAAATAAGAAATTACATAGACTCGATATAAACAATGTAAACTTCCTAAGTCCTCCCTCATTCTTTATTCACTCTCGGATCCGCTACTTGAACATTCCGAATCCGAACCCGACTCACTTCCATTTCCTGAAAAAGAATGAAAATAGGTAATGAGCACACTTGCCCAGTAAGTATCTTCGCATCAACATGAAGGCATCTTAAAGTAATTAACATTTTTGCTCTAGAGGAATAAGGTAAAATCATGCGATTAAACCAAAGTATGTAAGATAGAATGAGAGCAAGTATGAACTAGCAAGAATGTTATAAGAACATGATATGATTTTTCATGAACAAGAATGTAACGAGAATGTACTAGCAAGCCACATAATCATCACTCCAGTATCTTTTGCTTATGAGCAAGTACTTCGTGAATTTCTGTGGAATATTAAGAAAGTCATGTATAAGTATCAATCATGCTGTATCGTGTTGTGGATTTTCACTTATTTATAAAGAAAGTACTCCCAGCGCAATGCGACGCCAGTAGCATCATACCCCATGGTTTATAATAGTATGTTTCTGACAATCAACTGAGGGGACTAGCATAGAGCCCTTGAACACAACCAGTGCTCGATCGCATCTTCAAGTATAAATCAAGCTTTTTCCACGCATGTAACAATAAAATATGGCCAAGAATGTACAATTCTAACAAGCTCTTGATAACAATAATTCAATGAATGAATGCTTTAATAAGAATCATGAGAAATCAAGAATGACTTATACTATGTTATGCTTATAGAAATAAATCGACAGCATACCAGTACATTCTTTATTTTTCTTTCATTATATTAGGTTTCTTGATCAATATGATAAGTTCTAGATCATCAGTAGTCCATTTAGAATCCTTGGAATATCAACCCTTGGGTCAAATCTTGGGTTAACATATTTAAGCCTTGTGACGGTCTTGTACTGGGCCGTTACATAACGTGACGCTCCAGTATTGGACCGTTATATTAGTCTGAATCCAGAACCAAGAAATTGGACTCAGTTGGATGTGACGGTCGTATATTGGGCCGTTACATGTGCATGACGGTCCAATATAGATCCGTTACACTACTGATAACCAGAAACATCGATAGTGCAATCTAATCAATTAGGTTTTAATGGTACAACCAACTCGGCGTCCTAGTGAGAATCCCAGGCTCGCGGAGAATTACGGAGGCCTTGAAACAAGATTTCCTATTCCATTGGAAGGAATATCCAATAGAGAGGTCCTAATGTCCAAGAATAATGTTCCTATAGTGCAAGGTGTGAACTAATGGACATATACCTGAATATATGCCATGTACTTAGAGAAATGACTCTATTGATAGAGGGGATGTATAACAATAGGAAATCATGATAAAACTCCGTCAATACATCTTTGGAAAATCATGATTTAGATACAAAACTATAGAACTTTGGCATATGAAATTAACATAACTTAAAATAACATAAGATACCTTAATCATGCAATTTCTATTATGAATCAGTAAATAAACTTAAAGTCATGATAACAGGTCCAAACCTAGCTATCTAAGTTTATTTTCAAGTAAGCTTAACTGGTTACCATTCTACCTCGGGCTGACAGAACACAGGGGTCTGACGGTCTGACAAGAGCGCGTCACAGTACCTGTGACGGTTTATCGAGGGGCCATTACAGTAGTGTAACGCTCCTGTTATGGTGCGTTAGAGACAACAGAGCAATTCAAATGCAACAGAGGGTGTGACGGCTTATCGTAAGGCTGTTAGATCATTGTGACGGTCTTACCTTGATGTGTTAGATCGTCTGCTGGCAGTAAAATAAAGTAAATGTTTATGAAAACATAACATGTCTGGAAATCAAAATACTACAACTATTCTAGACATGATAAACGAAGTATATGCCAACTATATGCATGGGTTTTAGTGAATAGATAAGATAATATCTTTTATTTTCCATTTAGGGCTAAGAGATGCATGAATGTATAGAACTATTAAAACATGTAATTTATGATCTATCATGCATGAAATCAATCAAAACCAGTGGACTTTTATCCCTAACAAGATGTTTTTGCCAATCATGAGATGACCTACCTCTTAAATAATCTTTAATCTTCCAATTTGGGACTGCAAGACACGTTCTAGTTCTTCCATTCCTGAGATTTTTCAGCAACTTCACGTCACTCTATCTCTCCAATCTCTTGACCTAAGGACGTGAAATTTTGAGGGTAAGAAGCTGAAACTAAGGTGAACAGAAAGTTCTAAAGGACTGAACTCTAATTATCTCGTTTAGACATCCTAATCTCTTGATCTTCAGGGGACCTTTGCTCTGAATCCTGAGTTACTATGGTCGAATCAGTAACTTTGGAAGCATCAATCTCCTTGATTGTTTGATCTCCTAACATGAAATTTGGAGAACTATTAGTCTAAAGTATACTAAACAAAATCTTCTAATGAACTTATCTGAAATTCTATCTCCTTACCTTGATTCTTTACGAGCCAAAAGTAAGGGTCGCTCAGTTCAGAACTAGGTCCTATTTATAGGGTTTTGAAGATTAGATCGATTCTAGAGTCCTTAATTTCCAGAACCTAATCTCTAAGAGTCCTTAGTAATGTTATAAACTCTCCCAAGTCGATCTCTTACAGATAGGATCATAAAGTTCTAATCTTTTTGCTCGTTCTTTCATTCACGGAACTGTCAGGGTGTAACGCATCAGTCTAGATGCATTACATGCATGTGGCGGTCGTACGATAGACCGTTACATCCCACGTGTGCAGAATTTTAAATTAATAAAACTCTTTTATTTATTTATCTAATATAATTATCTATAAAATAGTATTTATCTTTAAAATATGTGAATATGCTAAATAACATTCTAGAATATGGGCCAAACTTAATGGGCTTGGTCCTTAGACCTTTTGGATCTTATTTAAATAGGCTATGTTATTTATTTAACACAATTGGGCCTTATAATGATTTGTTAATCTAATAATCCATTAATCTATTTAGCCCCTATAAATTTGTAATAAATTCCAAAAAATTCTATAAATGATCCAGAAATTATTACATAAATTCTGGGGCACTACACCCTCCCCCACTTAGAAGAATTTGGTCCTCAAATTCAATACATAGATTATGGAGAGTGTACTTACAGTTGAATAATTCTGAGAATCTTTTCTGCATGGCTGCTTCAGTTTCCCATGTTGCTTCATATGGCCATGTTTTCTTCTATTGAATCTTGACCATAGGAATAACTTTATTTCTTAGTTGACGCATTTCTCGTTCCAGAATCTTTATTAGCGTTTGCTCGTACGTCTTATTCTTATGAATCTCTAGATTGTCATAAGTGATAATATGGTGAGGATTATATACATACTTCTTCAGCATAGAGACGTGAAATACGTCATGAACTCCTGTTAATTGTGGAGGTAAAGCCAGTCTATAAGCCACTTCACTGATCCTTTCGAGAATTTCAAACGGACCAATAAACCTTGGAGTTAGTTTGCCCTTAATGCCAAATCTCTGAATACCACGACCTGGAGAAACCTTGAGATACAAATGGTCTCCTACTTGAAATTCCAAGTCGCGTCTTCGATTATCAGCATAAGACCTTTGCCTATCTTGTGCCATCTTTATTCTCTCTTGAATAAGCTTGATCTTCTCTGTAGAATCTCTGATAATATCAGGGCCTAGGAATTATCTTTCCCCTATTTCACTCCAACATATTGGTGATCGACAACTTTTTCCATATAGAACTTCAAAAGGTGCCATTTGTATGTTGGCTTGGTAACTGTTGTTATATGCAAATTCTACTAGAGGTAAGTGATCATGCCAACTTCCTCCAAAATCAATAACACAAGCCCTGAGCATGTCTTCTACCACCTGATTTGTTCTTTCCGTCTGACCATCAGTTTGTGGATGAAAGGCTGTGCTAAAATTCAATCTAGTCCCTAGTGACTGTTGTAGACCCTTCCAAAACTATGATGTGAATCAAGGATCTCTATCAGATATAATAGTGACTAGGACACCATGTAATTTAACAATTTCCCTTATGTATACTGCTGCCAGGATATCCACAGACCATCAACTTTTGATTGGTATGAAATGTACAGATTTAGTTAATCGGTCTATGATTACCCATATACCATCGTGTCCACCTCTTGTCTTAAGTAACCCCATAATGAAATCCATCCATATACTCTCCCACTTCCATTCGAGAATATTCAAGGGATGCAGTTTACCTGCGGGTCTAAAATGCTCTGCCTTTACTTGTTGACAACTGAGACAGTGAGACACGAAATCCGCTATTTCCCTCTTCATGTTGGGCCACCAGAAATTTCTTTTGAGATCCTGATATATTTTTGTACTACCTGGGTGAATGGTATACCTGGATTTATGTGCTTCTTCTAGAATCAATTTCTTCATATCCTCATGATTCGGTACACATATTCGGTCTTTAAATAGCAATCTTCCATCCTTAATAGAAAAATCCGGCCTTTGTTCAACATTGGCCTTGATCTCCAATAATATATGATCATCATTTTACAGCTTGACCAGATCTTCTATCAATGTAGGTTGAGCTTGAATATTAGCTAGGAAATAATCCTCCTTCCTGTCAATATCTAAGTTCAACTGAGCAAATTGAGGAATAAGATTAGTCATACTAATCATAAGACTTGATAGCATACCCATTGGTTTTCTGCTAAGTGCATCTGCTACAGCATTAGCCTTGCCAGGATGATATTGAATAGCAAAATCAAAGTCTTTGAGATATTCTAATCATCTTCTCTGCCTCATATTTAGCTCTTTTTGAGAAAATAAGTACTTCAAACTTTTATGGTCAGAGCAGATCGTAAACTTTTTTCCATAAAGATAATGACGCCAAATTTTCAAGGCGAAAATGACAGCTGCTAATTCCAAATCATGCACAGGATAATTTTCCTCGTGACGTTTCAATTGTCTTGAAGAATAATATATTACTTTTCCATTTTGCATGAGAACGCATCCTAAGCCAATACCTGATGCATCAGTGTATACTTTGAATCCACCACCTTCCATCGGTAGTGATAGAATAGGAGCTGTAGTAAGATGATTCTAAAGAGTTTGGAAACTCTTCTCACATTCCTTTGACCAGACAAAAGGATTTTTTTTTCTCGTGAGTCTAGTTAAAAGAACTGTAATCTTTGAAAAATCTTTAATGAATCTTCTATAATAACCAGCTAGACCCAAAAAGCTTCGTACTTCCAATACGGTCATAGGTCGGCTCCATTTCTTGACAGCTTCTACCTTAGAAGGATCCACGGCGATACCTTCTTTTGAAATAATGTGGCCTAGGAATGAAACTTCCTTGAGCCAGAATTCGCATTTATTTACATTGGCATAGACTTTATGTTCTCTAAGTGTTTGTAAAGCTATCCTCAGATGTTCTTCATGTTCTTTCTTTATCTTGGAATATATCAAGATGTCATCGATGAAGATGACGATGAATTGGTCCAGATATGGCTGAAAAACACTGTTCATAAGTTGCATAAATGCTACTGGGGTATTTGTTAACCCGAACGGTATTACCACGAATTCATAATGGCCATAACGACTTCGAAAAGCCGATTTATAAATGTCCTCTTCTTTAATTCTAAGCTAATGTTAACCTGATCTGAGGTTAATCTTAGAGAAATACTCTGCTCCTAAAAGCTGATCGAAGAGCTCATCAATATGCGGCAACGGATACTTATTTTTAATTGTGAGTTGATTCAGTCACCGGTAATCGATGCATAGCCTGAGAGAACTATCCTTCTTCTTGACAAATAGAACCGGCGCACCCAAAGGGGATGTGCTAGGTCTGATAAAGCCCTTATCCAGTAGTTCCTGCAACTTCTTCTTTAGTTCTTTGAGTTCTGTGGGGGACATCCTGTAAGGGGATATAGAAATAGGTGTTACTCCTGGGATGAGTTCAATATTGAAGTTTACTTCCCTCTCGGGCGGTAAACTGGATAATTCGGATGGAAACACGTCTGGGAAATCATTTACAATAGGAATGTCCGCTAAGATAATCTCCTTGGATTCGGTAACAATGACAGAAGCAAGAAAAGCTTAACATCCTTGCGAGATAAGTTTGCAAGCGTGAAGAGAAGATATGATAGTAGGATGCTTCTTATACTTAATGCCAAGAAAAGAGAATCTTGGAAGACCGGGCTTTCAAAAGAATATAATCCTATTTCGACAATTGATATAAGCATCATGATCTACAACCCAATCTACCCCTAAAATGGCATCATAACCTTTCATGTCAAGGCATACTAAGTTTGCGGAAAGATTGTGACCTTCTACTATCACTTCGCAATCAGGATAATAGTTGGTAAGCTTTGTTCCAGAACCTAAGGATATGGAAATAGCGAGATCTGAAGGTAGGGGAACTGATGCAATTGATAATATTTTTGCAAAAGTAGTGGAGATAAAAGAATGAGAGGCACCAGTGTCAAATAGCACAAATGCAGGATGAGAACAAATTTGAAGAGTACCTTCCATAAGCCCACCATCCCTGGGTGCTTCCTCTTCTTCTAAAATGGCATTGAGGCCAGCCTGCCTCCTAAGTCCTCCACCAAACGATTGGTCTTTCATAAGGGGGCAATCTGGCATGCGATGCACCCTGTTTCCACAACGTAAACAAGCGCCGAGGAGCTTCCAGCATTCCTCAGTCGAATGGTCGAATTTTTCACAAAATGTGCAAGCCGTGGCAACCTGCTCCTTCTCCTCCTTGACTTTCTTTTGCTTATAGGAACTTCCACCAATCCCATTCCTGGATCTTTTCTTACTATCACGGCTCTTGTAGGGCTCCGTGATGCTGAACTTTTCTTTCTTTTAACGCCGATCTGAGCGTCGGCTGGATTCTTCTCCTTTCCCTTTTAATTTTTTTGACCTTTTCTAAGGTCCTTTCACACAAATATGCTCGTTGAACCATTTCCGCATAAGTACGGATGTTTTGGGTTCCGAGCTACTGAATGAAATCAGGTCGTAACCCGTCCATGAATCGATTTGCCTTCAATAAATCGATGCTGATAAGATGCGGTGGGTAAGGTGCAAGCCTTGAGAATTATAGTTCATATTCGGCAACCGTCATCATTCCTTGTCGAAGAGCGGCGAACTCCATAGCCTTTCGTTCTTTTACGTGCTCAGAAAAGTACTTGACATGGAATAGGGTAAGAAAACCATCCCATGTATGAGGTGCATCGGCCGGAGGTGTTGGAACCGACTTCCACCATGTGCGGGCATCTTTGTTGAGTTGAAAGGTTGCAAGATGCACCTTCTCCTGATCGGTGCATTGGATAACATTAAAGATACGATTCATTTTATCTATCTAGTTCTCCACTTCGTCCAGATTAGAAGAAGCATAGAAACGCGGAGGGTTTAAGCTCCGAAAGTTGTGATGTAAATCACCAGCCCTTGCTCCTGCGCCAGCTTGCGCCATGGTTTGTAATGCCTGAGTGAGGCCAGCAACTGTTTGCTGCATGCCATCCCAATTTATGCGATGAGCCATGGTAATGACAGGGTACCTGAGAGAAAAATAACAACGTGTTATTTCTCGTGGAAATTGAAGGAAAATCAATCTTAAAGCTAATTAACTATCTTATCTCGGGTTCTACCCAATTCTCACATGGGTGTGGAAATTTGTTCCTTAGTTCATAGGTAGGGGTCCTTAAACCTTGGACTTATCCTATGACATAACTCTTCTTCCTAAGTCCTGAGACTTAGGCTCTGATACCAACTTAACTGTCATGTCCCGAGCCTTTATTACAGCGGAAGACTCGCTCGAGAAACGTGAACAGCCGGCATGGTATGCCTCTTGCAAGCAAGAACGATCAGAGCGCAAGGCAATCACAAATAAGAATGCAATCGCACAATATTTACTCAACTTCAACTTTCATTAATAATCAAATCCAATATTCGAATACAACCACTAATTCAACTTCCATCATGCTAGACTCAAGAAATAAGAAATTACATAGATTCGATCTAAACAATGTAAACTTCCTAAGTCCTCGCTCATTCTTTATTCACTCTCGGATCTGCTACTTGAACATTCTGAATCCGAACCTGACTCACTTCCATTTCCTGAAAAAGAATGGAAATAGGTAATGAGCACACTTGCCCAGTAGGTATCTTCGCATCAACATGAAGGCATATTAAAGTAATTAACGTTTTTGCTCTAGAGGAATAAGGTAAAATCATGCGATTAAACCAAAGTATGTAAGATAGAATGAGAGCAAGTATGAACTAGCAAGAATGTTATAATAACATGATATGGCCTTTCATGAACAAGAATATAATGAGAATATACTCGCAAGCCACATAATCATCACTCCAATATCTTTTGCTTATGAGCAAGTACTTCGTGAATTTCTGTGGAATATCAAGAAAGTCATATATAAGTATAAACCATGCTGTATCGTGTTGTGGATTTTCACTTATTTATAAAAAAAATACTCCCAGCACAATGCGACGCCAGTAGCATCATATCCCATGGTTTATAATAGTATATTTCCGACAATCAGCCGAGGGGACTAACATAGAGCCCTTGAACACAATCAGTGCTTGATCGCATCTTCAAATATAAATCAAGCTTCTTCCACGCATGTAACAATAAAGTATGACCAAGAATGTACAATTCTAACAAGCTCTTGATAACAATAATTCAATGAATGAATGTTTTAATAAGAATCATGAGAAATCAAGAATGACTTATACTATGTTATGCTTATGGAAATAAATCGGCAGTATAACGGTACATTCTTTATTTTCCATTCATTCGATTGGGTTTCTTGATCAATATGATAAGTTCTAGATCATCAATAGTCCATTTAGAAACTTTGGAATATCAACCCTTAGGTCAAACCTTGGGTTAACATATTTAAGTCTTGTGACGGTCTTGTACTGGGCCATTACATAACGTGACGCTCCAGTATTGGGCCGTTACATTAGTCTGAATCCAGAACCAAGAAATCAGACTCAGTTGGATGTGACGGTCGTATATTGGGCCATTACATGTGCCTGACGGTCCAATATAGATCCGTTACACTACTGATAACCAGAAACATCGATAGTGTAATCTAATCAACTGGGTTTTAATGGTACAACCAACTCGGCGTCTTAGTGAAAATCCTATGCTCATGGAGAATTACGGAGTTCTTGAAACAAGATTTCCTAGTCCATTGGAAGGAATATCTAATAGAGAGGTCCTCATGTCCAAGAATAATGTTCCTATAGTGCAAAGTGTGAACTAATGGACATATACCTGAATATATGCCATGTACTTAGAGAAATGACTTTATTGATAGAGGGGATGTATAACAATAGGAAATCATGATAAAACTCCGTCAATACATCTTTGGAAAATTATGACTTAGATACAAAACTATATAATTTTGGCACATGAAATTAACATAACTTAAAATAACTTCAGATATCTTAATCATGCAATTCCTATTATGAATCAGTAAATGAACTTAAAGTCATGATAACAAGTCTAAACTTAGCTATCTAAGCTTATTTATAAGTAAACTTAACTGGTTACCATTCTGCCTCAGGCTGACAGAACACAGGGGTCTGACGGTCTAACAAGAGCGCGTCACAGTACCTGTGATGGTTTATCGAGGGGCCGTTATAGTAGAGTAACGCTCCTGTTATGGTGCGTCAGAGACAATAGAGCAATTCAAATGCAACAGAGGGTGTGACGGCTTATCGTAAGGCCGCTAGATCATTATGACGGTCTTACCTTGATGCGTCAGATTGTCTGCTGGCAGTAAAAAAAAGTAAAGGTTTATGAAAACATAACATGCCTGGAAATCAAAATACTACAACTATTCCAGACATGATAAACGAAGTATAGGCCAACTATATGCATGGGTTTTAGTGAATAGACAAGATAATATCTTTTATTTTCCATTTAGGGCTAAGAGATGCATGAATGTATAGAACTATTAAAACATGAAATTTATGATATATCATGCATGAAATCAATCAAAATCAGAGGGATTTTATCCCTAACAAGATGTTTTTGCCAATCATGAGATGACCTACCTCTTAAATAAGCTTTAATCTTCCAATTTGGGACTGCAAGACACGTCCTAGTTCTTTCCTTCCTGAGGTTTTTCAATAACTTCACGTCGCTCTATCTCTCCAATCTCTTGACCTAAAGACGTGAAATTTTGAGGGTAAGAAGCTGAAACTAAGGTGAACAAAAAGTTCTAAAGGACTGAACTCTAATTACCTCGTTTAGACATCGTCATCTCTTGATCTTCAGGGGTCCTTTGCTCTGAATCATGAGTTACTATGGTCAAACCATCAACTTTGGAAGCTTCAATCTCCTTGGTTGCTTGATCTCCTAACATGAAATTTGGAAAACTATTAGTCTAAAGTATACTAAACAAAATCTTCTAAAGAACTTACCCGAAATTCTATCTCCTTACCTTGATTCTTTACGAGCCAAAAGTAAGGGTCGCTTAGTTCAGAACTAGGTCCTATTTATAAGCTTTTGAAGATTAGATCGATTCTAAAATCCTTAATTATCAGAACCTAATCCCTAAGAGTCCTTAGTAATGTTATAAACTCTCCCAAGTCGATCTCTTGCAGATAGGATCCCAAAGTTCCAATCTTTTTGCTCGTTCTTTCATTCACGGAACTGTCAGGGTGTAACACATTAGTCTAGGTGCGTTACATGCATGTGGCGATCGTACGATAGACCGTTACATCCTACGTGTGCAGAATTTCAAATTAATAAAACTCTTTTATTTGTTTATCTAATATAATTATCTATAAAATAGTATTTATCCTTAATATACGTGAATAGGCTAAATAACCTTCTAGAATATGGGCCAAACTTAATGGGCTTGGTCCTTAGACCCTTTGGATCTTATTTAAATAGGCTAGGTTAATTATTTAACACAATTGGGCCTTATAATGATTTGTTAATCTAATAATCCATTAATCTTTTTAGCATTTATAAATTCCTAATAAATTCCAAAAAATTTTATAAATGATCCAGAAATTATTACATAAATTCTGGGGCACTACACATGGTCTATAGTGCATGAAATCCAAAAAAACCAGAGGGATTTTACTCCTATCATGATGTTCTTACCATTCATGAGATAACCTACCCCTTTCCTAGGCTTTCAACTTCCAATTCGAGACTGCAAGACACGTCCTAGTTCTTCCCTTCCTGTGAATTTTCAGCAACTTTACGTTGCTCTAACTCCGTAATCCCTTGACCTATAGACGTGAAATTTGGAGTGTAAGAAGATGAAACTAAGGGGAACAAAAAGTTATAAAGAACCGAAATCTAAATACCTTGTTTAGGTGTTCTAATCTTTTGATCTTCAACACCCCATTGTACAGTTTCCTGGGTTGACGTGATGAAACCAGCAACTTTGCAAGGTTCTAGCTCCTTGTGTAGTCGATCTCCTAGCATGAAATTTTGGGAGATGTTAGTCCTATGTATTAACAACAAAAAGTCCTAAAAAACTTACCCAAATACTATCTCCTTACCTTAGTTCCACGCGAGCCAATGTAAGGGTCGCGTTGGTCAAAACTAGGGTCTATTTATAGGTTATAGCTAGGGTTTTGAGGATTAGATCGATTCTAGAGTCCTTATTAGACCTTAGATCGACTTCTGAGAGTCCTTAACACGTTTAATAGTTCTCCCATCTTGATCCCTAAGAGATAGACTATTAAAAATATAATCTTTTTGGTCTTTCTTCAATTCACGGAACTGACAGAGTGTAACGGTCGAACCCTGGAGCGTCAGGTCCCTGTGGTGGTCGCACGATAGACCGTTACCTATCGTAGGTGCCGAATTTGAAATGAATTTAAATTCTAATTTCGTCTTATCACCTTATTTAATTAATTAATGAGTATTTATCCTTATAATTCGTGAATAGGTTAAATAACCTTCTAGAATATAGGCCAAACTTCATGGGTTTGGTCCTTAAACCTTTTGGGCTTCAATTAAATAGGCTAGATTAATCGTTTACCATAATTGGGCCTTAATAAATTTCTAATAAATTCTAGAAAATCATTAAATAATTCCTGAAATAATATAAATATTATGGGTCATTACACCCTCCCCCACTTAAAGGAATTTGGTCCCCAAATTCAATACATGAATTGTGGAGAGTGTACTTATATTCAAATAATTCTGGAAATCTTTTGCGCATAGCTTCTTCGGTTTCCCATGTCTCTCCTGACTTTGTCCACTGGATTTTAACCACGGGAATAGTCTTGTTCCGAAGTTGACGTACTTCCCGTTCAAGTAATCTGATTGGTTTTTGTTCGTACGTCAAATCCTTCTTAATCTCAAGATTGTCGTAAGTGATGACATGGAAAGGATCGGGTACATACTTCTTGAGCATCGAGACGTGAAATATATTATGAACTTCGGATAATTGTGGAGGTAAAGCAATCTGATAAGCTACTTCACCAACTCTTTCCAGAATTTCAAAAGGACCAATAAATCTTGGAGTAAGTTTTCCCTTAATACCAAATCTTCGAATACCTCGACCTGGAGAAACTTTAAGAAATACATGATCTCCTACTTGAAACTCCAAGTCGCGCCTTTGATTATCAGCATAAGATTTTTGCCTATGTTGTGCCATCTGCAATCTTTCTCGAATGAGCTTAATTTTCTCTGAAGAATCCCTGATAATGTTGGGGCCTAGAAATTACCTTTCCCCTATTTCATTCTAACATATTGGTGATCTACTGCTTCTTCCATATAAAGCTTCAAAGAGTGCCATCTGTATGCTGGCCTGATAATTGTTGTTATATGCAAATTCTACCAGAGGCAAGTGATCATGCCAACTTCCTCCAAAATCAATAGCACAAGCCCTGAGCATATCTTCTACTACCTGATTTATTCTTTCAGTCTGACCATCAGTTTGTGGATGAAATGTTGTGCTAAAATTCAACCTAGTCTCTAGTAAACGTTGTAGACCCTTCCAAAACTGCGATGTGAATCTAGGATCTCTATCTGATATAATAGTGATAGGGACACCATGTAATTTGACAATTTCCTTTATGTATAATGCTGCTAGAATATCCACAGAACATCGACTTTTTATTGGTAGAAAATGTGCAGACTTAGTCAATCGGTCTATGATTACCCAGATACCATCGTATCCTCCTCTGGTCTTAGGTAATCCTATGATGAAATCCATCCCTATACTCTCCCATTTCCATTCGGGAATATTCAAGGGGTGTAATTTACTTGCGGGTCTAAAATGCTCTACCTTTACTTGTTGACAAGTGAGACTGTGGGACACGAAATCTGTCACTTCTCTTTTCATGTTAGGCCACCAGAAGTTCCTTTTAAGATCTTGATACATTTTGTACCACCTAGATGAACGGTGTACTTGGAATTATGAGCTTCTTCCAAGATCAGTTTCTTAGTATTAACATGATCTGGTATACAAATTCGATCTTTGAATAGTAACCTTCCATCATTGGTAATAGAGAAATCCGACCTTTGCTCAATATTGGCTTTGATTTCCGGTAATACGGGATCATTATCTTGTAGCCTGACTAGATCTTTCATTAATGTAGGTTGAGCTCGGATATTGACTATAAAACAATCTTCTTCTTTTATGTCAATATCTAAGTTCAACTGAGCAAATTGAGGAATAAGATTAGTCATACTAACCATAAGACTTGATAGTTTTCCCATTGGTTTTCTGCTGAATCCATCGGCTATAGCATTAGTCTTGCCAGGATGATATTGAATAGCAAAATCAAAGTCCTTGAGATATTCTAACCATCTCCTCTGCCTCATATTTAGCTCCTTTTGAGAGAATAAGTATTTCAAGCTTTTGTGGTCCGAGTAGACCGTGAACTTCTCTCCATAGAGATAATGACGCAAATTCTTTAAGATAAAAATAATAGCTGCCAATTCTAAATCATGCACGAGATAATTTTCCTCGTGACGTTTCAATTATCTTGAAGAATAACAGATTACCTTTCCATTTTGCATGAGGACGCACCCTAAGCCAATGTCAGACGCATCCGTATATACTTCAAATCCACCACCTTCCACCGATAGTGATAGAATAGGAGCTGTAGTAAGATGGTTCTTAAGAGTTTGAAAACTCTCTTTACATTCCTCTGACCAGATAAAAGGATTTTCTTTTCTTGTGAGTCTAGTTAAAGGAACAACAATTTTTGAGAAGTCATTAATGAACCTCCTATAATAACCAGCTAGACCAAGAAAGCTCTTTACTTCTGATACAGTCGTTGGCCGGCTCCAGTTTCTGACAGCTTCTACTTTAGAAGGATCCACAGCGATACCTTCTTTTGAAATAATGTGGCCTAGGAATGAAACTTCCTTGAGCCAGAACTCACACTTGTTAAGCTTGGCGTAAAGTTTATGTTCTCTAAGTGTTTGCAAAGCTATTCTCAGATGCTCTTCATGTTCCTCTTTTGTCTTGGAATATACCAGGATGTCATCAATGAAGACGACGATGAACTGGTTCAGATATGGCTGGAAAACATTGTTCATAAGTTGCATAAATGCTGCTGGGGCATTTGTTAACCCGAACAGCATCACCACGAATTCATAGTGGCCATAACGACTTCAAAAAGCCGTTTTATAAATGTCTTCTTCTTTAATTCTAAGTTGATGATAACCTGATCTGAGGTCTATCTTGGAGAAATATGCTACTCCTGAAAGCTGATCGAAGAGCTCATCAATATGCGGCAACGGATACTTGTTTTTTATTGTAAGTTGATTCAGTCTCCGGTAGTCTATGCATAGCCTGAGAGAGCCATCCTTCTTCTTGACAAATAGAACCGGCGCACCCCAGGGGGATGTGCTAGGTCTGATGAAACCCTTATCTAATAGTTCCTGCAACTGCCTCTTTAATTCCTTAAGTTCCGTGGGGGACATCCTGTAAGGGGCTATAGAAATAGGTGTTGCTCCTGGAATGAGTTCAATAGTGAAGTTTACTTCCCTCTCGGGTGGTAAACCGGGTAATTCAGGTGGAAACACATCTGGGAACTCATTTACAATAGGGATGTCTGCTAGGATAATTTCCTTGGACTCGGTAACAATGACAGAAGCAAGAAAAGCTTCACATCCTTGCGAGATAATTTTGCAAGCGTGAAGAGAGGATATGATAGTGGGATGTTTCCTATACTTGATGCCAAGGAAAGAAAATCTTGGAAGACTAGGTTTTCGAAAGGATATAATCCTATTTCAGCAGTTAATATCAGCATCATGATCTATAAGCCAATCTATCCCTAAAATGGCATCATAACCTTTCATGTCAAGGCATACTAAATTTGCGGGGAGATTGTAACCTTCTACTATTACCTCACTATCAGGATAATACTCGGTAAGCTTTGTTCCAGAACCTAAGGGTGTGGTAATAGCAAGATCTGAAGGTAGGGGAACTGATACAATTGGTAATGTTTTTGCAAAAGTAGTGGAGATAAAAGAATGTGAGGCACCAGTATCAAATAGCATAAATGCAGGATGGGAACAAATTTGAAGGGTACCTTCCATAAGCCCATCATCCCTGGGCGCTTCTTCTTCTTCTAGAACAGTATTGAGGCGAGCCTGCCTCCTACGTCCACCACCAGATGATTGATCCTTCATAAGGGGGCAATCTAGCATACGATGCTCCCTGCTTCCACAACGTAGACAAGCGCCAACGCGCTTCTAACATTCTTCAGCCGAATGGCCGTACTTCTCGCAAAATGTGCAGGCTACCATGACTTGCTCCGTCTCCTCCTTGACTTTCTTGTTCTTCTGGGAACTTCCACCGTTCTCGCTCCTGGATCTTTTCTTACTATCACCACTTTTGTGAGGTTCCGTGATGCTAAAATTTTCTTTCTTATAACGCCGATCAGATTGTCGGCTGGACTCTTCTCCTTATCCTTTCAATTTCTCGACCTTCTCTAAGGTCCTCTCACATAAATATGCCCGCTTAACCATCTCCGCATAGGTACGGATGTTTTGGGTCCCTCGCTGCTGAATGAAACCGGGTCATAACCCGTCCATAAATCGATTAGCCTTCAATAAATCGATACTAATTAAATGCGGTGCATAGGGTGCTAGCCTGGAGAATTGAAGTTCATACTCCACGACTGTCATCATTCCCTGACGAAGAGAGGCGAACTCCAAAGCCTTTCTTTCTTTAACATGCTCAGAAAAGTACTTAGCACGGAATAGAGTGAGAAAACCGTCCCATGTATAAGGTGCATCGGCCGGAGGTGCCGGAACCGACTTCCACCATGTGTGTGCATCTTTATTAAGTTGAAAGGTTGCAAGATACACTTTTTCTTGATCTGTACACTGGATAACATCGAAGATAAGATTCATTTCATCTATCCAGTTTTCTGCCTCATCTGGATTAGAAGAACCGTAGAAACGCGAAGGGTTTAAGCTCCGAAAATTGTGATGCAAGTCACCAGCCCTCACCCCTGCGCCTGCCTGGGCCATAGTTTGTAATGCCTGAGTAAGGCCGGCAACCGTTTGTTGCATGCCACCCCAATCTACGCGATGAGCCATTGTAATTATTAGGTACCTGAGAGAAATAACAAATTGTTAATTCTCATGGAATTAGAAAGAGATTAATCTTAAAACTAATTAACTATCTTTTCCCGAGCTCTACCCAATCCTCGCATGGGTGAGGAAATTTCTTCCTTAGTTCATACGTAGGGGTCCTTAAGCCTTAGACTTTTCCTATGACGTGACTCTTTTCCCTAAGTCCTGAGACTTAGGCTCTGATACCAACTTAACTGTCATGCCCCGAGCCTTTATTACAGCGGAAGACTAGCTCGAGGAAGGTGAAGAACCGGCATGGTAAACCTCTTGCGAGCAAGAACGATCAGAGCGCAAGATAATCACACATAAAAATGCAATTGAATAATAATTCAAATATCTCTCTTTCATTAATGATATCAAACGATAAAATCTTACTACATCACTTCATTTCACCTTCTCCAATCCATTAGACTCAAGAAAAGGAAACTTACAAAGACTCGAGCTAAACAAGATTGACTTCCTAAGTCTTCACTCTCATTTTGATACGACTTTCATTCACTCTCAGACCCGCCACTTGTATAACTCGAATCCAAATTCGAATCACTTCCATCTCCTGAAAAGATTGGAAATAGGTAATGAGCACACTGGCCCAGTAGGTATCTTCGCATCAACATGAAGGCACTATTAAAGTGATTAGCATTTTAGCTCTAAAGAATAAGGTAAAATCATGCGAAATGCGATCAAAGATACGATCAAGTTTAAGATAGAAATGAGCATGTATGATCAAACAAGAATGTAATATGGTCTTTCGTGAGTAAGAATGTACTAGAAAGTCATGTAACAAGCAAGCAAGTACTCTTCGCTTAATAGCAAGTACTTCATGAATTTCTATGGAATATCGTGTAACAAGCAAGAAAGTCATGTACATGTATATGTCGTGCCAGTGGATTTTCACTTATTTATAGAGAAAGTACTCCCAGCGCAATGCGACGCCAGTAGCATCATACCCCATGGTTTACAGTATGTTTCCGACAATCAGCCGAGGGGACTAGCATAGAGCCCTTGAACACAATCAGTGCTCAATTGCATCTTCAATTATAAATCAAGCTACTTCCACATTTCAAGCAATAAAATATGGCCAATCAATATAACAAGTTCAATAAGTCCATGATAATAATAATTCAATGAATGAACGCTTCGATTAAGAACATGAGAGATCAAGAATGACTTAAAACAATGTTATGCTCATAGAACAATTCGACAGCATAACAGTACATTCCCTATCTTCCATAATTTAAAATTAAGTATCTTGAGCAATATGACAAGTCCTAGACCATCAATAATCAATCTAGGAACTTTGGAATATCCACCCTTGGCTCAAACCTTGGGTAAAGGTACTCAGGAATCGTGGCGGTCAAGTAATGGGCCGCTACATGAATGTGACGGTCTAGTATTGGACTGTTAGAATGGGCTGAATCTAGAAAGAATAAATTGGACTCAGTAATGTGACGGTTGTATACTGGACCGTTAGATATGCCTGACGGTCAAGTAATAGGCCGTTACATGGATAGAATTCAAAACTTCGGTAGTGCTTTTCTAGATAATTGGGCTTTAATGGTACAACCAACTCGACGTCCTAGTGGAAATCTCAGGCTCGCGGAGAATTACGAAGGCCTTAAAACAAGATTTCACTATCCATTGGAAGGAATATCCAATAGAGAGGTCTTCAAGTTCAAGATGATGTTCCTATAGTGCAACAGTTTAACCAGTGGACACATACCGGTGTATACGCCACATACTTAAAGAAAATGACTCTATAGATGAGAAAGAATGTGTAACGATGTGAAACCATGATAAACTCCGTCAATACAACATTTAAAATCATGGTTTTAATACAAAATTATAGAGATTAGTAAAATGAAATTAACATACGCTTAAAATAACTCAAGGTGCTTTAGACATGCAATTTCTATCATGAATCAATTAATAAACTCAAAGTCATGAAAACATGTCAAAACTTAGATATCTAGGCTTTATTTATAAGCTAAATTGACTATTTTCAATTCTGTCTCGGGTTGACAGATCACAGTATTCTGACGGTCGAAGATGAGCGCGTCACAGTGCTGTGACGGTTTATCGTGGGGCCGTCAGAACGTTGTAACGCTCTGATTCTGATCCGTCAGAGATTACAGAGAAACTTAAGTATTACAGAGCATGTGACGGTTTATCGTAAGGTCGTTAGAGTATTCTGGAAGTCTAACTATAATCCGTCAGAGCACTGCAGATAGTAAAGTAAAAGAACTATGGTTTAAAACATCTCATGCACGAAGAATCAAAACAATTAACTACTCTAGTCATGACAAAACGAAGTAAAGGCCATGTAGATGCATAGGTTTCAGTGAATTTATAAGAGAATATCTTTTTATCTTTAATTTAGGCTAAAGATATGCATGTATGCATAGACCGAACTAAAACATGAAATTCATGGTCTATAGTGCATAAAATCAAACAAAACCAGAGGGCTTTTACTCCTATCATGATGTTCTTGCCATTCATGAGATAACCTACCCATTTCTTGGGCTTTCAACTTCCAATTCAGGACTGCAAGACACGCCCTAGTTCTTCCCTTCCTGTGAATTTTCAGCAACTTCACGTTGCTCTAACTCCGTAATCCCTTGACCTATAGACGTGAAATTTGGAGGGTAAGAAGATGAAACTAAGGGGAACAAAAAGTTCTAAAGAATCGAACTCTAAATACCTTGTTTAGGTGTTCTAATCTCTTGATCTTCAGCACCCCGTTGTACAGTTTGTTGGGTTGACGTGATGAAAACAGCAACTTTGCAAGGTTCTAGCTCCTTGTGTAGTCGATCTCCTAGCACGAAATTTTGGGAGATCTTAGTCCTATGTATTAACAACAAAAAGTCCTAAAGAACTTACCCGAAATACTATCTCCTTATCTTAGTTCCACGTGATATAATGTAAGGGTCACGTAGGTCAAAACTAGGGTCTATTTATAGGTTCTAGCTAGGGTTTTGAGGATTAGATCGATTCTAGAGTCCTTATTAGACCTTAGATCGACTTCTGAGAGTCCTTAACACGTTTACTAGTCCTCCCATCTCGATCCCTAAGAGATAGACTATCAAAAATCTAATCTTTTTGGTCTTTCTTCAATTCACGGAACTGACAGAGTATAATGGTCGAACCCTGGAGCGTCAGGTCCCTGTGACGGTCGCACGATAGACCGTTACCTATCGTAGGTGCCGAATTTGAAATGAATTCAAATTCTAATTTCGTCTTATCCACTTATTTATTTAATTAATATGTATTTATTCTTATAATTTATGAATATGCTAAATAACCTTCTAGAATATGGGCCAAACTTCATGGGCTTGGTCCTTAAACCTTTTGGGCTTCAATTAAATAGGCTAGATTAATTGTTTACCATAATTGAGCCTTAATAAATTTCTAATAAATTTCATAAAATTATTAAATAATTCTTGAAATAATATAAATATTCTGGGTCATTACAAAACAAGTCCATATGAATCAGCTCGAGTGGTTTGGATGACATATTTTCAGATCTAGCCTTGAAGGATTTTCTTGTTTGTTTACCTAGGGCACATGCATCACACAATTTGTTTTCTTGTTTAAATGATAGTTCAGGCAAACCTTTCACCATTGAATACTTTAAAAGTTTATGTAAGACATTGTAGCTAGTATGTCCTAGTCTACGATGCCGTAGCCATGCAAGCTCAGACTTTGGTGCAGCAAGACAGAGGTTTATGTGAGCATGATCATCTAAGTCAATCATGTAAACATTGTTGACTCTTTTACTAGAAAATTTTACCTTGTCAGATTTTGGTTGAAGGATTCTACATTCATGAGAGTCAAACAACACTTTGTGACCTTTATCACACAATTGACTTATACTGTGCAAATTGTATTTTAAACCTTCAACTAGCAGCACGTTTCCAATGGAGTTGGAGAGGTTCTTACCTACATTACCTATTCCAATGATTCTTCCTTTGGTGTCCCCTCCAAATGTGACATGTCCTCCTTCCTTTTTCTTCAAGAGATAAAATTTTATTTTGTCTCCAGTCATGTGTCTTGAACAGCCACTATCAAGGTACCATCGGTTATGCATAGCTGCAAGACACTCCTGCACAAGGAATTAAGCAATGGGGTTTGGAACCCAACGAACTTTGGGTCCCATCAAGCTCTTCAGATTTTCAAAACATGATACCATATCTTTTGGAATCCAAACCTTCCTTGCAATCATGTTTTCTTTGCTTAGTGCAGGGATTTGATTTTTATTTTCATCTTTGACATTCACTTTCTATTTCTAGGCTCTTTGTTGGATTTTGTGGATGTTTGAGGAAGTCTGCCTCTTAAACCATTGAGGCCGCTTGTTGGTTTTGGGTTGAAAGTGATTGTTTTGCCACCTAGGGGATTGAAGCTTATAGGATTGATGCACAAAGGAATCATAATTACCCCAAAAGCAGGGTGGTGTCGACCTGTATGAATGGGAGTGTCGACCTGTCCTATGTGCAACCCATTTATAGTGGCATTTGGAAGGCTGAGCGGGCGATGGCCAAGGAAGTGTCGATCTGTGCTGTGGGGAAGGTCGACTCTTCTGAGATTTTTGGGCAATCTCTTTAGAGATTTCAGTGGCTTCCTCTTCAACCTTTTCTTTTCCGTTATCATTTTGTTTTTGTCAATTTTGAGTGGGTGTTGTGTTTGAGGTAGAAGCATCCGAAGAGGAAACAAATGTGACAGTTTTTAACCCAATTGGCCTTTTGTTTGTGAGTTCACAACTCAACCCTTCCTTGTTGAAATTCACTCTAGTACCTAGCAATGCATCTAGGTTTTCTCTTCCATCTACAAACTTTTCTAAAGCATCATACTTCTTATTACATAATTTGCTGTCCTTTTCATAGGTTTGCATTTTTAGCTTCATGCTATCAATCTCATTTCTCAAGTCTTCATTTTCAATTTCCAAGTCAACCATTTCTTTTCTTCCCTCTTCCAAATTCTCAATCATTTTCTTAAGGTCTTCAATTTCAGTTTTAAGTGAAGCATTTTTATGATTCATATCATGATCATGCACAAACAAGTTAATTTTATTTTTCAATGATTTATTCTCCTTTTTGTATATGTCATATTTTTCCATGAGCTGTATATATGCTTCCTCCCAATCATCAATTGTTATTTTCAAATGGAGAGTTTACCTCAGTTTCTTCGTCACCTCTGGCCATGAGGCAGAGATCTTCTTTTTCCTTATCCGAGGAGCTGGTTCCATCATCACTTTCTTCTTCGTCGCTCCATGTGGACACCATGGCCTTGTTCTTCTTGTTGCCCTTCCATTTGTCAGCTTTTCTGAATTTTTCAGGACATTCAATCTTGAAATGCCCTGGTTTGTTACAAGAATAACAAATGATCTTGTCAGCTTTCTTAAAGTTTTCAGAGTTGGATTTGAAACCTTTCCTTACCTGTGACCTTCCTCTCATGAAGCTCTTACCTTCCTTTCTTAGAAATTTTCTGAACTTACGTGTAAGCATGGCTACGTCATCCTCATCTCGCTCACTTGCAGAAGCCTTACCTTCATCAAAAGTGCTTTGACCGCTGGGTCCTATTTTAAGAGCTAGGGACTTTTTCTTAGGTACCTCAGCCTCTTTGTTCTTTAGGTTGATGTCATAGGTCATCAATGACCCGATGAGTTCATCTACCTTAGTAGTTGCGAGATCTCTGGATTCTTCAACCACGGTAACCTTCGTGTGCCATGCTGGGGTCAGTGATCTGAGAATCTTCCTTACAATTTTCTGCTCTGAATATTTCTTTCCCAGATCAGTTAGACTATTAGTAAGCACAGTTAAGCGAGCATACATGTCTTGAATTGACTCATCGGGCCTCATCCTGAACATTTCATGTTCAGAAACTAAAATGTTAGCTTTTATTTCTCGTACCTGAAAGGTTCCTTCATAAATCACTTCTAACCTGTCCCACATTTCTTTTGCAGTTGCACAGGTAGCTACTCTTGAGAATTCTACTGGATGGAGTGAGCACTGCATGAAATGTCTAGCACTCCAGTTGATAGTGAATTTTCTTATTTGTTCTTTGGTCCACAAGTCCTCATCATCCGTAAGCTCATACGGACCTTTGCTGATCACTCGCCAGAGTTCGTAATCTTGGGCGCAAATGAACACCTGCATGTGTTGTTTCCAATAAGGATAATTAGTTCCAGTGAAATAAGGAGGCCTATTCACAGAATGTTCTTCAGGTAGCAAACCCTTGAACGATAATCCACCCTTTTTCTCAAGGTCGTTGGACCCCATAATGAGAGATTAGGCTCTGATATCACTTGTTGAGTAGTGGATGGCGGATCTAGAGGGGAGGGGTGAATAGATCTGTCCCTCTTTTCACAGAACGCCCCTCTTTAAAGCTAGATAAAGAGAATAGCAGTGGAATATAACTAGCTTAACGAAGGATACACCGATTGGCTTAGCAGGATGAATAAGTAATATACAGAGATTGAACCTAAGCATGCATCTAGCACAAACCAATCACACAAGCAAACCACAACATAAGAGATTTTAAGGTGGTTCGGACTAAATCCCCAGTCCTACGTCCACCCCTCACCAAACCCGGTGAGGCTTCACTAGTGCAGCGCACCAAACCATAGATCGGAGAACCTCCGACTGCCTTCCTACTAACCACCAGTAGGGACGATAACACCGCAGATTGGAGCATTTTCCAACTGCCTTCCTACTAACCGCGGTAGGGACGATTCTTAGTTTCAATAGCTTGAACAAAAAGAAAAGAGAACAAGATGAAAATGTTCAAACAAGATATGTAGATATGCTAAAATCAAGAAGATCTTATCTGAAATGAAGGAGGTGAATCTGATGCTTCAGCAAGGGCTGCCTCTTTTTCTTCTTGTCTTCACACGATGTAGATCACCAACATAGGCTTCTTCTTCTTCGCAAAGCTCTCCTCTTGATTCAGCAGCAATGGCTTCTTCTTCCTTGTGAAATGAGCTTCCTTGGATCCCCTTGAGAGCCTTGCTTGCTGCTACACTACCTTGGAGGTTCCTAGCTTGGATATTGTTGGTCCCTGGATAGGCGAGTAGACAAGAAGGGGGGGTTGAATTGTCTTCCACGATCGATGGTAAATTAAAAATCCAACTGAGAGGAATTAACAACTTTGAATGAGATTGAAGAAATTAGACTAAGCAAGGTAAACTTAGTTCAATCAATCTCACTGTTCACACACAAACATTCAACCAATATAAACAATTAAACATGCATCCACAAAAGCAAACCACAAGACGCAGGATTTTTAAGGTGGTTCGGGACCACGACGGGCTCCCTACGTCCACCCCTCACAAAACTCGGTGAGGCTTCACTCGGGGATAAATCCCCAACACGGAGACGACGCTCCAACACACACATGGGGATAAATCCCCACACACACACGGAGTAAAACTCCAACACACACGCGTAGGGCGACGCCTACGCAACCACACGGGAGTAAACTCCCAACCACACACGGGGAACACACCCCACAATATGCCTAAGCACACATGCAAATATGCTCCGCACCACACGACGCACATGCGTCAACACAAACTACTCAGAGAACCCCTTTCTCCGAACACCCATACAAGAAATCGTTTATAGGTTTGTAACAAGTTAACAAATGAATACTCTAGGCCTAAAACAGGTGCTAAAGACTAAAACAAGAAAGATTCAACAAGCACAAATCTTCCCCTTCAATTGAATCTCCGGCTATCCTTAGTTCGATGTCGGATGATGGCGATTTCGGTGTCCTCTTGTTCCTCTCCTCAATCTGCTTCTTTTCTTCTTCTACCACGAGCTCCAAATCTTCATGGATGTAGATGAAAACCACCTTGAAAGAGCTCCTCTTCCTTTTCCCCCTTTTCTTCTCCTACAAGAAGGACCAAATGAGCATTAGGGTTACCTCTCTCACAAATTCGTAACTCATATTTATATGCAAGATAGAGAGCCCAAAAGACAAATAAAACCCTTCCCATACATGTTAGAAACACCCTAATAACATTAGGAACCATTGGGGGGTGTTTTGGTAAAGTTTAGAAAGGTTTAGAATGGGTTTCAATCGGGTTCGTAAATCCCATGCCGGAATGGGTCGACCCCATGGGTCGACCCCTGGACAACCAGAGGGCGGGCAAACAAAAAATAGAATCTCAGTCCCCAGGGGTTGACCCCATGGGTCTACCCATGCAAGCAGACTACATGACATGTGTTCTGTCTGGCCCAAAACTTCTAAGGGTCGACCCTATGGGTCGACCCCTGCAATAGGGGTTAGAAAAATCTGTTAAAACACCATTAATTTATGGGAAAATAAATGAATAAATATTACCATAATCCCATGAAGATTAACCATGTATTTCCATCCTGAAAACATGAAAAAGTAAGAGGTTAGATGAGAATCAAAATTCATGAACCAAGCATTAACTCTTTGAACTAGTTCACATAAAAATACATCATTGAACACATTTAAGCATGTATTTGACTTCTCAATTCAACCATCAAAAACACATTCACCCTATGACAAGGTTTTGATATGATGAACATGAATCTCTCACTTAATCAAATAAAATAACATGAGAGCTCAACCATTCAATCACTTTCTTGAATCAACCAAATCTTCAACATCAAAATGCTTCATTACACAAGTGTTAACAATTATGCCAAATGCAAAGTATGCATAATATCATGGAACCACATTCATTCCAATGACATTCTTGTTGATTAAAAACTAATATTCATGAAGCATTATATCATGAGAAGTATTGATATAAACAAGAGATCTTTTTGAATCATCCATACATTGAAATCACAATAACCCCATCAATAATATGCATGAACATACTTGAGTATGTGACAACCCTCAAAGGACTCATGTGAACTCATGTGAAACATGAATGAAACACATTAACATTTTACCAAATCAAATGACCATGAATCCAAGTAATGGGCAAGCGTCATTAAAATCACATTCATCAAATTTCTAGTTATAAGGTTGAGGATATTTCAAGCCCAAAAACCTTAAAAGGAAAATGTATGAAAGTATCCAACCAAGACTTTAAAAGTCTATTTGATGAAATGTATGAAACATAGTGGGAGTCGACATGAGGTAATGAATGAGCTAACTCCCTTTTACAAGAAGAGCTTCATTGATGAACTCTTTTAAATTCTAAGCATGAGCCAATGATTTTATTCCTACAAGCCAAGATACATATAGTATTAGTTCCTTAAACACCAATGATTCATGTGACTTTCAAGAGTGAACCTTGAAGCCATCTTTCAACTCATCAATCACGATATACACATGTTGCTCAATGAAACACATACACACACAAACACAATCGTTTTGATATCATTGAAACCAAACACCAACTAGGGGATGCAACAATCTCCCCCTTTTTGATGATGACAAAACGATGTGTGTGATAGAGTTGTTTTGCAAACATCTTATGAAAGACCAAGCATTAACATAAACATTGAGCACATACATCAATTCTCCAATTCTCCCCAAAATAACAACATCCATAAGACATTGAGCACACAAACATTCTCCCCCTTTTTGTCATCTACAAAAAGAAATGGGGTTATGTGACATGATATGAACGTGATAGGCCAAAAGATATGATACCAATATAAATACCAAGTGATGCTAATCAAAGGCCCAAAAATATGATACCAAATGTTGTTCAAATTAAAGGTCTAAAGATTTGCAATCTCAATTCTTGAAGAGTTGACCCCAAAGATATGATACCAAGGGTTGGAAGAACTCATTTTAGCATTCATGCAACATGATGTGTTCAAATGAACTATACCAATTGTTGAAAAGTATGAATTGCTTAAGATGATATCATGTATGAACTATATGCATGCGGAAAATGCCATACATGAAAATATGCACACGATGAGCTTCATATTTCAAATGCAATGAAAATACACTATGTGAATGTTAATCATGCAAGATATGAAGCTATGAACATGATGACTTCTTTCCTTCAAATGTAAGATTTATACTCAGAATTAGACCAAAGGGGAATACATGAACATGTAAGCACACAAGCACAATCGTCATGCACACAAATAGTACATATAGTAACTCCCCCTAAATGAGGTACGAGTTAAGAAAAGGGCATGTGATTCAAATTCAAGAATGTAAGACATGAAGCATAACTAAGATTTGTGTAAACACAACTAGAAGTACTACATAAACCATGAATATGAATAAATTCATAGAATACATACATCATAAAAATACCCATGTGAAATGTGATGCAATAAATAATGAGCTTCAAAATATATGGATTTTCAGATTTCTAAAGAACACTATAAGGTAATCTCCTCTCTACACTTTCACTTTAGATTCTCGACTTTCGGTAGCTTCGCACAACCCCTATTTTGTTTCTTTTAATAGACTTCACCTTTCGACGCGAGTTTCCTCATATGTCTCAATAGGGATTCCCGGCTACTTGGATTCGTCACACATATGGATTGTTATTTCTCCTTTCGACACGAGTTTCCTCCTTTATTTCAGGGGGGATTCCCGGTTACTCAGATCCACATACCACTTATTGAATTTTTGTGGGGTAGGCAGCTTTTTTCATCACGATTACTCTTTAATGTCCATGTAAAGATTCAAGTTCCCTTTAAAGTGTTGGAAGGAATTTCTTAAATCATTATCAATGAAAGTCATTAAATTCATTATGTGCAAGAGTGTGGGGGTAAATTTTTGTTTTGCATGTATAAAATAAATTTGACAAGACACGGCTATGACTCCCCCTAAATGTATGCACGATCGGAAATAAATCCTCCCCCTTAATATATGACATGTATCACATATGAATAAAATCATTGCATTATTATTTATCAAAGAGGTGAGGTCTTAGAATTTTCCAAGAAAGTGTTTCATAAACTAAATACATACATGCATGCAAGGGTTCATGGAAGCATTCATGTAAGCATTCATGAATCAAGGTATGCATGAGACTCATATTCACAATGATATGCAAGGATCTATGAATGATATGCAAATATGTCAATGCATTCTTTTTATGCATGTTTTCAGTTTTTGCAATGACTTAGCATTTAGCAGGTGAATGCATGAGATAGATTTTCAAAGAATTTGGCACTGAATCATGAGCATTTTATTTCAGATTTCATCATGAAACGCCATGTCCCTTTGAACCCAAATGTTCAACCATGATCATTCAAAGATAATATTTCATGAGACATAAGCTTCAATTTAAACATGATACACCCTGCATGTGTAAATATGCAAATAACCAAGTGTCCAACAGATTTCACACAAAATTTGGCAAATGAGCAAGATAAGTGTTTGAACATCTATTAACAAGAGTAGATTTCTAAATATGTCAAACAACTTATCAATTTAGCAAATCAATCACACATGGCAATGAGCTTTAAACTGAGCCATGATCACATTCAATATCAACTGTTGTATTTGATCAAGCAAATCCATAGTTCAGAAAATTTTGCCTTATGAAACAAGAGAATTTTTTAGATTCAATTTGAGAGATATTACAGTTCAAAGGCAGATTTGATTTTATTCAAAAACATGTTTTCTCACAAGCCAGACAGTTGAATTTTCTAAATTTTGATACTATACGGAGAACATAGGTCCGAAGAGCACCATCACGCGTAGTGGAAGTATCCAGTTGAACGTGGTCCAACCTTCTCTAACCACCATTTGATATACCAAATATTCATCCATTGAAGTGTTGGGACTGGTGTGATATATTCAGAGGGGGGTGAATGAATCTCCCCTTCAAAAATATTGCCCCAATTGAAATCTTAAAACACTCAAAGATGAGAAGTTAAAAACAGATTCAGTTCTACCAAAACTAAAAGACCGAAACTGAAATACAGTGATGTGTTTAATCAAACACAAAACATGCAATCAAATCTCTACTAAACAGAAGAAGCAGATCGGCCTAAGCGTTCATCTAGCGGAAGTAGAAAAGAACATTCAAACCACAGTGCACGAAGAGTTTTTAGGTGGTTCAGTCCGCAGACCTACATCCACCCCACACTCAACTCGATTGTGGATTCCTGCTAACTCACAGCTTGAACGGCTGGGCAACACAGCTTGCCTACATCAGCTGGGCCTCACAGCTTGCCATCCGCTGAGCATCACAGCTTGCTATCCCGCTGAGCATCACAGCTTGCTGTCCAAGGTAACCACCTTGCCTGCTGAGCATCACAGCTTGCTCTACTGACTAACAGCTTGAAGCAAAGAGTGTAAAAGAAAACAAGAAATGATAAAACACAGTGACTGAAAGATGTAAAAGATAGCAACATAAACGTGACTCCCACAGGAGCAAGTTGGTCTGGATCTGATCCAAGAGCCAACAGATAACAGATCTTCAATGAAGTCTTCTATCTTCTTCTTCACGAACTCTCTATCTCTCCTTTCACTCTCCTTTTTCTTCTTCTGCTGATCTCTCTTTCTCTTTCTCTTCTTCTAGATCGTGCAGGCTCTCTTTCGCTCAGCTTCTGCTTTTTTCAGATGGGCTCCCCTACTTCTATCACTCTGCTCACGATCACCACCCTCTTATCTTCTCTCGAAGGAGAAGCTTCTTTTTATAGCAGCAGCAGGTAGGTGGGCGTGTGTCCTCCACAATTCCCGCCCAATAGCTTAGACCACGTGGCAGTATTTCAGCATGCTGCACTACACGTGTCACGATCCTGGCTTCTTGGATCACGTGACTTTCTTAATCACTTCGAGCAGCAGTCCTGTCAGATCAGGCTTGTTATCAGTGTGAATTAATCTTATAGGAAAGAAAGGATGCATCGAGAATGTTTGATATTTTAACAGAGCCTGTACAGACTTGATGCTCAAGATGCAGTGTGCATAGAAGAGAGTATGTACAACGGGAATGATTGCATGGACATGTCATCTACGAGTGTACAGACTTTGAATGCATGTAATGCATTTTGTATATGGAGAAGTATGCACATTGAAGGTGAATGTACAGACTTGCTGGAGTGATGATGCATGAGCTTAACCACTCGTACCAGCAATGGAATGTATAGACTTTGTGCGCATGCGACAACCAATGTGCAGACTTGCTATGCCTTTAAGCATGAATGCATAATGCACAAACTGTGTGTGTGCATGTGTGGACTTTGAGTGCATGACACTGCCTTACGTATGTATGCAGAACATATGGACTTGAATGCATGGTGGCAAATGTACAAACTTTATCTTGAAAGGTGTACAGATGCATATGAAAGGAGTATGCAATGTACAGACGATGCACATATTGCCACTTAAGTGTGTACAGACTTGCTAGAATGATGCATGAACAAGACAGTAACGAATGTGCAGACTCTGCATGAAACAACCGAATGTACTGACTATGTGCATGCATGAAGAACACGGGCTGTACATACTTGATATCAAGCAGCGATGTTCCGACTTGACAGATGCAATGTACACGCAATGTACAGACTTGCTGAACTACAGCATGGACATAATAGCAAGGAATGTGCAGACTTTGTATATGTGCGAAACTCATCAATGTATAGACTATACATATGCATGAAGAGCATTGGATGTGCTGACTTGATCGAGTGAACCACCGGAGGATGTACAGACTAGCCACTAGAGAGTGTATAGACTTGAGTTGATGCAGTCTGGACAAACTCTGCACAGGCTACATACGTGATCCTATGGAATGCACAAGCCTAGACAGTTTACCATGCACAGACTTCATATGCATAATGCACATGCATTGACTTTGAATTAAAGCGACTGATGGATGCACCAATGCAGTGTATGCATATGACAGATAATGAACCGATGCAATGTATGCAGGAGAAGTAACAGTGCAGTCTATTAACCCTGCACCGATGCAAACTACACTTGTCATGCAGGAACTAGAGTTGCACCAATGCAGAGACAGACAATGCAATGAGATGAATGTGCCCACTCTCAAATCAAGCAATCAATCATGCTCATAGTACTTGCAAATATCAAAACAATTCGAATTCATAGTGACATCAATAACATTTATACTCATAGTGCTTGCTGACATCAAAACTACAGGGGCACAACAATCTCCCCCTTTTTGATGATGGCAACACTATGTGTCACTATGAGACACACAGATCCAAACTATTCTCCCCCTTTGACGTCATCAAAAATTAAGCAGCAATGAAAAGATTGATGTAACATCTCCCCCTTTGACCTCATCAGAAAGGAAATGGTTTGAGAGTGTAATGAAAGGCATGTATGAACTATGATACCCATTCTCCCCCATAGAACCATGCACAATGAGTACTGAATAAGAACTCCCCGTATCAACATGAATGTTTGACTATTCTCCCAATAAATGCAGATGACCCAAAACTCCCCCTGAAGTGCAGGAATGAACTCTGGTTATCCAATGAATCAATCTGAAATCTGCCACCACAAGAAATCCAAAGCAATAATGGTTGTGGCACCTCACATATGCATGAACAGAATAAAGCAGGTGAAAAATCCACAGAACCAGAAGTAGTTACATTAGAAGGATGGAAGATTCCAACATTGTGGAGAGGAGTACATCTCAGGAATCAATCAATTGATAATTTAAATGAAGTAAATGTAGTCAAAGGTAGTAGAGAATAGCAGCAAGCAAGGCACAAGATCTCCAACAGCTGAGTTAGCATGATGAATAAGTTGTCAGAGGTGAACCTGATCAAACAAAATAGTATGGCAGGTACTACAGTAATAAGTCCTCACAAGAAAAGACTCTCCTATCATAGGGGGTTATGAATAAACCGACATGACCTAATTGATTTAATCATGATGTATACCAAATTTGTCAATTAAATTCAATACTCATATCTGAAGGCAGGTTTTAATAAGGGTGAACCAATTAATCAAGCAATACTCAAGAACAACCACCTTCCATCTTACTCAAATGAACTCAATGACCACTTTGAGAGATACATAGTATAGAATCAAGATTAAACACACTTTAAAAGATGTGAGTTGACAGCTTTTGCAAGAAATTTTCATTTGAAGCACTTTATACTTTTCTTGAGCAATTTAAGTCAATCAACACCTTTTTACGTGAGGCACAACACGTCTCAGGTGAAGTGACCCAGTTACTCAGTGTGATAGCTGTCATTGCCTCTCAATATTGAGATCAGAGTTAGCAATAGAAATATCTTTTTACGTGAGGAGACACCTTGATTAGAGGCCAGACTCCCCAGTTACTCAACACAAATATACCATTGCTCTGTCTGGTTTTTCAATAAATTTTTACCAGAGATAACTATGTCACTTCATAACATAGGATTACTATATTTCATTCATACAGTACCCAGTTTCTCAGTTACCAAGTCATTACTCCGAATACAATTTTTCTTTATAGTCAACATTTTTCAAGGTGATGTTTAAAAACAATGCTATCTCTATGTATCTCTGCCAAAGAAGCCTAGATATCACATTTTCAGATTACAGATGATTGAGTCTAGGGTATCCAATGCACAATTGGTTAAAATTTATTAACACTTATCATTCAGATACTTTCAAGTCATTTAAATGCAAATCTGAGAATACATAAAACTTATATCAGTCTGAATCAATGGTCATTCTTAAACCTATATGATAGGAATTTCTTTTAAGAGTTCAGACTAAAACATGGTACACCACATAAGGATCTCAGATCAGTCCAACCAATGTAACTTAACAGCTCATTGTCACTAGAAAAAGAATTAGATTAATCAGACCAGCTTGAAAAGATGTGAATGTTTGATAGGTGCAAGCTGGTAAAGCAAATGATAGCAGGAGAGAAGAGCATCAAATATATGCAGAGCAGAATCAATTTCAGTAGCTGACTCTGATTACAGATAGATCAGCTATGCAAGATGAGAATAGCAGAACATTCAGGTTATCCACTAGAGAACAGTAGAGTGATTCAAATAACTAAACAAGAGGGATTCAAGAAGTGAGGAACAGATGAATCTGATAAATCTCCCCCCTGTCTAGATGCAATGAGGCTAATCATGAGCATGATTGAGCAATTCCCATTTCAGACAATTTCAATTTAGCACCAACAGAAGAGTAGATGCATCACATGATTGAGCAACATGATATACAGTCATTTCAGATTCTCAATTTTTGGATGATGAATTTTAAACAGAGTGTTCAGAATTGACCTAAAGCGTAGGATCCTGGGGTTTTCATTTTGAGTGCCTTGGTTTATTAACCCCCTTTATTCATTCCAAGGCACACCTGTAGCAAAACAATCATTTTGATCCTACAGGAACCCAAGCCGCCTTGGGTCCTGTATTAGACCTAACAGGAGTTCTAAACAGTCTTTTAGTAACATTGTCATCAAAATCCATCAAATAACAGTTAGTCATGGAATGTCCAATTCTACCATAATATCTACATGAACCAACATGTTTTCTAGTCCTATAGTGCATATCAGTAGTATGATGCCCATGAAATGTTCTATTGTTTACATGGACATTTTGTTTCTTATTCTCATTCATCCAACTTTCAGAAGATTTATGACCTGGCTCACCACAGTTGAAACATGAAAGATTCACAGGTCTTTTGGCAGAGAATTTGGAGAGTTGGTTATTACCATAGCCTCTTTGGGCATGCCAACAGTCCTTGACTGTGTGGCCATACTTCCCACACTCGTAGCACCTTAGGTGCTTGCCTCTTGAGTCATTGTAGCCTCCTGAAGACCCAAACCATCACTCAACAGCTTTATGACCACGTTTGTTACAATTATAACAAATGACGTGTTGGTTTGAGGCAGACGTATTCCTTTTGGGGTCATGATGATGATTTGTAAAAGATTTATCATGCATCATATCATCATTTTTCATTATACTGCAGTCATCCATATAATGACCATCCCTACCACAGTAGTGACGTGATGCCTGTGATTTCCTGGATGCATGATTACTAATAGATTGACTTGATGCATATGAATGAGCAAAATGGGCATGAGCAGTGTGCATTGACCCATCAAATTCAACCGAGCTAGCAGATCTTGGGACATGAACATGAGTATTCTTTTCCTTCTTTGTTTGACCCTTCTTTTTCAATTTCTATCTATTTTTTATAATTTTTGTTTATTTTTCATTTTTCTGTGCTTTGAATTGAAATGCAGATGATGAAGGTGTTTTCGGGTTTTTGTTTTATTTTGGGGATTGACATAAGGTACCAGCTACATCAGAGCTTTGCACAAAAGTGGTGTATAGCTGGTTTCTAGTAATTTCCTTAACATTAGAACTACTACTTATCCCCTTTCTTGAGTTATCATCCTCACCTTTCATGCCAGCTTTCATTTTCCTCTTGTTCTCAATAGACTTGACGTTGATTTTTCTAGATCCTGAATTTTTGTTTCCAGAGAAGCAATATGAAGTTCATAACTAGCTATCTCCTGCTCACTGCAATTGACGCATTCACTTAGAACTTTATTTACAGTTTTATACTTCTCAATTTCTTGTTCTAAGTTGCTCAACTTTTCTGACTCTTCATCACAGACATTTTTTCCCTTTTTTATTGCGAGAAGTTTTTCAGATAAGCCAGCGTTTACCCACTTCAATTTTTCAACTTCAGCTCTTAGTTCAGTATTTTCCTCCTCAAATTTTTGTGCTTGAACTTCCTTACTAACAAATCTTTCCTTTTCAACAGTCAGAAGCCTCTGTGAAATAACTGTATTTATGACCATGAGCTTCTTGTTTTGTTCTCTCAGTTCTTTGTTTTCTTCAGTCAGCTTTTTGACTTCTTCATTATAATTTTCTCTTCCAGACATCAGCTCCAGCTTTTCAATTAGTTCCTCTTCTCTTTCTTCCACTTTAATTTTCTCAGCAAGCAGATTTCTGTGATCCTCTTTAAACAAGGCAATTTGTTTATTCAGCCATTCATTCTCACTATAAAGATCTTCATTGCGTTCTTTTAAAACCTCGCACTTACTGCAGCTTGTTTTAAGAGAGGAATCATGCACACCTTCCTTGTTGACGTTCTTTATTTTAGCTTCAAGATTTTCATTCTTCCTCTGAATTTCTACATTCTCAGCTTTCAATTTCTTCAGATCAAACTTAATCCTTTCCAACTCTTCCAGGTTTATCAAATGTTTATTAGTTTTCAGTTTCAGCTGACTTTCTAATTTGGAGATTTTATTGATACCTTCTTGGTTTTCCTTTTTCAACAGGCACATTTGTTTCATATTCAAGTGAGACTCAGATAGACATTCATCATATAATTCATTAATCTTCAAGCACTTTTCACATGATGAATTAGAATCATTTTGACAAGTTTTCTTTTTCATCTTCTTATATTGTTTCTTAAGCAATCATAAGACTCTAGCAATTCATTGTATGCAGTAATCCAATCATCCAAGGAATAATCTTCAAATAATTTTACCTGATCATCGTCATGTTCTTCATCTTGATTGCTACTTTGTTCACTCCCTTGAGCCATCATGCTTTGATCATCATCTCTGCCGTAGGCAGTCTTTAATTTATCCATGATCTCCTTCCCAGAGACACACCTATAAACAAAAGAGAATTTATCAATATTGACCGCTCCTCTCAAAATTATAAGAACTGTGATGTTATCACGGTTCTTTGATCTGTCCTCACTTGACCACTTGGTCTGATTGTGAGGTAACTCATGTGGGCCTCTTGATACAAGAGTCCACAGACTAGGATCAATGGAATTCAGGTGTACCCGGAGGCCGCCCATCCAGTTACTGAAGTTAGACCCATCGTAGACAGTAGGATAATCCATGGATGCAGATCAACAAGAAAGCTCGAACCGAATGCACAGAGTAGTAGAGCAATGAACGCAAGATAGTAGAGGCAATAATGCACCAAAAGTAGCAGGATCCTCTGCAGATCGTTGGATCTGAATGCACAGAGACCCGCTCAGATACCAATTGTTGGGACTAGTGCGATATATTCAGAGGGGGGTGAATGAATCTCCCCTTCAAAAATATTACCCCGAATGAAAGCTTAGAACACTCAGAGATGAGAAGTTAAAAACAGATTCAGTTCTACCAAAACTGAAAGACCGAAACTGAAATACAGTGATGTGTTTAATCAAACACAAAAGATGCAATCAAATCTCTACTAAACAGAAGAAGCAGATCGGCCTAAGCGTTCATCTAGCGGAAGCAGAAAAGAACATTCAAAGCACAGTGCACGAAGAGTTTTTAGGTGGTTCAGTCCACAGACCTACGTCCACCCCACACTCAACTCGAGTGTGGATTCCTGCTGACTCACAGCTTGAACAGCTGGGCAACACAGTTTGCCTACATCAGCTAGGCCTCACAGCTTGCCATCCGCTGAGCATCACAGCTTGCTATCCCGCTGAGCATCACAGCTTGCTGTCCAAGGTAACCACCTTGCCTGCTGAGCATCACAGCTTGCTCTGCTAACTAACAGCTTGAAGCAAAGAGTGTAAAAGAAAATAAGAAATGATAAAACACAGCGACTGAAAGCTGTAAAAGATAGCAACATAAACGTGACTCCCACAAGAGCAAGTTGGTCTAGATATGATCCAAGAGCCAACAGATAACAGATCTTCAGTGAAGTCTTCTATCTTCTTCTTCACGAACTCTCTATCTCTCCTTTCACTCTCCTTTTTCTTCTTCTGTTGATCTCTCTTTCTCTTTTTCTTTCTCTTTCTCTTCTTCTGGATCGTGTAGGCTCTCTCTCTCTACTTCTACTTTTTTCAGATGGGCTCCCCTACTTCTATCACTCTGCTCACGATCACCACCCTCTTATCTTCTCTCGAAGGAGAAGCTTCTTTTTATAGCAGCAGCAGGTAGGTGGGCGTGTGTCCTCCACAATTCCCGCCCAATAGCTTAGACCACGTGGCAGCATTTCAGCCTGCTGCACTACACGTGTCACGATCCTGGCTTCTTGGATCACGTGCCTTTCTTAATCACTTCGAGCAGCAGTCCTGTCAGATCAGGCTTGTTATCAGTGTGAATTAATCTGATAGGAAAGAAAGGATGCATCGAGAATGTTTGATATTTTAACAGAGCCTGTACAGACTTGATGCTCAAGATGCAGTGTGCATAGAAGAGAATATGTACAACGGGAATGAATGCATGGACATGTCATCCATGAGTGTACAGACTTTGAATGCATGTAATGCATTTTGTATATGGAGAAGTATGCACATTGAAGGTGAATGTACAGACTTGCTGGAGTGATGATGCATGAGCTTAACCACTCGTACCAGCAATGGAATGTATAGACTTTGTGCGCATGCGACAACCAATGTGCAGACTTGCTATGCCTTTAAGCATGAATGCATAATGCACAAACTGTGTGTGTGCATGTGTGGACTTTGAGTGCATGACACTGCCTTACGTATGTATGCAGAACATATGGACTTGAATGCATGGTGGCAAATGTACAAACTTTGTCTTGAAAGGTGTACAGATGCATATGAAAGGAGTATGCAATGTACAGACGATGCACATATTGCCACTTAAGTGTGTACAGACTTGCTAGAATGATGCATGAACAAGACAGTAACGAATGTGCAGACTCTGCATGAAACAACAGAATGTACTGACTATGTGCATGCATGAAGAGCACGGGCTGTACATACTTGATATCAAGCAGCGATGTTCCGACATGACAGATGCAATGTACACGCAATGTACAGACTTGCTGAACTACAGCATGGACATAATAGCAAGGAATGTGCAGACTTTGTATATGTGCGAAACTCATCAATGTATAGACTATACATATGCATGAAGAGCACTGGCTGTGCTGACTTGATCGAGTGAACCACCGGAGGATGAACAGACTAGCCACTAGAGAGTGTATAGACTTGAGTTGATGCAGTCTGGACAAACTCTGCACAGGCTACATACGTGATCCTATGGAATGCACAAGCCTAGACAGTTTACCATGCAGAAACTTCATATGCATAATGCACACGCATCGACTTTGAATTAAGGCAACTGATGGATGCACCAATGCAGTGTATGCATATGACAGATAATGAACCGATGTAATGTATGCAGGAGAACTAACAGTGCAGTCTATTAACCCTGCACCGATGCAAACTACAGTTGTCATGCAGGAACTAGAATTGCACCAATGCAGAGACAGACAATGCAATGAGATGAATGTGTCCACTCTCAAATCAAGCAATCAATCATGCTCATAGTATATATCAATCATGCTCATAGTACTTGCAGATATCAAAACAATTCGAATTCATAGTGACATCAATAACATTTATACTCATAGTGCTTGCTGACATCAAAACCATAGGGGCACAACATGAAGACATGTATGGCTTGTGAAGACTTTAGAGCATAACATGAGAACACACCAAAATGTCATCCCAAAACATCAAAACCATCAAATGTGACAATGAAAGAGCAAAGTCAGGGTTTTACCAAGTGAGTGTGCCTTGTTCCTTTTTATTAGAACCCCTTTCATTCTTTATTTACCTAAAGGCACACTTGCATCAAAGCCAATTCATTCAATGGATTTGGGCACCCAAGCCTTCTTGGGTCCCTGGAGGTTAGTAGCATTCTTTCCAAGCACATCTTTCTTCCATTTCATCGCCTTCATGTCATCATCTTCTATGATCCTGCAATCCTCAAGTACATGTCCATAATTTCCACAATAGTAGCAATGAGGAGGAGCAGTTTTAGCAAGGGCCTTTCTTTTGGGAGCAAAAGTATTTTCAAAAGTATTCCATCTCCTATTTCTAAAAGATCTAGATTTAACAGAATTAAACCTAACATTCATCCTAGAAGCATGGAAATACTCAGTTTTCAAAAACTAACATTCTTTCACGACATGACAGTATTTCCCACAATGAAAGCAACAAGAAGATGTGGGTCTACGGAATGGCTTTCCATTGTTTGCATGAGTGTTCGTGAATGAATTTTTCTTATGGGAAGCAAATCTTTTAGCATGGGAAGCATGTTTATTTCTAAATTTTCTTTGAAAGTTAAACTTAGCATTCATGGCATGAAAATCATCATTTTACTTCACAAAATAATTGTCAATAACATGGCCAAGTTTGTGACAATAAGAATAAGAAATATTCCTTTTTCTCTTGAAAACTTTTTGTTCAACTTTCAGCTTTGAAAAATAATTTTTCATCGTGTGGCCTAGCTTACCACAATGAAAGTAAGAAATATTTCTTTGTGATTTAAAAACATTTTCCCCTTTGCATGCAAACTTGTCATCCTCTTTCATGACAACACAATCATCAATCTCATGTCCAAATCCACCACAATAGAAATATTAAACATTAGACTTCGATTTTTCAAATCTATTTGGCATGGTTGGTTTGACATTTTTCTTTTTCGTGAAATCATTTTCAGACATTTTTGTTTGTGCAATTGGAGGTGGTGCCTTAGAAGTGCTCGGAATATCGGATGCATAAACAAATGAAGTTTTCAATTTGGATTCAAAATACTTTTTGTTGACCGGGGTGTATCCAAGACCTTCTTTTTGAAAGTTCACCTTAACACCCAACATTTTGTTCAAATTTTCTTTTTTTTCACAAATCTAGACAAATCATCTTTTAAGCTTTGCACTTCTTTCTCTAAAGCAGAAACATACAATTTGGCACTCGTGATTTCTTCTTCGCATGCACAAACTTTCTCATTCAACAAGCAATTCATAAATTTGAAGTTTTTATTTTCTTCCTTGAGTTCTTTATTTTCAACATTTATAGAATGTAATTTTTCAGTCAATTTCTCAAGGACTTTCTCAGTTTCAGCAAGTTTTGAAATCCTAGCAAGCATTTGTTCATTTTCATATTTCAACAACATGTTTTCTTTTTCGAATTTATCAAGACTTTTCAAGCTACCTTCAAGCAGAGAAATTTGAATTTGTATGGCACCATTTTTCCTTTTAAGTTCCTCATTCTCATTCATGATGCTCTTGCTATCAATTTCAGAATCAAACAATTTTTCAAATATTTTATCATCATCAGACAATGAAGCTAGCTTGATCTTAAGAGACTCTTCATTTTTCTCAAGCATGAAAATTTGAGACAACAAGAATTTATTTTGTTCCCGTAATTCATCACATTCATGTTCAATTTGAAGAGATGTATTATATTTTCTGGTCATTTTGACATCTTCATTCAAGCAAGAGTTCTCATTTGAAAGTAATTCAACTTTGGATTCAAGAGATTCATTTTGATCTTTTAGATTTTCAATTTTCTTTTCCAAGGTTTTACAATTTTCACATGATAAGTTAGCATGCACATTTTCACATGAAGCAGAGGAGTTCACAACATCTTCAATTTTCTTTGTCAGTTTCTTATTTTCAGATTTGACCTTTTTATATCTACCTAACAATTCATCATAAAGCTCCATTAGCTCTTCAAATGAAATTTCCTCACCTTCGGATCCTACCTCCGAGCTTTCTTTGATTTCTTCATCATTGGCCATGAAGCTTGAGCCGACTTGTGAAGTCTTTTCATTGGCTTCATACTTTGCCAGTTGATCCCACAAATCTCTTGCTGACCTGTACGAAGAAATTTGAGATAGAACATTAGATTCTACACAATTCCTTAAAACATTCAAAGCATGAAGATTAATTTTATTTTTCTTTACATGCTTGTCATTCCACTTAGCTTCATTTGATGGGAGTTTATGTGGGCCGTTACATATGACTTCCCAAGTTTCAAGTTCATTCAAGCAAAGATAAGCACACATGCTATTTCTCCAAGAAATGTAGGTGTTACCATTATAACATGGAAGAAGAATAAAGCTAGACATGTTGCTAAATGAAACTCGCCGAGGGATCTCTCTATAGGTCGTGAGACCTCAAGAAAATAGAGCTGTGGCTCTGAAACCAATTGTTGTCCCTGGATAGGCGAGTAGATAAAAAGGGGGGGTTGAATTGTCTTCCACGATCGATGGTAAATTAAAAATCTAACTAAGAGGAATTAACAACTTTGAGCGAGATTGAAGAAATTAGACTAAGCAAGGTAAACTTAGTTCTCTCAATCTCAATGTTCACACACGAACATTCAACCAATATAAACAATTAAACATGCATCCACAAAAGCAAACCACAAAACACAGGATTTTTAAGGTGGTTCGGGACCACGACGGGCTCCCTACGTCCACCCCTCACCAAACTCGGTGAGGCTTCACTCGGGGATGTTAGGGTGCTTGGCCCGGATACAGAGGGGGGGTGAATGAATCCTTCTACGAATAATGGATTAAATTTAAAAACCGGATGCTAGATAAGGAAACAGAATGGAACCAATTCTATTCAACTCAAATACAATCACATTGAGCGCACCTATTCAAGCATCTAGCGGAAGCAAACCAGACAATCAAGCCACTGCTCAATAGATTTTTAGGTGGTTCGGTCCTTCAGACCTACATCCACCCCTCACTCCCAACCGGAGTGAGGCTTCACTAGCGAACGCTAGAACCAAGCAGACTCAGTCTGCAAACAGTTGCTGCCACACAGCTTGACCAGGGGAACAACCTCCCCTCTTCCTCCAAACCGGAGGGAACCTCTGGACTTGAATCCACAAGCCCAGAACCTGAGACAAGTCTCCCTTCCTCCAAGCCGGAGGGAACCCACAAGTAGCTCCCAGCTACTTGCAACTGGAGATCAGATCTCCCTTCCTCCTAACTGGAGGGAACACAACCTCAGACCAGAGGATCGGAAAGCACAACAAACCAGAAAACAAAGGAAAAAATAATAAACGAAAATAACTTCAGCAAACAGAAGCTGAAACACAAAATGCACAATTTGGCTCCTAACAGAGCTGACTGGCCTGGATCTGATCCACGGTCCAGTGAAGACAGATCTTCAGGTAAACTTCTTTCTTCTTCTCCACGAGCTCTCTCACTCACTCTCTATCTCTCTTTCTTTCTCTTACACTCTCTTCCTCTTTCACACGAGCACTATCTCTCTCTCTCACTTTTTCTTCTTCTGCTGGATCGAGCTCTCTGTAACACTGCCTTTTCTTTCTTGGCTCAGATCAACCTTCATCGGTGGGCGAAGGTTTCTATTTATAGCGGCAGCAGATGGATAGGGCACTAAACGCGTGTGCCTCCCACGCTCGATCCAGAACCTTCCTGCCACGTGCCCTTTTTGTATTTGTTCCTTCAGTATCGGATCATGTGCACCCAGACACTGATGAATGTTCTTCGTCGGACCTGCAACGAGATAAGAACCATTAATATTGAGTGCCATAAGAGCTAGAACTGCATGAGGTTAGTGGACACGACAAAAAGATACACAAAACAGAGAACGACACGGGATACAGTGGTGACACAATGAACATTACTAAGAGAACGTTACGAGGTAGACAGAAAAACAACGCGAAGACGCGAAGACAAGAACAGAAACCAACACTAAGTATGGTTTCAACACAAGAGAGACACGAGGACTAGGAAGAGTAAAAATGACACGAAGACACAACAAGACAAATGACACGAAAGTGAAACAGGAAGCAACACGAGGTGCTGCGATGTCCTGTACGCAATGGAACAAAAACGACATGAAGAGATGAAAAAACGACACGAGGTGAAGACAACACGAAGATGAAACAGTAATCGACACGGGTTGAAAACAACACGAAGTCGAAACAGTAATCGACACGGGTTGGAAACAACACGAAGTCAAAACAGTAATTGACACAGGTTGAAAACAACACGAAGTCGAAACAGTAATCGACACGGGTTGAAAAACAACACCAAGATGAAGTACAAGAATTGACATGGAGTTGAAAACAACACGAAGATGAAATACAAGAATTGACATGAAGTTGTAAAACAACACGAAGATGAAATACAAGAATTGACACGAAGTTGTAAGACAACACGAAGATAGAACAGTGATTTGACACGAACTCAAAATGACAAGAGGTGAAACGACACAAAGTCGAGAACAGAAATCAACACGAAGTGTGATTTCAACATAAGAAAGACACGGACTGACAACGACACGAAGTAAGATTAGAACAGTACGAGGTGAAAAACAATCGCGAGGACAACACGTGCTGAATCAGAAACCGACACGAAGTGGCTGCAAACAAGCAAGACACGAGGTCTTCGTAAAGCAACAGGAAGTGTGGTCAAAGCGAGAACGACACGAGGTCTAATGAGAAAGACCAACACGAAGATGGTGAAAACAGTACGAAGTAAAGATCAATGACACGACGTGTCACTGAATCAAAACAAACACTACAGAGAAAAACGACACGCAATGTAGAGGAGACAACACAGACGCACGACCTGAAGGACAGTAAACATAAACAACACGCGGTAAGAGAAGACGATACGGCGTGTTGGAAATACAAACAGTACTTAAACTAAAGCGACACGAAGACAAACAGTTCAACACGAGGTGTTATACACAAACATGATGAAGTGCCAACCAACACGAAGACAGTCCTTGTAAATACCTGAAGTGAAGACATATTTCTGAACATTACAAAGACTTATAGTGTTGTCATCATCAAAACATGTAAGGATTCAACAATACTCAACAATCTCCCCCTTTTTGATGGATGGCAACACTATGAGTCTTGAGTCTTTGCAGAGAAAGAGAAAACACTAAATAGCCATTCTCAATGAAAAACACATTAAACATTCTCAACGAGCCTGATTTCTCCCCCTTTGACACCATCAAAAAAATGAAACAATAAGAATGCAAATGATATGAGTTTTAATTAATAAGTCCAAGAGTGTGATAGAAAAAGCCTCAAAATGGTCACAAAGATACAGAGCATAGTCTGTTCAAGAAAAATATCTGGCTTGTCTGCTAGAAGGGCCACGTGGCCTGCCATGAGGTGGTCTCCCCCTTGGAGAAGCAGAAGTATGTTCTTGAGGTGGAGTTCTGCTGGAAGAAGCTTGACCAGGTGCTGAACCCAAGATAGACTGAAATTCCTTTAGGTCATTTGACAGTTCAGCTAGCCAATATACCACAGAGCTTCTGACCTGTGCCACTTCAGAAATGATGTCTTCTTGGCGAACATTGACAGTTTCATATCTGTCAGTCAGAAGTGTCATTTCTGTTAAGAAGGCGGCCAATTTATCATAGACCTGCTGAATACCTGGACCTAGGACACTGGATGACTTCTTCAAAATTTCTAAAGATGTTCTGATCTCATAGCAGTGATCTATAATGGTGGAAGACATTTTGAAGGAAGAGATTTGAACATCTTGCAACTCACTCAGTGCTTTAGCTATCTTTGAACACACCTCCTGCAACCCTTGCATCAGGGATCTGTTGGCATCATCTGAAGCCTTTTTGTTGAGAAGGAATCGTTTCCATTCAGTGAGGAGGGAAATCTCGAGCTTCAGTAGCCTGGAATGTACCTGATTTATGTTGAGGGTGACATATGTGAGCAGGTCATCTAATTTCTTATCTTGCTTGTGCATCTGCTGAGTCAGGTTTATGAGAAGCTCTTCAATGTTGGGCGCCCGAGCAGATTCAATGTTGGGTGCCTGTGCAGATAAGAGTCTAGGTGGACCTAGAGGTGTACCAAGAAATTCACTGCCAGGTGCAGTTCTCTCAGCTGCTTCCTCTTGTACTGGCATTTGACTGCTCTCAGCTGGGACCTGAACTTCATCTTCAGCTTGAGTTTCTTTCTGAGGGAATATATCTTCAGGTTCCTCTTCTTCACTTGAAGATTCTGTATCTAGTTCTATGACAGGAACCTTTTCTCTATCTTCCATGAGTTCCTGATCTGCAGGGCTGCCAACTAAGGCCTGCTCAAGACTTTCAGATACGACCAAGTTGGTAGCCTCTTCCAAGCTTCGCTCAACAGTTTCTCTTAAAATTTCATTAACAAAAGCAGCAAGATCTTGATCAGTACTGTCTTGCTCTTTAGCTGGCTGTTCTTCAGGCACTATTACCTCTTCAGATGTCTTCCCAAAAGAATCAAATAGCCCAGCAATAGTTGCATCTAGATCTGTCTGAATGCTTTCGTCAGACAATCTGATGTCCTCAGATGCAGCCTCAACTAGCCTCTGAAAGGAGAAGGATACTTCGGTGGGTGCAGCTGGCAAGGTGGACTCTGGTTGTTCAGCTGGTGTTTCCTGATGATCAATCTCAGAAACTAATTGCTTACCAGTTGGGGCTAAGACTTGAAATTCTTCCAAATGCTCCCCCTGAGTTTGTGATTCCCTGGCCTTTTGGACCTTAACTTGCCCCACCATAGAAGAGTCCTCTAAGCCCAAAAACACTGAAACAAAATTCATATTAAAAATGTTTCGGGCCTTAACTTCTGATGCGGCCTCTCCATCCAAGCAAATCTCAGAATGCTTGAAGATGTCTGTCATATGGGCGGCATAGGGAAGATGTCTCTTGGATCCAATGCATCTCTTCATGACATTAAAAATGATCTCTGGCAGACATATCTTCACATTTTGAATCAGACAAAATAGTAGAAATCTCTGCGTGTCTGTAATTCTTCCTCTAGCCCCAGTCTGTGGGGTGATAATGGAAGCAATGACGTTCTGAAGGAGCTTGTGAAGAGGAGGAAATGACGATGTCTGATAAGCTTTTAGCTTCAACTGCCCCTTATCATGAATGTTACTGGGTTTACCAGTAATGACAGAGAAAGCTTCATGGAGACTGTATCGAAAGCTTCCCTCTACCTCCCCTTTATCTGGAATACCGAGAGCTTTGTGAAGGGAGTCACATGTAACAGTTATCTCGACCCCTTTAACAGATGATAACAAGGTAGACTTGTCTCGGCTCAAGGACAAGTTATTGTAAAATTCCATTACCGGCCTAGGGTAATAGACACGGTGATTTTCTAAGAAATTTCTCCACTCCTGAAACTCAAAGATTTTCAACAATTCTGGAAACTTCGAGACCAAGGTTTCATCTCCGAAATCTATTATTCTAGGAGGAATGATTTTCCCACTTTCTAAGAACACGGTAGACTGAGAAAACCTGGTACCTTGTTCTGAAGAGACTTCCGCAGCAGGTTCTGGCTCAAGACATCTCTGTTGCTTAGATGAAGGCTCTTCAACTATTTCTTTTCCCTTCCTCTTTCTTTCACCTGGAGCTGCTGACCTTTGCTGATCCATCTGCCGGAACTTCCAGAGTATCAACTCTCTCTTGCAGGCTGCTATTGGAAGTGAAGCTAGACTTAAGAAAGGAATAGACCTCTGTGGGGGAAGAAAGTGAGCGGGAAGAGATGGAGATGGGTTTGAAGAAGACGCTCAAGGTAGAGCAGCACGAGGATGAATAGGAAGCGGCAAGGGGAAATAAGGGTTTGAGGTGGAAGGCGTGAGAAACAAGAAGGGTTTTGTCGGGTAGCTTTTTACTCATATCAACTTTTTCTGTAAATACCCAAAATACCCTTAGTCCTGATGTAACGCAACTACAGCATGTTAAAGTTAGCCCTTCAATATGTGGACGGGTTATATTCTTCCAAAAACCAAGGTCAGTTAACTCAAGATATTAAATCAGCATAATCACAAAATTAGCTGTTAAAGTTGCTTAACCTAGAGAGAGACACGATTAAATTGCTCCTTATATTTGTCAAGCAACGAAATAACACATCAAAGTCAAGCAGATTTCATTTCTTCATTTAATGGACGAGAAGGCATACAGGGTCAACCAATTTGTTGAACACAAGGTAGAATAGTCCCTTTTTACACAAGGAGACATGTTTATTAGACACCAGAAACCCTGGTTACTCAGGACGGACTACCTTTATGCCAATGATATATTTTTTTCTTTTGAGGACTTTCCCCTTTTTTTTTTTTTAACATTTCTATACAGAGATAGCTAGTTGTATCATGACAGAAACTCTGGACTTCTTTGATCAAGAGTGTCTATTTCTCCACAAAAGCCATTGCTCTGCCACAAAGAATGGAGTATTCCCTGGAGGCACTTCTCATGATTTTAGACAAAAACAGAAATCTTACTTAACACAATTTTATCTCAGAGCTCTCTTTACATAAGTTTCAGTTAAGTCGAGATCCTCAATAAGTTTTTTTCATTTAACAGAAAGTTTTATAATATGTTGACCAACACTTGAGAAGATAACTTAGAAGGATCAAGGACCAAATATAACCCCCAAACATTGAAGTTCTTTATTAACAGGTGTAAATTGTTACACTAGATATTGGGTGGTTTAAGGTATACAGATCATATCTGATAAGAGCAAGAAGACTGCACCCACAATTTCTTCGAGAGAGAATCTGAACCAAGAGTGATAGGTGAGAGATAAGGAGGTGGCTGATCGAATAGAGAGAGATGAGATGAGATGAGCAGCACTCCTATCAGCAAGCCAACAAGTGAGAGATCACTCAAGACATTAGGCACTAAGGACATATCCAAATATAGTATTTTTGAAGTAGTTCAGTCTCACATCCAGAGAAACTCTTGGGCAACAGACTGCAACCTCTTGAGATGACTGATCTTAAAACCACATTAGCTGCATCGGCTGACAAAGATCTTCAGAAACCAAATAGCCTGACAAGCTCCTCTTCAGCCCACTCAAGGATAACTCACACACGACTCTTGGAAGTGTTAATTATTTAAAGAATGCAGTGTTTGCCACGAAAATTAAACAAGTGTGTTTATGAGTTATGCATAAACAGACTCCCCTGATCAGCAGAATGACTTATGGTACTAGGCGGAGCATTTGGTCTAAGAGACCACCTCACACATAGTAAGAACCTCCTGACAGATTTCTCTGTCTTTTGGTAGCTTACCATTTGATATACCAAAGAGGTCATGGATAACAGGGTAACCTCAACAGTCCTATAAGCAATTCAGATTTCCAAAGAAATAGCAAGATATGCAAGAATGCATCAAACCAGATATGCAGTAAGTTTCAAAATGGGACATGTAGAGAGATTACCTGAAAATTGTGAGAATGGGGTTTTCATTCTTGAGTGCCTTGGATCATTTCCCCTTTTATTCCAGTCCCAAGGCACACCTGCAAAACAAAGTTTATTTTGCGCAAACAGGTACCCAGGAAGTCTTGGGTCCTGTCCTGACATTATCACTCCTAGCAGGTTTTCTTAGCACATTTTTAACTTGATAGCAAGGAGCAGTAGTTTTCAGATCTGGGTTATGCACATTATTATGAGCATGAATTGTATGTGCATTAGCATGGAAATTTCTGTTATTTGCATTACCAAACTGTTTTCCATAATCAACACATTCAAAGTTTTTCTTTTTGAAAACCACTTTGTTCTTTCTAAGAGCATTTGTACTAGCAGGAAATCTATACTTTCCAGAACTGAAATTTTTCCTTTGAGCATGCCAACAATCAATGGCCCTGTGGCCATACTTTCCACATTCAAAGCATGAGATAGAATTTCTTTTAAAAGAACCTGACCAGCATTCAGAGACCTTGTGACCAATTTTGTTGCAATTAAAACATATAATGTGCTGGTTCTTGTTATAGACATGCTGATTTGCAGAGTGTTTTGTATGATATGAGCATGATTTTTCCTTACTACTTGCAAACCAACAATGAGTAGTAGTGTGTCCTACTTTATCACAATTAGAACATTTGACATTCCTTTTCTGACCAGACACAGATTTTCTAGCATGCTTGTTGTCATCTTTTTCCATCACAAAACAGTTACTCATAAGATGTCCATACTTACCACAATAATGACATGAGCCACTTGATTTCTTTAAAACATGGCATTTATCTGATGAGTTCTTAGCATGCAGATTGTTCCTTTGAATTTTTGATGTTTTATGATTTTTATTTTGTTTTTCTGTTTTCTTAGCCTTGTACTGAGGTGGAGATGAGATAGAAGGCTTTTCCTGTTCAGAGGATTTGACAAAGACAGTTTTCAGGTTGGCTCCATCAACCTTCCTCATGACTGGACTGTAACCCAGTCCTTCCTTGTTAAAGTTAATCTTTGTTCCCAGTATTTTCTGAACAATGGGCTGTTTGTCTTTTGATGTAGTGGCTACATTTGAAGTATTTACAAAGGATGTCATTACTTTGTTCTGCAAGGCCTTCTTATTGAGATTATTGTAGCCCAACCCTTCCTTTTTGACATTGACTTTTACACCTAGCAGCTTGTCTAGGTTTTTCTGCCCATCAACAAATTTAGACAAGGAAGCTTTCAAATCCTGAATTTCATTTTCAAGAGATGCAATGTGTATTTCATAACTAGTGATCTCTTGTTCACTACAATTGACAGCTTCATTCAAAACCTTGTTAGCTGTTTTGTATTCTTCATTTTCCTTTCTTAGCTCATCTACCTCTTCAGTCTCGTTTGTACAGATAGCTTTTCCTTTTTCCAATGTGAGAAGTCTTTCAGACATGGCACTGTTTAACAGTTTTAATTTTTCAACTTCTTCTTTAAGCTTATCATTTTGAACTAGCTCATTTATTAGAAGCTGATCTTCTGAGTTAACCATGCTTTCTCTCCTAGCTTCAAACTCCCTCAATTCCTTTTGTTGTTTTTCAAAATCTTTCTGTAATTCTATGTTTACAGATTTTATGGCGTTAAATTTTTCAAACAGCAAATCATTCTCTCGTTTAAGTTTCTTTAGTTGTTCATCATTTTCCTTAGAGAGCTTTCTGAGGAAGTCATCTTCAGATTTTAAATTGTTCAGCTCAGAGTGAACACATTCAAGTTCCTTCTTCAGTTCTGCATTCTGGTTTTTATACATATGATTATCAGACAGACATGCATCATGAGATTTCTTCGTACTTGAACAATTTTTACATGGAGAGCTAGAACTATCTACCCGAATACTCTTTTTCAACTTTTTATACTGTTTTCTTAACAGTTCATGAGATTCAAATAATTCAGCATATGCATTCTCCCAATCTTCTAGAGAGAAATTCTCGAAGATATTTACCTCATCATCATCATCTTCTTTAGTTTGATTGCTGCCTTGATCGCTGGCACTTTGATTTCTTCTGTTGGCCATCATGCATCTGTCCACATCTATCTCCTGAGTTTGCTTCAGTGCATCCAAAATATCTTTAGCAGAACTGGATTCAAAGAAACATGAATGAAAAGCTCTATCAGTAGCTGCCTTCATTAAATTTATTGCTATCTGATTTTCTTCATGCATGGATTTGTGACTGTCAGTCCATTTGGACTTTTTCTTAGGTAGTTCATGAGGACCATGTGAAGTTACTTTCCACAGGTCTGGATTCACAGATTTAACATAACTCTTCAAAACAGCGAACCATGCATCAAAATGCGTACCACTGAAGATCGGTGGATGGGCCATGAGAACACACAGATTAACGCACAAGAATATTGAAGCACTAAAAAGAAATAAGCACCTAATATTGCAAGATCGATCTGCAGGTCGCTGGACCTTGTAAGCAGACACCCGCTCTGATACCAACTGTTAGGGTGCTTGGCCCGGATACAGAGGGGGGGTGAATGAATCCTTCTACGAATAATGGATTAAATTTAAAAACCGGATGCTAGATAAGGAAACAGAATGGAACCAATTCTATTCAACTCAAATACAATCACATTGAGCGCACCTATTCAAGCATCTAGCGGAAGCAAACCAGACAATCAAGCCACTGCTCAATAGATTTTTAGGTGGTTCGGTCCTTCAGACCTACATCCACCCCTCACTCCCAACCGGAGTGAGGCTTCACTAGCGAACGCTAGAACCAAGCAGACTCAGTCTGCAAACAGTTGCTGCCACACAGCTTGACCAGGGGAACAACCTCCCCTCTTCCTCCAAACCGGAGGGAACCTCTGGACTTGAATCCACAAGCCCAGAACCTGAGACAAGTCTCCCTTCCTCCAAGCCGGAGGGAACCCACAAGTAGCTCCCAGCTACTTGCAACTGGAGATCAGATCTCCCTTCCTCCTAACCGGAGGGAACACGACCTCAGACCAGAGGATCGGAAAGCACAACAAACCAGAAAACAAAGGAAAAAACAATAAATGAAAATAACTTCAGCAAACAGAAGCTGAAACACAAAATGCACAATTTGGCTCCTAACAGAGCTGACTGGCCTGGATCTGATCCACGGTCCAGTGAAGACAGATCTTCAGGTAAACTTCTTTCTTCTTCTCCACGAGCTCTCTCACTCACTCTCTATCTCTCTTTCTTTCTCTTACACTCTCTTCCTCTTTCACACGAGCACTATCTCTCTCTCTCACTTTTTCTTCTTCTGCTGGATCGAGCTCTCTGTAACACTGCCTTTTCTTTCTTGGCTCAGATCAACCTTCATCGGTGGGCGAAGGTTTCTATTTATAGCGGCAGCAGATGGATAGGGCACTAAACGCGTGTGCCTCCCACGCTCGATCCAGAACCTTCCTGCCACGTGCCCTTTTTGTATTTGTTCCTTCAGTATCGGATCATGTGCACCCAGACACTGATGAATGTTCTTCGTCGGACCTGCAACGAGATAAGAACCATTAATATTGAGTGCCATAAGAGCTAGAACTGCATGAGGTTAGTGGACACGACAAAAAGATACACAAAACAGAGAACGACACGGGATACAGTGGTGACACAATGAACATTACTAAGAGAACGTTACGAGGTAGACAGAAAAACAACGCGAAGACGCGAAGACAAGAACAGAAACCAACACTAAGTATGGTTTCAACACAAGAGAGACACGAGGACTAGGAAGAGTAAAAATGACACGAAGACACAACAAGACAAATGACACGAAAGTGAAACAGGAAGCAACACGAGGTGCTGCGATGTCCTGTATGCAATGGAACAAAAACGACATGAAGAGATGAAAAAACGACACGAGGTGAAGACAACACGAAGATGAAACAGTAATCGACACGGGTTGAAAACAACACGAAGTCGAAACAGTAATCGACACGGGTTGGAAACAACACGAAGTCAAAACAGTAATTGACACAGGTTGAAAACAACACGAAGTCGAAACAGTAATCGACACGGGTTGAAAAACAACACCAAGATGAAGTACAAGAATTGACATGGAGTTGAAAACAACACGAAGATGAAATACAAGAATTGACACGAAGTTGTAAAACAACACGAAGATGAAATACAAGAATTGACACGAAGTTGTAAGACAACACGAAGACAGAACAGTGATTTGACACGAACTCAAAATGACAAGAGGTGAAACGACACAAAGTCGAGAACAGAAATCAACACGAAGTGTGATTTCAACATAAGAAAGACACGGAATGACAACGACACGAAGTAAGATTAGAACAGTACGAGGTGAAAAACAATCGCGAGGACAACACGTGCTGAATCAGAAACCGACACGAAGTGGCTGCAAACAAGCAAGACACGAGGTCTTCGTAAAGCAACAAGAAGTGTGGTCAAAGCGAGAACGACACGAGGTCTAATGAGAAAGACCAACACGAAGATGGTGAAAACAGTACGAAGTAAAGATCAATGACACGACGTGTCACTGAATCAAAACAAACACTACAGAGAAAAACGACACGCAATGTAGAGGAGACAACACAGACGCACGACCTGAAGGACAGTAAACATAAACAACACGCGGTAAGAGAAGACGATACGGCGTGTTGGAAATACAAACAGTACTTAAACTAAAGCGACACGAAGACAAACAGTTCAACACGAGGTGTTATACACAAACATGACGAAGTGCCAACCAACACGAAGACAGTCCTTGTAAATACCTGAAGTGAAGACATATTTCTGAACATTACAAAGACTTATAGTGTTGTCATCATCAAAACATGTAAGGATTCAACAATACTCAACAGGGGATAAATCCCCAACACGGAGACGACGCTCCAACACACACATGGGGATAAATCCCCACACACACACGGAGTAAAACTCCAACACACACGCGTAGGGCGACGCCTATGCAACCACACGGGAGTAAACTCCCAACCACACATGGGGAACACACCCCACAATATGCCTAAGCACACATGCGGATATGCTCCGCACCACACGACACACATGCGTCAACACAAACCACTCGGAGAACCCCTTTCTCCGAACACCCACACAAGAAATCATTTATAGGTTTGTAACAAGTTAACAAATGAATGCTCTAAGCCCAAAACATGTGCTAAAGACTAAAACAAGAAAGATTCAACAAGCACAAAGCTCCCCCTTCAATTGAATCTCCGGCTCTTCTTAGTTCGATGTCGGATGATGGCAATTTCGGCGTCCTCTTGTTCCTCTCCTCAATCCGTTTCTTTTCTTCTTCTACCACGAGCTCCAAATCTTCATGGATGTAGATGAAAACCACCTTGGAAGAGCTCCTCTTCCTTTTCTCCTTTTTCTTCTCCTACAAGAAAGACCAAATGAGCATTAGGGTTACCTCTCTCACAAATTCGTAACTCATATTTATATGCAAGGTAGAGAGCCCAAAAGACACATAAAACCCTTCCCATACATGTTAGAAACACCCTAATAACATTAGGAACCATTGGGGGGTGTTTTGGTAAAGTTTAGAAAGGTTTAGAATGGGTTTCAATCGGGTTCGTAAATCCCGTGCCGGAATGGGTCGACCCCATGGGTCGACCCCTGGACAACCAGAGGGCGGGCAAACAAAAAATAGAATCTCATTCCCCAGGGGTCGACCCATGAAGGCAGACTGCATGACATGTTCTGTCCGGCCCAAAACTTCTAAGGGTCGACCCTATGGGTCGACCCCTGCAATAGGCGTTAGAAAACCTGTTAAAACACCATTAATTCATAGGAAAATAAATGAATAAATATTAGCATAATCCCATGAAGATTAACCATGTATTTCCATCCTGAAAACATGAAAAAGCAAGAGGTTAGATGAGAATCAAAATTCATGAACCAAGCATTAACTCTTTGAACTAGTTCACATAAAAATACATCATTGAACACATTCAAGCATGTATTTGACTTCTCAATTCAACCATCAAAAACACATTCACCATATGACAAGATTTTGATATGACGAACATGAATCTCTCACTTAATCAAATAAAATGACATGGGAGCTCAATCATTCAATCACTTTCTTGAATCAACCAAATCTTCAACATCAAAATGCTTCATTACACAAGTGTTAACAATTATGTCAAATGCAAAGCATGCATAATATCATAGAACCACATTCATTCAAATGGCATTCTTGTTGATTAAAAACTAATATTCATGAAGCATTATATCACGAGAAGTATTGATATAAACAAGAGATCTTTTTGAATCATCCATATATTGAAATCACAATAACCCCATCAATAATATGCATGAACATACTTGAGCATGTGACAACCCTCAAAGGACTCATGTGAACTCATGTGAAACATGAATGAAACACATTAACATTTTGCCAAATCAAATGACCATGAATCCAAGTAATGAGGAAGCGTTATTAAAATCACATCCATCAAATTTCCAGTTTTAAGGTTGAGGATATTTCAAGCCCAAAAACCTTAAAAGGAAAATGCATGAAAGTACCCAACCAAGACTTTAAAAGTCTATTTGATGAAATGTATGAAACATAGTGGGAGTCGACATGAGGTAATGAATGAGTTAACTCCCTTTTACAAGAAGACCTTCATTGATGAACTCTTTTAAATTCCAAGCATGAGCCAAGGATTTTGTTCCTACAAGCCAAGATAGATATAGTATTAGTTCCTTAAACACCAATGATTCATATGACTTTCAAGAGTGAACCTTGAAGCCATCTTTCAACTCATCAATCACGATATACACATGTTGCTCAATGAAACACATACACCCACAAACACAATCGTTTTGATATCATTGAAACCAAACACCAACTAGGAGATGCAACATATATGAGCTTGAATCACCTTGGAAATAGATGAAGAACTCCTGCACGAAGTACTGTTCACGGCTACAATACCCTCTTCTTCTTCCCTTGGACAGCCTCCTCTAGCCTCTCTTTGATCTCACTTGATCCATTATGGTTTCTAAGCCCCTTTGTGTTATTTTTATATCTCTTTGAATGGTCCACAGATAAGCCCCAGACCAGATCCACAAATCATGGTAGATTGGATGACTTTAGGATTAAACAAATCCAAGAAAAGGGGCTGCCCACGTTGAGAAAAAGAAGTCAACAATAGTTGCATCGGGGCTTCCGGTCGACCGGAAGTAGGTGGTCGGTCGACCAAAAGTTTACAGGTGTGAAACTTTTCGTTCCTGGGAAAATCAGTCAACCAACAGTAGGGGGCGGTCGACCGGACTACTAGGCGGTCGACCAGATTTGCTGAGAGGTCGACCGCTACTGAGAATGTCTGTAGCTTGTTTGTTTATGGGAATTCCGATCGATCGGTCTATGACCGACGGTCGACCGAAATATGGGTCGTTTACAGTTTTTCTTCAATCAACCTCTTAAACCCGTTTGCAGTCCATTTCATTCTGTGGCATCAAACTCTTTAGACCTTGAGGATGTCTACTGAGTCTTTGACCTTTCCTTAACGAATGCTCAGACCTTTGGACGTTGAAGTCAAGTGTGTTCTTCATTGTGCATCGACCTTGGCTATGTGAAGTGTCGACTCTTTTGTGCCAAGTGTCGACTCTTCTTAAAGCCAGCCTGATCTTCTAATAGCTGTCCAGCCTGAAGAGTTGACTCTTATTTCTTGAAGGGATTTTCATTCTTGCTTGGGCGCGATCATTGGGCTTTCACTTTTTCCATCTCCACTCCATTCCTTGGCTTATCTGTCATGAAAAAGCATCAAGTATTTCAATCATATGAGAGTGGGAAACATCAATGACTTATAGTGTTTAGCCATTATCAAAACCATGAATGTCAAATGACCACAGGGGCACAACAAATAACTGCATTCCTACTGATGCGAATGTAAAGTATTTGGGTATTCCTCTTTGCTCAAAGTGCCTCTACTGCAAAGATCCTCATGAGGAAGATTTAAATCACTTATTTATTACTAGCGAACAAGCTGTTTATTTCTGGTCTTCAATCCGAGCCTCAGGTTTGCAAATCGGGGGTACTCAAGCCAGATCTCTGATCCTTAATTCCATGTCTCAGGTTCAGCCCAAATCCCTGTATGGTTTTTTCACTCTTGTTGTCATTAGTTTTGGTATGTGGGAATTATGGAATGCTAGAAATGCAGCGAAATATGAAGGAAGGTTTCTCTGCAGACAGAGTATTCTTCATAAAATTCTAGCGCAGGTCAAACAGACTTGTGATATTGCTAATTTAAGGGAAGGAAACCCTAGTAGGAAGAAAATTTTGGAGAACTTTGGACTTACATTTGCGGGTACTAAAAGACCGTATATTAAAATCATCAAATGGATGCCTCCCCCATGGCCTTTCCTCAAGCTCAACATCGATGGAGCTTGTAAGCGATCAGGCATTTCAGGCAGCGGTGGGGTCATTAGAGATTCTGCTGGGCATGCTATTCTTGCCTTCTCACACTTCTATGGCCATTCCAATAGCCTCATAGCTGAAGCCAGAGCACTATTAGATGGCATTAAATACCTCCATACAGTTAGTTGCTGTCCAGCACTCATAGAATGTGATTCCAAAATCATTGTGCAGATCATTAACATATAAGCACATTGTCCCTGGGCGATCCTCATTTATATCAGAGAAATATGGAATCTCCTTTCTCAATTGAATTCCATCTCTCACATTTTCAGAGAAGCAAACTGGGTTGCTGATTCTTTAGCTTCTTTAGCATGCTCCACCAAATGTAATTCTTTTTTTCCCAAAATGAGCTGCCTAGATATACTAAGGGTGCTGCTCGCCTGGATAAGCTAGGCTTGCCTAGCATTCGTCTGATGTAATAGTTATTCTTCTTATTATATTAATAAAAATCACCTACTAGTGTTGTGATGGTGGAGTGATTTCTCCTTACCTCTGGTAAGGGGTGCACTCTCCTATCTCACACTAGGAAGGGTTTTCCAAAAAAAAAAATCTTTCTTCTCAAAAAAAAATGTTAAGAATCAAAGCGTGGAGGAAACTCCACATGTTGTGTTTGCAGAAATAAATGATAAATCTGACAAGGACAGTTCTAACAGGGAAAAGAAGGAGGAAGATGGAGAATTTCTGGAATCTAAAGGAGATCATGAAGATGGTACCCAACCACAGCTCATAGAGCAAGAGACAGGTCGGTCGACCGAAATCCCTGCACATACATTGATGCCTGGTGAGTCTTCTACCAATCTGCGCACCCTAAAGGATCATCCTATGCATAACATCGTAGGTAACTTGCATGACCCCCCTAGGACCAGGTCATTTCTTAAAGATGTTCATAATGATGACCTCATTGCATTAGTCTCTCATTTTGAACCCAAAAGTATTGAAGATGCCTTGTAATATGAAAATTGGGTTAATGCCATGCATGATGAACTCAACCAATTTGAAAGAAACCAAGTTTGGGATCTGGTTCCTAGACCCTCCGACCAGCATGTCATTGGGACTAGATGGGTCTTTAAGAACAAGCATAATGAAGTTGGGGCTATCATTAGAAACAAGGCTAGGTTGGTAGCCAAGGGGTATAATTTAGAAATTGGCATTGACTTTGAAGAATCATATGCCCCCGTTACTAGACTAGAAGCCATCAGAATCCTGCTAGCTTTTGCATGCTCCATAGGCATTAAACTACATCAAATGGATGTCAAGAGTACTTTTCTGAATGGCCTGATAAAAGAGGAAGTTTTTGCAGAATAGCCCCCTTGTTTTGAGTTAATTGATTTACCTAACCATGTTTACAAATTGAACAAGGCACTATATGGACTAAAGCAGGCTCCACGAGCCTGGTATGATAGACTTTGTGCACATCTGACCGAGCAAGGCTACATCAGAGGTAAGATTGACCAAACACTCTTTACCAAGGTAATGAATGGCCACATCATCATTGTACATGTATATGTAGATGACATTGTGTTTGGTTCAACTAATTCTAACATGTGCAAGCAATTTGCTGAGCTTATGACAAGGGAATTCGAAATGTGCCTCATGGGAGAACTCTAATTTTTTCTTGGACTGCAGATCACACAGTGATGGGGGCATCAAAGGCAAATGGCTTTTATTAGTGTGTATTGGCTTGTATTAGTGTCAATGGGCTTATATTAGTGTGTTTGTTTGGGTTTTTTTTGATTTTGGCTCCTTTGTAAGGCTTTTAACAAGCCAATGGGCCACATTCCATGTAGAATACATCAATGGGTTGCATTTAGAAGAGTCCATTAAGGGGTTGTGTCATATTGGGTCATTAGGCTTCATAATGGGTCATTAAATCACTAGAGGCCCAAGTGGGCTTTTCCCGCTCATGGGCCATCTAGGTGTAAACCCCTTTTGGCCCAAGAGTCCATAGGCTAAGCATGGTTGAATGGGCTTGATTGGATGGCCTTGGACCAGCTTGGCCCAAGAGAAGCCCATGAAGGGGGCGCCCCCTTCTTTGTCTTATTAGGCAAGGTAGGTGAAGTTTGAATATAATTTGTCTTAGTTTGATTAGAATTTGTTTAATGTGTTTTGACAACATGGGGGAAATATTTTCTTCTATCCCCTTAGTGCCCCTTTCAACCCTAGATCTGAGGTCATTTTGAGTCTTTTACATTTTGTATAAATGCTTGTATTTCCACATTTTGTTTGAATTAATGAGTAGAAAAATTGTGATTGCCATGGAGCAAATTTGTGCCCCCCTCTCTCTCCCTCTGGTTCCTTCCTCCTCCTTTAAGATTTCAGGGTGTAAACCCCTTCTATCTCAGCCCCTCTACATCTAGATTCTATCTCTGGTGTCGCCGCCGCCGTTCATGCCGCCATCGAGTCGCCGCGAAGTCGCTTCCGAAGTTCTGTCCAAGATTCTATTCTGCTGGATAGAGATTCACTACGAGAATGTTAACTCCAAAATTTGACATCATCTGGAGTTGAGATTTTCAGAGTTGATTTCCCACTTGATCCCCAACCTCCAGTAAAATTCTCTCATCATTTCACCTTCATTTTATATTTTTCCATTTTCGTGTGTTTCTATCTTCCTGATCTGTCCATTTTTAGATCTGTGTAGTAGAAGCTTAGTTCTTCCCCCTTTCGACCCCCTTCTTGATTTTTGTTTGAATCCCCAAATTTATTGGAGTATCTGTCCACCATCCCCATCCTCCACAAATTTTCTTTGAATTTCAAAAGCTCTCTACTTATTTTTAGAAATTGTGTCTTTCCCCCAAATTCAGTTCTGTTTCTGCTGCCCAGATCCGACCCCGGGTCAGTATAAAATCCCCATAAAATCGAAACTTTCACCAAACCTTTCATAAGATATATCTCCATTTTCCTCTCTTCGCCCTCTACAACTTTCATGAAGGGCTCAAAAGCTGAATCGAAGGTCGACATCATGTTCAATGCCAACTCTCATAAAAACTTAGTTCTATCCTAAGTTTTTAGGTCCTGTCAACCAGCAGATTGAATATTCGACAAAGGCCATCAAAGGGAAATTCAATTTTCTTTCTCTGACCATAGATCGAACGATTTCGAGCTAGCTTTCCAACGGTACCTCTTCTGTATCGATCTGACATCGGGAGTGACCGCAGCAGCGGATTTTGTAGGGATGCACGGGTCTGAAACAGCAGTTCAGATCCGTGGGCAGTAACTCCGACGAGTGAAGATCGGAGTCGCCCGGCCTCCGACCGGTGAACCAGCGTACCGCTGCCCCAGGGAGTGCCCCTCCAGGCGTCCCCACCACAGTGGTGCCACCCCGGTCCCACACGGCCCCTCGGACCAACACATGGGTCCCACGATCGTGAGTACGTGTGCCGCCGAAGCTCCACAAGAAGTTGCCCGTCAACCCGAACCCGCTACTCCCGGGTCCCATTGTGTCACCCTTTACCTCCCTGCGTGGAGTGGGCATTCATATTCATTGGTGTAATATTTGTGTAATAATTGTTCCGGGAGTATCAGTTCGGCCGGGGTCGTCTTCCCCATGCCGAGAGCGTGGAGGTATACTCACATCTCGGCATTTACTTTATTTCGTTTATATTTCTTTATGCCGCTGCTAGAGAGCATGCTAGGATCGTAGCTCGCTTTACTTTTTATATCACTGCTGCTACGAGAGAGAGCGAGACCGTCTGTGACCCGATCCGGGCATGAATTTGTGAGTTGACCACCCTAGCTCTTTGCCGGTTTCTCAACCGCGCACGTCCGACGCTTCCCTCGTTAGGGACGATCGCGAGCTTGCTTAGAGTCTGAGGATCGCATATCCATTTGGAGTCGAGTCGCGTGTCTGTCCCGCATCAGTTTGATATCAGAGCCCAGTTGAGTCTAGGGTGTCTAAAAATAAAAAAAAAGTGTCATTTACATCTAGTCATTATCTAAGTCGGTCTAGGTTGCACTTGCATCCCATTAATTGGTATATCAAATGGTGTTGTCCGAACGTTAGGCTAGGCCTATCGGGAAAGCCACACACTTGTGCGAGTGATCTTCGGATCGATTAACTCCGCCACGTACCGAGTCTTTGTTTAAGTCTAGGTGCATCATCTTTGCCTTAGCCCGTGTCTCCTAGTCATTATGTCCATTGCATGCCCACTCGGCAAGGTACCCAATACCATCGCCCTCCACCTATGGCCAACCCACGGGATACCATCTCGGGAGACCTTCATGCCATGCACGAGGCGATCATGGCCCTCGTAGCCCGGATGGGCCAATCCGAGGCCGCCTTTAAGAGCTTCTTGGACCGCATAGATGTCCGTTTTAACGCCATGGAGGAACAGATGGAGTCATCCGACAGATCCGTCCAAGGTCTGGTCGGACGGTTGGATAGGATGTCACACATAGACCCTCCTATAGTGGCCCAAGGCCCACCCACACCTGCTCAGGCGGCTGCCCAAGGCCAAGCCATTCCCATAGCCCAGGCCCAGCCTGTCCATGTGGCCCAGGACCCACCCGCACATGCTCCTCAGCCACCACAGGCTCCTCCACCCGCCCCTCCTCGGGTCCCCGAACTACCGCGCCGTGACCTTGGTCTCGAGGACTAGGGGTCCGATAACGCCTATGAGGGGTATGGTCAACGCCATCGTGGCCTTCAGCCACAGAGAGATGAGGAGGACGATAGGGTCCTTAAGACCGTGTGAGCGGACCCTCCCATTTTTTACGGGTCTTTGGATCCGAAAGTCTATTTAGATTGGGAGTTCGGCATGGACCGATACTTCGATTGGTACGATATGTCGGAGCGTCGAAGAATCTGATTCGCTACCATGAAGCTCATGGGACAGGCATAAACCTATTGGAAGAATGTAGAGAGCCTGTTATTTCAGTGGTTAATCCCCCCGATTGATACATGGGGCGAGATGAAACTTAAGCTTCGACAAAAGTACCTTCCTCCCACGTACTGTCAGCGACTCATTGACAGGTGGCAGAGTCTTAGCCAGGGAGACCGGTCCGTCTCTGAATACATCACTGAATTTGATGAGTACTTTCTGCGATGTGGTGTCACAGAGGAGAGTACCATGCCTGTTTCCCGCTTTCGACGTGGTTTACGGCCCCACTACCAGTATGAGCTTTTCCGCCGCAATGCCAAGACGTTGGAAGAAGCATATCAGGTTACTCTCGAGTTGGAGCAATTTGAGGGAGAGTTCGAGCCTAGCCATCGGTCAGGCCCCACCCCTCTTCGTAGTACCGAGCCCCGTCACTCTTTAGTCCCACCTCAGCGGGTCCCCATGGCTCGATCTCAGGAGCCCACCCGTCAGGAGCATTTCGCTCCAAGGCCTCGCCCTCCCCCACCCCGAGATCTACCTCCATCCCAACCCCCGGCACCCATTGCCCGCCCTCAGGCACCGACACCCCCACCCCTGTTGCCCACGGCACCTACACCTCCACCCCTGTTGCCTACACCCCCTACCCATAGGGAGGATAAGGGTAAGGGCCCTCTTATCGGAGAGACCAGTAGGTCACAGGTGCAGTGTTTCCACTGTCATGGGTTTGGCCATATCGCCAACCAATGTCCCACTCATGCCACACTAGCCCTAGGGGTTGGAGAATCTTCACCTTCTGGGCTTGTGTCCGTTAGTTACGAGGCCGATCCGGAACTCATTGATGAGTACGAAGCTCTAGAGGAGACTACCGATGATCAGAATGCAGTCACTTAGTGGGGTTGATGTCACCACCACCTTAAGTCTAGGGTCATGCATGAGTCAGTATTATTTCTTCTTTGTGTGGTTTTTTTGTGTGGTTTGTTTTGTGTGGCTTGTTTGTGTGGTTTGTGGTCTGTCAGAGTCTGCATGTGTCTTGTGCAAGCTCGTTGACGTCAGTCCCTTAAGAGGCGAGTGGACTTGCTTGAGGCGAGTATGGGATCAGCTCTACATCTATGCCTCGGATCTAATCACCTACAGAGACCCAACGTTGATTCCTAGTGAGTCTTCGAGCCACCTCCTTCCCCTTGAGAGTGACCCCATCCCGGAGTGTTCCACCACTAGCCTCTTCCCGTAGCAGCATGCGCATATCGAGTATATACGGAATGAGTAGGTGACGATCACTTGGAGTGGAGCGTACCCGCGCTACTTGGTATGGTGACAGATTCGCCGGAGCTACTCGAGCAGCAGCACCCCTTACTCGACGGGGTTGAGTTCCTCCCACCCGGGGAGAATTGATGGGGGCATCAAAGGCAAATGGCTTGTATTAGTGTGTATTAGCTTGTATTAGTGTCAATGGGCTTGTATTAGTGTGTTCATTTGGTTTTTTTTTTTATTTTGGCTCCTTTGTAAGGCTTTTAACAAGCCAATGGGCCACATTCCATGTAGAATACATCAATGGGTTGCATTTAGAAGAGTCCATTAAGGGGTTGTGTCATATTGGGTCATTAGGCTTCATAATGGGTCATTAAATCACTTAAGGCCCAAGTGGGCTTTTCCCTCTCATGGACCATCTAGGTGGGAGAGTCCATAGGCTAAGCATGGTTGAATGGGCTTGATTGGATGGCCTTGGACCAGCTTGGCCCAAGAGATGCCCATGAAGGGGGCGCCCCCTTCTTTGTCTTATTAGGCAAGGTAGGTGAAGTTTGAATAGAATTTGTATAAGTTTGATTAGAATTTGTTTAATGTGTTTTGACAACATGGGAGAAATATTTTCTTCTATCCCCTTAGTGCACCTTTCAACCCTAGATCTGAGGTCATTTTGAGTCTTTTACATTTTGTATAAATGCTTGTATTTCCACATTTTGTTGGAATTAATGAGTAGAAAAAATTATGATTGCCTTGGAGCAAATTTGTGCCCCCCTCTCTCTCCCTCTGGTTCCTTCCTCCTCCTTCAAGATTTCAGGGTGTAAACCCCTTCTATCTAAGCCCCTCTACATCTATATTCTATCTCTGGTTCCGCCGTCGCCGTTCGTGCCGCCATCGAGCAGCCGCGAAGCCACTTCCGAAGTTCTCTCCAAGGTTCTGTTCTGCTGGATAGAGGTTCACTACGAGAATTTTAACTCCCAACTCTGACATCATCTGGAGTTCAAATTTTCAGGGTTGGTTTCCCACTTGATCCCCAAACTCCAGTAAACTTATCCCATCATTTCACCCTCTTTTTATATTTTTATATTTTCGTGTCTTTCTATCTTCCTGATCTGTCCCTTTTCAGATCTGCGTAGCAGAAGCTTAGTTCTCCCCCCTTTCGACCCCCTTTTTGATTTTTGTTTGAATCCCCAAATTTATTGGAGGATATGTCCATCATCTCCATCCTCCACAAATTTTCTTCGAATTTCAAAAGTCCTCTACCTATTTTTAGAAATTGTGTCTTTCCCCAAATTCAGTTCAGTTTCTGCTGTCCAGATCCGACCCCGGGTCATTATAAAATCCCCGAAAACTTGAAACTTTAACCAAACCTTTCATAAGATATATCTCCATTTTTCTCTCTTCACCCTCTACAACTTGCATGAAGGGCTCAAAAGCTGAATCGAAGGTCAACATTGCGGTCAACACCAACTCTCAGGAAAACTTAGTTCTATCCTGAGTTTTCATGTCATGTCAAACAGCAGATTGAATATTCAAAAAAGGCCATCAACAGGAAATTCAATTTTCTTTCTCTGGCCATAGATCGAAGCATTTCGAGCTAGCTTTCCAACGGTACCTCTTGTGCATTGATCCGACGTTAGGAGTGACCACAGCAGCAGATTTCGTCGGGACGCGCAGGTCTGAAACAGCTGTTCAGATCCATGGGCAGCAACTCCGACGAATGAAGATCGGAGCCGCCCGGCCTCCGACCGGCGAACCAGCGTACCGCCATCCCAGGAGCGCCCCACTAGGCGTCCTTACCACATTGGTGCCACCCCGGTCCCACACGGCCCCTTGGACCAGCACGTGGGTCCCACGATCGTGAGTATGTGTGCCGCCGAAGCTCCACAAGAAGCTGCCCGTCAACTCGAACCCGCTACTCCCGGGTCCCATTGTGTCGCCCTTTACCTCCATGCGTGGAGTGGTCATTCATATTCATTGCTGTAATATTTGTGTAATAATTGTTCCGGGAGTATCAGTTCGGCCGGGGTCATCTTCCCCACGCCGAGAGCGTGGAGGTATCGTATTCGCTCGCATCTCAGCATTTACTTTATTTCGTATATATTTCTTTATGCCGCTGCTAGAGAGCATGCTAGGATCGTAGCTCGCTATACTTTTTATATCACCGCTGCTGTGAGAGAGAGTGAGACCGTACCGTGACCCGATCCGGGCACAAATTTGTGAGTTGACCACCCTACCTCTTTGCCGATTTCTCAACCGCGCACGTCCGATGCTTCTCTCGTTAGGGATGATCGCGAGCTTGCTTAGAGTCCGAGAATCGCATATCCATTTGAAGTCGAGTCGCGTGACCGTCCCACATCACACAGACAAAGGGACTCATAAACCATCCAAATATACATTGGAGGTCCTAAAAAGATTTGAAATGAAGGAAGCCAAACACATATCTACGCCCATGGCATCAAATGCATCTCTAGATGTGAATGAAAATGGTAAATCTGTAGATTCCAAAATATATTGAGGTATGATCGGGTCTCTTTTATATCTCACTGCTTCTAGGCCTGACATTCAGTTTCGTGTATGTATGTGTGCTCAATCCTAAAGAATCTCATTTCATTGTTGTGAAAAGGATCTTATGATACATTGCTAGCACACATGACTTAGGGTTGTGGTATCCTGCATCATGTTCTTTTGATTTAATCTCATATACTGATGTTGATTATGCTGGATGCAAACTTGATAGAAAAAGTACAAGTGGCTACTACCAATTCTTGGGTGGATACTTAGTTTCGTGGGCATCCAAGAAGCATCACTATGTTGCACTTTCCACTGCAGAAGCTGAATACATTACTGCAGGTAGCTGTGGAACCCAGGTACTACGGATAAAACACCAACTCCAGGACTACAAAGTAGATCTTGGATGCACACCCATCATGTGCGACAATACTAGTGCCATTAACTTAACCAAGAATCCCATTCAGCATTCCCGCAACAAACACATTGAGATAAGGCATCACTTCCTCCGGGATGAGGTAAGCAAAAAAAACTTCAAATTTCAATTTGTTGAATCTGAGAAACAAATTGCTGATATTCTTACTAAACCTCTAAGTAATGACAGGTTCTCCACTTTAAGAAGAGAATTGGGTCTATGTAGACCTCCCACTTGATTACATTTGCATTCTCTTGCTCATCTAAGTCCAAGGGATCACTGGTTACAATAGTTAGGGGGAGTCCATCATGCATGTTTAATTGGCTGCATTGTTCATAAACTATAGGTTGTTTCATTTCATTGCATGACCTTATGGGATTAAATGATGTTGGAAGAAGGGCAGATTATGTTTGTCTGAAAACCCACACTATGCGTGAGGTGATCCAAGGATCGAAAATTTCTCCGCCTGGTACCATGGGTCTTTGTCATACACCCTTGCATAATTTCAGTGTCTTGCCTTCATACTAAGTGCACTGCATTTTAGTGTCCATATGTTGAGGGGGAGATGGTTGTTTTTCTTGAGAAAGGTTAAGTCTGCTGTATTAGAAGGTTTCCTTCTGTCTAACTCCAGAGAGTCGACACCCTGTAAAAGACAGGTCGACACCATCACTCAGTTGCTCAAACCTCTCATAGCCTCCTCACTTCCTTGTGGAATACTTCAAGGGGAGATTCCCTTCTAAGACTGTTCTTATTGACTGACCTCTCTAACAGCACTCTGTGGGGATGGATTTTTAATAGAATATTTTATTTGATATTTATTTATTTATTTTACTTGTTTATTTGGTTTATTAATTAGGTGTGCCACTCACTATCGTGACAATTTATTATGCGCTCATCTGACTGATCAGACAATTATGGGTGATCGTGTCGGGACCCAAAACCCGTCGTACCATAAAGGCTACGACGTTAATTACGCCCCTCCGAAAGAGGGACAACCATTGATTAATCGCCAAAATAAAGACCATAGGGCCCATATAATTAAAGATGCAATTGCATGCAAGCACACAATATGGTAGTACTTATTTATTAAATCGACTCCTGGTACGAGGCGGAGAACTTAGGTCCGAGGACCACTATCACGCATAGTGATAGCTTCCGATCGGGCGTAACCCGACTTTCCGTAAATCACCATTTAATATACCGGAGAATCGGATCATGCAAGCATGCAAGATAACAGTATTCAATATTATCGTTTATTATTTGTTTGATCATTTATTTATAACTTCGAGAGAGATTTCGGTAGCGCCATCCTGCTCCGAGGGGCATCAAGACCTTCTTATTTTGAAGTTGTGTCCGTGGTCTTGTCCTACATCAATTTGGTATCAGAGCGAGTTTGAGTCTAGGGTGTCAAAAAAAAAGTGTATGTCATTTAAGTCTAAGTGTCTAAGTCGGTCTTAGAAGTTGCATTTGCATACCATTAGTCGGTATATCAAAAGGTGTTGTCCGAACGTTAGGCTACGCCTATCGGGAAGGCCGCACATTTGCGCGAGTGATCTTCGGATCGGTTAGCTCCGCCACGTACCGAGTCTTGGTCGTCATGTTTAGGGTTGTAGTCCATTGTCTAGTTGGTTTATCTACTAGTGTCGACATGTCCACCCACTAGTCCCCAATCACCCATGGACTCCCAAACGCCCGGATGGTGGCGATACTATCTCAAATGGAAGGACCACCCGAACCACCCCACGAGGCCCGAGACCCGGGACTTCTACGGGTCCGATGACCCGAGTGTCTACCTAGAATGGGAAGCCATTATGGATGATTACTTCGAGGTGTACATTATGTATGGGCCCACGCAAGTCGATGTTGCCAAAAGGTGACTTTTTGGTGAAGCCGCCGCAACTTGGAGGAACATCAAATATTGGAGGGAGGATAGGAATCTAAGGCCCATCGAGTCATGGTGGGAAATGAAGAGAGCGCTTAGGAGGGCCTACGTTCCCCGCCCACCTACCTCCAACCACGGAGGTCATACCACTCACCAACCCCACCAACTCACCCACAATCAAGTGGGCCACACCTCTACCCAATCCCACCCCTTCACCGCCATCCAAGCCCACCAAGGCGACCCCAATCTAGTGGCCCGCCCAGTCACCTCCAACCAGCCTCCCCTTGGCACCCCTATCCCAACCCACTCAAGTACCTCCAACCGAGTGGAAGCCCCGCTTATAGCCGAGCCTAGGACCACACCTAGGCCGAGGGATGAGGAGCGAGTCCGGCCCAAGGTCTTTACTCCAACCCGCTCCTTTGAGGAATTCAAGAAAATGATTTCGGATTTGTTGGACAGGATAAGTGCTTCTTCACCTCTCGTAGGTGCTCCATCACCACCCTCTCCTTCCGAGCTCTATTCGGAACCTTCTCATTTGGAGCCACCAAGGCCCGAGCCACCCGTATTTCTAACGGATAACTATACATCGCCAAGCCACTTTTTAGTTGGCTCAAGGATGGCTTGGTCCCACCTCTCTTTCCATACATGGACCCCATCCTACCTATAGTGCCGGTCAACTCATTCCATACCACATTTCGATCTCGTCACCATGTTGATACGTTGGACAATCTTGTCATGGGATTAGATTCACAATGGGAGTTGACGCATCTTTTGGCCCGAGGCTTTGACCAACCCGCTAGTCTTAGCTTCACTCATCCGGCCTTCGGGTCCATTACCTCCGAGTGCACCGTGGGTTGTGTCACCACGGAGGTTCTCCTACTTCTTCCGCTACCGGACGAGCCCGAATTCATACCCTTTTGTCCGAGGGAGGAATCATACTACTTGCCTACAATCCCCATCCCACCCATCACAATTCAAGAAGGTGACTATCCACACCTTCAAAACTTCTACACGTGGGACCGTGACTTGTGGGAACCCACCATAAGGGGTCATACCTTCTTTGATCCCTTTGACCCACTCCCTAGTGGATCCTTAGACCCTCCACATTCACTTCACTTCTTTGAGGGAGCCCGCTACCACACCCCTTCCCCACGGGCCAGGTCGTCTATGCCCACCAAGCCCGTACACTTACAAGATACACCATCATCTAGGGGAGATACTCTTGGCCCTCCCACATCCACATCCCATATGCATGCATGGCCCACCTTAGGAGGTCTAGGATTTCCGCATGATGTCAACCACCGGTTACGTCAGATGCATGCATGGCACACGTTCGGGTGTCCTGGTCCGCCATCATCCATGTATGGGTCGGACTAACATCAGGAGTGTCTAGGGTCATAGTTGAGTCAATGTGCTTTTTCTTTGTGTGGTTTGTTTGCATGATTTGTGTGTAGTTTGTTTGTCTGCATGTGTCTTGTGTCAGCTCGTTGTCATTCTCTTATGAGTAAGAGGTGATTGAACTCCTTCGATGAGTATGGGATCGGTTCTACATCTATACCCGGATCAGTCACCTACAGGGACTCAGCGATGATTCCTAGTGAGTCTTCGAGCTGCTTCCTTCCCTTTGAGAGTGCCCCACCCGGAGTGTCCACCTCTAGCCCATGGCAGCTTGTGCATATCGAGTATATATGGAATGAGCATGTGACGGTCACTTGGAGTGGAGCATACCCGCGTTACTTGGCACGGTGACGGATCCGCCGGAGTATTCAAGCATCCATACCCCTACTTGACGGGGTCAATTTCCTCCCACCCGGGGAGAATTGATGGGGACATCGAGGCAAGACCGTACGCATTTTGTTTGCATTTATGTCTTTTCATATTTGTATGTATACCCTTGTGTTATATGGGTACACAATTGTAGGTCTTAGTGGGTTTATATGTAAAATTCTAGTAGGACCAAGCTAGGGGGCCCTCAGCCCTTTCCCATTGGTCCATGTCATCCATGTGGGGCTGGTCAACCATCCTAGGTGGCCATCTAGAAGGGTTGAATGCCATTTGACCACATGGGAGACAAGTGGCTTAATTAGTCCAAGGTGGGTTACCTACCTCACCTACCCATTCAACCCCATTAACCATGGTCAAGGGGGCGCCCCTCTCCCCTTAGTATTTTATTAATTTTTGTGTGTCATTCACACTTAATCCCAGCCCTCCATTCCCCATTCCTAGATCTAATGGTGTAGATTAGATTTGACACATGGCATATAAAAGGTTGTATTTTCCATTTGTTAGCATTAATGAAGAGAAAATTGTTGGAAAATCAAGAGTGTTCTTGAGCCCCTCCTCTCTCCCTCTGGTTTCTCCTCCAACTTCCAGTTCTAGAGTGATTTCTATCTTCTATCCCCTCCCCTCTATCTCCGGTGATCATCTGTGCCGCCGCCGCCGCCATTCGTGCCGCCATCGAGCCGCCGTCGAAGTTCTATCCTTGGCAGACAGCAGCATCTTCCCGAAATTCCTGCTATCAGCCACGGCTTCTTCGTGGTCTGAAATGTTTATGGTGTGTTCCCATCTTCCACCCCATCATCCACAAAAACATTCAGGTCCAAAATCCCTCGTTTAGTATTTTTCCATGTTCGTGCATCTTTCACTCTCAGATCTGTTTTGTCTCTATCTACAGTGACAACAGCCCTGTGTTTCTCACCTCCAACCCTCTTTTTGATTTTTCCAAACCCTTCCAATTTCACTAGGAGTTCTGTCCATAATCCCCTACATCCACGAATTTTCTTAATTTTTGATCAGCCTTCCATCTATTTTTAAAAATTCATTTTCTTCCTCAGCTACAATGTTGTCAGCCAGATTCCAGATCCGACCCACTGTTAGTGAAAAAATCCTATCAATTCGTAGCCACATCCAAACTTCTCCAAACCTATTTTTCCATCTTCCTAGCTCCCTTTCCCACAACTTTCATGAAGAGGTCAAAGTCTGAATCCAAGGTCTTCATAGCGGTAAAAGGCAGTTCTCAAAGAATAGCCCTGTAGATCTGAGTGCTCGACTACTGTACAATAGGAAATTGTAAATTCATTAAATCCTAGATCTGTGCAGATCCAGGCCAGATCTCTAGGCCTAGGTTGAAGTATTCGAAGAGAGCTTTCCAACGGCACCAGTTTTGTGTTGATCCGACATCGGGGCTGATCGCAGTGGCCGTTCTCGCCGGAGCGCGCGCCGGAAAATAGAACCGGCAGACCAGTGACCGATTGTTCCGATCGGTGCCGAACGGAGCCGCCCGGCCTCCGGTCACCGTCCCAGCATGCCGCCAGCCTGGGGATCGCTTCCATAAGTGTCCCCACCACAGTGGTGCCACCGGGTCCCACACGGCCCCTCCGGACAGCACGTGGGCCCCACCGTCATGTGTTCGGGTGTTGCCGAATCAACGCGAGAAGCCGCCCGTCAACCCGAATTCGGTCCTCCCGGGCCCAGTTGTGTAGCCCCTTACCTCCCTGTGTGGAGTGGGCGATATTTCATTGTTGTCATCATTGTGTAATATTTATCCCGGGAGTATGAGTTTCGGCCGGGTCCGTCTTCCCCACGCCGAGCGCGTGGAGGTATCGCATTCGCTCCCTTACTTGGCATTTTGCTTACTTCATATATATTTGTTTATGCCGCTACTAGAGAGCATGTGTAGGGATATCTAGCTCGCTTTATCTATTCATTACCGCTGCTGCGAGAGAGTGCGAGACCGTCCTGTGACCCGATCCGGGCACACGAGAGAGCCGATCACCCTAGCTCATTGCCGGTTTCTCAACCGCGCACGTCCGACGCTTCCCTCGTTAAGGGACAGTCACGAGCTTGTCATGTCCATGGTCTCGTCCCGCATCAGGTATATAGGAAACCGTCCACGGAGAGCCGAGACGGAATCCGTAATAGAGATGGGCGTAGCCCGGGATCCAAAAGGATTGTAATCCGACGGGACGGTGTCCACTCATCGTGGTATTTGTTAATATCCCCCTGAAGAGGCCATGGGAGAACATGCAGTGACAGAACTCCATAGGCCAATGGGGCAGTAGAATGTAGGGGGGGTTAACCCCATTGATTTAGTTCCCAGGGGATTGAGTGCAAGACTGTTGCTTCTCTCTGGGGTGATAGGATTTCATGCTGAGTGGTTACAGGGCTTTGGAGCTCCTGAGGGCGTCGGCACGGTAGTGTCTCGGCGCGGTTTGCTTTCGGCGCGATGGAGAACACCAAGGGGCATCAGCCTCGGCGCGATGGGTGGCATCTAAGAGGGTCTCGGTGCGCTGGAGGAGGGGTGGCCGATCGGCGCGAGCGGCACTCAGCGCGGAACTCGCGCCGAGGGAGGGTCGCGCCGGGAGGGTCGTGCTGGGAGGGTCGTGCCAGGAGGCTGTTAAGGAGCCGATAGAAGGATTCTGAGGGTTTTGTGAGGCCGAGGGTTCTGGGGGTTTGGAGCGGTTTTGAGCTGTGGGCTTTAGAGGCTTTATCTGAGGATTTTAGGGGGGTCTATTAGGGGATTTTGAGATGCTTCGCCTAAGGCTTCGAGGGGTTTTATTCAGGGGTTTTAGATGGCCGGAAAGAGAAGAAATTGCTCAGAGGAGAAGAGGACTGTCACTCTAAATCCTCATGGGGAGCCAGATCATCGATCGAATTCCATGAGCTTTGATTCGAACATATCCCTCTTTACCTCACGAATGAGAAGCCATGAGATGGACTGTCTCAGGCTCTCATCATGATTATGAGGTTAAGAATATAGAGATGATGCAACAGAAAAGACTCGGATGATCTTAGGGATCTATCCACAACAGTTACGGAATGCAGTAGATTTCAGAGGGGCAGAGAGAGAGAGAAATAACTCCATAATCTCATATTTCATTTCATCGCATAGAACGCATACATTTCAAGTACAGAGGGGAAAATCAGACAACGAGAATCTAAATACAGGTGATGTCCCCTTGACAACTGGGTTACACTGGTGTTTGATACTATCAGAAGAACGGCGTTCGAAAGCAGACCAAATGAAAGAAAATAGATTCAAATAAAAGACGGGGAAGGGAGAATATAGCCCCTTAGGGCATTTGACAGACGACCCCACCTTGAATCCTCTTCCTCGGGCTTCTGCAGCTCTCTTTCTTTCTTCAGATCTCTTCAGCGGGCGCTCAGACCTTTCTCTTCCCTCTTTTTCTTTCTCTTCGATTGGCTTCTCGTTTTTTCTCCCTTTTTTTCTTATTCTTTCGAAGAGTTGGGTTATATATATAGAGGGTGTGGCCCTGTTTCCATCGGCGCGTAGAGGAACCGACGTGCTAATTGGTGTTTGCACGCCGATTGTAATCCCGTGCCGACTCACTTCCGTGTCGGTTCACTCCCGTGCCGGTTTACTTCCGTGCCGGTTTCAGCTCATTTCTTAGCATCCTTTGGCCCATTTTTGTTTGTTTAGGCCCATTTGTGTTCGTTTCTCATTTTGCGAGGGTTGACCCATCGACTGACTTGTCTTGCTGTCCGAGCTTTTATCTTGTTCGTTCGGGGATGGTCCTGTGCCTTTTCTAAGCTCTTGAGTCTTGTTTCAGCGGCTGTCCATTGGAGTCGAGCATCTTTTCTTTTCTTCTCTTTTTATTTTGTTCTTCATCTTTGTTCAGCTTCTGCCACTCCTTTCCTTCTTTCCTTTTCTTATCGGGATAGGGATACTCAGCCAGAGCTTCATATCTACAAAAGCAAAAGTTTAAGAAATGTCAGAAATATTTTCAGTGTCAACAAATGCCCCCCACCCGTAGGTGGCGCGAATGAGGGACGGGTGAGCGGGACCTGCGGGTGCAGCCCTATCTGAGAACATGTGTATTATTATTATTATTATTTATTTATTCTTTATTCATGCAAGCATGCAGACACCCACTGATCGCACGCATAAACTAGATGTATATAGAATAGCTCCCCTATATTAGGGATAGGATAAGAACAACGCCCATGATTCACAAATAGAGCGCGGCTCACGAAGCATAGCTAAGAGAGATGTGCATACGTAAAGAGGACGTTGCATAGACATATGCATAGCATAAATCACAATCGACACCCAGGACTACTCCTCCATAGTGTGAAAGTGCAATTATATGGGTAGTGAACTCTAGACATAGGGACGTGTAGACGCTCTGAGTAACACTAGAGGGTTACTTTATTACCTACACATACATTCGGGGCTCTCGGCTTTTGGTAGCTTCGCACAACCCCCTTGTTTATTTTTTAATTCTGGAATTCACCGTTCGACGCGAGTTTCCTCATGTGTCTCAATGGGGATTCCTGACTACTAGGGTTAGCCCTTTATTATGATATTGTGATGGAATTTACCTTTTGACGCGAGTCTCCTCATATGTCTCAATGGTGATTCCTGGCTACTAGGATTCATCCTACATTATGATTTTATGATGGATTTCACCGTTTAACGTGAGTCTCCTCATGTGTCTCAATGGGGATTCCCGGCTACTAGGATTCATCCTCATTTTAATTGTGGAGTTTGCTGTGCCGTTTTCGCGTGAGTCTCCTCATTTGTTTCAGTGGGGATTCCCGACTACTTGGGTTCACATTCCACTTACCATTATCATCATTTTTTCATTTTTTTAAGGGGGGGTGGCAGCTTTTTTCTCACGATCACCCTTTACGCGAGTGTAGAGATTTAAGCATTCATGAAGTGTTAAGAAGAATTTATGACGTCCCTATGACTAAGGACCATTGCTCATATTATGTGCGAACTGTAGGAGTTTTGCCTAGGGCGTATTCAGTGAATTGTGCTAGCAACATAGCTACGACTCTTCCCCTGGCCGTATGCACTCACCGAGAATTGGCTTTTCATCCTTAGTGTGTGGCGTGACGCACACAAACTTAGAATCTGGGTAGCGTTATTTAGCAAGGAAATATGCGGTCTTAGAAATTTGAAAGAAGGTGTATTAATTAAGATATTACTGGCAAACATGCATGTGGAACAAGCAGGCGTGCAAATCATATATTTTCCCTCTTTTTCCTCTTTTTTGTTTTCTCTCTCTTTTACTCTCTTTTTTTCTTCTCCCTTTTTTCCTTTCCTTTTTTTATCTCCTTTCCCTTTTTCTTTTTTTTTCTTTTTTTTGTGCTTCATAAGTACACCCGCAAGACGGCCGTCTTAAAAGTGGATGGCTGACGCCATAGTGATGGGAGGAAGCATATATGCTGTGGTAAATCCCTAGAGGGATCAAAGATTGGTGTAAAACCAAAGGGGGGCTTTTATTCATTGGTTCGGACAATAGTTCCGAGCCAACGACATGGTGATGGTTGGCTTGACTGAAGGTCATGAAGTCGAATAACTTGGCTTAGACGTATGGTCATGACGCCAAGACAGAATTTTGAACAGCTTAGGCGGAGAGCCATGACACCGTAAAGTTTGGCTTAGGCAGAATGCCATGACGCCAAGGTAGGATTTTTAAACGGCTTAGGTGAATTGCCATGACGCCGTACAGCTTGGCTTAGGTGGGTGGCCGTGACGCCAAGGTAGAATTTTAAACGGCTTAGGCGAATTGCCATGACGCCGTACAGCTTGGCTTAGGCGTAAGGCCATGACGCCAAGGCAAAAAAAAATTTAACGGCTTAGGTGAATTGCCATGATGCTGTACAGCTTGGCTTAGGTGGGTGGCCATGACGCCAAGGCAAAAAAATTTAACGGCTTAGGCGAATTGTCATGATGCCGTATAGTTTGGATTAGGCGAAAGGCCATGACACCAAGGTAGAATTTTAAACGGCTTAGGCGAATTGCCATGACGCCGTACATCTTGGCTTAGGCATAAGGCCATGATGCCAAGGCAAAAAAAATTTAACAGCTTAGGCGAATTGCCATGATGCCGTACAGCTTGGCTTAGGCGAAAGGCCATGACGCCAAGGTAGAATTTTAAACGGCTTAGGCGAATTGCCATGATGCCGTACAGCTTGGCTTAGGCGAGAGGTCATGACGCCAAGGTAGAATTTTAAATGGCTTAGGCGAATTGCCATGACGCCGTACAACTTGGCTTAGGCGGAAGGTCATGACTCCAAGACAAAAATTTTAAACGGCTTAGGCGAATTGCCATGACGCCGTACAACTTGACCTAGACATAATGTCATGATGCCAATGGTACAAGGGTCTTTTATTGTCTGGTCGAATAAAAGGGTTCGAACCAAATGTCAAGGGGTCTTTTTGTTAAGGGGTCGGACGGAAGGTCCTAACCAAAGGTGAAAGGGTCTTTTTATTGACTGACTGGAAGAAAGATCCAAACCAGAGGTAGAAGGGTCTTTTTGTTGACTGACTGGACGAAAGGTCCGAGCTAGAGGTAGAAGGGTCTTTTGTTGTATGGTCAGACGGAAGGTCCGAACTAGAGGTAGAAGGGTCTTTTTATTGACTGACTTGACGAAAGGTCCGACCCAGAGGAAGAAGGGTCTTTTTGTTGTATGGTCGGACGGAAGGTCTGGGCCAAAGGTGAAAGGTTTTTTTTTGTTGACTGGCTAGACGAAAGGTCCGAGCCAGAGGTAGAAGGGTCTTTTTGTTGTATGGTCGGACGGAAGGTCCAGGCCAAAGGTGAAAGGTTTTTTTTTGTTGACTGGTTAGACGAAAGGTCCGAGCCAGATGTAGAAGGGTCTTTTTGTTGTATGGTCGGACAGAAGGTCCGGGCCAAAGGTGAAAGTTTTTTTTGTTGACTGGCTAGACGAAAGGTCCGAGCCAGAGGTAGAAGGGTCTTTTTGTTGTATGGTCAGACGGAAGGTCTGGGCCAAAGGTGAAAGGTTTTTTTTTGTTGACTGGCTAGATGAAAGGTCCGAGCCAGAGGTAGAAGTTTATTTTTTGTTGTATGGTCGGATGGAAGGTCCGAGTCAAATGTGAAATATAGATGTTGACCCAACGGGATGTCGGAGTCAACAAACCTTGCTTAGACGGTATGTCTAAGACAAGGGTAGACATAAAACACCGTTGTCGTCTCGAAGTCATGTCGAAAACGACCAGCCTAGGAGAGACACAGGGTCTGGGCCAGGGTAGAAAATGGTTTGTTGATTTGACAGACTGTCAAAGTCAACCAACTTGGCGACGACATGGGGTCTAAGCCAAGGAAGGAATATATGTTAGCGCAGCGAAGAGTGATACAGAAGGGGGGGGTGAATAGATCACTCCCGATTTTAAAAAAAACTCCAGCGGAATATTAGTTCAACGGTTTACAACCCTTCAGAAACAGCACAAAGAGTATTGCTAACGCAGTCAATAACCAAGACAGAAGAAGTAAGAGCGATTGAATGAGCTGTCCACAGTCAAACACAATGCCAAGCAGATGGAGAGCACAAACGATAATAGCAAACCACAGAGGAGACAAGAATTTTTAAGGTGGTTCGATTGTAGTCCACAATCTACATCCACCCCTCACTCCAACTAGAGTGAGGCTTCCACTAGCCACGGCTAGAAACTGCAGACTCAGTCTGCGAACAAAATGATGCCACACAGCTTGACCAGGGGAACAGCCTCCCCTCTTCCTCCACACCGGAGGGATACAACCAGTGACAACAGTCACTAGCAAACTAGAGACCGAGGTCTCTCTTCCTCCACACAAGAGGGAACCCACAAGCGACTCCCTGTCACTTGCAAACTGGAGGATCAATCCTCCCTTCCTCCGATCATAGGAGGGTAACCGTATTCGATAAGGAAGATGAAATGAAAAATGAAAACACGAAAATCAAAGCACAAAAATCCTCTCTGAAAATAGGAAACAGTGTAGCTTCCGGAGAAGCAATTCTTCAAACCACAGACACTGCTCTCTCTCTCTCTCAAATATATTTCTCTCAGATCTGGATGAAATGGAATTCTCTGCTCTCTCTCTTTTCTGGATCGTGCAGCCTCACAAGAATGCCTTCTGCTCTTTCTTTCATGATCAAGCTTCTACTGAAAGAAGATGCTCCATATTTATAGCAGATGTTGGGCGTGTGTCCTTCAGGTTCCCACCCTGAGAGCACCTCGGATCACGTGCCAGGTACCACCTCGGATCACGTGTCCAATCATCAGCTTGAATCATCTACAGGCAGAGACAAAAGGAATGTATCGAATTAGTTCAATCTATTAACACAGCGTGTATAGACTTTCGAAGCAGCAAATAAGCAAGTATGAACAACGTGAGAATGTATAGACTTGAAATCCTTCAGCGACCTCAGTGTATAGACTTGAAAAACTGATGCATGAACAGTGCGCCGATGTGAAGACTTGAAGAACTGATGCATGAACAAGCCTAACAAGTGTATAGACTTTGATGTAAAGGCTTGAGTTACACAAGCAGTGTATAGAGTTCATGATGCACACCTATATCCAATGTATAGACTTACCCCTTGAAGAGAAGTTAGATCTGGGTCAGTTCAGTGGGTCGACGCAATGACCCCATGCGTCAACGCCTCCAGCCTTATCTTCAAAGACATCTGAGGCATTTCAAGGCTGCGTCAACCTCGTGGGCTCAATGGGTTGACGCCATCTGAACTACTTATGAGATGTATAGACTTAGGGCTCTGAACGTAGGTAAAGGTGACAATGTATGGACTTTGGAAGATGATCCAATGTACAGACTTGGAAATGGTTGTATGGACTTTGGAAGATGATGCATGAGACGAAGGACAATGTATAGACTTCACTTCGTGCAAGCTACAGCCCAATGTATAGACTTGCCACCAACGCAATGTATAGACTTGCTTTTAAGGAATGCACTGTTGTACAGACTTCATAAATGATGTATAGACTTAGAAGCATGCAGACTTGTGCAAACTCTATACAGACTCTACGATGTATAGACTTGAATGAGACGCTGAGTGAGACGATGGATGTACAGACTTGGGCTGTACAGACTTTGAGCGATGAATTGACTTAGCGAGCGCCAGGCCGATGTATAGACTATACCAATGTGCAGACTTTGACAATGCAGTGTATAGACTTCATATGAAGGTATGCACGATGTCTAGACTTGATATTAAGGAATGCAAAAGACTCTGTACAGACTTGGATGCTTGTGTATGCATGAGGGCAATGTACAGTCTTGGGAATCTTGGGGGGGGTCGACCCATCTGGAAGGGGGGGTCGACCCACTTCTATCCAGACTACACTGTGTGTGTGTGCATATGCCAATGTATATACTTTATGAGAATGCTTGGACTATGCACATGAATGAAAGCCACTCTCGCTGTACAGACTTGATGGAAGGCATGTGCAGTGATGTATGGACTTGCTAAATGATTCACTAATTGCCACATGAACTACACTATCCTAAATGATGAAGCATGAATTGATCTAGAGATATACAGATTGATTTATAGTGTGATACATTATCAAAACCGTAGGGATGTAACAATCTCCCCCTTTTTGATGATGGCCACACTAGGAATCAAGCAATATCAAGGCTTAAAGGAAATCTACACCAGCTATGACAAACAAGGCAAATTCAAAGCAAGTGCATGCAGAGTCAAGTTACACACTACTGCTGAAATACTTCTTTCTCCAAAACCACTCCCCCTCAACTCACTCTCAGAAATTTCCATGACAAGCTATTCTCCATGACAAGCTATTCTCCCCCCACAACTCATGATCTATTGATATTGCAAAGCCTCTCTCCCCCTTTGACATCAACAAAAGGAAATGCAGAATATATGAAAGTGCTGGAGACATAAGGAGGAAGTGTAGTAAACATCTTAGTGTAGAAAGGCACGAGCAAATCTTAAGAGGATAAGTGAGGTGCTAAACTCAAGTGAAGATTCTTGAACTCCAGTAAACAGTAGAGAAATAGAATGATAGAAAAGTTTATCAGCATACATAGTGTATGATTTAGAGCAGGAGTTAACAAGTATGGCATGATTTAGCTGAACAGGCAACTATCCCAGAAGACAACAAGAGACAAAGTCAGAGAAGGTGTTCTCAAGGTATTGAGGACAAGCAATCCATTAGTTGCATAATTACAAGGGATGTTTGAGATGATTTTCAAGAAGACCAATGAGTAAGTTGGTAATTCACTCTTTTGACATTAGGGAGACACCTTGATTAGAGGCCTGAATCCCCAGTTACTCAGTGTGAGTACCTCATTACCTCCTTTTTTTTTAAAGGAACAGAGTTAGTAATTGTGACTTTTGACATGAGGAAACACCTTGATTAAGGGCCAGAGTCCCCAGTTACTCACCAGCTAGCCACCATTGCTCTATCATGTCTTTTCATTCATTTTAAGCATTTGACACTTCATGACATAGGAGAAAACTTCATTTCATTGATGAAGCTCCCAGTTTCTCAGTGACCAAAACAGGACATTGTTATTCAGTTAAGCCCTTATGTTGAGGAGATGGAATGATTGAAAATAATACCAGAAGATCTATTTCTTAAAGTGAATCTTGAAGTCTAGATTTCAAGTTATTTTGGTCAGATATCAAGACATACAAGTTTTGGCTTGAACTGAAATCACTGACAATGTAGGAAGATAAATTTTAACAATTAATTCAGATCTCTGATAAACTACCAAAGGGAAGATTCTTGCTGGACTTTAGTATCACAGACTTATAGACTTAAGAGATGAGTGAGATTCTACTGTCTAAGAGAACCACACTAGATCAGTCATGAAAACCAGCAATGACACACATCTGGTCAATCTTTTTGAATCTGTCAAAGAACTCTCCCTCTCATTGCTCAACCAGCTCCCCCTCAAACATGGCATTACAAAAAGCTAACCATCAGACTTATAGAACTCCCCCTCACAAAAAGAACAGACTTCACATTTAAGACAATTTATATAAGCCTAATTCTCTTCTCAATGTAGTGAATTTTTCATTATCTAGAGGTTTAGTGAAGATGTCAGCAATCTGATTTTCAGTGCCTACATGAATCAATTCAAAATTGTTCTTAGAAACCTCATCTCTTATGAAATGATGCCTTATCTCTATGTGTTTGGTGCGTGAATGCAAAACAGGATTCTTGGCAAGATTGATGGCACTAGTATTATCACAATAGATAGGTGTGCACCCCAGGTCTACTTGGTAGTCCTGAAGTTGGTGTTTAATCCAAATGACTTGTGTACCACAACTCCCTGCAGCCACATATTCAGCTTCTGTAGTGGAGAGGGCCACAGAATGTTGTTTCTTGGAACCCCAAGACACTAAACACCCACCCAAAAATTCACAGTGACCACTAGTACTTTTCCTGTCTAGTTTACATCCTACATAATCAGTATCTGTGTATGCAACTAAGTTAAGTGTGTGTGATGCAGGAAACCATAAACCAAGAGAATGAGTAGCTGACAAATATCTGAAAATTCTTTTCACTACAGCTAAGTGTAATTCAGTGGGTCTAGACTGATACCTTGCACACATTCCTACACTGAACTGTATATCAGGTCTAGAAGCTGTCAAGTAAAGAAGAGATCCAATCATACCTTGATAGAGCTTGGCATTTACTTCTTTACCTGTCTCATCTGCATCTAGTGAGGTATTGGTACCCATGGGTGTTGTAATGTGCTTCAGGTTTTCCATGCCAAACCTCTTGAATAGTTCCATTGTGTATTTGGTCTGGTTGATGAAGCATTCATCCTCTGACTGTTGTACCTGCAAGCCAAGAAAATACTTTAGTTCACCGACCAAACTCATCTCAAATTCAGCAGACATCATCTTAGAGAATTCATTACATAGTTCATACTTAGTTGATCCAAACACAATGTCATCTACATATACCTGAACTATGATGAGATCTTTATTTTTACCCTTGGTAACTAAGGTTTGATCAACTTTACCTCTTTTGTAGCCCTTGTTGATCAGAAATTCAGTCAATCTTTCATACCATGCTTGAGGAGCCTGCTTTAGACCATACAGGGCTTTGTTTAACCTGAAAACTTGATTAGGTTTAGGAGAGAATTGAAAACCAGGGGGTTGTTCAACAAAAACCTCTTCCTTAATGACTCTATTTAAAAAGGCACTTTTAACATCCATTTGTTGGAGTTTTATATTCTTTGAACATGCAAAAGCAAGCAACATTCTTATTGCTTCCATCCTAGCAACAGGTGCATAGGATTCATCGAAATCCACACCAAATTCCTGACAGTAGCCCTTGGCTACTAGTCTGGCCTTATTCCTAGATATGATTCCATCTTCATTCATTTTATTTTTGAACACCCACTTAGTTCCTATGATATTAACATTATCTGGTCTTGGAACAAGCTCCCATACATTATTTCTTTCGAATTGACCTAATTCCTCACACATAGCATTGACCCAAGCTTGATCAGCCAAGGCCTCTTCTACAGATTTGGGTTCAATTTGTGAGACTAAAGCAATTAGGTCTTCATTATTCACACTCCTAAAATGAGACCTAGTCCGAAGAGGATCTTCAGGATTGCCTATGACATTATCTATCGGATGATCTTTAAGAAATCTGACATTTATTGAAGACTCACCTATTTCTCTTGGCTCTTCCTGGTTGGGAGGATTTGATGTTCCACTCGGCTGAGTCTTTTCTTCTTCTTAGTCTTCTAAGAATTCCCCATCATGCTTGGAATCCCTATCAAAATTTTCAATGTTAGAAACACCTTTCTTATCACTAAAAAGGATGTGTGGAGACTCTTCAACTTTCCGGTCTGTTATGTTAAAGACCCTATATGCCCTTGACACTTCAGAGTATCCTAAAAATATTCCAGGGGAGCTTTTAGCTTCAAACTTATCTAAATCTTTCTTGTCATTGTTATGAATAAAGCATTTAGCTCCAAAAATTCTGAAATGAAACAAGTTTGGTCTCTTACCTTTTAGTAGCTCATAGGGTGTTTTCTTGTGAATAGGTCTTACCATGGCCCTGTTGATTATGTAAGTTGCTGTATTGGCCGCCTCTGCCCAAAACCTCCTTGGTAATTGACTTTCAATCAGCATGGTTCGGGCCATCTCCACAATAATTCTATTTCTTCTCTCCACAATTCTATTCTGTTCAGGTGTCCTGGGAGAAGAAAACCTGTGTGTTAGTCCCTCTCTTTCACAAAGATCAGAAAACATGGAGTTTTCAAACTCACCTCCATGGTCAGATTGAATAGAGCACATATTGTGTTTTCCTTCTTGTTTGACCTTATTGAAGAACTGATTAAACTTTTGAAAAGCATCACGTTTATTGGCTAAGAAAAAGATCCATGAATATCTGGAATGGTCATCAATAATCACATAGCCAAACCTATTCCCATTAAGACTCTGAGTTCTAGTAGGACCAAAGAGATCCATATGGAGAAGTTCCATTGGTCTAGTGGATAATGGCTCAGATCTTAGCTTGAAGAAATTCCTGGTCTGTTTGCCTAGAGCACAGGCATCACATGATTTTGAAATAGAATTGAATTTAATTCTAGGTATGCCTCTAACTAAATCATGCTTGACCAATTTATTTAAAATAGAGAAGCTAGCATGACCTAGACGTCTATGCCATTCAAAAGCATCATTTTCAAAATTAGCAGATAAACAAAGATTTGATTCAGATTCTGCATCTAAGTCTACCATGTAGACATTATTAATCCTGTTGGCTACAAATTTAACTACTTCAGAATTTATTTCAAAGATTTTGCATGAACTATCATCAAACACAACCCTGTGACCCTTGTCACATAACTGACTAATGCTGATCAGGTTGTGTTGAAGACCTTCCACAAGTAGAACTTTTTCAATGGAGTTTGTGGAAGACTTACCTACTGTGCCAACTCCAATTATCTTACCTCTGTTCTTTCCTCCAAATTTGACCAGACCCCCTACCTTCATCTCTATCTTGCTGAATTTGGATCGGTCTCCTGTCATGTGCCTGGAGCAGCCACTGTCGAGGTACCACTTGTTATCTTCAGCTGCCAGGCCGACCTACACAAACAAAATCAAGCAAAGTGATTTGGAACCCAAGATGAGTTGGGTCCAAAGGCATTGTTCAAATCTCTGATCAAATGTTTATGAATCCAGATTTGCTTTAACATGGTTTTCTCTGGCACCTTTACTTCTGGTTTATTGTAATTATAGCCAGGGTTCTGTCCAGCTGGTCTGGAGAAATAAGTTCAATTCCATTCATTAGTCTTCCCATTCCTAGGATATCTCCTGTAAGCTTGTTGATTAACAGATTTTTGAAGATGATAGTTATTTCTCCAGTAGGTCCTGTTTGGACCCATCTGATTGTAGTAATTCCAGCTTTTCTTCTGATCCTCTTGCTTGGTCCATCTACCCTTTTTGTTCTGATGAGTGGGCTTAGTGAAGTTCTTCACAAAATTCATTCCCATTTTAAATGGTTGACCAGCACTATTTTTTAAAGTTTCTTTCTGACATTGAGTTCCTTGACTGCTGTTTGAGCTGGATGGTGTGTCCAGCTTCTCTTTTCCCTTCTCTGGGCAGAAGGTGATGGTTTTGAATTGTAGGGGTCTCTTGTTAGTTGGGTCATAGCCTAGACCCTCCTTATTGAAGTTAACCCTAGTCCCTAGTATAGCATCTAGACTAGTTTTTCCTTGGATAAATTTTTCCAAAACTTTCTGTTTGTCTTCCAGCTCTTTTTGAAGAGACTCAGAATTTTTTAGAAGTTCAGCATTGACTTTCTTAACATCTTCATATTTTTTTGAATTCACTCTACTTTCATTCAGGCTCTCTTCAATTTTGATTTTGAGTTCATTGAGCTGGTTTTGACTGTCCTGGTTTTCTCCCTTGAGCTTTTCATTTTCTTTTCTTAGGGAAGTTACTTCTTCCAATTCTTCTTTTAGTTTCTGATTTTCTACACAGATTTGGGTTTGTTCTTCAACAGTGGTATTGAATTTTCTTTTCAGAACCCTATGCTCTTTACTAAGTGTATTAAACTTATCTAATAATTCAGCATAGGCATCTTCCCAGTCATCAATAGAAAAATTTTTAAAAACATTTGTTACCTCCTCTTCGCTGTTTGCCATTAGGTAAATTCTTTCTTCATACTCCTCTGAGGAAGTGCTTTCCGGATCTTCTTCCTCATCGCTCCACATGCAGACCATTGCCTGTGGCTTCTTCTTTTTCTGCACCTTTGAGCTCTTCTTCTGAAAGTAGGAACCCTTCTTCTGGAGATCTGGGCATTCCCCTTTCATGTGTCCCTATTTGTTACACTGAAAATAAGTCAGTCTCTTATTATTTCTGTCCTTATGATTGCTAGATTCAACATTCTTACTAAAGGAGTATGGCTTCTTCCTCTTAAAGGTCTTCCCCTTTTTCCTTAAAAATTTACTGAACTGTCGAGTGAGCATTGCCTGCTCCTTCTGGTCGAGATCGGAAAAACCATCGGACTCACCGCTACTGCTACTGCTACTCTTGTTGCGGGATGCCTTGAGAGCTACATTCTTACCCTTCTTGTCACTTCCTTCATCACCTCCTTTGAAATTCATCTCATAGGTCATGAGGGATCCTATGAGTTCATTTACTGTCAAAGTCGTCAGATCCTTTGACTCCTCTATCACGATGGCCTTAGTGTGCCATGCTGGGGATAGAGATCTAATAATCTTCCTGACTATATCTGCTTCAGCCATCTCTTTCCCTAGCTCCTTAAGAGTATTCGTGATCAAAGACAATCTGGCATACATTTCAGTGATGTTCTCCTCTGGTTTCATCTTAAACAATTCATATTCAGAGGTGTAGAGATTTACCTTCGAGGCTCTCACTTGAGCTGTACCTTCGTAGATTAGTTGTAGCTCGTCCCACATTCGCTTGGCAGTCTTGTAGACAGATATGCAGGCGTATTCATCGGGGTGAACAGCACACTGGATGATGTTCAGCGCCGTCCAGTTGAGTGAGGATAGCTTGACATGCTCATCTATCCACACGTCCTCGTTCGGATGCAGATCATACGGCCCAGTAGTGATTACCCTCCACAGCTTGTGACTCTGTGCCCTGATGAACACCTCCATCCTGTTTTTTCAAAAGAGATAGTTATTACCATCAAAGTATGGAGGGCGACTAATGGATTGACCTTCAGGCATGAAACTTCGAGGACCATTAGCATTTCCCTGACCGTTTGCCCACATGATGCAAACCTGCTCTGATACCAAATGTTAGCGCAGCGAAGAGTGATATAGAAGGGGGGGATGAATAGATCACTCCCAATTTAAAAAAAAAACTTCAGCGGAATATTAGCTCAACGGTTTACAACCCTTCAGAAACAGCACAAAGAGTATTGCTAACGCAGTCAATAACCAAGACAGAAGAAGTAAGAGCGATTGAACGAGCTGTCCACAGTCAAACATAATGCCAAGCAGATGGAGAGCACAAACGATAACAGCAAACCACAGAGGAGACAAGAATTTTTAAGGTGGTTCGATTGTAGTCCACAATCTACATCCACCCCTCACTCCAACTAGAGTGAGGCTTCAACTAGCAACGGCTAGAAACTACAGACTCAGTCTACGAACAAAATGCTGCCACACAGCTTGACCAGGGGAACAGCCTCCCCTCTTCCTCCACACCGGAGGGATACAACCAGTGACAACAGTCACTAGCAAACTAGAGACCGAGGTCTCTCTTCCTCCACCCAGGAAAGAACCCACAAGTGACTCCCTGTCACTTGCAAACTGGAGGATCAATCCTCCCTTCCTCCGATCACAGGAGGGTAACAGTATTCGATAAGGAAGATGAAATAAAAAATGAAAACATGAAAATCAAAGCACAAAAATCCTCTCTGAAAATAGGAAACAATGTAGCTTCCGAAGAAGCAATTCTTCAAACCACAGACACTGCTCTCTCTCTCTCAAATATATTTCTCTCAGATCTGGATGAAATGGAATTTTCTGCTCTCTCTCTTTTATGGATCATGCAGCCTCACAAGAATGCCTTCTGCTATTTCTTTCACGATCAAGCTTCTACTGAAAGAAGATGCTCCATATTTATAGCAGATGTTGGGCGTGTGTCCTTCAGGTTCCCACCCAGAGAGCACCTCGGATCACGTGCCAGGTACCACCTCAGATCACGTGTCCAATCATCAGCTTGAATCATCTGCAGGCAGAGACAAAAGGAATGTATCGAATTAGTTCAGTCTATTAACATAGCGTGTATAGACTTTCGAAGCAGCAAATAAGCAAGTATGAACAACGTGAGAATGTATAGACTTGAAATCCTTCAGCGACCTCAGTGTATAGACTTGAAAAATTGATGCATGAACAGTGCGCCGATGTAAAGACTTGAAGAACTGATGCATGAACAAGCATAACAAGTGTATAGACTTTGATGTAAAGGCTTGAGTTACACAAGCAGTGTATAGACATCACGATGCATACACATATCCAATGTATAGACTTACCCCTTGAAGAGAAGTTAGATCTGGGTCAGTTCAGTGGGTCGACGCAAAGACCCCATGCGTCAACACCTCCAGCCTTATCTTCAAAGACATCTGAGACATTTTAAGGTTGTGTCAACCTCGTGGGCTCAATGGGTTGACGCCATCTGAACTACTTATGAGATGTATAGACTTAGGGCTCTGAACGTAGGTAAAGGTGACAATGTATGGACTTTGGAAGATGATCCAATGTACAGACTTAGAAATGGCTGTATGGACTTTGGAAGATGATGCATGAGACGAAGGACAATGTAGAGACTTCACTTCGTGCAAGCTACAGCCCAATGTATAGACTTGCTTTCAAGGAATGCACTACTGTACAGACTTCATAAACGATGTATAGACTTAGAAGCATGCAGACTTGTGCAAACTCTGTACAGACTTTGCGATGTATAGACTTGAATGAGATGCTGAGTGAGACGATGGATGTACAGACCTGGGCTGTACAGACTTTGAGCGATGAATTGACTTAGCGAGCGCCAGGCCGATGTATAGACTCTACCAATGTGCAGACTTTGACAATACAGTGTATAGACTTCATATGAAGGTATGCACGATGTCTAGACTTGATATTAAGGAATGCAAAAGACTCTGTACAGACTTGGATGCTTGTGTATGCATGAGGGCAATGTACAGTCTTAGGAATCTTGGGGGGGTCGACCCATCTGGAAGGGGGGGTCGACCCACTTCTGTCCAGACTATGCTGTGTGTGTGTGCATATGCCAATGTATATACATTATGAGAATGCTTGGACTATGCACATGAATGAAAGCCACTCTCGCTGTACAGACTTGATGGAAGGCATGTGCAGTGATGTATGGACTTGCTAAATGATTCACTAATAGCCACATGAACTGCACTGTCCTAAATGATGAAGCATGAATTGATCTAGAGACATTCAGATTGATTTATAGTGTGAGACATCATCAAAACCGTAGGGATGCAACAATATAGGATATAAATGTTGACAGGACGTCATGTCGAAGCCAACGAACTCGGCATGGGCGTGAGGCCTAAGCCAAGGGCAGAATATGGAACAGGTGTTGACTCGACGTCCTGTCGAGGCCAACGAACTTGGCAGAGGTGCGAGGCCTAAGCCATGGGTATAATGTAGGATGAGTGTTGACTCGACGTCATGTCGAAGTCAACGAACTTGGCAAAGACGTGAGGCCTAGGCCAAGGGCATATTGTAGGATAGGTGTTGACTCGACGTCATGTCGAAGCCAACGAACTTGGCAGAGGCGTGAGGCCTAAGCCAAGGGTAGAATATGGGATACGTGTTGACTCAACGTCATGTCGAAGCCAACGAACTTGGCAGAGGCATGACGCTTGAGCCAAGGGCAGAACATATGATAGGTGTTGACCCGACGGAACATCGAAGTCAACGGGCCCTGCCCCGATAGAAGATTTGGGGTGAGGATTGACTAGAATACAGACGTATGAGAGGTGCAGACCTAGGGCTAAACATAGATGTCAACCCGATGAAATGTCGGAGTCAACGGACTCTGCTCTGACGGAAGGTCAGAAGCAAGGGAGGAACGTATAAAGGCAGATGTTGACCTGACGTCACGTCAGGGTCAACCAACCTGACAAAGACATGAGGTCTGAGCTAGGGTAGAATATAGGGTAGGTGTTGACTCGACATCTTTTCGAAGCCAACGAACTTGACAGAGGCGTGAGGCCTAAGCCAAGGGCAGAATATAGGATAAGTGTTGACTCAGCATCCTTTCGAAGCCAACGAACCTGGCAGAGGCATGAGACTTTAGCCAAGGGTAGAATATAGGATAGGTGTTGACTCGACATCATGTCGAAGCCAACAAATTTGGCAGAGGCGTGAGGCCTAAGCCAAGGGTAGAATATAGGATAGGTGTTGACTCGACGTCCTGTCGAAGCCAACGAACTTGGCAAAGGCATGAGGCCTAAGCCAAGGGTAGAATATAGGGTAGGTGTTGACTCGACATCCTGTCGAAGCCAACGAACTTCGCAGAGGCGTGATGCCTAAGCCAAGGGTAGAATATAGGGTGTGGATGTTGACCCGACGTCATGTCAAAGTCAACGGGCCCTACCCCGACAGAAGGTCTGGGGTGAGGGTAGACTAAATTATAGGTGGATGAGAGGCCCAGACCTAGGGCTAAATGTTGGTGTCAACCCGACGAAATGTCACAGTCAACAAACCTTGCTCAGACGGAATGCCTGAAACAAGGGTAGAATGTGTAGACGAGGGTGTCAATCCCGACGTCATGTCGAAGCTGACTAGCTTGGCGAAGACGTGAGGTCTAAGCCAGGATAGAATATGGACGTTGACCCGTGGAGAGGTCGGGGTCAACAAACCTTGCCCAGACAGAAGGTCTGAGACAAAGTGAAGAGGTCTTCTTGTTAGTTTATTTGTTTGTATTGATTGAATTTGTTGAATTTGTTGAGTCCATCGAATTTGTTAAGTTTACTGGGTTTATTGGATTTATTGGTTTTATTGAACTTGTTGGGTTTATTAGGTCTGTTGGATTTTATCGATTCCATTGGGTTTATTGATTCGTTTGGTTTTATTGGGTTTATAGGGTTTGTTAAGTTTATTGATTTATTGAGTTTATTGAATTTGTTGGGTTTATTGATTTGTTGAGTCTGTTAAGTTTATTGAGCTCATTAGATTTATAAGATTTATTGATTTTGTTGAGTTCTTTGAGTTTATTGTGTTTATTGATTCATTATGCTTATTTTAGATTGTCATTTTCTTTTCTTCATTTTTTGTTTGTTTGTTTCTTTTTTGTTGTTATTTTTTTGTTGTTTTCTTTCTTTTTTTTTGGGCTCCCTGACGCAGACTCATCTACGGTGTGGGATATTTCTTTTTTGGGTGGGACTATTGATGAAGTTGACTATTTATTCTGCTAGTGGGGCTAGGGATTGATGTCCAAGAGCCCGGCGGGCCTGGCGAGGGCGGAGTGTCTCAGACTAGGGAAAAAGATTTTATGAAACCTGTCCAGTGGGACAAAGATTATTTTTTAGCTCGGCGAGGGCGGAGCACCTCAGGCCAAGGAAAAGATTTTGTGGACTCGGCCCGATGGGACAGAAGATAATTTTCGAGTTCGGCTAAGGCAGAGCGCCCCTGGGCAAGGGAAAGCTTTATGGATATAGCCCGACGGGACTGATGGGTGAATTATTGAGCTCAACAAGGGCAGAGTGCCTCATGCCAAGGAAAAGGAGATTTTATTGGGCTGACATTGGGCAAGGAATCCAAACCGACAGTGATAGGAGAGTCCCATGGGACAAATATGGCATTGTCGTGGTTGAATGCCAAAAGGCCATGAGAGAGCATTGGCTGGGAGCATAGGTCCCAGATCAAGGGTGGAGGGTTAGTCCCGGTGGGACGAGTGGGGAGTATCCCCGTATGATAGGAGGGCGGCAAGGCACCATGAATTCTGGTTGGACCAAGGGTGCTGAGATAGGCCGTTAGAAGCCGAAAGGCGTTTATTTGCTGGCTTGGTAAGGAGTCAAGGGTGTAGCTGACTCAGTAAGGATTGTTCTTTTCATTCCCCAATAGGGTTTGGACCCGTATTTAAAACGGGGGGCTTAGTGGCCAATGAAGGTTCTTTGGCATCGGTGGGACTGTTGATTAACATGATCCCCCTGGGAGTATTTAGTGACAACTATACATCAGATCAATAGCTATCTTCTTTTATCATTGATTTCTTTAGGAGATGCTCCAAATAGCTTCGGTTCGGGCCTCCGGCGCTTATGCCAAGTGTCTTCCTCTTGACGCTTATTCTTAGAAGCTGCAGTTGCAGGGTCCTCCCATCTCCACAGATGATGTAGTCATTTCATTATTCCTTGGGCATTCACCATGCAATGCTACTAAGGAGTCTTCTGGCCATGGGGAGGATGGTGAGGCCTTGCTGACCATATAAGTTCCTTTCCCCCCCTTTGTTTGCATTCATGCTTCTTTTTTTTGAACGGACAGCTCGGATGATGCTGATAGTGCAGTGTGGTGCAAAGCCACTACCCTTCATCCATTTATTTTTAAACAGACCAAGGTGGGTGCATAGGAGAGCACTCACCCCCACAGAGAGGGGATAAGTGGTTCGCTCCACCACGCCAACCCCACAATGATAGTTTCTTATTTGGCATGGACCAAGACATGGGGGGGGTGATATCTCCCTTGACAAATGCAGCCATCAAGGCCTCCTTCAGAAAAAAAAAATTTTCTCTCTTTTTTTTGGAAGACCCGACTTTCTAAGAGACGACATCTCAGATTCAATAGGTGGAGCCGTATGTCTATATATGCAAATTTCATTTGCCCTCTTTTTTTTTGCTCATTTTTCTTCTCTCTTTTCTTTCTCTTTTTTTTTTGGTGCCTGCCCCCAGAACAGGACCTTTCCTTTCTTTTTTTTTTATTTTTTTATTTCTTTTTTTTTGCTTCATTTGCCATTCTTCTTTTTGTTGGCAAGCATCCGCATTCAAGCTATGCGGGCTTGCTAGACCTCGGCTTCAGCCAGATTTATGAGGAGCAGTTGAGGCGGTAACACCGCGCGGGGATGCTCTTTTAAGGACAGATATTTGATGAGGGCACGGTGGGTCTTATACTCACCCATCTGTAGTTCACCTTTTCTGATCAGGCCTTCAATAATGTCCTTAAACACATAGCAATCCTCAATGGGATGTCCCAACATTTGGTGATAAGGACAAAATCGTGGATCTTCTTTTCTTTCGGCATCGCCTGGCTTCTTCGGCTCCGGGAGCACTACTTTGCCGTATTCATGGGCCCACTCAAAAAGTGCCCTAGTCTTATCCTTTGGAAAGGAATACAGTTTCATCGTTTTGCCCCTTAATGAGGGCCCTTGTTTTGCCAGATCGACGGAAGACGCCTCTTTCATTTTCTTCTTCTGTTACTCGAAGGCTTCAAAATTCGAGGCACAAACTTCTTCTTGTGTCGGAGGTTTGTTGATTGGTTTATTCTTTTGGCTCGAGGCCGTAGAGGCCGAGCAAAGACTTGCCAGAACTGCTTCGGCATTGGCTGCTATGTCACCCAGTTGTTCGAAGGTCGTGACTTCAATGTCAATGACCCATCGTAGAATTTCTATTCTTAAATTTTCTTTGCAGATTTGAACAGAGTCCCCGTAGCTCGGCGGATGTCTACATCTCTCACCGAGATTCCTCCACCTTCTTATGTAGTCCATGACGGACTCATTATCCTTTTGTTCGGCAGCTTGTAATTCGGCCTCGATGACTTCCCATTTGGCCATCTTCATAGCCGCGGCTTGTTCCGCCCTCGGCTTGTCCATCTGCATGTGTGGCCTTATTTGCACCATCCTCGGAGATGCCTTAGTTGCCCCCTAACATGCCCGGGGGATTGTATGTTTGAGTGGTTGAGAGAGGATGCCCCTCGTACGATCATGTACCATTCGGGGCATGGCTGGCTGTGCTAAAGCTTTAGGTGGGTTAGCACTACCTTGTGTTGCCTCATGTAGATGTCCTGCCAATCGCGGCATAGGTGGACTTAGATTCATTTCATTCAGCTGCTTTTGTAGCATTTCAATTTCCTGTTGCTTCTGGTGTAGCAGTGCCATCACAGTGGGACCTTGCCAGGAGGGACCGGGAGTGCTACCTTCTACCTTTGATTTGACTGGGGTGAGTAGCATCCCGTCATTGCTGCTAGACGCACCCAATTCCTTTGAGATGAACTCCCTAGGTTTTATGCCTCCGAGCCGAGAATGAACGTGGTATTGTCTCCCCCTGTTGGCTGGCGGGTGTCTTGATATTCTCCCAAATCCGGCATCACGGTGGGAGGTAGAAGCTTCAGCCTGATTTGCTCCCTTTGGCATAAAGCAAATTTCTTCGTCTTCTTCATCAGCAGCTTGAGCCACACTGGACGGTGCTGACCGCATGTTGCAAGAGAGAGCAACATATCTTATTTTAGCTTTTGTTTTCTCGTTTTCCTTCTCCCATAAGTATGGCATCTGCCCCCACAGTGGGTCGTTCGGTGCATTGAACACCCTTGCCTTTTCTTTAATTCTTTTTGTTAGCCCGTGAGACTTACTGTGTCCTTGAGGGGCATGCTTCTTGACCTGCATAGGCTGGCTTTTGAGCTGCTCCTGCTCGTCTAGCCTGTCTGTAACAGTTTGTAGCCGTTCCACGGCTGAGTTGATTTCTTCATGCACCCACACCAGGGCTTGTTTCTTTATGTTGTCCATTGGCCTTCTGATAGCCGCAGGAGGGGCTATTTGATGCCAAGCAGGAGCTATAGGGGGCATAGCGGGCCGGGCCATGACTCCACTAACATGGACTCTTGGAGTCGAAAGGGATGCTGATCTTGTTCTTTTCTTTATTGACGATGTTTGCCAATTTCTTTGCTTTTCTTCAGGCACTAGGGCATAGTCTTCATTGGTGTGCTGGCTGCAAGCCTCTGGCGCTTCTTTGGGCCACCGTTGGCATACAGATATCATGTTAATTGATGCTTCCTGTGTAGGCACTTCATGAGGGCACGGAGGGTCGACTCTATCCTCCCCCATTTGTAACTCCCCTCTTTTTATTAAGCCTTGGGCGATGTCTTTAAATATTTGGCAATCTTCAATAGGATGCCCCAAGATTTGATGGTAGGGACAAAAATGAGGATCATCTCTTCTTCTGACGTCATCAGGCCTTTTTGACTTTGGAAGAGTGATCTTATTATACTTGATAGCCCACTCAAATAATGCTCGAGTCATGTCCCTGGGAAAGGCATAGAGCTTCTTTGCTTTGTTCTGTGGAGGCTGACTCTCTCGACATTTAGCAGGTTCATTGGGAGGAGGATTGTACACCCATTTATGTCTTTTGGCTTTGACACTGACAGCATGAACCACTTTCAGCATCGACCGTTTATTAACCTGCATGGCTTCATGACTTGAGTCGGTAGAAACGGAGGGAAATCTTGTGAATAAATCTTCAACCTCCATGGCAATATCACTTAATCGGTCGAATGACCGGATTTCTTTTCCGATCATCTTTTCCAGAATTTCCTTCTTCAGATTTTGTTTGCATATTTGTATTGCATCTTCTGGAAGTAGAGGACGCCGACACCTCATGCTCAGATCCTCCCATCTCTCGATATATTCTGCAGCTGTTTCATCATCTTTTTGCTTGGTTGCCAACAGCTCAGCCACGGTCACCTCTGCCTCGATGACGTGGAATCTTTCACTGAATTTCTGCTGCATATCATGCCAGTCATTGATAGACCCAGTCGGCAGGTCAGAGTACCATTCAAAGGCAGGTCCCGTTAGTGAAGACCCAAAGAACTTCAGTAGGTACGACTCGTCCGCTGCCAAGTCGCCCATGGCTGCTACATATTGTGCAACATGCTCTTTCGGGGAGCCCTGCCCGTTGTATTTGTCAAATTTTGGGAGTTTATTGATGCCGGGCGGCAGTCTTTTGGTAGCATGATAGGTTGGATATGGCACTTCATATACGTTGAAGGGGGCGTAATTATCACCACCCTTCTTTGCCAGTCTTGCCTTGATCATCTGCTCGACCATCAACTTGTTCACCATAGTTGGCTCTTCTGGTTGAGGGTAGAGGTGGGCGGTCCGCACTAATTGTGTAACCGAAACTGTAACATGAGGTGGCAAGGGATCTGACAAGGGCACCTACTGCTGTATTTGAGGAGGCGTTAGTCGTGCTGGCTGGAGCCATTAGGAATAATACTGGGGAGTGGCCCAGTTCTGATCAGCAGTTTGTAGAACAGCTGGTGAAGGAGCACCCGTGGGGTTGAAACCTTCTTGTGATGGTCCATCTTGTGCCCCCGGTTGCTCAGGTGCTATGACATGTTCAACATTTTCATTTAATTTTCTCTTCAGCAGTTTTATCTCCTGCTGGTATCCTTGTAGTAACACTAGGGCGGCAGGGTCTATTGTTGTCTTATTACTGATACCCTCGAGTGTGTTACCCAAAGGACCTTTAATCAAAGGAGGTAGAGATGCTCCTTCTTGCTCAGACGCCACTATTCTGGCGGTGATAGTAGCGATGTTTTCTTCAGCAAGCTGCTTGCCCTTTGGGGTTAGCAGTAGCTCAGCCTCATTTTTACCCTATCTTGTCACCAGGTCTATTCTTCTGGCAATCTCGGCCGACTCTTCTTGTTCATTTGGTAGGGGACCATGTGTACTCATTACCCCTGTCATATTGCAAGTAAGAACTTGCATTCTTATTTTGTGCTTTCTGACTCCCCTTCGGGCCTGATAAGAGAAAGTCGGCTCTTCATATATAGAAGCTCTTTTCATCTTTTCATTTTGTGGAGGCCTTTCAAGGCTTCTAGCCTCAGCTTGTTTCTCCTCTTCATTTGCCCCCATGGTTGACATTTTGTCTTTTTCTTCTTCTTCGGCCCTGATGACATGAAGCGACCTTTGCTGGGCCAAGGAGGGGTCCCTGAAGTTATAGAGATATTCCCGAACCATCCCTGCCATACCCTCGTAGCTATGCTCTGGAGAGATGATAGGAGGCAGCATCCAGCCTCGGGCAGAAGGCATGTAGGACAGCCGCGTCAAACTGGCAGCTTGATTAAAGTTTCTTGAATATTTGAGGGTATCGGCATGTCTTGCACATATCCTGGCGACGGGTGGAGGAGTTGCAATCATGACTTCCTCCGCATGAATAGCCTCTTTGCCCCATCTATTGGGAACATCCGTAGAATTTTTGAAGCCTTGTGAGGCTGGTGTAGGATCTCGGATCCTCTTGGGAACCCAGATTTGCTTAAACTTTGGCAAGCTCGGGGTTGGCCTACCTTGCTTGTTGTCATTAAAATTCACCCTCCAGCTTGCTAGCACTTGGAAGGTGTTGTGAGTGGGTACAGTCGGGATGATCCGATCTGGCAGAACTTTGGCGCCACGGCCACTGAAGTAGATCCGGACACCCCCGATCAACATGGACTTCCCAGAGGCCGAAAGTCAGCTTCGGGGAGTAGTAGATACTCTTTTTATTTTGAAGTTTTCTCTTTTGCCCCCAGCGGGCCTCTTCTCATATGCCCCAGTCAGGCAGGTAATATGGTGAACGTGGCAGCTCACGATCACCAGACTCTTTAGCAAAGTATTCTTGATTTGACCCTCACGTTGCCGGGCAGTAGGTTTGTTGTTCGTTGTCAGCTTCACAGATTTCGGGCTCTCCTCACCCAGAAGATCCACGAACGTGACTCCCAGGAAGTTGGGGAAGCCAACGACTGAAGGAAAGTTACCGAAGATAGTTGGCACGGCAAAATAGCCGTGTGTAACATGATCGGCCACGATCTGAAGGCCAAAGTCAAGTCCGGATAGTCCGTTCGCCATCGCTTTAACCTGTAAAAGGGAAGGACAAGACGAACGAGTAGTTAGGGTTTGAAGTAGTTGAGTGGGGACCCCATGGTCCATTTATTTTGGCGAGAAGATGATGGGAGATTTGGTCCCACCGGGCGTGCCAACTTTTGGGGATGGATTTTTATTAGAATATTTTATTTGATATTTATTTTTTTATTTGGTTTATTAATTAGGCGTGCCAGTCACTGTCGTGACAATTTATTATGCGCTCATCTGACTGATCAGATAATTATGGGTGATCGTGTCGGGACCCAAAACCCGTCATACCATAAAGGCTACGACGTTAATTACGCCCCTCCGAAAGAGGGACAACCCTTGATTAATCACCAAAATAAAGACCATGGGGCCCATATAATTAAAGATGCAATTGCATGTAAGCACACAATATGGTAGTACTTATTTATTAAATCAACTCCCGGTACGAGGCGGAGAACTTAGGTCCGAGGACCACTATCACGCATAGTGATAGCTTCCGGTCGGGCGTAACCCGACTTTCCGCAAATCACCATTTAATATACCGGAGAATTTGATCATGCAAGCATGCAAGATAACAGTATTCAATATTATCATTTATTATTTGTTTGATCATTTATTTATAACTTCGAGAGAGATTTCGGCAACGCCATCCTGCTCCGAGGGGCATCAAGGCCTTCTTATTTTGAAGTTGTGCATAGCATTACGGTGCATACACATAGACCCATGAGGTGAGTCGAGTGTGACCGTATTCGGGCAAGCGCATATTATTGGGACAATGTATGCCGGGGTATGGCACATTTGTTGTTCAAGAACCGAGGGAACGCGGTTGAAACTCGATCGGAATAAATCAAATTCAGTGGGTTATCAGCCCATGACAAAGTCGTGCTTTGGCTACAGTAGGGGGAAATCCCGAGATCCAGGTGCGACTTGTCGGAGCGTCATTAATATCCCATACCCGGGGTCTAGGGAAGGTGAGGGCTCCGGAGTAAGCACAGTCATGCTCATTATTCTTTATTTATTCTTGTTATTATTTTAGATGCATGAATGTCTTTGTTCTCATGTTATTTATGTTCTCCCTTTTTTTATTGCTCATTTGTTATTTATTTACTATTTATTTATTTATTTATTTATATTTTCTTATATGGGATGCATGCACATTTTAATTTCTTTATTAGTATTTGTTTGCCAATTATTTGTTTATTCACTATTTTTTATTGTTTATTTATCACTTTTGTTTGATTATTAATCATTTAGCATTTTTATTGTTATTATCATTTTATTGTTTATTTATCACTTTTTGGTAGTATTCACTTATCACTTCTATTCTTATTACTCTTATTATTATTTTATTTATCTGACCAATATTCATTTATTATGTTTTGTTTGTTTCTTCTGCATGTTAATGGGAGTGAGCATTGGTTCATTTTTTTTATTGATAGTTTGCATCTCGGCGTGGCTTTCATCTCGGCATGTTTTCATCTCGGCGCGATTTTGGCGCCGAGGAATAATGGCACCGAGAGGAGCCCCTGCCGATTCTGTTTGGCACTCTTTATTTACTTAGTATAATGATTATATATTTATTTATTTCTTTATTTCATTCTGTTTGATTATTTATTCATTTTCATCATTTTTTTATTTTATTTTTTTATTCTTATTTGTTTATGTTTATTATTTAATCTTATTTTTATTTTTTTATTTTTTTATTAGTAGTTCAACAGTTAGTCTTTATGTCTGGCAAAAATCCGGCAGCACCTCCCCCGTACCCGGAGGGTTGATGGGGTATATAGGAAACCGTCCACGGAGAGCCGAGACGGAATCCGTAATAGAGATGGGCGTAGCCCGGGATCCAAAAGGATCGTAATCCGACGGGACAGTGTCCACTCATCGTGATATTTGTTAATATCCCCCTGAAGAGGCCATGGGAGAACATGTAGTGGTAGAACTCCATAGGCCAATGGGGCAGTAGAATGTAGGGGGGGTTAACCCCATTGATTTAGTTCCCAGGAGATTGAGTGAAAGACTATTGCTTTTTTCCGGGGTGATAGGATTTCATGCTGAGTGGTTACAGGGCTCTGGAGCTCCTGAGGGCGTCGGCACGGTAGTGTCTCGGCGCGGTTTACTTTCGGCGTGATGGAGAACACCAAGGGGCATCGGCCTCGGCGCGATGGGTGGCATCTAAGAGGGTCTCGGCGTGCTGGAAGAGGGGTGGCCGATTGGCACGAGCGGCACTCGGCGCGGAACTCGCGCCAAGGGAGGCTCACGCCGGGAGGGTCGTGCTGGGAGGGTCGTGTCGGGAGGCCATTAAGGGGCCGATAGAAGGTTTCTGAGGGTTTTGTGAGGCCGAGGGTTCTGGGGGTTTGGAGGGGTTTTGAGCTGAGAGTTTTGTGAGGCCGAGGGTTCTGGGGGTTTGGAGGGGTTTTGAGCTGAGGGTTTTAGAGGCTTTATCTGAGGATTTTAAGGGGTTCTATTTAGGGATTTTGAGGTGCTTCGCCTAAGGCTTCGAGGGGTTTTATTCAGGGGTTTTAGATGGTCGGAAAGAAAAGAAATTGCTCAGAGGGGAAGAGGATTGTCACTCTAAATCCTCACGGGAAGCCAGATCATCGATCGAACTCCATGAGCTTTGATTCAAACATATCCCTCTTTATCTCACGAATGAGAAGCCATGAGATGGACTGTCTCAGGCTCTCATCGTGATTATGAGGTTGAGAATACAGAGATGGTGCAACAGAAAACACTTAGATGATCTGAGGGATCTATCCACAACAGTTACGGAATGCAGTAGATTTCAGAGGGGCAGAGAGAGAGAGAGAAATAACTCCATAATCTCATATTTCATTTCATCGCATAGAACGCATACATTTCCAGTACAGAGGGGAAAATCAGACTACGAGAATCTAAATATGGGTGATGTCTTCTTGACAACCGGGTTACACTGGCGTTTGATACTATCAGAAGAACGGCGTTCGAAAGCAGACCAAACGAAAGAAAATAGATTCAAATAAAAAATGGGGAAGGGAGAATATAGCCCCTTACGGCATTTGACAGACGACCCCACCTTGAATCATCTTCCCCGGGCTTCTGCAGCTCTCTTTCTCTCTTCAGATCTCTTCAGCGGGCGCTCAGACCTTTCTCTTCCCTCTTTTTCTTTCTCTTCGATTGGCTTCTCATTTTTTCTCCCTTTTTTTCTTATTCTTTCGAAGACTTGGGTTATATATATAGAGGGTGTGGCCCTATTTCCATCGGCGCGCAGAGGAACTGGCATGCTGATTGGTGTTTACGCGCCGATTGCAATCCCGTGCCGACTCATTTCTGTGCCGGTTCACTCCCGTGCCGATTTACTTTCGTGTCGGTTTCAGCTCATTTCTTAGCATCCTTTGGCCCATTTTTGTTTATTTAGGCCCATTTGTGTTCGTTTCTCATTTTGCGAGGGTTGACCCATCGACTGACTTGTCTTGCTATCCGAGCTTTTATCTTGTTCGTTCGGGGATGGTCCCGAGCCTTTTTTGAGCTCTTGAGTCTTGTTTCAGCGGCTATCCATTGGAGCCGGGCGTCTTTTCTTTTCTTCTCTTTTTATTTTGTTCTTCATCTTTGTTCGGCTTCTGCCACTCCTTTCCTTCTTTCCTTTTCTTATCGGCATAGGGATACTCGGCCAGAGCTTCATATCTACAAAAGAAAAAGTTTAAGAAATGTCAGAAATATTTTCAATGTCAACACACTCTCCTGCATGATATTTTATCATTATTGTTTAAATATAATGAGGCTTAAGGTCAACAACTTTACATTCTGAAAACTAGTAACTTAGAGGAGAGACTTCATAGGGTTACTTCTGATGATGCCTTTCATGATTAAGTTCTATGCTCCATGGTCTGCTTATGCTTTTCAGTGACAATTTTGGCGGATGTACTTTTATTGAGTATTGTAATCATACGACCATATCTAGTGAGACTTATTAAAGCACTCATTGCAGAGCAATGGTCAGGATTCGCTGAGTAACTGGATGCACTTCACCTGAGACGTGAGGTGGTTCGCGTCAAAAGGCTATGTCTTGCTTAACTCTGATCTGATAAGAAGTTTTATTCATAAAAAAGGGGGGGCTAAAAGAGCTTAACAGAGCAATGGCTTATGCTCATTGAGAAACTGTCACCCTTCACCAATGAAGTGGTAGTATGACAGGCATGAAGTGGCAAGCTATCTCTGATCAAAATGAGACATGATAAGTTAACTGCACTGAGTAACTGGGGCATTTGCATCTAACAAATGTGATTCCTCACGTAAAAAGGTGTATGCTTATCTTGACTGTCAACTCGGCCTATGTAAATATCAGAAGTGCAAGTTCAGAAAAGTTCTCACCACTCCAGCTTGTTTGACTTCAATACTCAAGATAGTTAATCCTGAAGAATCATTGGGTCTCATAAGTGAAACTGAATGGGTTCATTCCGGATTTCATTTCTATTATATGCATCAACTTTAGTAATTCTATTTTGAGTACTCCTCCAACTGCTTAAATTCCTGACACAAGTTCTTGACTTTAATCCATCCATTCTTACTCTACTATCATGACATGCTTATGTAGTGGAGATATCTGTTTTGAGGGTTGCTTCTGTTGGGTCCCGTAGTGCAAGAACACGGATCTAGAGGGGGGGTGAATAGATCCCTCTACTAAAAATATGTCTAATTAAAAACTCAAACTTACTCACAGCGGAATTAACAAGATTAATAAGATTGAGGAATTTAAACTAAACAATATGAACTTAATTCTTTCAATTTTACCGAACTCACACGATTGCGTAAACGAGATTAGATAGTGAAGCACACAATCACATAGATCATACCACAAGACACAGAGATTTTTAAGGTGGTTCGGGACCATGACGGACTCCCTACGTCCACCCCTTACCAAACCGGTAAGGCTTCACTAACACGCTACAAACCGTAGCAACCACGGGGACGAACCCCACACACACGGGGTAAAAACCCCAACACACACGCTATGAATGCAACAAACACGGGGATTTCTCCCCACATACACGGGGTAAAAACTCCAACACACACGCGGATACCCACCGCACAAAACGACGCACAAGCGTCAACACAAAACACTCAGAGAATCCACTCTCCGAACCCACACATAGAATACTCATTTAGGAATGTGTAGAACGTTCAGATATGGATATAATCAGCCCAAAACAACTTCTAAAAACTGAAACAAAGAGCATATATGAAATGTAATGCTCCCCCTTTTCAAAACGATCCGGCTCTTCTTGGTTCGGAGTCGGATGATCATGATTCCGGCATCATCTTGTTCCTCTCCTCGAGCTGCTCCTTTTCCTCTTCTATCACGAGCTCCAAAGATGTCTTGATGTAGATGATAACCTCCTTGCAAGAGCTCCTCTTCCTTTCCCCCCTTTTCTTCTCCTACAAGATAGAACAAATGAGCATTAGGGTTCTTTTCTCACAAATTTGGAGCTCAAGTTCATATATATAGAAGAATGGCCAAAAGACTAATATAACCCTCCTAAAATATGTTAGAAACACCCTCATAACATTAGGAACCTTTAATTGGGGGGTATTTATGTAAAGTTTAGAAAGGTTTTCAATGAGTTTTAATACTTTACGAAAGCCCCGTCCGGAATAGGTCAACCCTTGCGGACCCTCGTGCAACCAGAGGGTAGACAACCCAAAAAAAAAATTCCAGAACATAGGGGTCGACCCCTTCACACAGACTCCAAAATATGCCTTCTGTCCGACCCAAAACCACTAAGGGTCGACCCTATGGGTCGACCCATGCCAGAATGGGTTATAAAAACACTTCAAACCCCATTCAATTCAACCATAAAAAATGGTTAGATGTTACCATCATCCACTTGACATGAGAGGGTTTAAAAACCATCCTTGAACTTACAAAAACATACAAACATCAAGTTAGTTTATGTATCAAAAATTAAGCTCTCCTTAACTTGATTCTTCCACATCCAACTCCATATCTTTACACATCCAAATGCACATTGCATCAAGTAAATGTTTCCTTAAAAATATGAGCCACAATCTTTGACATTTGATAAACTTTGAATCTCTCAAGCATTCAAATATAAAGCCATGGAAGCAACATTCAAATAGCATTCGTGTATCTACCAAATCTTCAAGACTCAAATGCTTCAAAACGCACATGTAGACAATCATGCCAAATGTAAAGGCATGTATAATATCATGAAAACTCATTCATTAAATGAGCATGAGCTAAGTCATTCATGTTGATAAAAATAACATTCATGGAGCATTGATTTCATGAGGAGCATAGTTATGAACAAGATACCTTCTTGAATTCCTGTAATAACACATGAAGTCAATTTTTCACAACACAGAATCTAAGCATGAAAGCTTTGTACAATTTCATCGTTTCTCTTCAAAAGTCACATTAATGCGCGACTAAAAAACCTTTTGACATATAGTAAAGAAGTACTTTGTAATTATCAAAATCACACACTCAACAATCTCCTCCATTTTAATGATGACAAAATGAAAGTTATGCATTAATGCTCTCTCTGCCTTTGACTTAATCATAAATAGGGATCATCATGGGGAATTCATGATAGTAGCAAAACCAGAAATAACATTATTTTCTCCCCCTTTGTCATTGACAAAAACACGACGGACAAAGGGGTTATTAAGAGAATCATATGCACAATATGTTCAAAAAGATGCAATTCAAAATATGCATGTGTGAATGCTACAAATGTCAAATATGCCAAATAAGCACAATATGCATGAACTAATTGCATAAGTTTGAAATGCAAGAATGGACAATATGGACATGCAGAGTGTAAGTAGAATGATCATGTATGATTGACCTCCAAGCAGATAAATGTATATTCATGTAATATAGCTCCCCCATTTTATTTAAAGTGAAGGGATAGGTGTACGAAAAGTACAAGTGAGTCAGTAAAATCAGAATGCTCATGTGTACACCTAGAGGATTGTGCAATCATATAAGAGAATTAAGCAAAAGCCAATGCAATCAATCAATTTTCTGAATATATATTAAATCAAATTTTCATATGTGTAAGTGAGTAACATGAAAATAGATTATTGCAATATGGATATTCAGATTTTCAGATCAACACAATGAGAGATTATACAAACTACACTTCAATTTATGAGAACGACGTATTGGAGGCTACGCTCTACCATAATGAGATTTTCAGAATTTTTCACAATGACAATCCAAATTTTTTAAGAGTGATCAAGTTCAAATATTACTTTTTACGCGAGTAGACACATGGAGCTCATGCCAGACTCCCCGGTTACTTAGAATATTGACCATTTCACTTCATTTTGAGCAGAGATACTATAGTACAACACCTTTCTGAAATGAACCACATCACGTCTCAGGTGACATGTGCCCAATTTACTCAGTGAGACTAAATATTGCTCTGCCTTTCATTTTTCATTTTCTTTCAACAAAAATTAGGCAGGCAGCTTTTTCCTCAACTGCCTCTCTAACAAACATGCAGCAAATTTAATATCTCTAGAGTGTTGAAAGGAAATTCCTATATCCTTATGACTTACACTTATTTTCACATTTTGTGTAAGAAGTGTACAAATTTGATTTAGCATGTATATCAAAAATATTATGAGCACATAATAATGCATCTCCCCCTATCTAGTTGCACTTATCAAATCTTTACTCTCCCTGAGTGTATGACAAGAAACACTCCAGTGATGACTCAGATGCAAAGTTATTTAACAAGAAGGCATAAGGTCATAGAAATTCCAAGGATGGGGGTGAATAGTATATAATAACATGCAAACACACAGTGAGATCATGTAATATGCAATGCAGAAGGTAACATGTGAATCTCATGCAATACTAGTGCAAAATGCAAATTTTAGTTTTCATATGAATGATCAAATGCACCTAATGCATGAATTCTAAAACATGCAACCTGTAACCTATATGAAAATGCAGTGCAAGATTTCAGATTTCACATGAAAATTCTATATGCATCTAATGCAACTAATGCATGAAATGCATTTTTGCAAATGTGAGAACACATTTTTATTTTGAAAAGAGAATTCAAGAAATTCATTCAAAGCATCAAAATCAACACATGTGAACTGATAGTCATGTGAACTGATAGTTTGTCTATGTGCAAGATAGATTTTCATTATGAATCCACATTAGATAAGAAGCAAACTTTTCCTAAAAACCTTTCTATTTTGTCTAGCATATTGAGAAGCACATGACAAAGGTTACAAAGCATTTGATTAAATTTAGTCCACAGGGTATGCAGCCAAGACGTCCAAAAGAAAACGGAACAACATCAATTTCAAATAGTTCAGCTAGCAACTCCCCCCTTAATATGTGCATGAATTTTAGGAAATACAATCAAGTTTGATGCCATATGCAACCAATGGATGATCGACTTATGGTACCAAGCGGAGGCACATTCTCACGCATGGTGATAGCTTTCAGACAGGCTTGACCTGCCCTTCCACATGTCACCATTTTATATACTATGTAGTCATTCAATAAAAGTATGATTGGCTTGTAAAGAACTCAGAATTAATTTAGAAGAATAACAAAATCACAGAAGTAAAAACATCAAAACTAGCAATTTTGACAAAGTAGAAGCAAAGTCAGGGTTTTACCAAATGAGTGTGCCTTGTTCCATTTAATTAGAACACCTTTCAATTTTTATTTCCTCAAGACACACGTGCATCAAAGCCAACTCATTTGACAAATTTGGGAACCCAAGCCTTCATGGGTCCCTTTTGATAAGTAGCATTGCTACCAAACAAGGTTTTCTTCTTTTTCATTGCCACCATATCATCATTCTTCATAATCCTACAATCCTCAATGACATGCCCATGGTTTTCACAATAAAAGTATTGAGGAGTGGCAATTTTACCAAAAAACTTCCTTTTAGGAGCAAAGGAATTTCCAAATGTATTCCATCTTCTATTTTTATAATGTCCAGATTTAACAAAATTGAACCTAGTATTCATTCTAGAAGCATGGAAATTTTCTATTTTCAAAAATCAACACTCTTTCAAAACATGCCCGTACTTCCCATAATGAGAACAACAAGGACATGTGGGTCTATGGAATGACTTTCCATTGTTTGCATGAGTTTTTGTAAATAAATTTTTCTTATTGGATGCAAACCTTTGAGTATGAAAGACATGTTCATTTCTGAATTTTCTTTGAAAATCAAACTTAGCATTCATAGTATGATAATCACCATTTCGTTTCACAAAATAATTATCCATTACATGGCCAAGTTTGTGACAATAGAAGTAAGAAATATTTCCTTTTCTTTTGAAAGTATGTTTATCGTTGCAAGCATTTTCATCATCCTTTTTCATGACAACACAATCATCCATCACATGTCCAGACTGACTACAGTAAAAATAACTCAATTTTGTAATTTTTAGGACATGAGCATGTTTCATGTGACTATTGCAAGCATCAAATCTTTTGTTGCTAGGTTGAGACTGAATTTTGGAATTTTGTTTCTCAACAACCGATGCATTTGAAATATGGGAGGAACATGATGCATACACAAATGATGTTTGTGTTTTCAAATCAAAGATGTTTTTTTTGGTGGGTTCATACCCTAGACCTTCTCTTTGAAAATTTACCTTGGTCCCCAAGATTTTATCAAGATTATCTTTTCCTTGGACAAATTTAGACAATGACTTGTTTAATTCACTGATCTCACTTTCAAGAGAAGCAATGTGCAACTCATAACTAGCTATCTCCTATTCACTGCCGATAACACATTCATTCAACATTTTATTTGTAATTTTATAGCACTCAACTTCTTGTTCTAGCACATGCACTTTTTCACATACATCAACATTGACAATAACGGATTTTCCTTTTTCTAGAATGAGCAATTTTTCAGACATGGCGTTCTTTAATTGTTTCAACTGTTCTTTTTCCGATTTCAACAATGCATTTTCTTTTTCAAAATTTTCAAAACATTCCAAGCTGCCTTCAAGTAAAGAAATTTGAATTAGCATGGCAACATTTTTCTTTTTAAGATCCTCATTTTCATCCATGATGCTCTTGCTGTCAATTTCACTATCGAGAAACATTACAAATAATTTTTCATCGTCAGACAAAGAATCTAACTTGTTTCTAAGATATTTTTCTATTTCTTCAAGTAATGAAATCTTAGACAACAAGAGTTTATTCTGATCAAGTAAATCATGACAATCATTTTCAATTTCAAATGATATATTAGATTTCCTAGCCATTTCAAGCTCTTCAGTCATGTAGGAAATCTCATCTGAAAATAATTCAACTTTTGATTCAAGAGATTCATTTTCGTTTTCTAGATTTTTAATTTTTGATTCTAAATCAATGAATTTTTCACAAGGAAGATTATCATGCACATTTTTATCAAGTTTCTTTTTCAATGTTTTATTTTCAGACTTGATTTTCTTATATCTACTCGACAACTTCTCATAAGTATCAAGTAGTTCTTCAAATGACATTTCATCTTCATCAGAATTAGAGTTTACCTCTTCAACATTTTCATCATTGTGTTGATCAACATCGTCTGCCATGAGACCTTTTTGTCCTTCCTTCTCTAGAGCTTTGATCAACCGGTCCATAAGTTCCTTTGCCGTTCTACAAGAAGAAGCAAATGGAAACACATGAGTATCAACGACACTTTTCAATAAACTCAAGACAGTGACATTTTCATGGTTCATTAATTTATCTTGATTAGACCACTTGGTCTCATCCATAGGTAATATGTGAGGACCATCATAAATCAACTTCTAAAGATTAGGATTAACTGAATTAATCATTCCATACATTTTACCTAACCATGAAGTAAAATCAGAACCATTAAAAATAGGTAATCATTTCATCGATACATGCTCAAAAGAAAAATTCATGATTGTAAAATGCACTGTGATCACTCTGTAGATTGTTAGATCTAAGGATAGCAGAGCCTCGCTCTGATACCAATTGTTGGGTCCCGTAGTGTAGGAACACGGATCTAGAGGGGGGGGTGAATAGATCCCTCTACTAAAAATATCACCAATTAAAAACTAAAACTTACTCACAACGGAATTAACAAGATTAATAAGATTGAGGAATTTAAACTAAACAGTATGAACTTAATTATCTCAATCTTACCAAGCTCACACGATTGCGTAAATGAGATTAGATGGTGAAGCACACAATCACATAGATCATACCACAAGACACATGAATTTTTAAGGTGGTTCGGGACCACGACGGGCTCCCTGCGTCCACCCCTTACCAAACCGGTAAGGCTTCACTAACACGCTACAAACCGTTGCAACCACGGGGACAAACCCCACACACACGGGGTAAAAACCCCAACACACATGCTGCAAATGCAGCAAACACGGAGATTTCTCCCCACACACACGGGGTAAAAACTCCAACACACACACGGATACCCACCGCACAAAACGACGCACAAGCGTCAACACAAAACACTCGGAGAATCCACTCTCTGAACCCACACATAGAATACTCGTTTAAGAATGTGTAGAACGTTTAGATATGGATATAATCAGCCCAAAACAACTTCTAAAAACTAAAACAAAGAACATATATGAAATGTAATGCTCCCCCTTTTCAAAATAATATGGCTCTTCTTGGTTCGGAGTCGGATGATCACGATTCCTATAGCATACCGATAATTTACAGGAAATAAAATCCCTACATAGATTAGAATAATAATAATAACTCTTATAGATATATATATACATATATCTCACAAATATTGTCAAAAGACCAACCCACATAAGGAGATAGACATGAAAAAGGCATTAACCCAATAAACAGGCTTCACATAGATGGGCTTAAGCTAATGGGCTTCAAGGGGCTTTACGATAAACAAATTTTCTCTTTTGGTTTCCTGTTAAAACATAAAATGGGATGGGCTTTGAAGAAGCTTTAAGGCTTTTGGGCCTTCAAGGAAATCACGTAAGAGGATATGTGGATATAATGGGCCTTATAAAGATGTAGATACGTGAGGATAGATATATGGGCCTTTGACACCTATATACAAGTGGGCTTGAGAGGAATGTGAATAAATATACAATGGGTTTTTATATACCCACAACAATATCATGTTTAAAACATTTTATGGGTTTTGAAAAAACACAAGACCCATGTCACATTCGAAGTGGCTTGAGGGTTTGAAAGCAACAATGAAGGTGGCGGCGGTTGTGGCAGGAAAAGCATTACAGGGAAACCTTGAAACACGTTAGGAGTCTTACCTAGGAAATTTAATTTCCATTAGGTTTCGACCCCGTATCAGAGTCTCTACCTATAAAACTAAACCCTTCAAACCTGCCGGCCCTATTGTTGTTGCCAGGAGATTGTCTGCTTCCCTTTCTTCCCGACAGTGCTGTGCGATGTTGTTGCTGCTACTTCTTGGCTGCTACTACCGTACCAAATCTGCAAGAGGTCGCGACGTGCTGCCTTGCGTGCAAGGGAAGGCTTCTTCCCTACGTTTCATCCTCTTCTTCCCTGTTCGTTCCTCTTTTCATCCAACGTCAAGTAGGTGTTCTCTCTACCAAGCCAAACTATTAGTTTAATCTGCATGATCTAAGCATGTTTTATGTTTCGCTTGTGGTTTCACGTGAAGTTAACAAAGTACACGCATGATTAATGATTAAAGAATTTTTTATCCATGTAATCACATAACAAAATTCTGGATAAATATAATTCTGAGATCCCCATGATTATTCGTAAATTTTCATGTATATAAATGTTGTATTAACTATAAATATTAATTAGTTAAATAACTTAATATGTTTTACCATATCTCGGCGAATTGCATGAAACACTGTAGCACATTAGTTTTGAATTTTTGCTTCAATGGCTTCTTCTAGGTCGCCGGAGAGTCCTTTGGTCATGAAATTTTATGGACGTGTTATTGGGTTAGTGATCGAGGTAGTGGTGTTGGTACCTCTGTTTTCTGATCTTCATAGACCAAAGTAGCCCTCCTCTCAAGTAAAATTTTTTTTTGAACATCACGTTAGGTAGAGTTTTTTGGGCTCTTCATTTCGGTATATAGATTGCGTGATTCCGACTTATATATATCAAGAACGAAGTGTTTGAAGTAGAAAAATACTATTCATTATTTTACCTAAATAACGACATTTGATGTCTCGTTATTTAATTAATTAACGACTTTTTTCTTTATCGTTATTTAATTAACATCTTAATCTCTGTCGTTATATCTATAATAATTATTTTATCTTTGAAATTAAATAACTATTGAACCATATATCCTAAAATCATGATATTTATATTTATGGAATCTCTGTAATTTTCTTTATTTTTCTATATTTTTGTTCCCTAAAAATCCTTGCAATTTGAAAGCGACATTATTCATTAAGGAAATAACAACAACGTGCGTTGTCGTCGTTTCTTTAATATATATATATATATATAAATGTAAACCGTATAACTTTTTATGCATATCTTTAAAAATTCATATTTATAAAACTATGTAAAATAAAATTATAATATATATATATTTGGAATCCTTAGATTTTTCTCTTAATTATCATATATTTAGTTCCGATAATTTTCTTTTATTGGAAAAATATTGTTAGCGCAGCAAGAGTGATATAGAAGGGGGGGATGAATAGATCACTCCCAATTTGTAAAAACTTAGGTGGAAAATTAATTCTACTGCTTACACCCCTCCTGAACCCGCACACAGAGAAATGCAAACGCAGTCACCAAACAAGGCAGTATAAGTAAATGAGAATGAAGAACTGATCACATGGAAGCAAAGAGACAAGCAGATGGAGAGCGCAGATAATAACAGCAAACCACAGAAGAGGCACTCGGTTTTTAGGTGGTTCGATTGCAGTCTGCAATCTACATCCACCCCTCACTCCAACTAGAATGAGGATTCCACTAGACAATGCTAGAATACTGCAGACTCAGTCTGCGAACAACATGCTGCCACACAGCTTGAACAACCAAGGGAAACAAATCCCTCAACCAAGCTCTTCTACCCACAAAACTTGAAACCTGTTCCAGCTACCAACTAGAACAGAACCGGAGACACCTCTCCCTTCCTCCACACACCGGAGGGAACCTGCTAATGACAACCTGTCACTAGCAACACCAGAGATCACCGATCTCTCTTCCTCTGCAACCCAGAGGGAAACCGGAGTAACACTCCCTTTCTCCACACACCGGAGGGGAACCAATTCGAATCAGAAGAATGAACAAAATAAAACGAAAACAAAATAGAAACAAAGACCAATGAAGAAGCAGTCGGTTCTGAAACCAATACAAATGTAGCTTCAAAGGAAGCAATTCATCAAACCACAGACACTGCTCTCTCTCTCTCGAACATACTCCTCTCGGATCTGGACAATATGGAACTCTCTGCTCTTTTTCCTTTCTGGATCGTGCAAACTCACACCAATGGCTTCTGCTTTTTCTTTTCACAATCACTGTTCTACTGAAGGACGAAGCTTCATATTTATAGCAGATATTGGGCGTGTGGCTGCCAGGTTCTCGCCCATGAATTTTTTGCCAGATCATTTGAATTTCGACCACATGGTAGCATCCTGACTGGGTTGCCATCCACGTGTCATGTTCTTGGTTTCTTGGATCACGTGCCAGGTGCCAACCTCAGATCACGTGCCCAATCATAACCCTGAATCACCTGCAGACAGAGACAAAAGGAATGTATATACTTAGTTAGTTCAGGCTATTAACAGAAGTGTATATACTTCAGAAACAGCAACTGAGTAAGTGTGTACAACGTGAGAGAGTGTATAGACTTGAAACAATAGTTAACTAAGTGTGTATCATGTGAGAGTGTATACACTTGGAGGTCTTCAGCGTCTTCAGTGTATAGACTCAACCAATGTACATAGTTGAAGGTCTAACAAATGAGTGTATAGACTTAGGCCTTTTGTTCAAGACAAAACCAATGTACAGACTTCATGCTGTACAGACTTGATGTTGATCAAAAGACCTTTGGACATCAGCCCAAGGCGTCAACGCTTCCATCGTGCAGCGTCGCCTCAGCTCCTCAAGCGAGATGCTCATACCCTTGGCAACTGGCCAATGCGTCAATGCATCCAGTGTCAGCGTCGACGCAGTGAACAAGACAGATGATGAACAATGCATGAACTAGCCTTACCAATGTGTAGACTTTACATTGCTCAACCACTGTATAGACTTCACGAAGCCTAACCAGTGTACAGACTTGGAACGAGTGTGCTGTGAGCACTGTATAGACTCAAGATATAACAACCGAATGTATAGAGTTGTGGACGGACAACCCAATGTATAGAAGAGGCCAGTGTTCAGACTTTGATGCCCAACGGCAATGTCTAGACTTCGACAAGCTTGAGTCAGTGTATGGACTTTGCGAGAGTGAGATGATGCATGAGATGCTGAAGAACCGATGTATAGACTCTGAATATGAAGGCAGGCTGTACAGACTTGAATCGCTTGAAGCGATGTACAGACTTTGAATATGAAGGCAGACTGTACAGACTTGAATCGCTTGAAGAGATGTACAGACTTGGTGATTCGAAGCCACTGTACAGACTTGAAGATGATATGCCAATGTACAGACTTAATCGATCAAGCTGGTGTATAGACTTTAGTACCCAGACACTCAATGTTCTGATGCGTCGACCCACCCTTGCTGATGCGTCGACCCACTACTGTTCATTCTAACTGAGCAGAGTGTAGATAGATGAACTTATGAAACATCATATGAACTGTACACACTTACATGATGAACCAGCATAAATCTAGAGATAGTAGATTGATTTATAGTGTGAGACATCATCAAAACCATAGGGATGCAACAATCTCCCCCTTTTTGATGATGGCAACACTATGAATCAAGCAATATCAAAGTTCAACAAGAAATTAATATCAGCTGCAACAAGTAGAGTAAATTCAAGGCATGCTCATGCAAGTGAATTAAACATTCCCTACCACACACTCTCATCTCCCCCACAACTCATAAACATATCTTCCCGGAAGCAACAAGACTCCCCCAAAGCTCAAGACAAATCCAAGACTGATATTGCAGAACTTCTCTCCCCCTTTGACATCAGCAAAAAAGAAATACAGAATATATGATAGTGCTGGAAACATGAAGAATAAGGGCAGTAACTTCTTAGTGCAGAAAGTCACTAGTAGGTCTTAAGAGAATAAGTGAGTTTCTAATCTCAAGAGAAGATTCTTTAAACTCCGGTACACAATAGAGAAGTAGAATGATAGAAAAATTTATCAGCATACATAGTGTATGATTTAGAGCAGGAGTTTAACAAGTATGGCCAGATATAGCTGATCATTCAACTATCCCACAAGACAGCAAGAGATGAAATCAGAGAGGTGTTCTCAAGGTATTGAGGACAAGCAATCCATTAGTTGCATAACAACAAGGAATTTTTTCTTTTTGAGATGATTTTCAAGAAGATCAATGAGTAAGTTGGTAGTTCACTCCTTTGACATTAGGGAGACACCTTGATTAGAGGCCTGAATCCCCAGTTACTCAGAGTGAGTACCTCATTACTTCCTTCCCCCTTTTTTTTTTATTAAGGAATAGAGTTAGTAACTGTGACTTTTGACATGAGGAAACACCTTGATTAGAGGCCAGAGTCCCCAGTTACTCACCAGCAAGCCACCATTGCTCTGTCATGTCTTTTCATTCATTTTAAGCATTTGACACCTCATGACATGGGAGAAATATCCATTTCATTGATAAAGCTCCCAGTTTCTCAGTGATCAAAACAGAACATGTTTGTTCAGTTAAGTCCTTGAGTTAAAGAGATAGAATGATTGAAAATAATACCAGAAGGACTATTTCTTGAATTGAGTCTTGAAGTCTAGATTTCAAGCTGATTGGGTCAGATATCAAGACATACAGGTTTTGGCCTGAACCAGAATCAATGACAATGTAGGAAGATATACTTTATGCAATTAGTCCAGATCTCTGAAGGAGTACCAAAGGAAAGATTCTAACTGGATTTTAGAGTCACTGACTTATAGACTTAAGAGATAAGTGACACTCTACTGTCTGAGAGAACCACACTAGATCAGTCATGCAAACACCAGCAAAGTTACACATCTGGACAATCCTTTTGAATCTGTCAAAGAACTTCTCTTCTCACATTTCAACTCAGCTCCCCCTAAGTCATAGCATTCCTCATTAAAACAATCCAGCATAATCTCAAAGCTTCCCCTTACTCAAAGCATTCCTGAAAGCTAACCAGCAGACATTCTGAACTCCCCCTTAAACCAGCATGACATAAGGCTCATCATCAGATAAACACAACTCCCCCTCACAACAAGAACATGCTTCATAATTAAGATAATTTGAATAAGCCTAATTCTCTTCTCAATGTGGTGAATTTTTCATTATCCAGAGATTTTGTGAATATGTCAGCAATCTGATTATATGTGCCTACATGAATCAGTTCAAAATTATTCTTAGACACCTCATCTCTTATAAAATGATGTCTTATCTCTATGTGTTTGGTTCGTGAATGCAAAACAGGATTTTTAGTAATATTGATGGCACTAGTATTATCACAGTAGATTGGTGTGCACCCCAGGTCTACTTGGTAATCCTGAAGCTGGTGTTTAATCCATATTACTTGTGTTCCACAACTCCCTGCAGCCACATATTCAGCTTCTGCAGTGGAGAGGGCCACAGAATGTTGTTTCTTGGAGCCCCAAGACACTAAACACCCACCCAAAAATTCACAATGGCCACTAGTACTTTTCCTGTCTAGTTTACAGCCTGCATAATCAGCATCTGTGTATGCTACTAAGTTAAGTGTGTGAGATGCAGGAAACCATAAACCAAGAGAATGAGTAGCTGACAAATATCTGAAGATTCTTTTAACTGCAGCTAAGTGTAATTCAGTAGGTCTAGACTGATACCTTGCACACATTCCTACACTGAATTGTATATCTGGTCTAGAGGCTGTCAAGTAAAGAAGTGATCCAATCATACCTCGATAAAGTTTGGCATTTACTTCTTTACCTGTCTCATCTGCATCCAATGAGGTATTGGTGCCCATGGGTGTTGTAATGTGCTTTAAGTTTTCCATACCAAACCTCTTGAACAGTTCCATTGTGTATTTGGTTTGGTTGATGAAGCACCTATCCTCTAGCTGCTGTACCTGCAATCCAAGAAAGTATTTTAGTTCACCAACCAAGCTCATTTCAAATTCAGCAGACATCATGGTAGAAAATTCATCACAGAGTTCATGCTTAGTTGATCCAAATACAATGTCATCTACATATACCTGAACTATGATGAGATCTCTATTTATGCCCTTGGTAAATAAAGTTTGATCAACTTTACCTCTTTTGTAGCCCTTGCTGATCAGAAATTCAGACAATCTTTCATACCATGCTCTTGGAGCCTGCTTTAGACCATACAAGGCTTTGTTTAACCTGGAAACTTGGTTAGGTTGAGGAGAGTATTGAAATCCAGGAGGTTGTTCAACAAACACTTCTTCTTTAATGACTCCATTTAAAAAGGCACTTTTAACATCCATTTGTTGGAGTTTTATATTCTTTGAACAAGCAAAGGCAAGCAACAATCTTATAGCTTCCATCCTAGCAACAGGTGCATAGGATTCATCAAAGTCTACACTGAATTCCTGACAGTAGCCTTTGGCTACTAATCTGGCCTTATTCCTTGAGATGATTCCATCTTCATTCATCTTATTTTTGAACACCCACTTGGTTCCTATGATATTAATACCATCTGGTCTTGGGACAAGCTCCCAGACATTATTCCTTTCAAACTGACCTAATTCCTCACACATAGCATTGACCCAAGCTTGATCAGCCAAGGCCTCTTCTACTGTTTTGGGTTCAATTTGTGAGACTAAAGCAATTAAGTCATCATTATTCACATTTCAAAAATGAGACCTAGTCCGAATAGGATCTTCAGGATGGCCTATGACATTATCTAATGGATGGTCTTTAAGAAATCTAATATTTGTTGAAGACTCACCTGTTTCTCTTGGCCCTTCCTGATTGGGGGAATTTGTTTCTCCACTAGGCTGAGTCTTCTCTTCTTCTTGTTGGTCTTCTAGGAAATCCCCATCATGATTGGAATCCCTGTCAAGATTTTCAACGTTAGCAGCATCTTTCTTTTCACTAAAAAGGATGTGTGGAGACTCTTCCACTTTCTGATCTGATATGTTAAATACCCTATATGCCCTTGACACTTCAGAGTAACCCAAGAATATTCCAGGGGAGCTTTTGGCTTCAAACTTGTCTAAATCTTTCTTATCATTGTTATGAATAAAATATTTTGCTCCAAAAATTCTGAAATGAAACAAGTTTGGTTTCTTACCTTTTAGAAGCTCATAGGGTGTTTTCTTGTGAATGGGTCTTACCATGGCCCTGTTGATTATGTAAGTTACTGTATTGGCCGCTTCTGCCCAAAACCTTCTAGGTAATTTACTTTCAATCAACATGGTTCGGGCCATCTCCACCACAGTTCTATTTCTTCTCTCCACAATCCCATTCTGTTCAGGTGTCCTGGGAGAAGAAAACCTGTGAGTTAGTCCCTCTTTTTCACAAAGATCAGTAAACATGGAGTTTTCAAACTCACCTCCATGGTCAGATTGAATAGAACAGACCTTGTACTTCCCTTCTTGTTTGACCTTATTGAAAAACAGATTAAACTTTTGAAATGCATCACTCTTATTTGCTAAGAAAAATATCCATGAATATCAAGAGAAGTCATCTATGATGACATAGCCAAACCTGTTTCCATTAAGACTCTGAGTTCTAGTGGGACCGAAAAGGTCCATATGAAGAAGTTCCATTGGTCTAGAAGACAATGGCTCAGATCTTAATTTAAAGGAATTTCTGGTCTATTTGCCTAGAGCACAGGCATCACATGCTTTTGATATCGAGTTGAATTTAATTCTAGGCATGCCTCTAACTAAATCATGCTTGACCAATTTATTTAAAGTTGTAAAGCTAGCATGACCTAGACGTCTATGCCATTCAAAAGCATCATTTTCAGAGTTGGTAGATAAGCAAATAGTAGATTCAGATTCCTCATCTAAGCCTACAATGCAGACATTATTAATCCTGTTGGCTATAAATTTAACCACATCAGAATTTATTTCAAGGATTTTGCATGAACTATCATCAAATACAACCCTGTGACCCCTGTCACATAACTGACTAATGCTAATCAGGTTGTGTTGAAGCCCTTCCACAAGTAAGACTTTTTCAATGGAGTTTGTGGAAGACTTACCTACTGTACCAACTCCAATTATTTTACCTTTGTTCTTTCCTCCAAACTTGACCAGACCCCCTGGCTTCATCTCTATCTTGCTAAACTTGGATCGGTCTCCTGTCATATGCCTGGAGCAGCCACTGTCGAGGTACCACTTGTTGTCTTCAGCTGCCAGGCCGACCTACACAGATACATCAAGCAGAGTGATTTGGAACCCAAGATGAGTTGGGTCCAAAGACATTGTTCAAATCTCTGATCAAGTGTTTAGGTATCCAGATTTGCTTCAGCATGGTTTTCTCTGGCACCTTGCTTTCTGGTTTATTAAAGTTGAACCCAGCTGGACTTGAGAAGTGAGTTCTATTCCACTCATTAGTCTTCCTATTCCTAGGAAATTTCCTGTAAGCTTGTTGATTAACATATTTTTGACCATGAAAATTATTTCTCCAGTAGGTCCTGTTTGGACCCATCTGATTGTTGTATTTCCAGCTCTTATTCTGATTCACTTCCTTGGTCCATCTACCATTTATGTTCTGGTGAGTGGGCTTAGTGATATTCTTCATAAAATTCATTCCCATCTTAAATGGTTGTCCAGCACTGGTTTTTGTGTTTTCCTTAGGACTTTGAATTCCCTTAGTGTTGTTTGAGCTGGATGGTGTGTCCAGCTTCTCTTTTCCCTTCTCTGGGCAGAAGGTGATGGTCTTGAATTGCAAGGGTGTGACGACCCAGAGTTCAGGACACCGATATACCGATAACATCGATACACCGACACCAAGAACTGGGGAGGCCACCCAAGAGGCTGATGAGGCCCCTGAAGGGTTAGTGGGGGTTAGCTGAGGAATATGCATAATTAATTACGAATTGGGGTGCGCAATACAGATAAGTATTTAAGATTTAAACACAAGAGCGGAAGCAATTTAAAAATAACCAGAGTGATATATGTATAACTAGTCCAGAGTCACAAACACTAGTCCTCAAGGTACAACTACGCGGGGCATACCCCGGCAAAAGTACAACACAAGCCTCAAAAAGGCAGCTCGTGCTCAGTTGGCAGCTAAAGGAACGGTCCCGAAATAGCACGCTAAACACCGGGAGACGTCGGGCGCGGCTCACCTGAAAGGAGAAGGGTGAGTCACAGCCAGACTCAGTAGGGGTCACGCGGATCCCTACCTCGCACTAAACAAGCAGACATGCATAAATAAAGCAATTAAAGCATGCATTTAAATAAACACACAGGCAATGGCATGAATAACCAAACACAAGAAAGCTGTAAACTCTCCTAAGCAAGTGTAACAGCTAACACATGCCACTACTAATTAAATGCAAGCGATTAAAGCTAAAACTACCAAATAGAAGGAGCTGCAACTAATCCAGACAACAAGGAAGGACAACCACTGGAGCAGAAACTAGAAGCGCCCACTGACGGCTTACACTGCGTCTCAAGCACTCGCAGTCGACGAAGCGACAAGCTAAGCGCGTAAACAGTACCAAACCAAGTGACCAGTCGGAGTGGCACCCGTCGGTGTCAGTCCACAGTCTCCGACCACGTGTGCACACACTGACTCTAGCCTGAGCCAGGCCCTCTAACTAGTTTTCTCCCTTGGCAGGACGCTACCATTGGCTGGGAGCCCACGGAACTAGCTTACAAACCGTGAATGGGAAACATACCCCTCCGCCATCCTCAAGCGGGTCGGTACTCAACAGACCTTAGGGCAACAACAGTGGCTCCATTGCCTGGAAAGAAAAGCTACTCTATTGGCATATAAAACACGCCACAATATAGTAAAACGACACAACCATGGCATGAATATAGAACGGAACGCATAAGCAATGGGCTGGGAACATAACCAGACTGACGGGCAAGCGGCGGTCAGAGGCCCACGCGCTACTTGGAAGTGACGGTCGGGGACTGGTGCGTTACATCAAGAGTGACGCGCTGGTCTCCAGCCGTTACTCCCTCCCGAGTTTCGACTCACAGGTGCAGGGGGAAATGTGACGGTAGGGGCCCTGCGCGTCGCTTCCAAGCGGCGCGGTAGGTCACCGCCGTTACATCCTCCCGAGTACCAAACCCAAAAAGCCCTGAAGGGGAGAGTGATGGTGGGGGTCCTATGCGTTGCTTCCAAGCGACGCGCGGGAACTCCGCCGTTACTTTCACCCGAGGCTCAAACCAACTAACAGCGTTCCAAAACGATAGCAGATGAAGCGACGCCCCAGTCTCGGCGCGTCGTTACAAGCGACGGCCGGTCGACAGACCGCCGGGCTCACCGCCTCACCGGGCTAACGGAAAACAACGAACGAGTAACGGATGGGGTTCCCACCGTTACTCTCCAAACGACGCCCCTCGATAGGCCGTTATTTGGGAAGCGACGCATCCATCTTGGACCGTCAGGCAAGTGACGGTTCCTGGCAGGACCGTCACTGCACCTGGGTTACGGGCGGGTACGGTTTATAAATCGAAGCCCTCCCGGACGGCTGAAAACGCCGGGTATCGACGAAAAACTTGATAACCTGTCAAACCACGCATGCCAGACAACAATTTAACATCTAAATCTAACACATGCAAGGCCTAAAACGCATTAAACTCAAGATTTAGGCTAAAACCCCAAAAATGGAAATATGAACATCATGCATGCTACGGGGTGCTAATCAACAAACAGGCTAAGGGAAACGATCCTAGCAAGATCGAGATTCCATCCCCCTACCTTTCGCAAGCCGAAACCGTCGAACGGGCCGCATGCAAGGAGGAAGAGCCACAGAGCTTCCACGCTCCACCTCGCTCCTACGATCACCGATCCACGCCGAAGTGGACACCCACGCGCACTACTCGACGCGAGGAATCCAACGGTGCCAACCTCGCCTCAATCCGATCTCGTTTCGCCCGAGTTCCCTAGGAGAGGGAGGGGACGATCGTGAGAAGAGAGAGAGGGAGAGGGTGAGAGTGAGATCGACGGGAAGGGAGAGAGAGAGAGAGGGAGAGGTTATAAAAAATAAAATTAATATATATATAATATAATCATTATATATAAAAATCTTATTAATTTCAATAACCCCCAATTAGCCCCAAATAAATCCGGAAAAATACCAGACAAATTCCTAAAAATCCAGGAAAATAGTCAGAAATTCCAGAACAATTAATAGAACAAATACCATGAAGGATCCATTAAGGCACGGGCCTTACAGTCCCTCCCTCCTTACAGAAATTTCACCCTCGAAATTTACAACAACCGAAAAGGAGGAAACTGAGAAAGGACTTATACCTCACTGGAACAAGAAAGGAAAAAGCTGACGCATCTCATCTTCACGCTCCCAAGTAGACTCGTTACCAGAGTGACGCTGCCAAGCAACCCTTACCAGAGGAATGACCTTATTTCTCAACCGCTGCTCACGACGGTCTTCAATTCGGATAGGAAACTCTGGTGTGGACAAATCAGCAGTCACCTCGGGCCACACTGAATCATCGAGAACATGAGAAGCATCAGACACATATTTCCTCAACTGAGACACGTGGAACACATCATGAATAGCTTGCATGGCCGCCGGCAGTTGCAAACGATAAGCCACTGAACCAATAGCGTCAACAATCGGAAAAGGGCCAATATACCGCGGACTAAGCTTTCCACGCTTCCCAAACCTGGAAACACCTTTCATCGGAGATATTTTAACAAACACCAAATCTCCAGGCTCAAATTGTAGTGGACGTCTGCGTTGATCTGCATAACTTTTCTGTCGACTCTGAGCCGTCAACAATCTCTGTCTGATCAGACGAACCACATCAGAACACTGCTGTACCATGTCCGGTCCTGTCAACAGTCGGTCCCCAACATCAAACCAGTTCAGAGGAGTACGACAAGGACGACCATACAGCGCTTCATAAGGAGCCATGCCAATACTGGAGTGAAAACTATTATTATAAGCGAACTCAACAAGTGGCAAATGCTGACCCCACGACCCTTGCCAATCAAGGCAACACGATCTCAGCATGTCCTCCAAAGTCTGAATGGTTCTCTCTGACTGTCCATCTAACTGTGGGTGATACGCTGAACTGAAAGCTAACTCAGTGCCCAAAGCTTTCTGGAAACTAAGCCAGAAGCCAGAAGTAAAACGCGGGTCACGATCTGACACAAGTGAAATAGGAATTCCATGCAGCGGCACGATCTTCTGCACATAGAGCTCGGCCAATCTCTGCACACTCCAAGTAACTTTAATTGGCAATAATCTGGCGGTTTTCGTCAATCTGTCGACAAGCAGCCAGATTCCATCAAAACATTAAGAAGTTCGAGGCAAACCCACCTCAAAATCTGTAGTAACATGGTCCCATTTCCACATCGGAATCTCTAATGGCTGAAGCAGACCACCTGGCTTTTGATGTTCGGCTTTAACTAACTGACAAGTCAAGCACTTAGAAACAAAAATAGCCACGTCCTTCTTCATGCCGGGCCACCAGAACTGTTTCTTCAAATTCTGATACATCTTAGTGACACCAGGGTGAATAGCAAAACGGGAACCATGGGCTTCACTCAGAATCTCATTCCTTAAATCATCATCAACAGGAATATACAATCTGCCCTGGAAACTGACAACTAGCTCGTCATCAAATTCCACATCATATCTTGATATAACACGGGCCAAATCAGAATCAGCTTGCTGGGCTTCTAAAATCTGCTGATACAAAGCTGAACCCAAAACCAAGCTAGCACAAACTGCCATCTTCAGATCGGCAGGAATCTCTACACACAATGCCTCGCTCGAAAGCTGTTCCCACAATTTCCATTCGTGAAGCAACAAATGGCTGACCTGCACTTTCCTGCTCAAAGCATCGGCCACAACATTCATTTTACCTGGCTGATAGGAGAGTGTAAAGTCATAATCTTTCATGTATTCCATCCATCGCCTCTGCCTGAGGTTCAGATCTTTCTGGGAGAAAATATACTATAAACTCTGATGATCAGTAAGAATCTGAAATTTCTCACCATACAGATAATGTCTCCAGATCTTCAAGGCAAAAATAACTGCAGCTAGCTCTAGATCATGAGTGGGATAATTCCCTTCATGCTGTTTCAATTGCCGAGATGCATATGCGATAACCTTACCATGTTGCATCAGCACTGCACCCAAACCTACTCGAGATGCATCTGTACAAACAAGAAAACCACCCGAGTCGGAAGGCAAAGTCAACACTGGGGAAGAAGTCAATAGCCTTTTCAATTCAACAAAGCTAGCCTCACACTGATCCGACCAGACAAAAGGCACATCCTTCCGTGTCAATTTAGTCATCGGTGCTGCAATCTTCGCAAAATCCTGAATGAATCTGCGGTAATACCCAGCCAATCCTAAAAAACTTCGTATCTCAGTGATGGTCCTCGGTCTCTGCCAACTCAAAACGGCATTAATCTTTGCAGGGTCTACTGCCACTCCATCACCAGAAATCACATGGCCAAGAAAATGAATCTCCCGAAGCCAGAATTCACATTTACTGAGCTTCGCATAAAGCTCGTGATCTCTTAGAGTCTGCAGAACGATCCTCAAATGCTGCACATGATCATCAACAGAGGCAGAATATATCAAGATATCATCAACAAAGATCACCACAAACTGGTCCAGAAATGGATGAAAGATACGCTGCATTAGGTCCATGAAAGCTGCTGGGGCATTAGTCAAACCAAACGGCATGACTAAAAATTCAAAGTGACCATATCGAGTAGTGAAAGCAGTCTTCACCACATCAGATTCCCGGATCCGTAACTGAAAATAGCCAGACCGGAGATCAATCCGCGAAAAGACAGTAGCAGACTGTAACTGGTCAAACAAATCATCAATCCTGGGGAGCGGATACTTATTCTTGATAGTCACCTGATTCAGCTGCCTGTAATCAATACAAAGCCTCAGGTTTCCATCTTTCTTTTTCACGAACAGCACTGGGGCACTCCACGGAGAAAAACTAGGATGAATATAACCTTTCTCCAGTAACTCTAGTAGCTGTGCACGCAGTACTTTCAATTCAGCTGGAGCCATACGGTACGGCGGCTTTGCTAAGGGGCCAATACCTGGAATCAGTTCAATCACCATCTCAATCTCTCGCTCTGGGGGCAAGCCTGGCAACTCGTCAGGAAACACATCAGGGAACTCACAGACAACCGGAATATCACAGACATCCCGTCGTGGTTTTTCAACAGCCACTACTGAAGCAAGGAATCCCTGACAACCTGCGCTAAGCAACCTATAGGCTCGAATAGCAGAAATAATCATACGAGAAGATCGGGATCGAATACCTTGAAAATAAAAGGCTGATTTTCCCTGGGGCTGAAAATAGACTTTCTTCGATCTGCAGTCAACCACAGCTCCATAATGCTCCAACCAATCCATTCCCAGAATAACATCATAATCTGCCAGCTGCAACGCATACAATCTCGCCGGCAACTGGTGATTATCAATCATCACAGGAGACTCATCCAAACACAGAGGAGTAACCATGAAATCTCCAGAAGGCAATTCCACAAATAACTCACAAGACAGCTCAGATGTCGGTTCCTCAATAGAAGCCATGAAATCCTCAGAAATAAAAGAATGAGAAGCACCAGAATCAAATAAGACATGAGCTAAATGTCCATAAAGCATAATCGTACCTTCCACAAGATGGGACGCAACAGCATCAGCTCTTGTCAAATGAGAAACCTTGCCTTTCTGCTTCTTGGAACCAGCTGAAGATTGCTGAGAAGACGCCGACGCTTGAGAGAAAAATTGTTGTGGAGCTTGAGGTGCAGGAGGTCTAAACTGCGGCTGAGGTTGAGACAACTGAGGAGCTTGCAATTGAGTCGGCCTCAGCGGGCAATCCCGAACCACATGACCTGGCTGGTCACACCTGAAGCAAACAATAGGAAGAGAACACGGCTGGCCCTTGTGATGACCACCGCATCTCCGACACGTCCACGGCTGACTAGCAGCTGAGCTCTGCCGAGTCTGAGAAGAAGGCGCTGTCGGCTGCTGAACAGAATCTGTACCGGACGGCTGCTGAAAAAACTTCTTCTTCTTCTTGAACCTTTTAAACTTGGGCTTAGAAGGAGAGGAAGCACTGGAAACCTCTGACTGGACCGAAGGAACACCAGGCACGGGCTGTCGGTAAGTCTGCTGAACCTGAGCTACCGGCTGCACTGACCCTGCTTGGGGATATCCACCCGGTCTCGCCATCTCCAGCTCTAAAGCTACAGCTGCCTGACACGCAGTATCGAGATCCGCAACACGACTCGCTATCAGCGACATCTTCAACTCTGGCCTCAACCCATGCAAAAATTGCTGGGTCTTCAAAGCTTCACTGGCCAGCACATGGGGCGCATACTGACCCAATTCCAAGAACTTATTCCTGTACTGAAGCACGGTCATATTGCCCTGAATCAATTCCATAAACTGATACATCTTATCCATCTGCAAGCAGGCAGGAGTATAGGCACGCTCAAAAGCAGCAACGAACTCTGCCCAAGTGATTTGCCGAAGAGGTCTGGATCGAAAGGAAATCTGCCACTCGGCTTTCCACCACGCAATGGATGTACCCTGGAGTTGAAAAGCAGCGAGCATGACTTTCTCATCTTCAGCACACTCCATCGAGACAAACACACGCTCTATCGCATCCAGCCATTGCCTCGCGACTTCTGGATCAGCTTGGCCATCGAAAGCAGGCGGATTGAACATCAGAAATTCCTTCAAAGCCTTGCCTCGACTGCCAGGCACTTCAGCTTGAACGATCGGCACTGGAGGAGCAACTGGAACGACAGGAACAGCGGGAACTGCAGGAGGAGGTGCAGAACCGCTATCTTCCCTGGGCGCATCTCGAGGAACACGAGGAGGTCTTCCTCGACGAGGCGGCATAACTATGCTGCCAAAAACACAATCAACAATAGAATCCATCAATCATACGGAAAACATCCTATGCCAGCAGGAGACGACAACAGGACTAGCTCTGGACAAAGCGTCAATTCCAATTCTTTACGCAAATCCTCAACTTACGCTCTGATACCATCTATGACGACCCAGAGTTCAGGACACCGATATACCGATAACATCGATACACCGACACCAAGAACTGGGGAGGCCACCCAAGAGGCTGATGAGGCCCCTGAAGGGTTAGTGGGGGTTAGCTGAGGAATATGCATAATTAATTGCGAATTGGGGCGCGCAATACAGATAAGTATTTAAGATTTAAACACAAGAGCGGAAGCAATTTAAAAATAACCAGAGTGATATATGTATAACTAGTCTAGAGTCACAAACACTAGTCCTCAAGGTACAACTACGCGGGGCATACCCCGGCAAAAGTACAACACAAGCCTCAAAAAGGCAGCTCGTGCTCAGCTGGCAGCTAAAGGAACGGTCCCGAAACAGCACGCTAAACACCGGGAGACGTCGGGCGCGGCTCACCTGAAAGGAGAAGGGTGAGTCACAGCCAGACTCAGTAGGGGTCACGCGGATCCCTACCTCGCACTAAACAAGCAGACATGCATAAATAAAGCAATTAAAGCATGCATTTAAATAAACACACAGGCAATGGCATGAATAACCAAACACAAGAAAGCTGTAAACTCTCCTAAGCAAGTGTAACAGCTAACACATGCCACTACTAATTAAATGCAAGCGATTAAAGCTAAAACTACCAAATAGAAGGAGCTGCAACTAATCCAGACAACAAGAAAGGACAACCACTGGAGCAGAAACCAGAAGCGCCCACTGACGGCTTACACTGCGTCTCAAGCACTCGCAGTCGACGAAGCGACAAGCTAAGCGCGTAAATAGTACCAAACCAAGTGACCAGTCGGAGTGGCACCCGTCGGTGTCAGTCCACAGTCTCCGACCACGTGTGCACACACTGACTCTAGCCTGAGCCAGGCCCTCTAACTAGTTTTCTCCCTTGGCAGGACGCTACCATTGGCTGGGAGCCCACGGAACTAGCTTACAAACCGTGAATGGGAAACATACCCCTCCGCCATCCTCAAGCGGGTCGGTACTCAACAGACCTTAGGGCAACAACAGTGGCTCCATTGCCTGGAAAGAAAAGCTACTCTATTGGCATATAAAACACGCCACAATATAGTAAAACGACACAACCATGGCATGAATATAGAACGGAACGCATAAGCAATGGGCTGGGAACATAACCAGACTGACGGGCAAGCGGCGGTCAGAGGCCCACGCGCTACTTGGAAGTGACGGTCGGGGACTGGTGCGTTACATCAAGAGTGACGCGCTGGTCTCCAGCCGTTACTCCCTCCCGAGTTCCGACTCACAGGTGCAGGGGGAAATGTGACGGTAGGGGCCCTGCGCGTCGCTTCCAAGCGGCGCGGTAGGTCACCGCCGTTACATCCTCCCGAGTACCAAACCCAAAAAGCCCTGAAGGGGAGAGTGACGGTGGGGGTCCTATGCGTTGCTTCCAAGCGACGCGCGGGAACTCCGCCGTTACTTTCACCCGAGGCTCAAACCAACTAACAGCGTTCCAAAATGATAGCCGATGAAGCGACGCCCCAGTCTCGGCGCGTAGTTACAAGCGACGGCCGATCGACAGACCGCCGGGCTCACCGCCTCACCGGGCTAACGGAAAACAACGAACGAGTAACGGATGGGGTTCCCACCGTTACTCTCCAAACGACGCCCCTCGATAGGCCGTTATTTGGGAAGCGACGCATCCATCTTGGACCGTCAGGCAAGTGACGGTTCCTGGCAGGACCGTCACTGCACCTGGGTTACGGGCGGGTACGGTTTATAAACCGAAGCCCTCCCGGACGGCTGAAAACGCCGGGTATCGACGAAAAACCTGATAACCTGTCAAACCACGCATGCCAGACAACAATTTAACATTTAAATCTAACACATGCAAGGCCTAAAACGCATTAAACTCAAGATTTAGGCTAAAACCCCAAAAATGGAAATATGAACATCATGCATGCTACGGGGTGCTAATCAACAAATAGGCTAAGGGAAATGATCCTAGCAAGATCGAGATTCCATCCCCCTACCTTTCGCAAGCCGAAACCGTCGAACGGGCCGCATGCAAGGAGGAAGAGCCACGGAGCTTCCACGCTCCACCTCGCTCCTACGATCACCGATCCACGCCGAAGTGGAAACCCACGCGCACTACTCGACGCGAGGAATCCAACGGTGCCAACCTCGCCTCAATCCGATCTCGTTTCGCCCGAGTTCCCTAGGAGAGGGAGGGGACGATCGTGAGAAGAGAGAGAGGGAGAGGGTGAGAGTGAGATCGACGGGAAGGGAGAGAGAGAGAGAGGGAGAGGTTATAAAAAATAAAATTAATATATATATAATATAATCATTATATATATATAAATCTTATTAATTTCAATAACCCCCAATTAGCCCCAAATAAATCCAGAAAAATACCAGACAAATTCCTAAAAATCCAGGAAAATAGTCGGAAATTCCAGAACAATTAATAGAACAAATACCACGAAGGATCCATTAAGGTACGGGCCTTACAAAGGGTCTCTTGTTGGTTGGGTCATAGCCTAGACCCTCCTTATTGAAATTGACCCTAGTCCCTAGTATAGCATCTAAACTAGTTTTTCCTTGGACAAACTTTTCTAAGACTTTCTGTTTGTCTTCCAGCTCCTTTTGAAGGGACTCAGAATTTTTTAGGAGTTCAGCATTTACTTTCTTCATAGCTTCATATTTCTCTGAGTTCACTCTAATTTCATTCATGCTTTCTTCAATTTTGGTTTTGAATTCATTGAGCTGATTTTGACTTTCTTGAATTTCTCCCTTGAGCTTATCATTTTCTTTCCTTAGTGAGGTCATTTCTTCTAGTTGTTCTTTTAGCTTCTCATTTTCCTCACAGACCTGAGTTTGTTCTTCAATATTTGTGTTAAATTTTCTTTTTAGAACTCTGTGCTCTTTACTAAGAGAATTAAATTTATCTAACAATTCACCATAAGCATCCTCCCAGTCATCAATTGAGAAATTTTCAAAAACATTTATTACCTCCTCTTCACTGTTTGCCATAAGGCAAATTCCATCTTCATATTCTTCTAAGGAAGTGTCTTCGGGATCTTCTTCTTCCTCACTCCATGTGCATACCATCGCCTGTGACTTCTTCTTCTTCTGCACCTTTGTGTTCTTCTTCTGAAGATAAGGACCCTTCTTCTGGAGGTCTGGGCATTCGCCTTTCATATGTCCCTGTTTGTTACAATTAAAACAAGTCAGTCTCTTAGGATTTCTATCCCTGTAACTAGTAAATTCAGCATTCTTGTTGAAAGAGTGTGGCTTCTTCTTCCTAAAGGTCTTTCCCTTTTTCTTCAAAATTTTTTTGAACTGTCTAGTGAGCATTACCTACTCCTCCTGGTCGAGATTTGAAAAACCTTCAAGCTCAGACACGGACTCGGGGCTACTGCTACTACTCCCGCTGTTGCTACCCTTGTTGCGGGATGCCCTTAGAGCCACATTCTTAGCCTTCCTCTCACTTCCTTCTCCACCTCCTTGGAAATTCATCTCATAGGTCATAAGGGATCCTATGAGTTCATTTACAGTCAAGATAGTCAGATCTTTTGACTCCTCAATCACAATGGCCTTAGTGTGCCATGCCGGGGATAATGATCTAAGAATTTTCCTGACTATATCTGCCTCAGCAAGATCCTTCCCTAGCCCTTTAAGTGTGTTTGTGATCAAGGACAACCTGGCATACATTTCAGTTATATTCTCATCTGCATTCATCCTAAACATTTCATACTTAGAAGTGTAGAGGTTTACCTTCGAGGCTTTCACTTGAGCTGTACCTTCATAGATCAATTGCAGCTCATCCCACATTCGCTTGGCAGTCTTGTAGGCAGATATACGGGCATATTCCTCTGGATGAACAGCACACTAGATGATGTTCAACGCCGTCCAGTTGAGTGAAGAGAGCGTGACATGGTCATCTGTCCAAGCGTCCTCGTTTGGTGGCAGATCATATGGCCCCACAGTAATTACTTTCCACAGTTTATGGCTCTAAGCCCTGATAAACACTTCCATCCTATTCTTCCAAAACAAATAGTTACTACCATCAAAATACGGAGGGCGACTAATGGATTGACCTTCGACCATGAAGGTTCTAGGACCACTGGCATTTCCTTGACCGTTCGTCCACATGGCATAAACCTGCCCTGATACCAAATGTTAGCGCAGCAAGAGTGATATAGAAAGGGGGGGATGAATAGATCACTCCAAATTTGTAAAAACTTAGGTGGAAAATTAATTCTACTGCTTACACCCCTCCTGAACCCGCACACAGAGAAATGCAAACGCAGTCACCAAACAAGGCAGTATAAGTAAATGAGAATGAAGAACTAATCACATGGAAGCAAAGAGACAAGCAGATGGAGAGCGCAGATAATAACAGCAAACCACAGAAGAGGCACTCGGTTTTTAGGTGGTTCGATTACAGTCCGCAATCTACATCCACCCCTCACTCCAACTAGAATGAGGATTCCACTAGACAATGCTAGAATACTGCAGACTCAGTCTGCGAACAACATGCTGCCACACAGCTTGAACAACTAAGGGAAACAAATCCCTCAACCAAGCTCTGCTACCCACAGAACTTGAAACCTGTTCCAGCTACCAGCTAGAACAGAACCGGAGACACCTCTCCCTTCCTCCACACACCGGAGGGAACCTACTAATGACAACCTGTCACTAGCAACACCAGAGATCACCGATCTCTCTTCCTCTGCAACCCAGAGGGAAACCGGAGTAACACTCCCTTTCTCCACACACCGGAGGGGAACCAATTCGAATCAAAAGAATGAACAAAATAAAACGAAAACAAAATAGAAACAAAGACCAATGAAGAAGCAGTCGGTTCTGAAACCAATACAAATGTAGCTTCAAAGGAAGCAATTCATCAAACCACAGACACTGCTCTCTCTCTCTCTCGAACATACTCCTCTCGGATCTGGACAATATGGAACTCTCTGCTCTTTTTCCTTTCTGGATCGTGCAAACTCACACCAATGGCTTCTGCTTTTTCTTTTCACGATCACTGTTCTACTGAAGGACGAAGCTTCATATTTATAGCAGATATTGGGCGTGTGGCTGCCAGGTTCCCGCCCATGAATTTTTTGCCAGATCATTTGAATTTCGACCACATGGTAGCATCCTGACTGGGCTGCCATCCACGTGTCATGTTCCTGGTTTCTTGGATCACGTGCCAGGTGCCAACCTCAGATCACGTGCCCAATCATCAGCCTAAATCGCCTGCAGACAGAGACAAAAGGAATGTGTATACTTAGTTAGTTCAGGCTATTAACACAAGTATATATACTTCAGAAACAGCAACTGAGTAAGTGTGTACAACGTGAGAGAGTGTATAGACTTGAAACAATAGTTAACCAAGTGTGTATCATGTGAGAGTGTATACACTTGGAGGTCTTCAACGTCTTCAGTGTATAGACTCAACCAATGTACATAGTTGAAAGTCTAACAAACGAGTGTATAGACTTAGGCCTTTTGTTCAAGACAAAACCAATGTACAGACTTCATGCTGTACAGACTTGATGTTGATCAAAAGACCTTTGGACATCAGCCCAAGGCGTCAACGCTTCCATCGTGCAGCGTCGCCTCAGCTCCTCAAGCGAGATGCTCACGCCCTTGGCAACTGGCCAATGTGTCAACGCATCCAGTGTCAGCGTCGACGTAGTGAACAAGACAGATGATGAACAATGCATGAACTAGCCTTACCAATGTGTAGACTTTACATTGCTCAGCCACTGTATAGACTTCACGAAGCCTAACTAGTGTACAGACTTGGAACGAGTGTGCTGTGAGCACTGTATAGACTCAAGATATAACAACCGAATGTATAGAGTTGTGGACGGACAACCCAATGTATAGACTTGAAGCAAGAGGCCAGTGTTCAGACTTTGATGCCCAACGGCGATGTCTAGACTTCGACAAGCTTGAGTCAGTGTATGGACTTTGCGAGAGTGAGACGATGCATGAGATGCTGAAGAACTGATGTACAGACTCTGAATATGAAGGTAGGCTGTACATACTTGAATCGCTTGAAGCGATGTACAGACTTTGAATATGAAGGCAAACTGTACAGACTTGAATCGCTTGAAGCGATGTACAGACTTGGTGATTCGAAGCCACTGTACAGACTTGAAGATGATATGCCAATGTACAGACTTAATCGATCAAGCTGGTGTATAGACTTTAGTACCCAGACACTCAATGTTCTGATGCGTCGACCCACCCTTGCTGATGCGTCGACCCACTACTGTTCATTCTAACTGAGCAGAGTGTAGATATATGAACTTATGAAACATCATATGAACTGTACACACTTACATGATGAACCAGCATAAATCTAGAGATAGTAGATTGATTTATAGTGTGAGACATCATCAAAACCATAGGGATGCAATAAATATCACTATTCATCGTGATCAAATTAAAAACTACGTATCATGATTAAATCTTAGAAAATTCATATCTTATGATCAAAGTTGGTAAAAATTACAATATATATATAGTCGTGATCCTTGTAAATTTCCCTTAATTACCATTTAATTAGTTCTAAAAAAATAGTATCCATCCTTGTAAAGAGATGCTATTTTATAAATTATTAGATTAAATAGAAATTAAGATATGAATTGACACCTACTTGCATGGACGCGATTTATTCTATTTTTCTCAAGATTTGATCTGTACCATAGATCATATTCGCACTACGTCTCAGTCCGTAGACGCAGTCCCACGTTTCACGATATACGCTCAACTCTCGGTGACATACGAGCCCTCCGTTGGACATTCCGTTCCTTCGGACGGGTGACTTTGTCATTGGGACCTCCGTAAGTCTCCTCGTAGTCTTGGATTCCCTCAAGACCGACTGAGCTGGTTGCACCCTAAAAACCCTAGAATCAATATATGTGACTCTATCTTTCCGAAAGCTTGCATATCTCTGAACTGCGACCATGACTTGGCCGCCTAATGGAATTGGCGACCATGATAGGGACGCAGTTTACTCTTTGTGCGACCTGATATCGGATGATATTTATTAATTAAGCAACCAATTAAAGTGTCGTTATTATCCTTGAGCCTGTCAACGTCAACCTAATGTGCGACCACCCCTCGGACGCAGTTTTAATTGGCGGCGACATAATGGACGCCAGTTACCAAGTTTTTCTCGGATTTGTTTCGTGTTCGACATATCATGCATTTTCATGAATCAACTCTCCTATTATTCTATGACACACTGTCCCTTTTTGAGAATTTCCTTGATATTATCTCGGGAACATAACCCTTTGACTCTGTATTTGGCCATATCTGATTCTGAAATATTAAGGGCTCTAGGTCCGCGACTATCAATGTCAGGTAGGACGGAAGTCCAATTCTGTACACCATGGAATTTCTGGGTGTGGCATTCCACCAAAGTCTGTACATCTGTTATATTCCGTTATTCTGTTATATCTGTTATTCTGTAAATTTTGTTAATTCTGGAAGTTCTGTTATTCTGATATTTTGTTATTCGGTTATTCTGATAATTTAGATATTCTGCTAGATTGTTTAATTCTGCTTATATTTATTGAAACTCTGTTATATTCTGGCTAATTCTAAAGTTATGTTCATTTGAGTATCTGTCCTTGTTATATTCTGATAGCTTGTCCTTGACTCTACATGGGAATTCATCCCTATTTCTCTTGAGCTCGTAAGTGCCTTTGACTTTAATATTCATCTTTCCTGTTAGATTGATCATCATGATTTTCTAGTTCTATGCATTGCATCATCGTGAACATGTTAATTGGCTAATCACTTATATCCTGCTTGATGAGAGATGTAATTCCTACTGAGCTTTTCGCTCATCCAGCCTCTTTTAACATTTTTCAGGTAATAATAACGTCGAAGATATTCAATCAGACGGGGAAGGGCAAGAGTGATGAGTGCTTGGAGAATCGAGTCTGTGTCTCTTCTATTTATTGAGTATTGTTCCGTAACTTGAGTCCTTTTCTTTTAATTATGTAAGTTGAGTCGAGTCATGTAATTTGAATATTTGAGTATCAATAAAGATCGTGTTGTTCACATTAGCTGGCTTGGTAATTGTGTGTCTTATGTTTGCTCTGCTTATTCACGACTGTATCACTGTCACGTTTCGAGCTACACGTTCCGTTGCTATCGGTTCGGGGTGTGACAATTCTGGCATCATCTTATTCCTCTCCTCAAGCTGCTCCTTTTCCTCTTCTATCACGAGCTCCAAAGATGCCTTGATGTAGATGATAACCTCCTTGTAAGAGCTCCTCTTCCTTTTCCCCCTTTTCTTCTCCTACAAGATAGAACAAATGAGCATTAGGGTTCTCTTCTCACACATTCGGAGCTCAAGTTCATATATATAGAAGAATGGCCAAAAGACTCATATAACCCTCCTAAAATATGTTAGAAATACCCTCATAACATTAGGAACCTTTGGGGGGTATTTAGGTAAAGTTTAGAAAGGTTTTCAATGGGTTTTAACACTTTACGGAAACCCCGTCTGGAATAGGTCAACCCTTGCGGACCCTCGTGCAAGCAGAGGGCAGACAGCCCAAAAGAAAAATTCCAGAACACATGGGTCGACCCTTGCAGTGGGTCGACCCCTGGGGTTGACCCCTGCAGGCAGACTCCAAAATATGCCTTCTGTCCGACCCAAAACCACAAAGGGTCGACCCTATAAGCTATGGGTCTACCCATGCCAAAATGAGTTACAAAAACACTTCAAACCCCATTCAATTCAACCATAAAAAATGGTTAGATGTTACCATCATCCACTTGACATGAGAGCGTTTAAAAACTATCCTTGAACTTGCAAAAACACACAAACATCAAGTTAGTTTATGTATCAAAATTAAGTTCTCCTTAACTTGATTCTTCCACATTCAACTCCATATCTTTACACATCCAAATACACACTGCATCAAGTAAATGCTTCCTTAAAAACATGTGCCACAATCTTTGGCATTTGATAAACTTTGAATCTCTCGAGCATTCAAATATAAAGCCATGGAAGCTCAAACATTCAAATAGCATTCGTGTATCTATCAAATCTTCAAGACTCAAATGCTTTAACACACACATGTAGACAATCATGCCAAATGCAAAGGCATGTACAATATCATGGAAACTCATTCATTAAATGAGCATGAGCTAAGTCATTCATGTTGATAAAAATAACATTCATGGAGCATTGATTTCATGAGGAGCATAGTTATGAACAAGGGACCTTCTTGAATTCATGTAATAACACATGAAGTCTGTTTTTCACAACACAGAATCTAAGCATGAAAGCTTTGTACAATTTCATCGTTTCTCTTCAAATGTCACATTAATGCACCACGAAAAAGCCTTTTGACATATAGTAAAGAAGCACTTTGTAATCATCAAAATCACACACTCAACAGCTTCAGTATTTTTCTGGGATATGTCTTAGTCTTGAATCTTTCTTCTGAGTTCTACACTACCCCTCTTGTTTTTGCTGATGTCAAAGGGGGAGGGAGTGTTAGTTGGTATAGAGTGTTAGTACGTCAAGGGGGAGAGAGAGTTTCATTGCTAAGTCATGTGTCCACTGCATACCACTGCATATCATGTGCTTTGTTTAAAATTTGCATGAGCTGACTATCTAAATTTTATGCCAAAACTATAAGCACAGTGACTCATAGTTGCCATCATCAAAAAGGGGGAGAATGTTGTATAAATATTATTTTGATGATGTGTTACTATAAGCCGTTGGTCAATTTACTTTGAAACTCATGATGTGCCTTTTGAATGACCAGGTGTGAAGAAGGTCAACCTCATGTCTCCCAATGTCGACCTCACTAGCCCTATGCCAGTTATCAAGTGTATGAAGAAGGTCAACTTCACATTGAGCAGTGTCGACCTCAGGCTCTCAGGAGGTTGACCTCAGACCCTCATAGAAAGCGTTATAAATGCCCTTCCTCATGGCTACCTCGACCTCGTCTTCAAGCATGTCGACCTCTTCAAGCTTCCAAAACAAAAGAGTTGACTCCGAGTGTCAACCCCTATTCACGAGCGTTCTACTGTGCCACACCGTGTCGACCTCACGATTGCAACCAACACTCTGGAATGCAGCCAGCACAAGCAGTGTTGACCTCACTTCTACAGGACGTCGACCTCAGGATCATTCAAGAAGCCATTATAATAACTCATTTTTCAAAGCAGTGTCGACCTCAGTCTCTCAGCAGGTCAACCTCACTAAAGGGTAAACTCAAAAGTCTTCTGACAGATCTATCTTTTGAAAAATCGTACAGAGGGCAATAAGCTCCGACATAAACCTCTGAAAACTTGGTTTTTGAGGGATGGAAGAAATTCCTAGGAACTCCTAAACGTTCCTATCATCATAAGTGTCCAGAGGAACACTTTACTCCTGATATCTGTCAGTACAATACCTTGGAAAAGTCTCTCTCACTGCCAGTTCCATCCCTCGCGCCAGCCAGCCAGGATTGTGTCTGAAGGAAGAACATCTCTGGAAAAAGGACATCCTCTCTGCTAACAGAAATTAAAAATCTACAGGTTTCCTTGGTCAAACATCATTTGATTATTCCAGCAATTCAAAATTGCAGAACTTCTTTTTGGAGGGAAAATTTCCCAGTTGCTTGAGCCTATAAATTGGTCGCCTCCTCCTCTGGTGGAGCTACTGCTGGCATAGCTACTGTGAGCCTAAAGGAGCCTAGGACGTGAGAACCTGTGAGAAGAAAAAGAAAGAGAGTCTGCCCTGAGCATCCAAGAGAGAGTTCTGTGTGGAAAAGGAGAAAAGACTGCAGCCAGCCATCTCCTTCAGCCACCCTACTCTTCAGCAATTGATCTAATTCGCAGCCCAGTTGGTTTCTCTTCCATTCTGCTGAAGTGCTTCATTTTGTTCTTTCGTTGTGTTTTTCTTCACTTTCAAAACATCTTGTGTGTGGGTTCAGTCACTGTGTAAGCTGCAGTTGCAGTGTGTGTGGGTTTGTCTTCTTATTTTGTTTTTGTTCCTTCCTTGTGGGATCTCTTCCCCGTGTTCTTTGAGGACCTGTCCTCGTGTGTGTGTGTTGAGCTAGTGTCCGTGTGGTGCTAGGTTCCAGCGTGTGTGTGTGTATTTCTTGTGCCCAAAGAGTGGAAGCCTCACCGTGTTGGTGAGGGGTGGACGTAGGTGTGCCGAGGTGCTTCCGAACCACCTTAAAAGCCTTGTGCTGTGGTTTGCTTTCCATATCTCCTATCCTCTCTTCACAGGTGGCTTGTTTTGTCAAGAGTATCTCTTACCTCTTTACTCCGTTATTCCACCGCTTGACTTTGCTTGTGATAATCATAGTGCTATCTTCTATAGCTTGTTTGTTGAATCTAAAAAGTTGGTATAGGATCTATTCACCCCCCTTCTAGATCCTCTCATACCGTCCAACAATCTCTGCAGGTCGCCATTCAGCAAGGCCTGGCCGATGACAATCAAACAAACATAGAAAGAAGACTGGAGGAGCTCTTCGAACTCGAGGGAAGATGACTCTCGGCTCAACAAAATATACAGCTATATCAGGCCCGCATGGCTCGTGCATTTGACAAGCTGGTCAAAGAGCGAGAATTCATGAAAGGCGACCTCGTTATGGTCAAAAGAAAAGAGGTAATGGCAGCCAATCCTAAAGGAAAATTAGTAGAGAACTGGGTGGGCCCCTACGTTGTCCACCGAGTATATGAAGGGGTTGCATATGTCCTAGTGGACCACAAGGGAGCAGTCCAATTCTCCCCTCTCAACGGAAAGCACCTAAAACTATATTATGCAGCCTTGCTCACCTTTGAGGGCTCGACCAATGCGCTATAACAAAATAGAGAAAGGAGATAAAAGAGAGAGAGAGATAGAGAAGCACTGAGTTGTTTCTCCCTGGCCCGCGCCCATGGCTAGGCTAACCATTCATCCTACTTTACCGATGGCACTCTGCCTCGGCCGAGCTCTTAAATTCCACACTTAACCCAATCCCTCTGGGACACCCTGCCCATGCCAATCTGAGCCTGTTGACCCCAGATGGTGAATGACCACCCCTCAGTGCACAGAACTACACTTAAGGCAATGCTAGGTTTTGCCCCACTAGGTCACCACACCATCATCGGTTTAGGCCTTACATCCAAATTGATGCATAAACCATTCCCTTTGTGTTGACATTCCCCCCACGTCAACGAATACTCACTTCTGTCAGCAAAATGCTTCGCGCCCTAGCTGACCCATATATACCATCATCGGTTCAGACCTTATGTCTGAAGTGATGCATAAACCTTCTCCTTTGCGTTGACGTTACCCCCATGTCAACGAATACTCACTTCTATCGGTAAAAGGCTTCGTGCCCTAGCCGACCCATATATACCATCATCGATTCAGACCTTACGTCCGAATTGATGCATAAACATTTTCCTTTGCATTGACATTACCCCCACATCAACGAATACTCACTTCTATCGGCAAAAGGCTTCGTGCCCTAGTTGACCCATATATACCATCATCGGTTCAGACCTTACGTTCGAATTGATGCATAAACCTTTCCCTTTGCGTTGACGCTACCCCCACGTCAGCGAATACTCACTTCTATCGGCGAAAGGCTTCGTGCCCCCAGTCGACCCATATATACCATCATCGGTTCAGACCATAAGTTCGAATTGATGCATAAACCTTCTCCTTTGCATTGATGTTACCCCCACGTCAACGACTACTCACTTCTATTGGCAAAAGGCTTTGTGCCCCAGCCGACCCATATATACCATCATCGGTTCAGACCTTATGTCTGAATTGATGCCTAAACCTTTCCCTTTGCATTGACGTTACCGCCACGTCAACGAATACTCACTTCTATCGGTGAAAGGCTTCATGCCCCCAGCCGACCCATATATACCATCATCGGTTCAGACCTTACGTCTGAATTGATGCTTAAACCTTCTCCTTTGTGTTGATGTTACCCCCACATCAACGAATACTCACTTCTGTAGGCGAAAGGCTTCGTGCCCCAGTCGACCCATATACACCATCATCGGTTCAGACCTTATGTCCGAATTGATGGATAAACCTTATCCTTTGCGTTGACATTCCCCCCACGTCAACGAATACTCACTTCTATCAGCGAAAGGCTTCACACCCTAGCCAACCCATATACACCATCACCAGTCTGGGCCTTACGCCCGAGTTGGTACATAAACCTTCTTCTTTGCGTTGACGTTATCCCCACGTCAGCGAATATATACCTTTGTCGGTAAAAGACTTCGTACCCCAACTAATCAATAGACGTCATCGCCAGTTTGGACCTTACGTCTGAATTGGTGCTTAAACTTCTCCCTTTAAGTTGACGATATCCCCCATGTCAACAAGTATACACCTCTGTCGGTGGGAGGCTTTACGCCCCAGTTGATCAATATACGCCATCGCCGGTTTGGACCCTACGTCCAAATTGGTGCATAAACCCTTCCCTTTGCGTTGACGTCAACCCCACGCCAACGAATACACTAGTTTGGGCAAAAGGCTTCGTGCCCTAGCCTGTTAACACACATCATCATTAGTTAGACGTTACGTCTGACTGGTGCATAAACCGTTCCCTTCACCTCACAAACTATTTGGACTCGAATGTTGAGTTTCGGCTCATGAACAAAGCCTATATTGATCACGTTTGTTTCAAAAAAAGGGGGGGCTTAAAATTGAGATGGCCCGCTGGACTTTTTCGGTATCCTGCCGAACGAGGGTAAAAATGGCTAAAACCCAATTGCGGCGAAAACCCAAAAGGGCGCTACAGGCAAAATAGGGTACCCTACCATGTGAAAACCCGTAAGGGCGCGTGGGCAAAAGCAAGAAGGGGCTGGCTCCTACGAAACTCTGAAAGGGTGCTTGGGTCAGCAATGTGGTAATATATAAAAAAATTCACTCTTTCCAAACCTATGTTCTCCACCCATGTTCGTGAAAATTCCCCATAGGAGAGTTATTATATGTCCCACCGAAAAATCCGTAACTATCATCGATCTTTGACATCATCGTTAAGATCGACACTAAAACCCGCCAGCATAAGCCTTACGCCTATGTTGCTAGAACAAACTCCTTTTGCTTTGGCATTTAACCAATGCCCATGAACAAGTCATCTTTGATCTTTGTCATCGTCGGCAAGATCGATGAACAAACCTTCGACTTGGACCTTTCATCCCCGTCGATGAACAAAACCCTTTTTGAGTCGACATTTAACCAATGTCGATGAACAAACCACCTTCGATCTTTGTCATCATCGGCGAGATCGATGAACAAACCTTCAACTCAGACATTTCGTCCCCATCGATGAACAAACCCTTTTGCTTCGGCATTTAACCAATGCCGATGAACAAACCACCTTCGATCCTTGTCATCATCAGCAAGATCGATGAATAAACCTTCGACTCGGACCTTTCGTCCCTGTCGACGAACAAACCCTTTTGCTTTGGCATTTAACCAATGCTGATGAACAAACCACCTGCGATCTTCGTCATCATCGGTGAGATCGATAAACAAACCTTCGACTCGGACCTTTCATCACCGTCGATGAACAAACCCTTTTTGCTTTTGCATTTAGCCAATGCTGATGAACAAGTCATCTTCGATCTTTGTCATCATCGGCAAGATCGATGAACAAACCTTTGACTTGGATCTTTCGTCCCCGTCGATGAACAAAACCCTTTTTGCTTCGGCATTTAACCAATGCCAATGAACAAACCTCCTTCGATCTTCGCCATCATTGGTAAGATCCATGAACAAACCTTGACTCGGACCTTTTGTCCCCGTCGATGAATAAACCCCTTTTTTTTTCTTCGGCATTCAACCGAGTGCCGATTATTTCAATAACTACCAAGAGGTGATCAGCAGATGCCTCGGTAGGCGCAAGCTGTCTGACTGAAGCTTTTCTGGTAAAGAGAGAAGAGTTATATCTAGATTTCATCCCTACTCAGAGTTAAGGTTGTTACATGGAAAGGTATGTGGCGTACTGGAGCGAACTACTCATCCCTTCCCTAGAGGTGTGAGCGCTCTCCTGCCCTAATGATCAACACATTCCCAACAAGCGGTGGGTCTCTCTCTTCTTCAAAGGCACATCCTGTTCCTGCAGTATTCAATGTAGCGTAGCTCGGGCCGATATATATATATATAAGGGGGGAGAAAAGAAGCAACGACCTGTTGATGAATAAGACGGAGTAAAATTCATGAATTCCATTGCATACAAAAGGGGATAGTACATAGTTACGCGGGGAATTCCCCGGTATACATGGAAGGCGCGGAAAAAAAAAAAGAGAAGAAAGCACAAATACATGGAAATCGCTAAACAATTGCTGGGCTCATGACCGGGGGAAGATGTCGTCAAACTCGAGAAGCCCCAGAGACGAGTGAGTAGCCAGCTCTCGTAAACGGGACTCCTCGGCTTGAAGCTTTGTCAACTCTTCTCAAATGGAAACGGCATGCCCTTCTGCCATCTCTACTTCCTCCGTGCTCTACACCAGTAGCCTCTCAGAACTTTCTAGTTCTTCCTCAATACGGGTGAGCTCAGGTCGGAGTTCTGACGCCCGATTATTCAACTGAGCTATATGATGGGTAGAAGCCTCGACAACCTCTCTTTGCTGCTGAGCAGTCTCTTCTAGTGGCCGGAGGGCAACTTGGCATTCAGTCCTCTGTAGATTTAAAGCCGTCAGCTGATCGACTAGGTCGCATTCAAGATACTCCCTTCAGTTCACATATCTTAGCAGCAAGGTCACTCGCTGCGTCCAGTCTTCTAGGGGACATCCGAAGGCTTGAAGCACGGTAGAGATATACTCTACTATCACCCGCAATTACAGATAGGTCAAATCTCGGCAGATTGACACAATCTGTCGCAGCATATCAAGATTCTGCCATACCAACTCATCCGAGGAGCACAGCCCGAGGGGTGCCGTTTCAGGAAGATGAGATTCCACCCTACTATCAATTTCGGCCCAGATGTCATCAGTTGGCCTTGAAGAAGATGACGGCAATGTCGTCAGTGGAACTGAAGCCTCTACCCTCCTCTGCTCAGCCTCCTCAGTAGGCACGAGCGGAGTAGAGATGGCAGCAATTGGCTCGCTACTGGCTTCAGACTGAGAAATGAGAATTTGCTCCATAGTAGCAAGGGAAGGTACTTCATATTTTTTAGCCCGGACAGCCTTTGTAGGCGCCACCTCGACGGCAAGTGCCAAAACGGCCGTTCCAACTTCTGCCTCTTTTAGGGGCTCCGCCTATTCCGCTTCGGTGGTGGTTGCGTCTCCGGTTGGCCTATGTTTGATACTTAGCGGCTGGGGCTACAACTATTCCACTATCCAGTCGAGCTCTGGAGTTTTCGTAGACATTCCGGGGCCCACTGCTGAAGGATAATCAGTTGGGAATCTCAGAGCAATAGGCCTCAATATAGGTGATGCCTCCCCTGTGGGTGGGAATACCATCAGCTTTATGCCCAAAGAAGGTAGCGACACCGCCACGCTCACAGTGGGTACGGTCGGCTCTGCTGAAGCGGCAAGATTCTTCAAAGAAAATAGAAGTGAAGATGTCAAAGGGTCTGCACTCCAAAAGATAAACAAGATTGGAAGAAAAAGGAAAATGAAGGGACTCACCTCGGCTGGCACAAGGCTCAACTCAGCAGTCTTGGGAGCATCCATAGAAGGGCGCTCCATGCCCGACGTGACCTCTCCCTCCTCCGAGGAGGTACCTGGCGCGTTGAGAGCGCCCGGTATGAGCCGTGGTGGGCTAAAGGCTGGAAGATTGCTCCCGTAGGAGAATGAGGGGGTGGCTTTTTCTGCTTCCGCCTCCACTCCAGAAGGCTCCTCATCACTAGAGGCGCCATAATTGACCTGCTCCTTGGACGATGAGCTCTCTGATGAATTTGCCGCTGCCATGGCTGGCCCTTGCAAGCGTGCTGAGCTATCTAGAGCTGTCTCTGATGAACTTCTCCTCACCCCGAGTGCAATTAGCCGCTCTGAAGAATGATGGGTCAGCAGTACACCTTGTTTGACGGGGGCCCGTTCGCTTCTCCTCGGAGCAGGAGAGCCAGGCAAAGGAGCCTTGATAGGAGTTGAGGGTTCGACACCTACTCGATAAAATATGCCAATAAAAAGGGATACTCTATGAAGAATCTAAAGAATAGCAATAGATTACCTTCAACCTCGTGGCTGGGGGTAGGAGACGGCAGATCCCTCTCTGTCAGGATGGTATCTGCCACCTCATCCTTGCCCTCTTTAGCTCCTACAACAACGGTCACCACTTCTGCAACCGGGATCGATGGAGTCGCAGGAGCTGCAACATGAAGATTAGCATATATCAAAAATAGGGTGGTAAGACAAGAGAGTGTACCCACAGTTGGGCGTGCTTGCACCCGAGAAGCCACAAACTCCTCTAGCGATGGTATAGCAAGGAGTGTCACCGCCGGTTCTGCCACCACGGCTTTCTTCTTCTGTATGACTTCTATCCGGGCCTTCTTAGCCCGGGTTATAGCTTCTGCGACCCGCGGCCTCACCCACTTCTGTGGGCCACTGGTCAGCAAAGGTGTGGTCATTAGGGCAGCTATCGGAGCTTCAAAATAAGTCAACTTCTCGGCTTTCAAGACTGGCTGCCTGTATTCCCCAACTCTCTTTGAATCGGGCCAATCTGCACAAGACATATACACAGAAGAGATGTTTAATGCAAGGACTACACGTGCTAAGAAAGAATAGACAAAGACAAATGAACACGTTGAAAGAAATATACCTACTGGCCCTGAGTACAAAGGGGAGAGCGGCCAATAAGATAGCGAGGACTCTTTGTCTCTCGATGCTGCTTTGCGAATGAGCCAACAAATGTCTCCAATCTTTGCGCATTGCTCTGCCAGCAGCGCCAAGTCTTGATGGCCATAGGATGCCAGGCAATGATATAGACCAAGATGGTTCAACCCCCATCCATCAGCATATTTAAAAGTAGCAAATAGCGGGTGGTTCAATATGGCTTCGGCCTAGTCATCCATTGCAAGGCCATGTATGCGTAATAAAGCAAATAGCTAGGAGGTTTGATTATAAAATGTGGCCCACCGATCGTCCTTCTTAATGAATGTCTGGTAAGGGCAATGCCTATTGGCTTCCGGATGCCAGGGGGGCGTAAAAGACGATGACTCCTCCATTGGTAAGGGAAACTATTAAAGCACGAGCCTTCCGCCCCCTACATGGCACAGCTCCCGAAGGGCCTTCAAAAATTCATCTTTGTCGACGGCTGGAAGCTCAGGCTGTGGCTTCGATGTTCTACATTTCGCGTTCTTCCAAGCATCCAGATAAGACTTCACTTCAGAATCTTTCTGGAACTTCAACCTCTTCAGGTGTGCGGGATCAATATCAAGCATCGGCGCTAGTTGAGCATTCAAAAACTTGCACTCTGCTACATCCCAGTAATCATTATTAGAAGTTCGAAAGAAACCTGTTCGGGTGTTCCACCATTTGATATATTTCGGCGTCACACGTGGAAAATGCCCAGGGGCTGGGACTCGAAATGCAATGGCTTCTCTACGGTGGAAGTAATCTCACCAGGTGCAGGTCTCTACTATTGCTGCTGACCCAGTCTGAACCCTGCTGTTTAATGAAAACTGTGCTGAGGACGGAGGAATGTGTTGGTCATAGCCAAATTAAAATTCAGTCCAAAGTGAAACAAATAATAGGGCTCCAGCCATACAGACCCGCCCTTCCGGAAGACCAGGACACTCGTCCTGATGGACAATGCCCAATCTACCAGCTCCGGCTCTAAAACTGGTTGCGTGCAGGTCGCGCCAAATATGGGATGCACATACTCTTCAACTGCTCCGAACTGGCACTCTCGAAGCCGATTTACCAATGGGCTAGAATGGGTGGCGAAGCTCCAGAAATGAAGGGCGCCTGGAGAGTCCATTGAGATCTTGGTTAGTTGCACCCTGATAGAAAATAGTTGCTCCGTCGATTGGTTCGGCTAAACGTTGGCAAACTCTAGCATCCTCGGAAAGAAATTTGGTGATTGAAGCACCCGAGGAGCAAACTCTGGGAATAAAGTACACACCCAAGCATTGAAAAGGTGCAAAGGACCAATGGTCCATAGATTTCTTGGGAGACGTGAGTGGTGAAGATCTCCCAACATTTTGTAAATCAAACATAAAGCTACCAGGCAAAGGGATAGCTTCATTCCCCAGGCCATCAAGCATGCTGGATAAATCGTGTCAGCTCGTATAACACTCTCATCACCCTGCGGGAGAGCGAAGGCACACAGCCAGTACGTCAGGTACGCTGCACAATGTGTGACGGCGTCGACGCTTGCTAGATTTGGGCCTCCCCTATGTCCCTTCTACAATGCAGACGGGAGGTCGGCCTTTTCTCGGGCTTGCTTCTTCAGCTTACTAGGAGTCGGTGCTGCCGAGGCGAAATCTTCATACTTCTTTTCCCCCTTGAAGAAATATGATAATGCAAATAAGCATGATAATAAGGAGAAGGGGAGGGGCGATGAAAAGATAGAAGAGAATGTACTGTGATCGCCATCAAGGGTTAATAGCAAGAGAACGTTGTAGGAACCGAGAGATCTGCTGCGTACCTTGGAAATCAGGACAGAGATAGCCAAACAGCCTGGGGGTTGCTGGCCAGGACGCGGTCAACACCTGACTGCGGTAAGTAGAACATGACCCCCTGGGCCACTGTGTTCAATACGGTATGCGGGAACTTTGTGGTTCAGCTCCTCCTCGCCTTCCAGCCAGTTAGAAAGCAAGGGCTTCACGTCCTATACTTGCTTATCCTGTGAAACAAAGCAACAAGAGAAAGAAAAACCATTAGGAACGAGAAGAGTGTAGCATCAATCCCATATAGAAATACACATGAAAATAGGGGGAAGAATGCATCAGGGAGGGTTTTAACCCCTGTAGAAGGGAACAAAAGATAGGTGTGTGTGTGTGTGTTTGTGTGTATGAAGGTGATAAAAATGCAGAATAATAGAGATATAAAGAGATGATGAAAGTGTGCAATATGTAAGAGATGTGGTAAGAAAAATAGTGCAGAGAAGAGAACCGGAGTAAAAATAACCCTAAGAGAAAGAGGGCTTTAGAACTTCCCTGGCTAGCCTAGGGTCAAAGAAGAGGGGTAGCAACACAGCATGGCTTCGCCCCAGATCCAAAACGCCCTCTCCTCGACCTCATGGCCATGGGAGGCTATTTATAGACCTTAGAAGCCCTAGATCAGATTTGGAGGATAAATCCCAGAAAGATTAGATTTTTAATGATAAATCCATGGGATATTGATGAGATAAGGTCCCTAGAAGGGTTAGGAACTGACCTGGCACAAAATCCTCGGAGTAGGAAGCTTCAAATAGGACTCTAGGGCGTCCTCGACTGGAGAAATCAGAGTTCGGGCCGAACAGGACTCTGACTAAGAACGCGGTCTATCGTCTAACCGCGACCTGATGAATGCGGTATGGAGACTGACCGCGACCATGCTAGAAGAACAAAACCCAAAACTACGTCGACACATTATGGCATAGGGTCGACACACCTACCCCATCAGGTCGTCGCACCTGACCATCAGGTCGACGCACCTAACCCCGTCAGGTCAACGCACCTAACCTCGTCAAGTCGACACACCTGCCCAGTCAGGTCGACACACCTGCCGAATGCGGTCGGGCTTGCGACCGCGGCCATGAGAACGCGGCTGGGAGATAGACCGCGACTAGGACAGTAGGCCAGAAAATGAGAAGGCCAAAGTAAATGGCCTCCAAGGCTCAATGGGATGGGAAATGAACTAAAATGAGCTCAAAATAAAATCAAGGAAGACCCAAAAATAATGGCTAATTTGGGACATCATGAAAGATGAATAAGAGAAAGTCCCAACTTATAGGCTGAAAATAGGTGTCAACAACCATCACATCACTTATCTAGTCCCGAACATCATGTTCGTCGGATAACCAGTGCACGAAACCACCCATTATTAGGGTACTCAGATAACTCAGTTAGCCCCTTCGACAACACACAGCAGGCTTACAAAATCCCATTCCTGGCAATTATCACCTCCAGTCTTATATCTACATCATTCCCCTGATGAAGGCTGGTCAACACACCGTCTCAACTCAGAGCAACATACACCGGCACCTCACGCCCAATAAGGACCACTTAAACCCAAAGACAGCGCCTCGCATCACATCATAGGTTAAACACGCCTAACCAAGGTCACAGTCCAGGTCTTCTTGTCACAACCTTCCATAAAGCTTCCATCGAGTCCCCCAACTACCATTACATCCGCACACTTGGTGCACCAACTCGCAGAATTACTGGGGTGCTAAAGATCAATCAATCCCACTGATACTCACCATACTTTCACTGGGACCGAGAAGCAATTTCCTCAATCATATTCATCACCGGACCTCAAACCAACCTGGAAAATGCCACCTAAATCTGAAGCCGGTCCATTAACTCCTTACTCCTGAGTGACACATGCTCGCTTCCAAGATAACCAATTCCACTACCTAACCCATACACACGGCTACTCAAGGGAAGGAACTAGGGTGATCATAATCCTCACTCAATAGCCTCCAATTCAAAAGCTTCTGATTCTTAACCTCATTAACGCTACTTGGCACGATGCCCTAACAACGGCATACCAATCGATATTAGCCTTATGGTCAATGCCACTTGATACCGAAGGTCGAGCTCTCAAGATTAGCCAAATGACCTCCATAGATCTACGCACTACCTGAATATCCTCCAATCTCTTCTAAAATCTATCCTGGAACCTGTGGGTTATGGGCCCCCCACGCTTTCGCTGTGTAACTCTGCACAACATGCCTCGCTGGAAAAGAAGATTCTGGCGCTCGCCATGAAGCAACCTCCAACTCCCGCTACGCTCACGGGGACTCACAAACATAGATTAAAATAAAACGAAAAATAATGGAATTTAAGGAAAACGCACCCGAGGCACCAATCCATCATCTTAAAATCATACCTGCCACGAGGTAGAGCACCTTCTCGCCAGCCCAGCTGCACATCTCGCAACCCCGAGGATCCTACCTCGCCACGCCAAAAATTGATGCGACTGCTGGCATAGCCCCTCCATGCAACCACGTGCCAAAAGTCCCGCCAGACTGTACCTGCGACACCTCCGAACGTTAGAAATAATCCACTGTGTCTGAGGTGAACCCCAGACACACGCCTTGATACGCAAAACCCATGAAGCAGAACACGAGAAAATTTCAAAAATAGGCAAAAGCCAGACAAAAATCATAATTACACCTTCTAATGAGCACACATGAGCCTGACATGACAAGAATATACAATCTCCGCAAAATCGTGCTAAGGAGACGGCTGGGGACACTCACGATGATAGTTCCCTGCCTGACTACATCTGAAACACCTCGTCAACGGGCACTCATGCACCATGTAATGACCCGGAAGTTTTATAAAATATTTCTGAATTATTAAATATTCTCTGAGAAGTTTTAAAGATCAAAATGGATTAATAAATGAATATTGGGTTAAATAAGTCATTATTAAGGCCCAAGTATGATGAACAATTAACCTAGCCTATTTGAATAAAGCCCAAAAGGTTAAAGGACCAAGCCCATGAAGTTTGGCCCATATTCTAGAAGATTAACTAGCTTATTCATGAAATATAAGGATAAATACCCTTTAATAAGATAATTAAGTGGATAATAGAATAAAAGAGTTTGAATCAATTCAAATTCGGCGCCCAATGACCTTGGCAGTCTATTGTAAAATCGCTAAAGGACTTGTGACGGACTAGTCCTAGACCGCTACATTCTGTCACTTCCGTGAGTAGAAGAAAGAGCAAAAAGATTAGATTTTTTAAGGTTCTATCACCTAGGGATCAAGATGGGAAGGCTAGTAAACATCTTATGGACTCTCAGAAGTTGATCTAAGGTGTAATAAGGACTCTAGGATCGTTCTAATCCTTAAACCCTAGCCCAACCCTATAAATAGGACCTAGTTTTGACCTGTGCGACTCTTACATTTGGCTCGCGTGGAATCAAGGTAAGGAGATATTATTTTGGGCAAGTTCTTTAGAAGTTTTTATTCCCAATACATAGGACTAACATCTCTCAAAATCTCGTGCTAGGAGATCAAGAACACAAGGAGATAGAAGCCTGCAAAGTTGCTGGTTCCACATTAGCGACCCAGGAAACTGAGCGAAAGTCCGGTGCAGATCAAGGGATTAGAGAACCAAATCGAGGTAATTAGCATTAGTGCCTTTATAACTTTTTGTTTCCCTTAGTATCTACTTCCTACCCTCCAAGTTTTACGTCATTAGGTCAAGTGGATCAAGAGATATTAGGACGTGAAGTTACTGATTTACAATAGGAAGTACAGTCTTAAGGGACGACTTCCAACATCAAATTCAAAGCCTAAAAGCCTTAGCAGAGGTAGGTCATCTCATGAATGGCTAAATTATCATGTTAGGATTAAAAGCCCTCTTATTGCACTTGATTTCATGTATTGTGTACAGAGAATTTCATGTTTTAATAGGATCTATACATCCATGCATCTTTCTTAGCCCTAATGAACTAAGATAATTCTCTTTGTCATAATACATGAATCCTATGCATATTGTTAGCTTAACCTTCATTCTATCACGATAGGGAAGTTTATACATGTTGATTTTCAGACATGATGTGTTTTAGACATAGTTCTTCTTATTTTAGTTTTACTGTCAGACGTTCTCTAGCGGCCTAGTCTTTGACCGCAAACCTTGTGTAGCGGCCCTACGATAAATCGCTAGACACTCTGTAAATTAGATTTTTATGAAATCTCTGACGGACCATAGATAGACCGTTAAAGTCCCTCTGGCGGCCTTACGATAAATCGCCAACTTACTATAACGGTTCTAATATAGACTGCCAGTGTTCTATTTTATGTCAATCCGAGATAGAATCAAGAACAGTCCATTTAACTTATAAGTAAGCCTAGTTAACTATGTTCTAACCTGTTTTAATGTTATTTACTACTCTGAATTTTTATTTACTGATTCATAACAGTGATTTCATTTTACTTGGGATTATTTTTAAAACATATGTTAATTTATGCCAAAGTCACATACTTTTATAAATGAATACATGTTCTCAAAGTTAGATGATTCACGATTTTACTGTTTTAATGATTCTCTTCTTACCTCAGAATCATTTCTATAAGTACATGGCATATATTCCGATATATGACCATTAGTTAAACTTTTGCACTATAGGAACATAATCTTGAACTTGATAACCTCTCCTTTGAATATTCCTTCCAATGGACTAGCAAATCTTGTTTCAAGGCCTCTGTAATTCTCCGCGAGCCTGGGATTCCCACTAGGACGCCGAGTTGGTTGTACCATTAAAGCCCAAATTGTCTAGAAAGCACTACCGATATTTTCTGAATTTCTGTCCTGTAACGGTTCAATACTCGACCGCTAAGGCCCATTAACGGTCCAGTATCTGACCGCCAAGTTCTCTGAGTCCGATTGATTTCTTTCTAGATTCAGCCCACTCTAGTGGCCCAATATCAGACCGCCATATCAATATAGCGGACTAGTTATAGACCGTTAAGTTTCCTGAATGCTATTGACCCAAGGTTTGACCCAAGGGTTAATATTCCTATGATCCAAGATTGACTAATGATAGTCTAGGACTTGTAACCTTAGTCAAAGACATCTAAGATAAAGTATGAAAGATAAAGAATGTACCGTTATGCTGTGGAATTTTTTCCAAGGCATAACTTAGTTATTAATGTATTTCTTGAACTCATAAATCTATATTATTGAACACTTATTGAACTTATTACATGCGTGGCCAACTTTATTGCTATATATGTGGAAGTAGCTTGATTTATACTTGAAGATGCAGTTCGAGCACTGATTGTGTTCAAGGGCTCTACGCTAGTCCCCTCAGCTGATTATCGGAAACATACTATTATAAACCATGGGGTATGATGCTACTGGCGTCGTATTGCACTGGGAGTACTTTATTTATAAATAAGTGAAATTATCCACGGCTCGTGAAGTAAAAATATCTACAGAAATTCACGAAGTACTTGTTACTAAGTGAAGAGTACATTCTTGCTTGACTTGCTAGTACATTCTCGTTACCTTCTTGTTCATGAAAGGTCATAATTACATTCTTGCTTGATCATGCTTGCTCAATCATATCTTAACTTGATCATGTCTTATTACTTTGGTTTATTCATGTGATTTATCACATTCGCCTGATTTTACTTTATTCTCTAGAGCCAAAAATGCTAATCACTTTAATATTGCCTTCATGTTGATGCGAAGATACCTACTGGGCAAGTGTGCTCATTACCTATTTTTAAATCTTTTCAGGAGATGCAAGTAGTTCGGGTTCGGATTCGAGTTATTCAAGTGATGGGTCCGAGAGCGAATGAAAGTCACATAAGATTGAGAGAAGACTTAGGAAGTCAATAATGTCTAGATCGAGTTCATGTAATTTTCTCTTTATTGAGTCAAATAGATTTAAGGAAGTTGACTAGTTGATGTACTTGAATCATTCTTATTATTAATATAAGTGAAGGTTTGAGTAAATTATTGAGCAATTACTTTGTGTGATTGTTGTTGCGCTCTGGTTATTCTTGCTTCTAAGAGACTTACCATGCCGGCTGTTCACGTTTCCTTAGAATATCTTCCGCTGTATTAAAAGCTCAGAGCGTGACAGTTAAGTTGGTATCAGAGCCTAAGTCTAAGAACTTGGGGAGAAAAGTCATGCCATAGGATAAGTCCAAAGTTTTAGGACCCATACCTATGACCTAAGGAAGAAATTCCCCACCTATATGAGAATTGGGTAGAGCCCGAGATAAGATAGTAAATTAGCTCTAGATTAATCCCTTTTCAAAATTCTATGAGAATTAACAATTTGTTATTTCTCTCAGGTACCTTATCATTATAATGGCTCATCGCGTAGACTGGGATGGAATGCAGCAGACTGTTGCGGGCCTCACTCAAGCTCTGCAAACTATAGCCCAAGCAGGAGCAAGAGCTGGGGACTTGCATCACAATTTTCGAAGCTTAAATCCTCCACATTTCTATGGTTCTTCGAATCCAGATGAGGCCGAGAACTAGATCGATGAAATGAACCATATATTTGACGTCATACAATGTACAGACCAGGAAAAAGTGCGCCTTGGTACTTTTCAACTCAACAAGGATGCACGTACATGGTGGAAGTCAGTACCGGCACCTCCTGCTGATGCACCACACACGTGGGAAGGTATCGCTGTTGATCCTTCTAAAGTGGAAGCAGTCAAGAACTGGAGCCGGCCAACGACCGTGTCAGAAGTAAGAAGCTTTCTAGGTCTGGCTGGGTATTACAGGAGGTTTATTAAGGATTTTTCTAAGATTGTTGTTCCTTTGACAAGACCTACAAGAAAATAAAATCCTTTTGTATGGTCGAAGGAATGCGAAGAGAGTTTCTTAACTCTTAAGGATCATCTCACTATAGCCCCTATATTATCATTGCCCATTGAGGGTAGTGGATTTGAAGTTTATACGGATGCATCTGGCATTGGCCTAGGGTGCGCTCTTATGCAAAACGGGAAAGTAATTTGCTATTCTTCAAGACAGTTGAAGCGTCACGAGGAGAATTATCCCGTACATGATTTCAAATTGGCGGCTGTTATATTTGCCTTAAAAATTTGGTGTCACTACCTTTACGGAGAAAGATTCACGGTCTACTCAGACCACAAAAGCTTGAAATATTTGTTCTCCCAAAAGGAACTGAATATGAGGCAAAGAAGATGGTTGGCAAGGCTAATGCTGTGGCAGATCACTCAGCAGAAAACCAATGGAAAAACTATCAACTCTCATGATTAGTATGACTAATCTCATCTCGCAATTTGCTCAGTTGAAGTTAGATATTGACATGAAGAAGGAAGATTATTTTATAGCCAATATTCGAACTCAACCTACATTAATAGAAGATCTGGTCAAGTTACAAGATAATGATCCAATATTACTTAAGATTAAAGCCAATATTATGCAAAGGCCAGATTTCTCTATTGCCAACGATGGAAGGTTGCTATTCAAGGGCCGAATTTGTATATCGGATCATGTTGATACTAAGAAACTGATCCTTGAAGAAGCTCATAATTCCAAGTACACCATTCATCCTGGTGGTACTAAAATGTATCAAGATCTTAAAAAGAATTTCTGGTGGCCTAACATGAAAAGAGAAATAGCAGATTTCGTGTCTCGCTGTCTCACTTGTCAACAAGTATAGGCAGAACATTTAAGACCCGCAGGTAAATTACACCCCTTAAATATTCTCGAATGGAAATGGGAAGGTATATGGATGGATTTCATTATGGGTTTACCTAAAACAAGAGGTGGACACGATGGTATATGGGTAATCATAGACCGATTGACTAAGTCTGCACATTTTCTGCCAATAAAAAGTCGATGGTCTATGGATATTCTAGCAGCATTGTACATAAGGGAAATCGTCAAATTACATGGTGTCCATGTCACTATTATATCAGATAGAGATCCTCGATTCACATCACAATTCTGGAACGGTCTACAACATTCTTTAGGGACCCGACTGAACTTTAGCACGACATTCCATCTACAAATTGATGGTCAAACTGAAAGGATAAATCAAGTGGTGGAAGATATGCTCAGGGCTTGTGCTATTAACTTTGGAGGAAGTTGACATGATCACTTGCCTCTAGTAGAATTTGCATACAATAATAGCTACCAAGCCAGTATACAGATGGCACCATTTGAAGCTCTGTATGGAAGAAGCTGTCGATCACCGATATGCTGGAATAAAGAAGGGGAGAGACAATTTCTAGGCCCCGATATTATTAGGGATACTATTGAAAAGATAAAGCTTATTCGAGAAAGACTCCAGACGGCACAAGATCGGCAGAAATCTTATGCTGATAATCGAAGACGCAACGTGGAATTTCAAGTGGGAGATCATGTGTATCTAAAAGTTTCTCCAAGTCATGGTATTCGAAGATTTGACATTAAAGGCAAGCTTACCCCAAGATTCATTGGTCCATTTGAAATTCTAGAAAGGGTCGGTGAAATGGCTTATCGACCGGCTTTGCCTCCACAACTAGCAGGAGTTCATGACGTATTTCATGTCTCAATGTTAAAGAAATATGTTTACGATCCTTTCCATGTCATCACCTACGATAATCTGAAGATTAAGAAAGATTTGACATATGAGCAAAAGCCAATCAGGATCCTTGAACGAGAGGTACGTCAACTTCGGAACAAGGCTATTCTTGTGGTCAAGATCCAGTGGGCAAAGTCAGGAGAAACATGGGGGACGGAGGAAGCTATGCGCAAGAAATATCTGGAGTTATTTAATTGTAAGTACACTCTCCGTAAAATCTATATATTGAATTTGGGGATCAAATTCTCTTAAGTGGGAGAGGGTGTAATGACCTGGAAATTTTATAAAATATTTCTGAATTATTAAATATTCTCTGAGAATTTTTAAAGATCAAAATGGATTAATAAATGAATATTGGATTAAATAAGTCATTATTAAGGCCCAAGTATGATGAACAATTAACCTAGCTTGTTTGAATAAAGTCCAAGAGGTTAAAGGACCAAGCCCATGAAGTTTGGCCCATATTCTAGAAGATTAACTAGCTTATTCACGGAATATAAGGATAAATACCCTTTAATAAGATAATTAAGTGGATAATAGAATAAAAGAGTTTGAATCAATTCAAATTCGACGCCCAATGACCTTGGGTCTATCGTAAAATCGCAAAAGGACTTGTGACGGACTAGTCCTAGACCACTACATTCTGTTAGTTCCATGAGTAGAAGAAAGAGTAAAAAGATTAGATTTTTTTAAGGTTCTATCACCTAGGGATCGAGATGGGAAGGCTAGTAAACATCTTAAGGACTCTCAAAAGTTGATCTAAGGTGTAATAAAGACTCTAGGATTGTTCTAATCCTCAAACCCTAGCCCAACCCTATAAATAGGACCTAATTTTGACCTACGCGACTCTTACATTTGGCTCGCGTGGAATCAAGGTAAGGAGATATTATTTTGGGCAAGTTATTTAGAAGTTTTTATTCCCAATACATAGGACTAACATCTCTCAAAATTTTATGCTAGGAGATCAAGCACACAAGGAGATAGAAGCCTGCAAAGTTGCTGGTTCCACATTAGCGACCCAGGAAATTGAGCGAAAGTCCGGTGAAGATCAAGGGATTAGAGAACCAAATCGAGGTAAATAGCATTAGTGCCTTTAGAACTTTTTGTTCCCCTTAGTATCTACTTCTTACCCTCCAAGTTTCACGTCATTAGGTCAAGTGGATCAAGAGATATTAGGACATGAAGTTACTGATTTACAACAGGAAGTGCAGTCTTAAGGGTCGACTTCCAACATCAAATTCAAAGCCTAAAAGCCTTAGCAGAGGTAGGTCATCTCATGAATGGCTAAATTATCATTTTAGGATTAAAAGCCCTCTTATTGCACTTGATTTCATATATTGTGTGCGGAGAATTTCATGTTTTAATAGGATCTATACATCCATGCATCTTTCTTAGCCCTAATGAACTAAGATAATTCTCTTTGTCATAATACATGAATCCTATGCATATTATTAGCTTAAACTTCGTTCTATCATGATAGGGAAGTTTATACATGTTGATTTTCAGACATGATGTGTTCTAGACATAGTTCTTCTTGTTTTAGTTGTAATGTCAGACGTTCTCTAGCGGCCTAGTCTTTGATAGCAAACCTTGTGTAGCGGCCCTACGATAAACCACTAGACACTTTGTAAACTGAATTTTTATGAAATCTCTGACGGACCATAGATAGACCGTTAAATTCCCTCTGGCGGCCTTACGATAAACCGCCAACTTACTATAACGGTTCTAATATAGACCGCCAGTGTTCTATTTTTTGTCAACCCGAGATAAAATCAAGAACAATCCATTTAACTTATGAGTAAACCAAGTTAACTATGTTCTAACATGTTTTAATGTTATTTACTACTCTGAATTTTTATTTACTGATTCATAACAGTGATTTCATTTTACTTAGGATTATTTTTAAAACATAAGTTAATTTATGCCAAAGTCATATGCTTTTATAAATGAATACGTGTTCTCAAAGTTAGATGATTCACGATTTTACTGTTTTAATGATTCTCTTCTTATCTCAGAGTCATTTCTATAAGTACATGACATATATTCCGGTATATGTCCATTAGTTACACTTTTGCACTATAGGAACATAATCTTGAACTTGATAATCTCTCCTTTGGATATTCCTTCCAATGGACTAGCAAATCTTGTTTCAAGGTCTCTGTAATTCTCCGCGAGACTAGGATTCCCACTAGGACGCCGAGTTGGTTGTACCATTAAAGCCCAAATTGTCTAGAAAGCACTACCGATATTTTCTAAATTTCTGTCCTGTAACGGTTCAATACTCGACCACTAAAGCCCATTAACGGTCCAGTATCTGACTGCCAAGTTCTCTGAGTCCGATTGATTTCTTTTTGGATTCAGCCCACTCTAGCGGCCCAATATCAGACTGTCATATCAATATAGCGGACCAGTTATGGACCACTAAGTTTCCTGAATGCTATTGACCCATGGTTTGACCCAAGGGTTAATATTCCTATGATCCTAGATTGACTAATGATAGGCTTGTTGGGACTGGTGCGATGGATTCAGAGGGGGGTGAATGAATCTATCCTTAAAAATTGCCGAAATAAAAACTCAGAACACTTAGAGATGTGAAATTGAAAACAGATTTAGTTCTACCGAAATTGAAATACAGCGATGTGTTCAATCAATTAGCTCAATCAACATATAAAGACAAATCGAGCCTAAACATTCATCTAGCGGAAGTAGATAGTGAACATTCAAATCACAGTGCACGAAGAGTTTTTAGGTGGTTCAGTCCTCCAGACCTACATCCATCCCATACTCCAACTAGAGTGTGGATTCCGCTGATACACAGCTTAAACCGCTAGGCTTCACAGCTTGCCTACAACCGCTAAGCAACACAGCTTGCTGTCCGAGGTATCCACCTCGCCCGCTGAGCAACACAGCTTGCTGACAAGAGGAATCCTCCTCTGCAACGCTGAGCAATACAGCTTAGCTCTGCTGACTAACAGCTTGAAGTAAAGTTCATATGAAAAACAAGAAATGGGAAATCACAGCGACAGAAGGTGTATACGATGATAGCACAAATGTGGCTCTCAGGGAGCTGACTGGACTGGATTTGATCCACGGTCCAGTATAGACAAAGCTTCAGATGAGTCTCTTCTTCTTCTTCTAAACTATCGATGTCTCTCTCTTCTTCTTCTTCTTCTTTACTGTTCACTCGTTCTTTCTCAACTCTCTCCTTCTCTTCTTCTCTCTTTTTCTCTTCTTCTTCTAGCTCTCCTTTCTTTTCTTCTCTAGATCGTGCAAGCTCTATCTTTCTATCTCTCTCCCTGCTTCAGCTCTAGATGGCACACGCAGATCTTCTAGTACTGTCATATTCTCTCGAAGGAGAAGCTTCCTTTTTATATCAGCAGAGAGGTGGGGCATGTGCTCTACACGATTCCCGCCCAAGCACCTAGATTACGTGGCAGTCATCCCAGCCTGCTGCCAACTTGAATTGATCTGAACGAGAAGAAGAAATGATGCACTGAGTTAGTTCGAAAATGTATAGACTTGCTAAGTCATCAAGGCAACCGAGGACAGACTTAGTATTCAATTGCACGAACTGTATGTATGCAACAGAATGTATAGACTTTGAGTGCATGATACTACTTTACGTATGTATGCAACAGAATGTATAGACTTTGAGTGCATGGTAAAGAGTGTACAGACTTTGTTTCGAAAGATGCACAAATGCATATAGGAAAGTATGCACATTGAAGATGAATGCACAGACATGCCACCGAGCTGTGTACAGACTTTTGGTGTGCGTGCGGCAAGATGATGTACAGACTTGCTGTGCCTAGAGTTTAAGCATGACTGCATAATGCACAGACATGCCACCGAGCTGTGTACAGACTTTGATGAAATGATGTACAGACTTAGACGCTCGAATCAACAGAGGTTGTACAGACTTAGACGCTCGAATCAACAGAGAGTGTGCAGACTTTGTGTATACATAAAACAAACGAATGTACTAACTATGTATATGCATGAAGCAAACGAATGCACTGACTTGGTTGAGTGTGGTAACATGGGTTGTATAGACTTGATGGCGTGCAGTGAAATGTTGTACGGGCTTTCAAATGTATAGACATCCTATGCACGAACTTCTTGTGCGACATATGCAATGAAGTGAACAAAGTATGCACAAACTATATATATACTGAAGGATGAAACTATGCATTGATCCATGTGTGTAAAGATTAAATGCAGAGCTTTTATTTATTTTAATCTCACATGACTCAGATTGTCATTATCAAAACCGGAGTTCCAACAATCTCCCCCTTTTTGATAATGATAACTATAAGTCATGTAAGATTAAATGAACCAAGCATTCAATAGACTCATGCTTCACCGCAACCATGCAACACAACATAACATTTCTGTGTACTTCAAAATAAATACAAAGTAGTGTTTGAATGAAAAAATTCTTTTTCAAACTGTCTATCACACAAGACCGCCAGTAAACAAAAACTGTAAAACTGTCTGTCCAAAATAAAGCTATCTGTCCAAACTGACTCTGTCCTGTTGCTCTTCATTTACACATTCACATTCATTCTCCCCCTTTGTCATTATCAAAACTTGGGGAAATGATAGTAGCTAATGACCTCGGTAGCTCCCCCTGTCTCTAGAAGGATATGCTGAACTTGAGCCAGAAATAGAAAGTCTGTTCAGCAAAGAAGTCTGAAGATCTCTAATGGAGTCTGCCAGTCTGTCAAGCTTTTGATGCACAGTGTTCCCCAGCCCTTTCCACTAGAGAGGTGACTGATTCCCGTTTGGTGAAAGCTTGTTGAACAGTCTCTGACAATGTCTGTAGATTGGACTAGATAACTTCAAACTTTGTGGTGATTTCTGGGTGAGTGGCTGCAATTTTGGTTAATGTGCCCTTTAACAATTCAAACTCAATCTTCAGATCAAATGTATGACCAAGAATTTTACCCATATTAGTGACTATGGAGATTTGAGTATCTTGAGTTTTACTTACCATGTCACCTATTCGATTGCTGATACCCATAAGAAATTGTAAAATCTCTCGTACTGCTTCATCTGTTCTCCGTTTAGCAGTTAAAAATTCTATTCCTTGATGTTTCACAACTTTTTCTAAATGTTTCAGCCGGTCCTTTATTCTGTATATTTGAACAGTCTGGAACAAGAACTGTTTGTTCATTAAGTCATTCTGATTTAGAACGATCTCTGTCAGGTTGGACAACATCTGAGCAAGATTGGGTTCAGTATTTGTACCATGTGTACGAGAGGTGGAAGCACTGGAATCTGGCAGCTCAGTGAAGCATTCATGATGCTGTTCAGGGAGTGGAGTAGGTGATGTACCAAGACTAATCATCTCTCCAAGATGTGGACCATATTCTGGAGCAGGTCCCATAAAATAGTCTTGTGATTCTTCTTCAGCTGCCCCTGGACCTTGATCAATTGGTTGCTCGTGTGGAGCTTCTTCAACAGATGCTTGGGCTCCCTATGGTACATCCTCCTCTTCATTTACCATAGACTCTACAATTTCTTCAAGGATCTCTTCAGTAGCTTCTTTCATTATTTGTGTGATCATTTCAATAAGAGACTCTGTTTCACTTCCCTTATTTTGAGGAATTTCAGTTCTTTCATCTTCTTCAGGAATTTCAGTTCTTTCCCTTTCTTCATCTACCTCTTGTCCTTGCTGGATGTTATGTTCCTATTCCTGTTTAGATTGTACCCCAAATTTATCAAATAATTGACTTATATTTTGATCCAACTGCTGTGTATTTTAAATATCTGTTTGATTTGGCTCATGGACTTCTTGCTGCAATAGAATATTCTTGAGATTCTTTTGAGCAGTCTCAGTAGTTGTCTCCTCTTGTTGTATAAGGGATGATCTACTTTTTCTATGAATTTTCTTCTTCTTCTTCAAGGGAGCTAGGTCCTGATCATCTGACTCTTCTTGATCCTTTTCATGACTGATCTGAGGCTGTTGAATTTGTTCAATAGGATCTTTCATTATACTACCTTTGGATGATTTTGACTTCAAGTACTTGTTGATAAAATCCAAGTTATATATGTTTACCTTGGGAGTATCCTTTGATGATTCCCCTTCTAGTGAAATTTTCACCTTTTTGAAAATTGCTGTCAGATGAGCAGCATAGGGTAAGTTTCTGTTTGACTCCTTGAAGGTGCTCATTATGTGAAGCATTATGGCTGGTAGACATATCCTGATGCCTTTGAGTAGGCAGAAGAGAATAAATCTCTAAGAATCTGTCACTCTCCCTCTACCTCCTACTTGTGGAGTTATCATTGTTGTAAGAATATGATAAATTAATCTCCTTGGAGGGGAAAAATTGCATGCATTGAACTGGGAGAGATACGTCTGTTTCTTTGGATCTCTGGGATCTCTAGGCTTTTCTAAAATGAGGGAGTAGGCCTCATGTGGGTTTACATCGTATTCACCTTCCACTTCACCTCCCTCTGGAATATGAAAGACTTTATGTAGAAAATGCCTGGACAGGTCAATCTTTACTCCTCTAACGACAGACTGAACCCTTGTCTTTTCAGAGACACACTTCAAGTTGTGGTAAAATTCAGCAACCAATTTAGGATAAAAAATCATATGCTTACTCAAGAATTTCTTCCATTTCTGAAATTTAAAAATCTCTAACACTTCAGAAAATTCAAGAATCATGGGTTCGTCATCGAAATCTACGTACCGTGGGAGCATGATCTTTCCTACTTCCAATACCACTTCAGCCTGTGAAGAAGACATCTCACCTTCTGAATGCTTAGCAGGCACTCTTTCTTCTTCAGTATCATACTTGTCGGCTTCTGAACCAGCCTTCTTGTGCCATTTGGAGGAGGTCCTTTCTACCTTCTCTTTCCCTTTTTGTTTCTTTTGTTGAAATACCTCTCTGGGCGAATCGGATGGCAACTGCTCTTCTGAAGTATCCTTCGGCTGTACTTCCATTTCCTTTCTCTTCCTATAGAGTGATTCCTTCTGAACCGACTCAGAGGAGACTTCCTTTGAATGTGCTACCTTTGACCTCCGCTCAAACCAACGAGTGACCTCAATCTGCTGGGCCTGTGGAGGTGGCGGCTGTTGCTCTTCTGAACCATTCTTCTTTCCCTCGTTCGTGGCTGACGGAGAAGACATGGTGGAGGCGAAGAGAAGAGAAGGAAGAAACGTGAAGAAGAAATGTGCGGGATGAGAAGATGGAGGGCTGGAGAAGCAGGCTTGCTGGCTGAACTTGAGAGAGGAAGACTCGTGAGCGGGACGACACCTCGTCTTCAAAAAGAGCGTATGATTGAAAAGCAAGTAGGGTTTCGTATAAATGAGATACAGCCAACTTTACCAATATTCAATGGTTAATACCCAAAATGCCCTTTGCCTTTAATAACATAAACCGCTTTCCTACGCGAAGAGAGATATTCGGAATATGAGATTATATCTCAAAATATTATTCTCCACAATTTATCTTTATGGGTCAACGAAAGAGAAACAGCTTAATCGAGGAAATAACTCAATCAAAAACACCCTTAATCTTACCAACATCTTTCATAAGCCAATAACTGATTGAAAAAACCAATCTTTATATAGACTTTAAATCTATATATATTTAGTGAAGGAACCATAGGGTCAACCATATTGATCATAAATTTTTGCACAATTTTGATTGAACATTTCAGTATAACAGCACCTTTTTACTCAAGGAAACATGTTGATCAAACACTAGAATCCCTGGTTACTCAGTGCGATATACCTTTATGTTTCATAAATTTTTGAACAGAGATAGCATTAATTCTCATGACTTAACCTCTGAATTTCTTTGAGACAGATGGCCAGTTTCTCAAATAAATTGCCATTGCTCTGCCAAGATTAATTTTTATTAGATGGCGTATTCCCAGGTCCTTTATCAGAATTTTCTTTATACATGAATTAAGGACCATATAAGCCTTAGATTTCCTATCAGATTGGCTTCTTACTAAAAGCTTTCGGATTTTAGATGCCTTACTGAGCAATTTCCAATTTGAACTATTTCGTATCCATTGAGAAGTCATTTAGATTAATTGTGAAGGCTCTTCAATTAAGACTTAATGTTCATATACTGAATATCACATCTCAACAAAGGTCAGCAATTTAGTTCTGGGATCAGGGTGATTTCAGTAGTTAATTATTGAAGATAAGTAAAGGTGACATTGATCTGATATTACTCCCCCCGACTTGCATAATTTCTGATCTTATTAGAGGAAAGAAGTGGAGAAGAGAAGAAGATATTAAACATGGAGATGTTAGAAAGAGCCACTTATAAACAAGGAGAATACTAAGGCCAGATAAGATGAGTCTGTAAGCACAACCTTAGGCACCAATAGCAAATGACCATTCAACTCTTATGAGCCCGAAAATCTTCCAGAATTGACCTTTCATCTTATATCAGACTTCAAAGACTGTATCACAACAGCAGTACCATCCAGCCCGGCAACAACAAAGTGCTGACTGTCTGAGCAGCAAGACATCATTAACTCACACGAACAATTAAACTCTGATATGTTCAACTCCCCCTCAGAACGAGCAAAGATATCAAATAGTCACTATTCGATTTTCTTAAGGTACACAGATATGTATGTGTTCGACATAAACATGCAGATGGGTACATCTACTTATACTCATGAATTATGAACAAAATGCATCAATTAATAGCATGGAAAAGGTTGATCGACATTAAACACAGCTACTGAGCAATCTAGTCATGCATGCATACTGATAAAAGAGAAAAACAAGATAGACGAGAGAAGAGAGTGGGGTTGACTGACCTTTGTGTGCTTTGATATTGTTACCCCTTTTATTTCCTTCTTCAAGGCACACCTGCAAATTAGAATTACTTTGCAGATTTCCGGACCCAAGAGCTCTTGGGTCCTGTTAGTTGAGTAACACCTCTAGCATGTGTATTCCAAGATTTTCAAACCTTTCTATTGTCAAATTCAATGGCATGGCAGTCGTTCATGATATGTCCTATTCTTCCATGATAGTGAATAGCACCATTCAGATTTCTCTTGACAGAATAAACATGAGTATTTCTTGGTTGAACATTTGTTGAGATGTTTCTGCCATGTAAATTAGTGCTACTTTTCACATGCCAGCAAACAAAGGCACGATGGCTAACTTTACCACACTCAAAACATGCATAAGTATTTCTATTAAAGGCAGCTTTATTCACAGAGGAATTTTTTGATTTTGAACTAACTTTTCTTCCCAGGGCATCCCAACAGTGGGCTGCAATATGGCCCAACTTCCCACAATGGAAGCAATAAATTTTCTTCTTCTGAAATGTATGGTGTTTGTCTTGAGTTTTTCCAACATGAAGTTTCTTAGCAGTCAGCTCATCTAGCTCCATTTTCCTGCACTCATACATCTTATGACCTAGTTTCCCACAATAATGACATGAAGTGACTCCTGTGGGTGCATGTGAATGAATGGGGGAAATATTTGTAACATGCACTTGTTTTTGACATTTTTCAAAGTCAGATGAATTCTTAACCACATCGGATGAAGCTTTGGCTTTCCTTTTACTTTCAACCTTTTTCTGTTTTTCTACATTCTTCATATTTTTAACTTGATTATCATTCCTTTTTGCAGTAAACTGAAAAATGGGTGTAACAGAACATGAAGCCACAGAATTTTGATTTTTATCAACGAGATCCTTCTTGCCTGCAGGATAATATCCTAACCCTTCCTTTTGAAAATTTGTTTTAACACCGAGGATCTTGTTTAGGTTATCTTTTCCTTGAACAAATTTAGACAGTGAATTTTTAAGATCCTAAATTTCAGAGTTCAAGGAGGTAATGCTCAATTCAAAGCTTGCAATTTCAGTTTCACAAGAAATGATTTGTTGATGCAGAGCATCATTTAGGCTCTTCAGAGTTTCAATTTCCTATACAATTTTTTGTTCCTTATCAGCATCAACTTCCTTTATGACACATTTCCTTTTTTCCATAGAAGTCCATTTTTCTGACATAACAGTGTTCAAAACCATTAGCCTTTTGTTTTGATCCTTCAATTTGCAATTTTCTTCAATCAAAATATCTTGATTCATAGCTTTCAGGTTTTCAATCAATTGTTATTCATGCAACTCAAGTTCTGAATTCCTATTCCTCAGATCTTCTATCTCTCCTTTGAGAGACACAACTTGTTGCTCTTGTTGCCTTAGTTCAGATAGGAGATCATTATTTAACATTTTAACAGAATCACACTTATTACATGAATTTTCACTTATTCTCAGACTTCCTTTTAGGTTGGCGTTTTCACATTTCAATTCTCTAATTTCATGCAACATGGCCTTTTTCACCTCTTTCATTTCACGTTTATAAGACTTATAACTATCAAGCAAGATTTCATGCATCTCCATCAGTTCATCCAATGAATTTTACTCTGATTCGAAGTTTACCTTTGATGAAGAGTTGTCAGACTGATCACTACTTTGATCCTCTGTCATAAAGCACATATGGTTCTCTTCACCATATCTGAAGATCAGCTCATCCATCAACTCCTTAGCATTTCTACACTCAGTCATACATGAGAGAACATTAGCCTTTACAGCCCCTTTCAACAATGTCAGGGCTTTTCTATTTTCAATATTCATCAACTCGTGACCAGTATTCCAGTCTGACATATTCACAGGTATATCATAAGGTCCATGTTCAATCAAAATTAGCAGATTCGAATCTACGAGGTTCTTGTAATCCCTAAACTCTCTATGCCAGTCAGAGAAACATAATCTATTGAACATTGGAACTTCAGGCACAGAATCCATGACAGTTAAACGAGATACTAGACAATATACACAAACAATCAAGACAACGGAAATAGCAGGATCCACTGCAGATCGTTGGATCTGATGAATCAGTGACCGCTCTGATACCAATTGTTGGGACTGGTGCGATGGATTTAGAGGGGGGGTGAATGAATCTATCCTTAAAAATTGCCCAAATAAAAACTCAGAACACTTAGAGATGTGAAATTCAAAATAGATTCAGTTCTACCGAAACTGAAATATAGCGATGTGTTCAATCAATTAGCTCAATCGACATATAAAGACAAATCGAGCCTAAACATTCATCTAGCGGAAGCAGATAATGAACATTCAAATCACAGTGCACGAAGAGTTTTTAGGTGGTTCAGTACTCCAGACCTACATCCATCCCATACTCCAACTAGAGTGTGGATTTCGCTGATACACAGCTTAAACCGCTGGGCTTCACAGCTTGCCTACAACCGCTGAGCAACACAGCTTGCTGTCCGAGGTATCCACCTCGCCCGCTGAGCAACACAGCTTGCTGACCAGAGGAATCCTCCTCTGCAACGCTGAGCAATACAGCTTAGCTCTGCTGACTAACAGCTTGAAGTAAAGTTCATATGAAAAACAAGAAATGGGAAATCACAGCGACAGAAAGCTGTATACGATGATAGCACAAATGTGGCTCTTAGGGAGCTGACTGGCCTGGATTTGATCCACGGTCCAGTATAGACAAAGCTTCAGATGACTCTCTTCTTCTTCTTCTAAACTCTCGATGTCTCTCTCTTCTTCTTCTTCTTCTTCTTTACTGTTCACTCGTTCTTTCTCAACTCTCTCCTTCTCTTCTTCTCTCTTTTTCTCTTCTTCTTCTGGCTCTCCTTTCTTTTCTTCTCTGGATCGTGCAAGCTCTATCTTTCTCTCTCCCTCCCTACTTCAGCTCTCGATGGCACACGCAGATCTTCTAGTACTGTCATATTCTCTCAAAGGAGAAGCTTCCTTTTTATATCAGCAGAGACGTGGGGCATGTGCTCCCCATGATTCCCGCCCAAGCGCCTGGATTACGTGGCAGTCATCCCAGCATGCTGCCAACTTGAATTGATCTGAACGAGAAGAAGAAATGATGCACTGAGTTAGTTCAAAAATGTATAGACTTGCTAAGTCATCAAGGCAACCGAGGACATACTTAGTATTCAATTGCATGAACTGTATGTATGCAACAGAATGTATAGACTTTGAGTGCATGATACTACTTTACGTATGTATGCAACAGAATGTATAGACTTTGAGTGCATGGTAAAGAGTGTACAGACTTTGTTTCGAAAGATGCACAAATGCATATAGGAAAGTATGCACATTGAAGATGAATGCACAGACATGCCACCGAGCTGTGTACAGACTTTTGGTGTGCGTGCGACAAGACAATGTATAGACTTGTTGTGCCTAGAGTTTAAGCATGACTGCATAATGCACAGACATGCCACCGAGCTGTGTACAGACTTTGATGAAATGATGTACAAACTTAGACGCTCGAATCAACAGAGAGTGTACAGACTTTGTGTATACATAAAACAAACGAATGTACTGACTATGTATATGCATGAAGCAAACGAATGCACTGACTTGGTTGAGTGTGGTAACATGGGTTGTACAGACTTGATGGCGTGCAGCGAAATGTTGTACGGGCTTTCAAATGTATAGACATCCTATGCACGGACTTCTTATGCGACAGATGCAATGAAGTGAACAAAGTATGCACAAACTATATATAGACTGAAGGATGAAACTATGCATTGATCCATGTGTGTAAAGATTAAATGCAGAGCTTTTATTTATTTTAATCTCACATGACTCAGATTGTCATTATCAAAATCGGAGTTCCAACAAGTCTAGGACTTGTAACCTTAGTCAAAGACATCTAAGATAAAGTATGAAAGATAAACAATGTACCGTTATGCTGTCGAATTTTTTCCAAGGCATAACTTAGTTATTAATGCATTTCTTGAACTCATAAATCTATATTATTGAACACTTATTGAACTTATTACATGTGTGGCCAACTTTATTGCTATATACGTGGAAGTAGCTTGATTTATACTTGAAGATGTGGTTCGAGCACTGATTGTATTCAAGGGCTCTATGCTAGTACCCTCGGCTGATTGTTAAAAATATACTATTATAAATCATGGGGTATGATGCTACTGGCGTCGGATTGCGTTGGGAGTACTTTCTTTATAAATAAGTGAAATTATCCACGGCTCCTGAAGTGAAAATATCCACCGAAATTCACGAAGTACTTGTTACTAAGTGAAGAGTACATTCTTGCTTTACTTGCTAGTACATTCTCGTTACCTTCTTGTTCATGAAAGGTCATAATTACATTCTTGCTTGATCATGCTTGCTCAATCATATCTTAACTTGATCATGTCTTATTATTTTGGTTTATTCATGTGATTTATCACATTCGCCTGATTTTACTTTATTCTCTAGAGCCAAAAATGCTAATCACTTTAATATTGCGTTCATGTTGATGCGAAGATACCTACTGGGCAAGTGTGCTCATTACCTATTTTTAAATCTTTTCAGGAGATGCAAGTAGTTCAGGTTCGGATTCGAGTTATTCAAGTGATGGGTCCGAGAGTGAATGAAAGTCACATAAGATTGAGAGAAGACTTTGGAAGTCAATAATGTCTAGATCGAGTTCATGTAATTTTCTCTTTATTGAGTCAAATAGATTTAAGGAAGTTGAATAGTTGATATACTTGAATCATTCTTATTATTAATAAAAGTGAAGGTTTGAGTAAATTATTGAGCAATTACTTTGTGTGATTGTTGTTGCGCTCTAGTTATTCTTACTTGCAAGAAGCTTACTATGCCGGATGTTCACATTTTTCGAGAATATCTTCTGCTGCCTTAAAAGCTCGGGACGTGACACGCCACATGCCCTACCTGGGCGTATGTGAAACAACTCCTGACTGCAATAACTACTGGGCAAGCCTGGCTAAGGTGGGGACCACCACATCTCTGACACTGCTTGTCATGCCCCGAGTGTGGAAGGAACTCGTACGCGTGACGAGTTTATATCAGTCATGTCAATCAGAGCACAAAGAAATTTGACACATAGATAGAATGCGCAAAAGACAAGAAAATATTAACATGGTCCTTTATTCATTAATACCGTCAAATAACTTTATTACATAACCGACATAGTAAAGTGCTTAATGACACTCTAGACTCAATAAAGAGAAAAATTACAATGATAGACTCAACAAAATAGAAAAGACTCGATGTAGATATCTTGGACGTCCACGTATAGCTCTATGCTCCGCTCTCATGGTCATCCCCATCCGATAGAGTCTCACTATTAGAATAACCTGAAAAATAGGGAAAAACACTAGGATGAGTGAATGCTCAGTAGGGATTACATCTCAAGAACAAGCTTGGTAGAAACCCAAAAAAATAAATGGATAAATTAAAATTTTTAATTTAGTTATATAATTATAATAATTAGAAAATGATGAAATTACATTGTTACTATACGAAATAAATTATATGATTGAATTTTCTTGAAATAAACTAAAATTAAAATTAAATATTTTACATTTTAGAAAAAGTATAGGAGACCCAATTAAATTCCTTAGAGTGGATTATGATTGATTATTGGGCTATTGGATAACCCATAATGAGCTGGATTATGGGCTAATGGGCTAAAAAGGGTTAAATAGGCTTAAAATTCGTAACACATATTTAATACCCCTTTTTATGATTAAATTAATCTCATTTCTAGAAGATTGTCACAAAATCCAAACCCTATACCATAGCCCACCATGGATTAGTCATTTTTCCCATGTGTTCACACTAAATTAAGACTTTTCCCATGTGTTCACACTAAATTAAGGCTTTTCCCACCTGTTCACACCAAATTAAGACTTTTCCCATGTATTCACACTAAATTAAGACTTTTCCCATGTGTTCACACCAAATTAAGATTTTTCCCATGTGTTCACACTAAATTAAGGCTGTTCCCATCTGTTCACACCAAATTAAGGGTTTTCCTATGTGTTCACACCAAATTAAGGCTAGATTAAGAAGAGAAGTTGGAATTTCCTTCTTTGACCAATACATTCAAAGTGGAGAAGTTTGATTTTGGGAGGGAGAAATCTTGACTATTTTGGTCAAACTTTTCCTATAAATAGGCCCATCTCAAACCCTTTAATCACCCTTGAGACATTTGCTACGTTTAATGAAGGATTGGAGGTGATTTGGAGGTGTGATTTGGAGGAGAAAAAGAGCTCTTGAACATTTCGTCCAGTTTTCCCTTCCTCTTCAATTCGATTAAAGGTAGGTGTCTCTCAGGTTAAATCTTCAATAAATCATGTCATCTTGTGTGTTTTCAAGTGCTCTTTCCATTGGTACCATTTTCTTGAATTTTTATTTAGTATTAAGCATGTTATAGTTACTATATTGAAGAGGTATCATAAACACGCCGAAAAATGGATTTTCGCTAATCTTTGCACGTCGTTTCTCGATGTTTTCAGGAGATATCTAAACCAATATATCATCCAGCATATTGGATCTGTAAATTTCAAATTCTAAATCATATCTTGTTGCATATCATGTAAGTCCAATTAGGATACGGAAGATAAGAATTCTATTCCATGAGCTTAAGCTTCCTTCCTAGTTCTTATTACCTTCAAATTATCCTTGCCATCTATGACTCTATTATCTTTATAACTTGTGAATGGAGTAGATATCATCTTTAAAAATCACATGGGTTACTTGCATAATCTTGAATCGATATACAAGTTTAAATATTACCATGATTTCGACAAGTCGTGCAGCTCGCTAGATTTCCACGGAAGGACGGTGTCTAAGGAAAGAGGTCAACGGGCAAACACTTTAAGTGGACAAGTGGTTTATTAATTAGGACCTCGTGTATACGAGGGGAGCCTCCCACTATCTTACCTCTTACCTGGCCATAATTCCTCGGGTTCTAGCTAAAACACCTGACTGTGAAAAATAAGATCTAAACCCATTTTACGAGATTTTTCGCAAAGGCTGATTGTGCCTTGTTCGACAAATTCAATTCCTTATCGACTTAATGTCGTTAAATATTATGCCTTAAATCCTTCTCAGATTTCTCTTACAACCACTTGATCCTTGAATGATAATCTTATACCTTATTCCAAGAGCTTTACCTTGAAATTCGTTGGCCATAAATATTACGTGGATGTCTAAATATACTTGGGATCTATGATCCATAATCCTAATGCCTAACGTTAATGGGGCCCGGTCTGGTCCTAGGGGGAGCGCCCAAAAGTACTAGTGCCCATGGGAGTTGATTGACTAGGTGTGGCATTGCACCGAATTGCTTGACTTGTTAGATTCATTTATGGCATTCCACAATTCGTGAATTACTTGCTTATATTACTTGAATTACTTGCATTACTTGAATTACTTGACTTGTACATACTTGTAGGAAATGGCCAAATTCCATGATATTACTTTCTACATGATCTCTACTTGAACTTTTTTTCTTGATATATTGTCTACTTATAATTCCAATTACTAGCATTTCTTTACTCTATTTCCTATTCATGTTGCATGTTTTATTTACGTTTCCCAGCATAGCAAAATAACTATCCAAAATGTTAATTACTTTAAGTTGCCTGGTATAGAGATATAAATTCCTACTTAGCATTTCACTCACCTTACATTTTTCGATTAACATTGCAGGTAATTCCGATGATGAATCCCAAACACATGGGAATGGGCTAGAGTGAACGAGAGATCAAGTTTACCTTAGTTACCTAGGTTTATGAGCGGTTGCTCTTGCTAGAATTATGTTTTTGTTTTTTTGGAAGTTGTATCTTGCCTCTTAAGGCTTAAGAATGTTGTGAAACTTTATTTCGATGAAATAAACATATCTTTTCTTCTTATCTCTCCTTGTGGTTTGGACCCTTTTATTCATGCTCTGATCGACTTGAGTGTTTCGACTCGTCGCGCCTCGATTTTTCGCATCGGGACGTGATAATTTTTGTGGTATCAGAGCCTAGGTTTCATAAAACCTAGGTGTAATACCCTGGATCCTTGGTAGGTCTTGCTGGATCTTCATTGGATCTTTTGGATTAGTTTCGGTGAGTTTCGGTTCGCTTTTGTGGCTTCCGAGTTGAGCTTTACGAGCCGTGTGAGTTTTTCTCTCGTACTTGTTACGGAACCCTACGGTGAGTTTACTTGTCAGTTCCTCGACTCGTGGATGCTACAAAGATGATGTACTCTTCGAGCCAGTCGTTTCGACTATTTTTGCATATTTTTCTGAATTTGTGCATTTTCGGCGCATTTTTGAAATTTTCAGAAATTAGGAAAATTTCCTAATTTCTTTTCTTTTTCTTTTCCTTTCCTCTTTCTCTCTCCTCATTCGCACGTTCGCCTCTCTCTCTCCCATTCTCTCTTGTTCTCCCACCTTCTCGCCTCCGGCTTTAGACGGAGGGGTCCGTTGGTGAGGTGGCGACGTCGGGAAGCTGTCGAGGTGCGAGATGGAGCGAGGATCGGAATGGTTCTGGCGCGATCCCGAACGGTGGATTCAAAGCCGGTGTTCGAGCTCGCGGCGTGATTTTTGGCACGGTTTAGTCCCTTCGGGGCACGATTTCTTCGGTGGAGGTAGGGTGGTGGTTCCTCACTTCCTCTTCTCTATTTTCCCTGCCCTTGCACTTCGTTTGGCACGGAAACGGCCGAGTTTGGGCTTGTTTAGCCTAAACCGTGATTTTCGGATTTTGTAGGGTTCGCCGAAGAACGGCAACCATTTGTAGCTCGGTTAGTGTTGAACTGACCGTTGGGATGTTAGGATCCCATCAATGCTAGTTTTGTGTTGATCGGTGGTCATTCGAGGCCGGTAGGAGCCCGGGAACCTCGTTGACCCATTTAGGGTGGATTCGTTGGAATTGCCCCGATCTTGAGTTTTTGTGCTTGCATGTGGGCTTTTTAGCCTTCTTATGTTGTTTTTCATCGTCGAGGGTTGTTTCCCCTGCGCTTCGGCGTGAATGGGGCGTGGAACGGGCCGATTTGGCCAACCCTCTGTTTTCCCGCCGTAGCTGGTGTGGCGGTCGTTCCAGGGACCGTTACATGCCCTGACGGCCCCACGACTGACCCTTACAGCGTCTGGGCGATTCTTTGTTCTTGGGGATTTTGAGAGTGTGACGGCCCAGGGGTGGCGCGTCACATCTCTTTGACGCGTCCTGTGAGACGCGTTACTCCTATTTTGTAGTTTTATGTTTGGGTTAAGTCAGTTCCTCTGACGCGCTTGCCCCTGTGCGTCAGGTGAGTGTAATGCGCCTGCCCCAGGCCATTACATTCTGGTTGACTGACGTTGACCTTTTGAGGCGGTTCCTCTGGCCCACATGCCCTAGCGCGTCAGGTGTGCGTAACGCGCCTGCCCCAGGCCGTTATGTTCTGTTTGACCGTGTTTGACCGAGTGAGTCGGTTCACCTAACGGCCGTGTTCCCGTGCGTTAGGTGTGTGTAACGTGCCTGTCCCAGGCCGTTACATGCTGTTTTGGCTGAGTGGGGTGGTTGTGTCATTGTCTCTAACGGCCTCGTCCCCGTGCGTTAGGTGATTGTAATGCGTCCGGGTGGGACCGTTACATGCCTCTCAACCAGTTATTGTTCTGGGTTTTGTTGGCCCTGACGCGCTTGTCCTAGCGCGTTAGGTGGCTGTAACGCGCCCGGTCTAGCGCGTTACATGCCCCGAGTGTGTTTTGAGTTTGAGGGTTGTTGGCCCTGATGGCCCTGGTCGGGCGCGTCAGGCTAGTGTAACGCGCCCGGTGCTGGCCGTTACATGCCTTTGTGTTTCTGGAGTTAGTTAGGGCGGTGTGTGTGACGGCCTGTTCCCCGACCGTCACATTGGGTGTAACGGCCTAGACTTAGACCGTCAGGTTCATGTAGCGGTCTAAGGGTGGTGCGTTACATGCCTTGTGCTCCGATTTCTGTGATTCTAGTTTCTGCTTGTCTTGGCTTGGCCTTGTTGTCTGCCCGTTGTCCTGTGGATGTCTCCTGACGTCCTATGAGGGCTAGGACTACGTTGTAAGGTAGCCAGGAGTCTTCTTGCTTGTCGTAGGATTCTCTATCCTACTCTTGTGTGTGTCTTTGGTTAGGTTCCAGTCAACCCGGGGTGACCCAGCGGTTGACGGGCGACCTTGCGTGTGGGTGTCTTGGCGGTTTTGTCCAGCCCGAGACACTGGTTCTGGATGCCTCGAGGTATCGTCTTACCTCGGTTTACGTGTCCAGACGTGTGCTTAGGGTCTTCGGTGTTCCCTCAGGTCTCTGTGAGTTATTTTCTGTGGAGTGTCGTTTCTTGTGGGTTAGGATTAGACCGATTGGCGGCTTGTTCCACTGTTTGTGATGATCTTGCCTTTGAGTCGTTCGACTCGGGATCGTTACGTGGTAGGTCTAGTTGCCTGGTCCTGAGTCGGTTGGCAGTGGTTGTACTGCCAGTGGTGCTTCGTAGTACGTGTGACAGGGCTTCTGTAGACTGTCTGTACTCTAGCACTTGTGTTTTGGAGTCTGTGCCTTGTGAACCTCCACTAGTTGTAGCCTGTGACGTAGGCTTCTTTTTTAGTACGTCACCCACCGGGAGTGGTGGACGGGCAGTTTCCCGTTACACAGTTTTTAAGCTAGTTCTGTGGGCCCCAGCCAACGGTAGCGTCCTACCGAGGGGAATACAAGCTAGAGGCCTGGCCTAGGTAGTGGTCAGTGTGTGCACACGTGGTTAGGGACTGAGGACTTGTGTCGACGGGCATGACCCTAACTAGTCACTCGCAGCATGGTACTGCGGTCTTGTGTCCGTGAGGTGCCATTTTTCCTTGGAACGTCGTTGTTCCTTGGACCTGGTTCTTGGTGTGTCTAGTCTCCTCTATGCTGCACATGGTCTGGTAGACGTGACACTTGTGGCGCAGTGTAAGACGTCAGTGGACGCATCTGGCTGTTCTTCTAGTGTGAGGGTACTCCTATCACTTGACCGGCGACTCTCGTGTTTCTCGGAGCCGGTGTTCTCCTTTCCATGTCGGCTAGTCTTGGCCTTGCCCAAGATTTGCTTCCCTGGCTGTGTGGTCTGTTCTTGGCTGTGTCCAAGATGAGCCTGGGGTTGCGTACACGATGTTCCAATCGTCTAGGACGTTGTGGTTGTTTTATCCGTCCTTGTAGGTCTTCGTTTTGGACCTGGTGTCGGGTCGACAGATCGGTAACTTCTAACTTTGCTGGGTTAGAGTCGCCCTTCTATTATTGCTTGGAGTAGTTTGGGGTGCCGAGGTTAGTTCGGCCACCGCTTGTCTGGCGCGGGTTCTTCCCCTTCCGTACTTGTTCCCTACTCCTACTTCCCGTCTGCTTACTACTGCATGTAGCGTAGTTTTACAGCTTTGTAGTGTAGCTTTACCTGCTTTGCTACTGATGTGACACAAATATGCAGCAAGTAAAAATGAACCCTTGGACTTAATTCGCAATCACAACCACAAGATTGGGAGCAACTTGAGAGTCGTCGTCCCACCGCACGCACACGTTTCCCGGGGTGACTCGGTGATGCCGAGTCGAGATTGTGGAGAAAGCCCCTGGCTGGCTAGAGGACCAGCACCGCTAAGGTTGTCCCTCCCGAGGATATGAAGCCCACAAACAAGGGCGGCCGGGTGCCTTGGGGGCACTAGGTCACTCGCTCACTATTATCCACGGTGACCACACAAGGGTTGGTGGCTCCGGGGTCGGGCACTCTCTCACCGACCAGCAGATAAGTTTTGCAGATATGAAATGAACAGGAGTAATGAGCAAGGGTAGAGACTCACCTGGTTGGTTTGAGGAAACCAACCCCGGTCGGAGACGAGGGCGAGCGGGGAAGTGTGGGTTCCCCGCACATTGCGCCGGTGTAGCTTGAACCCTATTTCAAAATTACATTCACTACTCCTCACACAGGAGGGTTGGACTAGGGGTGGGGAAGTAAGTTTTACAAGCAAACACTACCTCCACGCAGGGAGGGGTGGTAAGCCGGCCAGGCGGGGAAGGGAGAATCGCCGAAGAACGGAAGAGGGAAGCCGGGGCTGTTTCCACTTGCAGGCTGTGATGACTGACTGCCGGTCGGTCCCGGGGCTGTAGTTCGCGTTCCCGAATTCTTCCGGAGGCAAGACCAGCGTGGGAATCTTCGTATCTGGCACGCGGATGACCCAGAATTTTCTCGATTTCTTCTGCTGCAGCTGCTAGTCCGGGTCGAGCTTCGAACAGAGTGACTGAAACTGGGCGCAGCAGCTTACTGTTTCTGATAGCAACTTGCAGAGGTTGCCCCGACTGCTCCCGGACTCCGAATCATGAACCGTCAGAGTGTCTGGAACCGTGGATGAACCCTCTGCGCGGAAAAACTGACAGGGAGGCCGTCTGATGCCGGAGAGGACAGGAAGACTCAGAAGAGTGAAGACAGGTCACTGCAGACTGTGGGAGGTAGACCCGACCAGTCGAGGGAGAAAAATAGGAACTCTGGCCTCCGGATGCCGAATGTAGTTCTGCTTCTTGATCCTGATAGAGGACTTGGGGAGGAAGAAGTTTGTTGAAGGGCTCATGGTATGAATCTTCTGGTGTTTGGCGTGGTGCAGTGTCGAACCGGGTTCTGGTACTCTGCAGGGGAAGCCCGGTGCAGTCGGAGGAGAACGGCTCTCCTGGACAGCCCCGAACTCGGAACAGGATGAGATTGCCTCGCCTGCAAAGATAACTGGACGACCTTTCCAGATTGGGATGGTACGCCTTCAGACAATGCCGTATGAATCCGTGGGTGCTTCTGCAAGTCGCCCCTTTCTCTGCCACCTGCAGACTTGGGCCAAATGAAAGGGATGGAGGTGGAACTAGGTTAATGGAGGTGGAGACTAGCAATGGTGGGAAGGGGATGGTGATGGTGGATGGGGGGGGATGTTTAGGAATGGTGAGAGGGGTGGAGCAGGGAATGAGGAGGTCTGAGGTGGTGGAGGGGTGAGGGGGGGCCGCAGCTAGGAGGGGGAGATGGAGTGGTCGGTCAAGGCCAGGAGGGGGGGTGAGATGGGAGGGGGGTGCGCAACTTGTGGGGGGTTATGGGGTTTAGCTCCCTAGGGATATGAATGGGGGTGTGGGGGAGTGGAATAGTTGCTTGGGGGAGAGGGAAGGGTGCCTTGGAAGTTGAGAGGATGTATGGGGAATGGGAAGGGTTGCTTGGGGTTGTGGAAGTATTGATGGGAGTTATGGGCCTTGGGGAGGTGAAAGGGTGGAAGGGTGATGTGGCTGATGATGTGGCAAGGGGGGGGAAGGAGAAGGGGCAGGTTCGCCCAAGGGAGACAGAGAGAATGGGGAAGAGAGAGAGAGGGGTTCGCCCCCCTTAAGTGAGAGAGAGAAGTAGAGGGAGAGTGAAAGAGCTAGAGAGAGAGAACAAGGCTGGTGGATAATAATACTCAATGCTTCATTAACCTTCAAAAGGGGGATTGGGGTCCTATTTATAGGAAACCCACTTTTACATATAAGACCCTGACTTTTAACATACTAACAGATAACCAAGGAAGGGGGGTGCGCCCATGGGCCTAGCCCAAAGAAATAGGCCCAATAGCAAGCACCGTAGCCTAATGAGACTCGAACTTAGGGAAATGACTGGATAACCTAGGTACAAGACTCAAATAAAAGGCAAATTACATGATTATGACTCAAGTAAAAAGGAGAAAGTAATAAGATGACCCAATGGTAAGCACTAAGGTCCAATCCAGAAGAAGGGCTACTCCCTAGCTGCTTCCGGGAGGGAGAGAGGTGCCAAGCCAGAGGGAATCGTGAGTGATGCCCTCATCAATTCTCCCGGGCTGCGAAGAGCTCGACCCTGTCGAGTAAAGGCCCTCCATGCTGCGGTACTACTCTAGAAGATCGCGATCCAGCTGCTGGAGATCCTCCCAGCTCACCCAGGCATCGTCCGAGGGTGGTCGTCCCTTCCACCTGACCAGGTATCGCTCATACGCCTTGCTCCTTGTGTTGGTGACCTGTTCATCTAATATCCGCTCCACTTTATCATGCTGGTTTCTCAAGTTGGGTGGAGCTCTCTGAAGTGTGGGGGCGCTCTCAAGGGGTGGAATAGGCTGGATCTCCTCACTGGGTGTCACCGTGGGGCCCTTGTAGGGTACCAGGTCAGCCACATTGAATGTGGGACTTACTCCGTATTCTTCAGGGAGGTCCAACACATAAGCATTGGTGCCAAGTCGTCTCAGCACCTGGAAGGGGCCGGCTCCACGAGACCTCAACTTAGAGGTATTTCCAGGGAATAGCCTCTCAGTTCTCACCATCACAAAATCACCAACTTGGAATTCTTGGTGGTGGCGGTGGGAATCAGCTGACTTCTTGTAAATCTCATTGCTCTTGTGGATGTTTTTGCGAATATCTTCATGCAACTCTCTAAGGTGTTGTGCAAAAGACTCAGCAGTGATGGATACCCTAGCATGAGGGGGTAGGGGAATGAGATCTGTTGGCTTCCTGGGTTTGTAACCATGCACAGCTTCGAAAGGACTCATGCATATGGACCTATTGGTGGAATTATTGTATGCAAACTCGGCTTGAGGTAGAATGAGATCCCAATTTCCAGGGCGGTCCTCAACAAGGCACCGCAGGAGATTTCCTAGGCTCCGATTAACGACTTCGGTCTGGCCATCGGTTTGAGGGTGATAGGTCGTGGAAAATTTAAGCAGGGTCCCCATTAGATGCCAGAGGGTCTTCCAAAAGTAGCTTGTGAATTTGACGTCCCTATCTGAAATGATGGTCTTGGGCAAGCCATGGAGGCGGACCACCTCATCAAAGAACAGACGGGCCACATGGGAGGCGTCAGAGGTTTTAGAACAGGGGATGAAGTGGGCCATTTTTGAGAATCTGTCCACTACAATAAAGATGGAGTCAAGTTTCCTCTGGGTCCAAGGTAGCCCTAACACGAAATCCATGCTCAGGTCCTGCCATGGCCGATCCGGGATGGGTAGAGGGGTGTATAGGCCCGTGTTCTGTCTGACTTGCTTAGCAGTCGCACATGTGCGATATTGCCCCACAATTTTGGCCACATCCCTTTTGAGACTGGGCCAATAGAACTGTCCTTCAACCAAGGCAATGGTTTTGTGAACCCCAAAGTGCCCAGCCAGGCCTCCTGTATGTAATTCCCAGACTAATAAATCCCGCAGTGAAGTTCTAGGGATGCAAAGTCTATGTCCTTTGAAGATGAATCCGTCCTCTAGAATAAAACCCTGGTGTTCTTGGGGTGAAAGGGTGATTAGATCGACATGGACATGTCCAAAGTCGGGACAGTTTGGGTATTCTTCCTTAACCCGATCGAACCTTATTACTTCTACCCGAATGGTAGCTAGCAGGGAGATCCTCCTACTGAGTGCATCAGCAGCATGGTTTTCACTTCCGGCCTTATGTTTGATCACAAATGTGTAGGCCTGGATGTACTCGACCCATCGGGCATGCCGGGCATTCAGTTTCTGCTGGGAGTTGAGGTATTTTAGGGCCTCATGGTCGGAGAATATGACAAATTCCTTGGGCAAGAGGTAGTGCCTCCAATGGCGGAGGGATTGCACCACCGCATAGAATTCCTTATCATAGGTAGAGTATTTCAACCTGGCGTCACACAGCTTCTCACTAAAGTAGGCTACTGGGTGTCCTTCTTGGCTGAGGATTCTGCCGATTCCTACCCCGGAAGCATCACAAGTTACCTCAAAGACTTTGGAGAAGTTAGGGAGGCATAATACTGGGGCTTGGGTCATCCTCTCTTTGAGCTCCTGGAAGGCCCTAGAAGCCGACTTGGTCCACACAAAGGTCCCCTTTTTAAGGCAGTCGGTGATAGGGGCTGTGACTGTGCTGAACCCACGGATGAATCTTCGGTAAAAGGTGGCCAAACCATGGAAACTCCTAACCTCATGGAGGGTGCGGGGTTCTGGCCAGTCAAGGATAGCTCGGACCTTCTCGGGGTCCATGGACACTCCCTTAGTGGAAACAATATACCCAAGGAAAGTAATGGACTCAGTCAGGAAGTGGCATTTTCCTGGGTTGGCATAGAGACTCTCTTTCCTAAGGACAGTGCAGACTTACCTAAGGTGGTTGAAGTGGGCTTCCTTGGTCTTGCTGTAGATAAGGATATCGTCGAAATAGACCACTAGGAAGACTACTATGTAAGGTCTAAGGACCTCTGTCATGAGACGTATGAAGGTACTCGGGGCATTTGAAAGCCCGAAAGGCATCACTAGCCACTCATAGAGCCCATCTTTGGTTTTAAAGGCTGTTTTCCATTCATCCCCTGGCCTTATCCTAACCTGATGGTAGCCACTTTTGAGATCTATTTTGGTAAAAAATGGTGGCCCCGGCTAGCATGTCAAGCATATCGTCAAGTCTAGGTATGGGCAACCTATATTTGACTGTGATCTTGTTGATGGCCCTGCTGTCGACACACATTCGCCATGTCCCATCTTTCTTTGGTGTGAGGAGGGCTGGGACAGCACAAGGACTTTTGCTAAGACGGAGGAAGTCTTTTCTAATGAGTTCCTCCACTTGCCTCCTCAATTCAGCATGCTCAGTGGGGTTGAGGCGATAGTGGGGAAGGTTTGAGAGGGTGGCCCCTGGGACAAGGTCAATAGCATGTTGGACATCCCTCATGGGTGGCAGTTGATCGGGGAGCTCTTCGGGGAACACATCCTTGAATTCTTCTAAGAGAGGGTGGATTTCCACGGGATGAGGGTTGGAGGGGGTGGGTTTCCCGAGGCATATGACTACAGCGTATACGGGTGTTCCGAGAGCTACCTCTTCCTCGAGTTCTTGTCTAGTGATGAGGTGTAGGCCCTTGGTGGGGTTCTCATGGGTGGACGGTTGACTTGTTGGTTGGGTTGGGGGTGATGAGACCCCTGGGCTTTGAGGTGGTGTAGGGAGAATTCCCTTGGAGGGTGGTTCCTTTCGGGGTGGGGAAGGGTTGAGGCGAATGGTCTTCCCCTCGTGTTCAAAGGTGCATGTGTTCGTTTTCCCATAGATGGTAGCATTAACATCATATATCCAAGGTCTCCCTAGTAGGATGCTTCCTACAGCCATAGGTATGATGTCACACCATATTTGTCCTTGGTAGGATGAAAAGGTGATGGGGATAAGACAACATGTGTTGACGGGTAGGGAATGGTTGTTTATCCATGATACCCAATATGGTTTGGGGTGGGGTGTTGGGGTAAGCCCTAGGAGCTTGACGGTGTCCGGGGACACGGCGTTGACACAACTTCCGTTGTCTAGGATGACCTTCCTAACATGGTTCCCGATTTTGATGAAGGTGTGAAAAATGGAAGTCCTCCGCCAGTCATCCTCTTGAGGTTGGGTAAGGGTGCACCTTATCACCCCTAGGTGGGTGGAGTGGGGGTCATCTTCTAGACCTTCCTCAAAGAATTGCTCCTCGTATTCCTCTTCCCACCCTAAAGTAGCCTCGTGTTCCTCAATAGTATTCTCATGGGTTTCCTGGGATGTGGTAGGTCCGCCCTCAATAACAAGGCTCGACAACCCCTTGGAAGGGCATTGGGAGGCTATGTGGCCATAACCATGGCACTGAAAACATTTAATCGTACTACTCCATGGGGTCTTCCCTTTGGAGGCTTCCTCCCTTCGGGGAGGAGGGTTGGGTGGAGTGGCCTTTGTGGGGGTAGGATTGATTGGCTGGGGGTAGGGCTGAGTGGGGGTTCCCCCACTGGGAGGATGTGTTATCAACAGAGGAGGCAGGTTGGGACGGGGTCCCGGGCCCTTGGGGGGGGCAAACCTTGGGTTCCTAGAAAACCTTTCTACATCACGGGCTATTTGATAGGCAACTTCAAGGCTATGAGCTTCCCTCATGAAAAGCTCCCGTTTGATGTGGGGTAGGAGGCCATTCCTAAATCGGGACAGGGTGACGGCCGGCTCCTCAACGACACCACACCTTAAGAGATAGGAGTCAAACTTTTCAATGTACTCCTCCACGGTCTTTCCTTCCTGAGTAAGGCTTTGCCACTCGTCAAGGAGGAGTTGGCTATAGGAATTGGGAAGGTATTTGCTTCTGAGTTGGGTTTTCATGTCAAGCCAAGTGTCAATGGGTTCCTCCCGCCTTATCCTCCTTTGACTCTCTACCTTTAACCAATATGTCTTGGCTAGTTTGAGAAGGTGCATCTTGGCCAACCTAACCTTTCTCTCCTCGGACATTGGATACTAATCAAAGTATTGGTCCATGCCATGTTCCCATTCTTCATAGGCACTTGGGTTATGGGACCCATCAAAATTCGGAGCATCTACCTTGATCATTCTTAAGAGGAAGTCATCCGGATCCTCTCGTGGTCGCCTCTCTTGGTACCGAGGTTGTGGGGCTCTCTCTTGCTTACGATACCACTCATTCTCTAGGTCTTCCCTCTGATGTTCAACCCGCGGAGGAAGAGCCCTTTGGACATGATTCCTAGGTGGGGCCCTAGCTTCTTCTAATCTCTCTAATCGGGTGGAAAAACCATTCATTTGCTCTGTGAGGGCTTGAATGGCAGCCTCAAGTCGATCCGTAGGAGCTTGGGGAGCTTCCCTAGGGATGTTTTGGTTGCCTTGGAAATTGGAATCCATGGGTGGATCGGAAGTAGAAGGATCGGTCCGGTATATGGTACCCCTACGGGTGGACATGCATAAAGACAAGGTGACCGACACGGGATGGTAATGCAATTGCCCTAGGACCTAGGCTTGTAGAGACAAGTCTAAAACTTGCTCTGATACCATTTGATGTGACACAAATATGCAGCAAGCAAAAATGAACCCTTGGACTTAATTCGCAATCACAACCACAAGATTGGGAGCAACTGGAGAGTCGCCGTCCCACCGCACGCACACGTTTCCCGGGGTGACTCGGTGATGCCGAGTCGAGATTGTGGAGAAAGCCCCTGGCTGGCTAGAGGACCAGCACCGCTAAGGTTGTCCCTCCCGAGGATATGAAGCCCACAAACAAGGGCGGCCGGGTGCCTTGGGGGCACTAGGTCACTCGCTCACTATTATCCACGGTGACCACACAAGGGTTGGTGGCTCCGGGGTCGGGCACTCTCTCACCGACCAGCAGATAAGTTTTGCAGATATGAAATGAACAGGAGTAATGAGCAAGGGTAGAGACTTACCTGGTTGGTTTGAGGAAACCAACCCCGGTCGGAGACGAGGGCGAGCGGGGAAGTGTGGGTTCCCCGCACACTGCGCCGGTGTAGCTTGAACCCTATTTCAAAATTACATTCACTACTCCTCACACAGGAGGGTTGGACTAGGGGTGGGGAAGTAAGTTTTACAAGCAAACACTACCTCCACGCAGGGAGGGGCGGTAAGCCGGCCAGGCGGGGAAGGGAGAATCGCCGGAGAACGGAAGAGGGAAGCCGGGGCTGTTTCCACTTGCATGCTGTGACGACTGACTGCCGGTCGGTCCCGGGGCTGTAGTTCACGTTCCCAAATTCTTCCGGAGGCAAGACCAGTGTGGGAATCTTCGTATCTGGCACGCGGATGACCCAGAATTTTCTCGATTTCTTCTGCAGCAGCTGCTAGTCCGGGTCGAGCTTTGAACAGAGTGACTGAAACTGGGCGCAGCAGCTTATTGTTCTGATAGCAACTTGCAGAGGTTGCGCCGACTGCTCCCGGACTCCGAATCATGAACTGTCAGAGTTTCTGGAACCTTGGATGAACCCTCTGCGCGGTAAAACTGACGGGGCAGCCGTCTGACACCGGAGAGGATGGGAAGACTCAGAAGAGTAAAGACAGGTCACTGCAGACTGTGGGAGGCAGACCCGACCAGTCGAGAAAAAAAAAAAGGAACTCTGGCCTCCGGACGCCAAATGTAGGTCTGCTTCTTGCTCCTGATAGAGGACTGGGGGAGGAAGAAGTTTTTTGAAGGGCTCGTGGTCTGAATCTTCTGCTGTTTGGCGTGGTGCAGCGTCGAACCGGGTTCTGGTACTCTGCAGGGGAAGCCTGGCGCAGTTGGAGGAGAATGGCTCTCCTGGACAGCCCCGAACTCGGAACGGGATGAGATCACCTCGCCTGCAAAGCTAACTGGACGACCTTTCCATATTGGTATGGTACGCCTTCAGACGACGCCGTATGAATCTGTGGGTGCTTCTGCAAGTATCCCCTTTCTCTGCCACCTGCAGACTTGGGCCAAATGAAAGGGATGGAGGTGGAACTAGGTTAATGGAAGTGGAGGCTAGCAATGGTGGGAAGGGGATGGTGATGGTGGATGGGGGGGGGATGTTTAGGAATGGTGAGAGGGGTGGAGCAGGGAATGAGGAGGTCTGAGGTGGTGGAGGGGTGAGGGGGGGCCGCAGCTAGGAGAGGGGAGATGGAGTGGTCGGCCAAGGCCAGGAGGGGGGGTGAGATGGGAGGGGGTGCACAACTTGTGGGGGGTTATGGGGTTTAGCTCCCTAGGGATATGAATGGGGGGTGTGGGGGAGTGGAATAGTTGCTTGGGGGAGAGGGAAGGGTGCCTTGGAAGTTGAGAGGATGTATGGGGAATGGGAAGGGTTGCTTGGGGTTGTGGAAGTATTGATGGGAGTTATGGGCCTTGGGGAGGTGAAAGGGTGGAAGGGTGATGTGGCTGATGATGTGGCAAGGGGGGGGAAGGAGAAGGGGCAGGTTCGCCCAAGGGAGAGAGAGAGAAGGGGGAAGAGAGAGAGAGGGGTTCGCCCCCCTTAAGTGAGAGAGAGAAGTAGAGGGAGAGTGAAAGAGCTAGAGAGAGAGAACAAGGCTGGTGGATAATAATACTCAATGCTTCATTAACCTTCAAAAGGGGGATTGGGATCCTATTTATAGGAAACCAACTTTTACATATAAGACCCTGACTTTTAACATACTAACAGATAACCAAGGAAGGGGGGTGCGCCCATGGGCCTAGCCCAAAGAAATAGGCCCAATAGCAAGCACCGTAGCCTAATGAGACTCGAACTTAGCGAAATGACTGGATAACCTAGGTACAAGACTCAAAGAAAAGGCAAATTACATGATTATGACTCAAGTAAAAAGGAGAAAGTAATAAGATGACCCAATGGTAAGCACTAAGGTCCAATCCAGAAGAAGGGCTGCTCCCTAGCTGCTTCCGGGAGGGAGAGAGGTGCCAAGCCAGAGGGAATCGTGAGTGATGCCCTCATCAGCTACACCTGCTGTTTTGTTGTTTTTGTTGTTCCGTGTTACTGCGTGTTTTTCAGTGGGGATCCGCGTGACCCCTACTGAGCCAGTGACACGTGGCTCACCCCTGCTTTTCAGGTGGGGTGGCGTTGTTCGTTCTGCTTCCTCGTGGTTCCTGGAGTGTGCGGGCTCGTACATGCCGTTGCTGCCAGCTGGTACCTGCGTCGGGCTTCCCCCGACTTCTTGGTACGTCTTTCCTTTCTGTCGACTGTACTGTGCTAGACTTGTTATCTTTAGCTTTGGACTGACTCTGGGATATAATTGTTAATTTGAACAGTTAATTAAAAAGTAATTTTATTTCTGCTACTTTAGCAAACCTATCTAATGAAATTTAATTACTTACTGTACTATCTCTGTGGCTTCAATGTACTCTACACGTGCCTTTTTCCCTTCGGGGCTTTCCCGCTCTTGGGAGGCCTCGCGGGTTCCATGCGGTATCACATGTATCCGGTAGTCCTACCGGGTATGCCGGGTATCCGGAATCTGGGTCGCTACAGCTTGGTATCAGAGCAGTATTCTGAGATGTTCGTGTTGTGACTCCTCTATGTTGATGGTGTTGGCATGTACTTTATTTCATATGGCAACACATTATTTTTATTGATTGGCAACACTGTTTATGTTTTGATGAAATTGATTTTATCAGATTGTCTGTGCGTTCTATGCATCTCATAGGTTAACACACTGCATTACACTTCAAGTCTGTACAGCCACTTCAAGTCTGTACAGCCGTCTCTTGCATTGCGTCTCTTGCATTGTTCATTCGTAAAGTTTGTACAATGGACTGTGCTTCACAAAGTCTATACATTTGTCAGTGCTAAGTATATACAGTGAGCGTCTCATGAAGTCTGTACACCACTGTAGCTGCACCGTCTCACCCACCGTCTATACAGGCTAAGTCTGTCGGTCTTGTAACTCATGCATTCATTGTTAAAGTCTATACAGACTTCAGTGCATTCTCTTTGTGTCTCACATGTCAAAGTCTGTACAGTCTGCATCGCATGCACGTTAAATATGTCAAGTCTATACAATGGTCTTGGCATATGCATTCATCAAGTCTATACGCTGGAAGACGAAGTCTATACAGCGTCTCACGTTGCATCCAGCAAGTCTGTACAGTGAGCGTTTCATTGGTGAAGTCTGTACACTCACCAGTTGAACCTCAAGTCCATACATTGAAGTCGAAGTCTATACAGCCATGCGTCTCAAGTTGCGTCTCAATGCAGCGTCTTGTTGAAGTCCAAGTCTGTACAGTGGACCGTCTCAATTAGCGTCTTATGCATTGAGCAAAGTCTATACAGACTTCAGCGTCTCATGCAGCGTCTTATGTAAAGTCCATACATTGCACTGTGCATCCTTCGTTGAACTTCCAAGTCTATACATTGAAGCAAAGTCTGTACAGCCATCAGTGATCTCCCAAGTATGTACATCCAACTGTTCATCTTTGAAGTCTGTACATTGGAAGTTTTACCTACGTTTTCCTTCAAGTCTATACATCGGTAATTTTACCGTCGTTTCCCTTGAAGTCTATACACTGATCGCTTTACCGTCGTTTCCATTGGAAGTCCATACATTCGCTACTTCTTTGTTCAAGTCTATACAGCCTTTCATCTTGAAAGTCTATACATCGAGAAGTCTTCACATTGGCTGTTGAATGATGTGCAAGTCTGTACACTGGCCTAGCATTCAAGTCTGATCATTGGCCAAGTCTACACATCGGCACTGTAGCATGTATTTCGTAAAGTCTATACACTGCATGCCTCACTCTAAGTCTATACACTCGTGAGTGTCTCATCAAGTCCATACACTGGCTTTAAGCTGAAGTCTATACAGTGCCTCAGGCTGAGCAAGTCCATGCATTGGCTGCTGTTCTTCAGAGTCTGTACATCGCAGTGAGTTGAAGGCTGCCTAAGTCTGTACAGCCGTTGGCTTCTTATATGAAGTCTATACATTGAAAAAGTCTATACACTGCTTCAACTTTGTCTTCAGATAGTCTGTACAGAGTTCTTCACTTAAACTGATGACTTATCCGATGCTCTGTCTGACAGGGATTCTTACCGAGATTGATGACCTGGCTCGTGATCCCAGGAGGACGAGGTGTGCAGATGCTGACACGTGGATGGAATTGCCTCGGATCCGGCGAATTCACTTGGGCGAGAACTGTGGAAGTCACGCGCCCTTATCCACCTGCTGCTGCTATATATTGAAGCCTTCGTCCTCAGTTGAAGGTCGACCGAGTGTGGCAAGTCTATATAGTGAGACTCAGTCTGAAGCCGCAGCCACCGAGATCCAGAGAAGAAAAGCAGAGAAGAAGATACAGAGAGAAAAGAGAGATGTGTTGAGAGAGTTCGAGAAGAGAGAGATGAGTTGAGAGAAGTCTATTGAGAGGTTGTAAGTCAGTCTCTTGGTTCAGAAACCAGAGCTGACTCTGCTCATACTTGAGCTACATTTGTCTGATTTTCCATTTCGTTTATTTCTGATTTTATTGCTTTCAATACCTTTGTTCTTCAAGCTGTGTATCAGTGGATGCAGTGGAGGTTTCCACTGGACAGGTAAAGCTGTAATCCTCAGCTGGCGAGACTTGGTCTCGGACGGGTTAAGCTGTATTTCCCCAGCGGTTTGCAGAGGTGTATCCTCTAGACAGCAAGCTGTGTTGCTCAGCGGGCAATGGAGGATTCCACTGGATAGCAAGCTGTGTTGCTCAGCGGTTTGTAGGCCAAGCTGTATTGCCCAGAGGACGCAAGCTGTGTTGCGCAGCAATAAGCCATACTCGGTTGAGTGTGGGGTGGACGTAGGTCATTGACCGAACCACCTAAAATCTTGTGTGCATTGTGTTTGTGAGTTTACTCGTGAACTGGTGTGTGACTGAATCTCTTGATTATCTTCACAGATCGCTTGTGCTTTTGCTAAGTTTAGACACTCGAGTTAGTGTTTTAGTAGATCTGCCTTTATTCCGCTTTTGAACCTCCAACTGGTTTTAAATTAGGCTGTAGATCTATTCACCCCCCTCTAGATCCACACTTCGTGGAGATAGACTGCGTCCATCTAACTTCAACACTTGGTATCAGAGCCTAACTCTTCTGTAGGGACTCATCGCCCGAAGAGGAAAGGCAAAGATGGATGTTCGAGGGATGATAGCTGAAGGACACTCAACCACAAAGCCCCCATTCTTCGATGGATCTAACTATGCATACTGGAAGAATTGTATGCAAGTGTTTTTTAGGGCTAAGGATTACGAGCTTTGGAAGGTAGTCAGCAAGGGACCTTATGAGCTGTCCCCAAATGAGGAAGTCTGGACCAAGGAGGAAAGTAGAAGGTCCACGCTCAACTGGAGTGCAATCAACGTAATCCAGTGTTCTCTGCATCCCACCGAATTTTCTCGAGTATCAGCCTACAGTTCAGCTAAGGAGATGTGGGATGCACTGGAGGTGATTCATGAAGGGACTTCTCAGGTCAGAGAGACGAAGGCCAATTTGCTTGTGTCTGAATATGAAGCCTTCAAGATGAAGCCCAACGAGACCATCAAGGAGATGTATGCTCGATTGACAACTATCACTAATGGTCTCAGAGGTTTTGGGAAAATGCAGACAGAATATGATACAGTGAGGAAGATTCTGCGTTCCCTGACTCCCGTTTGGCACACCAAAGCTACAGTAATGGAGGAGTCAAGGGATTTACGAAATACAAGGGCAGATGAACTAATTGGATCTCTAATGGCATATGAGATGAATCTGCCAAAGATAGAGGAAGTGGAAGTAAAGAGGAAACCGATTGCACTGAAGGCTGGTGGCAGCAAATCCAGCAAATCAAACCGATCCAGCTCTGGTGGATCATCATCCGAGGAGAGCCGGAAAGAACAATATGTAACCGGTACTGAGATGGCAATGATGACCAGAGAGTTCAGGCGATTCCTCAGGAGAGGAGCCGGACAATTCAGCCGAAGGAACCATGGTGGCGGCCGGTAGGACACAAGGTATAAATCTAAACCTGCAAACCAATATGGAACTTACGTGTGTTATCAATGCAAGAACTCTGGCCATCTGAAAGCTGACTGTCCAGAGAACTAGAAGCACAAGGACAAGTCAGATAGAAAGAACATGAAAGGAAGAGCCATGGTCAGCACATGGAGTGATGAAGATGAAGGTTCTTTCAGCCATACTTCGGATAGTGAGGGAGAATCAGAAAAACCCATCTGTCTCATGGCAACCAGCTCTGAAGACAGAGAGGAAGACTCAGATGAGGTAAATTCTCCATTTGATAATTTTACTGTTGATGATTGGGTAGATGCCTATCATAAACTAGCTGATCAAGTAGATGACATTAGTAGGGAAAATAGGCATCTAAAAAGGAGGATTAACTCCATGCAAAATGATACAACTCTTACTGATAAAATTGCATATCTAGAATCTGAGAATAAAGATTTGAAACTCACATGTTCTGAACTAGATGAAATCAAGAATGAGTTTAAAACTTCTAGGGAAGAGAATGTGAGGCTTGAAAATGAAGTTGACGAATGGAAACTGAAAATTCAAAAATATGAGAGTGAGATAAAGCTGGTGAATGAAAAATATCAAGCTGTCCTAAGTGTGAACATATAACTGAAAAAATCCATTGAAGACATTCAAAAGGATAATGAGGACAAGCTTAAAACCATTGAGAAAATGACCTAGGGAACAGATAATCTAAATGCTTTGTTAGGGTCAAAGGTTAACTTCAGAAAAGAGGGCCTAGGATTTAATTCTAGTGCAACAAAAACATTTGGGATGAAAACAATTTCATTTGTTGCTCAAAAAGAAAAGGGACCTCTAATTAGCATGAACTCAACCATTTCAATGAACAAAACTGCTAATATGAAAAAGCCCAGTGCTGAGGAGAAGGGCAAACAAAAGGTAAGTGAGCCTAGTAGAGCTAGCACATCCAAGTACAATCCCAAGGCTCAGTCACAGGTTAGGGGTCAACCTAAACAGTCTTATAAACCCCACACTAAGGTTACCAGGTCTCCACCATCACCACCACCTCTGAAGAAGACTCAATACACACCTATGAATAGGTCAGCAGGGTCCAAGGTGCAGGGGAGACAGAATGCTGCTAGGAGTCAACCCAATCACTTCTATCAACCAAGAGCTCAGACTTACTACAATGCACAGCCAACCTATTTCAATAGGTCAGGTTGGACTAGAACTCCGGGAATGTTTACATGTCTTGCATATCAGGCTGTACAATATCATAGACCTTACACTAGAAATTGGGTTAGTGGGTATGGCAACTGGTCACCTAGAAACATGCACTATTTCAGCCAGTCCAGGAACCACTATGGCCAAAATGTCATGCATGCACCCTGGCCAAGGCACTGGCAAAGAAACAACACTGTCAATAATTATGCTGGTGCAAATAAGAAGAAAAATAACAAAAAGAAAAGGAACAACAACAGAAAGAAATCTGTAGGATCCACTGAACAAAATTCTTTCAAAAAAATGTGGATACCAAAAAGTCTGCTGTCTTGCATTGCTTCTACTTCATGTTCTCTGGAGCCCAATCAGACTTGGGTTCCAAACTTCTCTACCTGATTGTGTGTGCAAGTATGTCTGGCAGCCAAGAACAATCTGTGGTACTTGGATAGTGGCTGCTCCAGGCATATGACTGGAGATAAGGCCAAAAATTTGAAAAGCTGGAAGAGATTGGAGGCCTTGTCAACAATTTGATGCAACACTAAGGGTAAAAAAAAAAAAAAATCAGTCAGGTAAAGCAGGCAAGTGATTTATCTTCAGAACTGAATTGAGAAAGTCATGTCACTTTGGTTGCCTAATTCCTGTTTTTTCTCCTCCTGTCTAGCTGATCAGTCTACATTCCAGACTCAGCTACTGAATTTAAATTCTGCACAAAAGCTGATGATTCTCTTCTCTTTGCATGTTATTGCACTGTGTACACTGAATGCTAGAAACTGAATTATCTTGAAAAGTTGATTGCTCCCGAATGATGCTCTCTAATGAATAAACTCTCTGCTGGTTTTGTGAATGCTGGATGTTGCAACAGACTCATGATCATGCATGACATTTATATCTTCGTGATCATCATTGCATATCATTTAGTCATGAATGTGGCTAAAATCACATGCATATAAAACTGCTTTGAACTGCATTTTTCTGCATAACCGTGGTATATTAAATAGTAAGCTACTAAAGGGCAGGGAAATATGTCTGGAGGTTATTACCATGTGTGAGATGGTCCTTGAGACCAGGTTCTCGGCCTAGTACCATGGGTTATATTGATTGATAGGGCAGTCTGAATGAGCATGAATTTCAAAATCCTTTGTTCATTTTTCAGAGAAAACATTGTATGTATTCAGGGGGAGTTTGTTGAGTCTTTGGATGCCTTTGCATATCATTCATTCATGACCTATGCATAAGCTCTCTCTCATTTAATTCTTGCCATTCATTAGCAAAATTACATGCATATAGACAGGGGGAGTATTGTTAGAAATTCAGAGTGGTCATCAATTCTATTGAATTATTTCATCCTTGACTCTAAATGATTGAGTCTGACATATGGCAATCTGTTAGTCAGTTCTGATTTCTAAGCAATAGAAAATAGACTTCTTCTCTTATAAGAATTTTAAATTGCTTAAAGACTAACTTAATGGTTTAAATTTTATAATCCTTGAAGTTTAAAGATTGCAATCAGTAAATAAGAAAGCTGAAAATTGATAAAACTCTCAACCCCTTTCTTATTTCATGTCAGACAAAGCTAATCATATCTAAAATCTGAAAACTCATCTTAAATCATGTTAGAGAAGCTAAATATGTGTATTGTTCTTAAACAAGTCATTCTGAAACATATAAAGGACAGCTAAGAAAGATATTGAAAAATATTGAAAATCATTGAAAATTAACATTGGCAGAGCAATGACTAGTAAATCACTGAGAAACTGAGTGATCCATCAAAGAAGTGGACAACACTCATGTCATGAAGTGTATCAGCTATCTCTGTATAAAATGATCAAAACAGTAGGCTGGTTTCACAGAGTACCTGAGGGTAACTGGCGTCTGATAAATATGTACCCTCACACAAAAAGGTGTAAATCAGTTCTGTTGAATTTGATCATAGGCAGAATTGTCCATCTTGTTGATTATCTAGGGGTATTGGCGTCTGATAAACGTATACCCTTACGCAGAAAGACTTATGGTACCTGAATGCCCTAAATGAACTAATATTGATAATACTGTTCCTTCAAAAGAAAATTCATGGATGTCAATTTGTTTATTTTCAATACATGACCTAGCATCTCTTAACAACTTTTAATGAGTATATGAAAGTAGGATATTTTGAAACTGAATCTTTCATGCAAATGTGATTCTGGTTTATTGTTTTATCATGCACAGCCAACTTATCCATTGATTGTAGTGCATGAACTCAAAATTTATAACCTTTAAATCAGACTTCTTTCTGAAAGTAGTTTCTAAATTCATATGACTGAAGACTCTGTGCTTTAGAATGCTTATTCCTGAACTACTTGTTCAGAATGCCAGTCAAATGATCTCTCTTACTCCTTCCCTTGTACTCACTTTCCCTCCTCTTTGTTGATGGCAAAGGGGGAGAATATTGTCTGAATTCATTCCTTCATTCCAGAGGGAGAATTCTGAATTCAGGGGGAGTGTATGCATCTGCATCATGGTATGGAAAAAGGGGAAATTTTGTTAGCAGGGAGTTGCTCACATTTCGTAGCATGTAGCATGCATTCATAGCATCTGCATAACAATCTGAATAACAAATCATGTCTTTCATCAAAAATTACATCTGTATAACAGGATGTTGCTATTCTATATGATAGGGGGTTGCCATCATCAAAAAGGGGGAGATTGTTGTGACTCCTCTGTGTTGATGGTGTTGACATGTACTTTATTTCATATGGCAACACATTATTTTTATTGATTGGCAACACTGTTTATGTTTTGATGAAATTGATTTTATCAGATTGTCTGTGTGTTCTATGCATCTCACAGGTTAACACACTGCATTACACTTCAAGTCTGTACAGCCACTTCAAGTCTGTACAGCCGTCTCTTGCATTGCGTCTCTTGCATTGTTCATTCGTAAAGTCTGTACAATGGACTGTGCTTCACAAAGTCTATACATTTGTCGGTGCTAAGTATATACAGTGAGCGTCTCATGAAGTCTGTACACCACTGTAGCTGCACCGTCTCACCCACCGTCTATATAGGCTAAGTCTGTCGGTCTTGTGACTCATGCATTCATTGTTAAAGTCTATACAGACTTCAGTGCATTCTCTTTGTGTCTCACATGTCAAAGTATGTACAGTCTGCATCGCATGCACTTTAAATATGTCAAGTCTGTATAATGGTCTTGGCATATGCATTCATCAAGTCTATACGCTGGAAGACGAAGTCTATACAGCACGTCACGTTGCATCCAGCAAGTCTGTACAGTGAGCGTTTCATTGGTGAAGTCTGTACACTCACCAGTTGAACCTCAAGTCCATACATTGAAGTCGAAGTCTGTACAGCCATGCGTCTCAAGTTGCGTCTCAATGCAGAGACTTGTTAAAGTCCAAGTCTGTACAGTGGACCATCTGTACAGTGGACAGTCTCAACGGAACAAGTTCCTCGCGGAGGTTCCATACTGACTCTAACTCCCCTCCCCATTTCTTTTCTGTTCAGACCCCGTTGACGGAACTAGTTCCTCGCGGTGGTTTTATCTTCTGTCATTTCTTTTCTGTTCGAACCCCGTTGACGGAACTGGTTCCTCGCGGTGGTTTTATCTTCTGTCATTTCTTTTCTGTTTGAACCCCGATGACGGAACTGGTTCCTCGCGGTGGTGTTATCTTCTGTCTTTCATTTCGAACCCCGTTGACGGAACTAGTTCCTCGCGGTGGTTTTATTTTTTGTCATTTCTTTTCTGTTCGAACCCCGTTGACGGAACTGGTTCCTCGCGGTGGTTTTATCTTCTGTCTTTTCTTTTCTGTTCGAACCCCGTTGACGGAACTGGTTCCTCGTAGTGGTTTTATCTTCTGTCATTTCTTTTCTGTTCGAACCCCGTTGACGGAACTGGTTCCTCGCGGTGGTTTTATCTTTTGTCATTTCTTTTCTGTTCGAACCCCGTCGACGGAACTAGTTCCTCGCGGCGATTTTATTTTCTGTTCTTCATTCCAACCCCGTTGACGGAACTAGTTCCTTGCGGAGGTTTTATCTTCTGCCTTTCTTTCGAACCCCGCTAGATGGAACAAGTTCCTCGCGGAGGTTTCCTTTCATAATTTTCATTCTGTCATTTAGTCCCATTACTTTTATCTTTACTATAAAAATCCCACAAAGACCAACGTCTAGTGGTGGTTTGTTGAACGTATATATACTTATTGTAATATATATATGGCTATTAAAACCCCGCAAAGACCAATGTCTTATGGTGGTTCGCTCTTTTATATTACTATTAAGTTCTCCCATTAAGTGATATCTTGCTATAATTCTAGTTCATTTTGTTCGTATTATTGTCATTATTTCATGATGAGTCACATTCTGTTGTAATTTGGTATTCCTATTTTGATTACCCCCCTATTCCCATTCTCGTGTCAGTACTTTTATCATCACCATTGTTTGTGTCAACACTCTGCATTCACTCGTTACCCAAAGTCCCAGCATTTCCCATCCTAACATCCAGTATCTTTAAAGCTACTCCCGAAACAACAGGCTACGGCTGTTGAGGAGGAAGTTAGCTTGCGTGAGAAGATCTTTGGATCTCGATCTCTGCCCCGTACCGGATGGTGGGTAAGTCTAGATTTCTCATATTCCACTAGAACACTTCCTTCAGGTCGTGTTTTCCACTACCTTTCTCATACCATCCCGTAATTCATCCTCGTCCCCTTTCCCTCTCTCTCCTTGGTACGATCCCAACGTCCACATCTCTTGGCGATCACAGTGGGACAACTTTTGTTTTATCTGGTTACCCAAATATTTTCGGCACCCATGTGTGCCCCTCCACTCGGCACCCACGTGTGCCCCTCCTGATTGTGCCCGCGTGCACTACATTCGTGCTCCCAGTAGCACTCTTGCCATCGGCACCCACGTGTGCCCTCCACTCGGCACCCACGTGTGCCCCTCCTGATTGCGCCCGCGTGCGCTACATTCGTGCTCCCAGTAGCACTCTTGCCATCGGCACCCACGTGTGCCCTCCACTCGGCACCCACGTGTGCCCCTCCTGATTGCACCCGCGTACGCTACATTCGTGCTCCCAGTAGCACTCTTGCCATCGGCACCCACGTGTGCCTCCACTCGGCACCCACGTGTGCCCCTCCTGATTGCGCCCGCGTGAGCGACATTCGTGCTCCCAGTAGCACTCTTGCCATCGGCACCCACGTGTGCCCTCCACTCGGCACCCACGTGTGCCCCTCCTGATTGCGCCCGCGTGCGCTACATTCGTGCTCCCAGTAGCACTCTTGCCATCGGCACCCACGTGTGCCCCTCCACTCGGCACCCACGTGCGCCCCTCCTGATTGCGCCCGCGTGCGTTATATTCGTGATCCCAGTAGCACTCTTGCCATCGGCACCCACGTGTGCCCCTCCACTCAGCACCCACGTGTGCCCCTCCTGATTGTGCCCGTATGCGCTATATTTGTGTTCCCGCTATCGCTTTTGGCATTCCAATTTCATCCCTCATGCACTACGTGCATTACTCCAGAGTCTCCTGTGAAGTCTGAAGAGATTCGTGTTGTTACGGAAAAGGAGTGTTGTGATGCTTGTTTAATCTCTTTTGTTGTATATATTTGTTGTCTGTTTATATATCTCTTGTTAAATTCAGCACTGCATTGCATATCATCTCCCTTTTATTTTTATATTTTTGTTCCTTTTTCTAGGATCACCCTTTCTTGGTGAAGGAAGGACTCTCCGTCGGGAATTTCTCTCAACGGACTAGGATCTCCTTCATCGGGACCTCCGTAAGTCCCCGACATCGAAGGATTCCCTCTTCGTTCACTGGGCTAGTTGTACCACTGAAGTTCCCTGGAGATAGTCAACCATTCGTGGTGAGTCGAGTGTCCTTAGATCACACAGCGGAAATCAATATTGCAACTAAGGTCCCTCCTGTGGTGTGAACATTAGATTAGGAAAAAGAAAAAAAAAGGGAAAAGAAAAAGAAAACAAAAAGGGCGTAAAGCATCAACTTGTTTGTTAATCTTTGCTATTGGTTTGAGTGTGTATGTTATTACGTTCCGGCAAAATCTCGCGCTCCGAAAAAGATCAAGAAATGTCCGGGAACGGTCAGAATCCGACCCCGGGTCACCAGGGGACACATGTCCCTGCTGAGGATGCAGATTCCTCCCGTGAGCCATCATATGAGGTGCGAACCATCGTCGGGGAAGCATCTCCGCCACAATATATTTCCTCCCTACTAGGTGTCCTTGTGAACACACAGCTCAATCCCGAGCAGGTCCGAGCCTTTCAGGCCATCCTAAAAAAGAAATCTATTGCTTCTACTCCTCAAAACCCAACACCAGTTGTTCCCCCTACTCAAGAGCCTGCACAGGCAATCCCTTCCTCCTTCCCTCTCGCGCAGATAAGTCTGCAACCTCCCCTTATCCCTCTCATCCGGAATTCCCTTCTCAGGCTTCCGCGAGGCCTCAGTGGCCACCATAACCTGCTCCTTACGATGAGGTCACTCAATCTCTCCTTCATAGGCTGAACAAGATGGACGAACAATTCCGAGATTTCAAAAAGATTGTGGATGTCAAATCCGCGCCTAAGATCTCTTTACCAATCCTTCCGGTATTCCGTCTCCCTCCTTCTGAAATGCCAACGTACCGACGGTACACCGGCATAGGCAACCCCTTCATTCATCTAAAGGACTTTATGAATGAGTCCTTGTTTTGGCAGAACGATCAAAGATCCCTGGCATATCTCTTCAGGAGATCATTGGATGGCCCCGCCTTAGAATGGTTCTATTCTCTAGAGCCGAGTGAGGCTGAGAACTTCGACGTAGTGCAACGGAAATTCCTACAGAAATATCAGGATAGGGTCGGTCCCTCCCTTTCTATTACCGACCTAGTGGCCGAGAAAATGAAGTCGGACGAAGATTTCGTCCAATTTGCCGATAGATGGAGATCCTTGGCAGAGAAAGTGAGAGACCACATTTCGGAATCGGAACAAGTGATGATGATCGTGTCTAATGCCACTCCGTAATTCAGACACGTCCTGACAATGAACAAGCTCACCACTATGGAGGAATTGTATGAGAGAGCTCGATATATCCAAACACAGCTGCAAGATTCCCCCCTCATGCATATGTTTGAGCCACCAAAGCCAAGGGTGTTTAGGAAGCCAAGCACGGGTGCCCAAGGTGGAGTGACAGAAGGGGTCGTAAAGAATGAGCAGGTGAGTGCGGTTGGCAATCCCAACCGGCAAGCCAACCCCAGGCCTCCACAAGCTCCACAATTCCCCTTTCATCAGGACCAACAAGGTCAGCAACCCTATCATCCTCCCCCACAAAACAACCTCCTCCAGAACAATATGCCTCAACCCTTCCATCTCCAACAACAACAACATCGACCTCCTCAATATAATCAGGTTCCACCACCCGGGGACTATGGCCCCCAATAACAGAGGAGGCCGATCGGCCCTAGGAGAGCTCACTACCCACCTTTGCCGGAGTCGTTGCCGGACATCTTTAATGCTCTCATGGCTGCTAATATACTCACCTTGCCTAAGGAAAGAGCCATATGGCCCCCGAACGTCGACACTTCTAGATATTGTGTCTTCCATAGACAGCCGGGTCATACAGTGGAAAACTGTTTCTATTTCAGAGATTATATCTATGATATGAATGATGAACATCAAATAGATTGGGATGAAATGAGGCGATACGTCGCCATGATGAAGGCCAGGAGACCTCCTCCTAGACAACAACAGCAGCAACAACAACAATAACAACAAACACAACAACAACCACAACAACAGCCTCAGCAGGCACCACAGCAACAACCAAACATGGGCATCCTCCAAAATCCATTACCGGCGCACCAACAACCCAACCACCAAGTCAACCCCATCTCTTCCTTCCCCGAAGTTAGAAGAGAGCAAGGTTGGCATACGGAAGGTAGCTCTATCCTTGTCGCCAATCATGTTCCTAACTAATCGCCTTGCCTTATCCGTCCCGCTCCTGTCTATCCTCGACCCGTAGCACAACCTACAACAACGCCTCACCCGTTTCCACTGCCATCACGACCTCTCATTCGCATCCCTGCTGTTAACCTCCCACTGAGTCCCCAGCAAACATCATCTACCTCCACCATAACCCCGTTACCCTCAAAGCCTCTCATCATCTCTCACGCCTCCACTTCATCATCTATTTCCGCTAGGCCTCCACCAAACAAACCCCTCATTATCCAACGCCCTTCTGAGGCACCATCCACCTCTACCATAACCCCTTTACCCTCGAAACCCCTCATTACCTATCGCCCATTCGGGGACCCATCTACCTCTACTATCCCTCCACCTTTCAAACCCCTTATCATCCACCGTCCATCTGAGATTTCATCCACTCCCACCATACCTCTACCTAACAAACCACTCATCAGAGTCCCTACACCTGTCATCGCCCCTGCTTCCTCAATTGTTCCTCCACCACTACCCCTTGAACCCCTGCTAGACCCCATACCTAACTCCGTAGAGGTGCCGCCAAACCCACAAGCCATGGTGCTCCGTAGTGGAAGGATGTTCCATCGGATTTTTCCCCAAAACAGTCAGGTCCCCGAGTAGTCTCAGCCAGAGAAAGACACCGAAGAGCAGCCAGAGGAGTCTATCCCCGGGACACAATATGACCTGTTGAAACACTTGGATAAAACACCAGCTCGGATCTCCATTCTCGAGCTAATCAAGAGGTCGAAAACCCATCAGGACGCCTTGATGGAGTATCTTCATAAGGTTATGGTAAATGAGGATCTCCCAGTAGAGAAGATCTCGTCGGTATTGACGCCGACTGATACACAACCGGCTATTATATTTCACCACCATGAGCTTGCCCCCAAGGAGGCTCGAAAATATGCTTTGTGTATTACAGTAAAGATAAATGGGGCGTCTATAGACCCATGTTTGGTAGACACTGGTGTGTCTATAAATGTGATCTCTATGAGCACCCTCCAATTATGTGGGGTTGACACGGAACAGATAAGGACTTCATCAATCACGGTTACGGCCTATGACAATAGCAAAAAGCCACCAATGGGGATGGTCATCTTGAATGTAGAATTGGGCCCTGCATCAGTCTTCACGGAATTCCATATCCTTGATATGGATCCCATATTCAAGGCCATACTAGGCCGCCCTTACATTGAAGTTATGAATATTGTGCCTTCCACCAATCATCAGTGCTTAAAGTTTCCATACAAGACTTGGATTATCAAGGTAAATAGCATGCCCATCTTTTCTATAGTGGATACTATTAATACCTCTTTGCCTTCTATTTGGTCGACTCACCGGCCAATTCTTTCACTGCTAGATGTGTGTGACCCTCGTAGCGCCCCTTTAACACAAAAGCCGTTTCAGACATCAAAGTCATGTCACCCTTCCCATTCTAAGGGATGGGAGATCATGAGAAATATTGGCTACCAACAGGGTAAAGGCTTGGGTGCACAGTTACAAGGGAGACTGAGACTGCCAAATAAGACAAGGTTAACCCTTAGAGCCGGCCTAGACTTTGAAGGGCCACTTGAAGCATATGAGGAACCTCTTACATGGACCTTGTACTCTCATTTCAGGAAGGGGCCGATTATACAGTTGGGGAATTACCCGCAAGAATCACATGGGAAATTGCAGATTACCTATTTAGCTGAAAGTTGCTCGAGAGCTACAAAGAAGGGGAAGCACGGTGACCCGGACTGCGAGTGGAACAAGTGGTTTGATATACATGATATTTCCATTGCGCTACAGCAGATGTTCTCACCTCCGGATTTAGAGGGGCCACTTTTGATCTCTGAGATGCCAAAAGATGTCGTTGACATTGCCAAAATTTCAAGTTTTCCTCGCCAAGAAGACGTTGCCACTGACGGATCACTTTCTGTCAGTCTATCTAATCATTCTCCTCAGCCGTTGTTGTTGAATCTTTCCTGGGCCAGACGTTTATCTGATGATATTCCCAGGTCCCCTTCTCTGCTCACATTCTTGCGTGGGTTTCTCAGTCCGCGCCAAATTTTCAACCATGATCTGCTCAACGAGCCTTACAACCCCTTAGCTATAGTCCCCTCCTCTCATTCCCTAAGTTCTTTCAATTGTTTTGTAATTGAAAATGAAAATAAAAAAAATGTCAATTTTCAAACTCTTCAATAGTGCATTTCCTTTGAGGAGACCTCCTACATCTCCCACGAGTGCGCCCCGACCTACGGGCCATTCATTCAAGGTCCCCTGAGCGACCTTCTTTACCCCTCCACTGAGGGGTCTTTTCCTGTACATTCTTCAACTTCTTCTTCGTCTGTAGAACAAGTCAGTCAGCTTAGGAATAACGAGTCAAGGGTAGTTCCTAGAAAAAAATTTAAGGGTAGGCAAATTCCTCGTCGATTTCTTCTAGATTTAGCCAATAGGTGTCAAGTCTTTCTATCCATTCCTCAATTGCTAGAAAATCCCATCCATCTGTCGGAGATAGAATGTGAGGAGAATTGCACAATTAATAAAGGATATGGAGTTTACGAGCTCACAGATGAAGAATATCCTATTGAAGAGGGGGATGAAGAATATGAGGACGCGGCTGACGCATATGCTAGCGGAATGAGGAGGTTTGACGAACCATCAGCCGCTATAGAAGTACCCACCAAAGAGATCAACCTGGGGATCGAGGAAGACCCTAGGATCGTCCTCATAAGTGATAATTTTCCGCCATCTGAAGAAGAGGAATTGATCGAGGTTGTCAAGGAGTATAGGGACATGTTCGCATGGAGCTACGAGGATATGCCGGGATTGGATTCCACCCTGGTCGAACACCGCCTAACACTAAAACCAGGGTCCGTCTCGGTAAAGCAGAGGTTAAGACGTTTCCACCCCCAGATGGCTTTGAAAATGAAGGAAGAGGTCGATAAGCTCCACAAAGCCAGGTTTATTAGAGTCGTCCTATATCCTCAATGGGTGGCAAACATTGTCCCGGTCATGAAAAAAGATGGAAAGATGAGAATCTGTATCGATTTCAGAAACCTTAACCACGCGTGTCCAAAAGATGATTTCCCCTTGCCTCACATCGATGTGTTGGTTGATAATACGGCTGGCTATGAAACTCTCTCGTTTATGGATGGATTTTCGGGGTATAATCAGATCCGTTTGGCGGAAGAGGATCAGGAGAAAACATCATTCACCACACCCTGGGGAACTTACTGTTATTTAGTCATGCTGTTTGGCTTGAAGAATGCTGGAGCTACTTATCAAAGGGCTATGATGGCAATATTTCATGACATGATGCACGTGTATTTAGAGGTGTATGTGGATGATTTACTAGTGAAATCTAGGACTAGGGAAGAACACCCGAGAGTTCTAGCTAAGGTGCTGCAAAGATCAAGGTAGTTCAATTTGAAAATGAATCCAAAAAAGTGCGTATTCGGTGTCTCGTCGGGCAAATTTCTTGGTTTCATTGTGAGTAAGAGGGGTATTGAAATAGATCCCAACAAAGCTAAAGCAATTAGGGATATGCCACCTCCGAAAAACCTGAGAGAAGTTCGAGGGTTAATCGGAAGATTATAATTCATTCGTCGATTTGTGTCCCAGCACTCGCAAAGGTGCAAACCTTTCTACAAGTTGACTAAGTCAGGAGTAGAATTCCTTTGGAATTCTAAATGCCAAAAAGCTTTTGAAGGATTGAAAGAATATCTGGCCAATCCACCGGTCCTAATTCCACCCACGCCAGGTAAACCTTTAATCCTTTACACCTCAGTCCTGGACGACTCCGTGGGAGCTATCCTAGCACAAGCCGATGAAGCGGGCAAGGAAAGGGCGACCTATTACTTGTCCAAACTCCTCAACCCCTGTGAGCAGAAGTACACAGCTATGGAGAAAACTTGTGCCGCCCTTGTCTGGGTAGTGCAGAAGTTGAAACACTACTTCTTAGCTCATGAAGTCAATTTGATTGCCCGAATGAACCCTATCAAGTTCCTTCTAGAAAAATCTGTCCTTACAGATAGATTAGCACGCTGGCAAAGCTTTCTTTCTCAGTTTGACATCACCTACATTCAGCAAAAGGCGATCAAGGGGTATGCCATAGTTGAGCATCTCGCTCACCATCCTCTCCCCAAATTCGATCCTGTCCAATCAGAGTTTCCAGATGCAGAACTAATGTACATCAACCAATCAGATGATTACATGTGGACGTTACATTTTGATGGAGCTCTGAATTCCCAAGGGAAAGGAATCGGCATTGCCCTCCTGTCGCCTGAAGGCCTTACATTCCCACTGGCATACCAGCTCAAATTCCCCGTTACCAACAATATAGCTGAATATGAAGCTCTTCTAGCTGGTCTGGAACTCGCTCATTCTTTTCGTATCACTGAATTACGAGTCGTAGGTGATAGTCAACTCATTCTTCGCCAGGTGCTCACCAAATATTACACTCGCGATCCCAAGCTCAAGCCATACCAAGAACTCATTGTTGCCTTTGCCAAACTGTTCACCAAATTGATCTTTGTCCATATCCCTCGTCATCAGAATATTCTGGCCGATGCCCTCACCTCGTTGGCATCATCTTTAAAGTTCCCTCTAGGAAGATGATTTGCATCCATTTCCATCTACAAGCGTCACGCCCCTGCAATCGATGACGCTTCCTACGTAGATATCAAGGACAGGATAGCAAGGAAGGTACTACAGGAAGATATCCTTGAGAAGAGGGAAATCATGTTGACAAAATTAGAAGAAGAATTGGCTGATGAGGAGAAGCCATGGTTTTACGAAATTGCCAAGTATTGCAAAGATCAATCCTACCCTAGAGAAGCCACATCGGAAGATAGAAAAGCCATAAGGAGAGTGGCATAGAGATACATGCTGGTCGGAGGAGTGCTGTACAAGAGAAGTCTTACTGGTGTTCTCTTAAGATGTCTCGATGAAGAGGAGGTCTGGAAATGCGTCAAGGAAGCACACTCTGGTGTGTGAGGTGGCCATGTGAATAGCCAAATGCTTGCCAAGAAAATCCTTCGGCAAGGCTTTTACTGGCCCACAATGGAAGAGGATTGTGCCGTCTATGTCCGCAGGTGTGTCAAGTGTCAACTTCACGCCGATAAAATTCATTCTCCATCTTCTTCACTTCATCCAGTGTCCTCCCCGTGGCCTTTCTCCATGTGGGCTTTCGATGTCATTGGTCCTCTTGGTAATCCTAACTCCCTCACTAAGCAAAAATCATTCATCCTTACTGCAACGGAGTACTTCACCAAATGGGCCGAAGCTGAAGCTTACGTGGAGGTTAAAGCATCAACAGTCTGCAAATTCATCATGAAGAACATCATCGCCAGGTTCGGCATTCCAAGTACAATCATCACCGATAATGGGCCACAATTCATTTCTCAGGACCTTCAGGACCTCTGCAAAAGGTATAAAATTACATTGCATCATTCATCACCTTATTATCCACAAGGTAATGGCCAAGCAGAGGCCACTAATAAAACATTGATTAAAATCATAAAAAAGACCTGTGAGTCAAACAAGTTCTCGGATTGGCCAGAAAAGCTGATTGAGGCTTTATGGGCCTATCGCACTTCAATCCGTACTCCCACTGGGCAAGCTCCGCTCGCCCTTACTTATGGGATGGAGGCGGTAGTTCCGTATGAAATCTTGGTTCCTTCTCTCAGAGTATAGTTGGACAAGGAGCTTCCCCTCGACGAACGTCGTGATTCACTCCTTGCCCAATTGGAACTCGTAGATGAGAAACGGCTGGCCGCTGCCGAGCATGCACGTGTATATCAGAATAGACTCACACGTTTTTATCAAAAGAAGGTCATTGAAAGGAAATTTCAAGTCGGTGAAATGGTAGTGAAAAGAATGTTTGTAAAACCTGGTGGGCCGCGTTCTAAACTCCAACCCAATTGGGAAGGACCGTACGTGGTTCAGGCTATGCATCCTGGCAACGCCTACAGGCTAGTCAATGCTGAGGGGATCGAGTTATCCCACCCTTAGAATGGGCTTTATCTTAAGAAGTACTATCCTTAGATAGGTGTACATAGTGTCAAAAAAATGATGAAACGAAAAACAACAAAAAAATAGAAAATAATGAAAACAACAAAACATGTATATATACAACAACAAAAGAAAAAAATAAAAAAAATGAAAAGAAGAAAAAAAATAGAAAATTCAAAATGCCAATGCCTGGAGATTACCATGTAGTTAAGTCATTGCATTCAACCTCCATGTTGGGATATGGCCTATTAAGACTTGGTAGGTTCTGGGTCTTGGTTTGCCAGAACCATGGAGATCCCTGTCCGGCTAGTTCGGCTTATGCCCCCCTCAAAAGAAGGCAACATACATGTACACATGTGTTCTATAAAAGATCGGTAGCATCGCTCATAGTGAGGCCTCACCCAGAAGGTCTCCAGAAGGCTTAAATCTTTATTCTCTCTCTCTTCGATCGAATGAGACAGCCGGCGCCCTTAAAACGTTGAGCATGGGAAACACGAACACAACCCCTAGGGTGAGAGTAGGGCCCAATTCCTCGAGCATGGGTCAGAGCATGAGAAGAGGGCAGTGTCCCCGCAGGCATCCAAGAGGGATTCCATAATGTCAAAATACTATGTCCCTCATAAAAATTTGTCAAGAAAAAATCAGAAAAGAAAAACAAAATCAAAGTCAAGTGAAAAGCCTGGTCATAACCGTGCCTGATCCCACAAATGAAACCCCTTTGACTGAAAGTCAAATTCTCTACAAAAGGGGTCATGAGATGTAAATGCTCGAGATTTGGTTTGAAGTTGCCCGAAAGGGGAAGTTAAGTGCGCCCCTACTGGCTCACCGGGTTAATGGTTTTGCCGGTCCTCTCAAGAGGTTTGCCCCCAATATTCTTCCTTCTTCCCCTGAAGATGAAGGCTCAATGGAGTTCCCGAAGGGTGAAGCTTGCCAAAGCTTGTAACCTCATTTCAATACAAACATATGGTTGTCCATTTTTGAAAAGCAAAAGCCGTTGTCGTGAAGGAGTCTCCGTGTTTTTGGCCGGTTAAGACCCTTATCTACCATCTTGATGTCTTCTTAGCCTAACCTCGGGCTTAGGTCAATGCAAGCGCGTCACCTATTGGTGCAACGACGTCTGATTCCGGGTCAGCGTCGCGCGGTTGACCGTTAGGGCTCCAGGGTGTTCCATCACATACCATCTAGAGTTGTGAGGAAATAGACCCGGGTGGGGCAAATCATTCACCTCGAACACTTTTTGGGTGAATCCCTGCGGTCGGAAGCAACTGGGAGCCTAAGCATGGCATGACGGTATTGTCATCAAGATAAGTCCTAGCCGGCGGGATTAGTACTTGAGGAGTCTAGAGGCCCAAATCAACCTAGATGTGCACTTAGGATACCTGTGAGGTTAGCAAGAAACCCCTATTCTCATGCATGTTAGATGTTATATGGGGTGGTCATCATGCGTTAGCAAAAAACAAAAATGAACAAATCAAAAGCAAACAAAACAAAAATAAATCCAAAAACACCAAAAAAAAGAAGGAAAATGTAATTATATGCAAAGCAAAAAAAATGGAAACAAAAAAAGACCAAAAAAAATAAACAAACAACAAAACACAAAAAAATGAATGAAAACTCCAAAATAAAAAAATCACAATTTGCATGATGGCATTTGTATGCAGCATTCCACTTTTAAATTTCCACATGCATCCATGTGCTTGTCTGTCGCATTCATCATCGTCTTTTATTATTGCCTTTGTTTATAAGGGCTTGCCCCTTGACTCGTTATCAAGGATAGCTCAAAATCACATTTGTTCATTGAGCAAGGGGCAAGTTAGAATAGAAATACTAACTTATTTGCTTAAATGTGTGCAGAGATTCGAGAGACCAGAAAGAAACATAGAATCAAAAAAAAAAACAAAACATTTTATTCCACCTCCCAACCAAAAACAAATAACAAAAGTCTACATTAGGTTCCACCCTCCTTCTCCACATTACTCGTCTTGTCGCTCTCTGGGCAAGAAACTCTAGAGGGTGTTCCCAAGCCGTGAGAAGCGGTATTCCTACCACTTTGTACTCCTCTTTCTATCTCCACTCCCCGACTTCGATCTGTGGGGGCAGCAAAGAAGCTACTAACACGAAAGCCAAGCTCTCGTGCTCTTCGATAGCGTTCCTCGCCATCCTTCAGCCACTGCTCGGTGAGGCCAAGACTAGTCCTCAATTCAAATAATTGGGCCTCCAGGGCCCTCTTCTCCTCTTTCTCGGTCGATCTCTTGGTCTTCTCTCTTTCCCTGTCCCTTTCTCTCTCGGCCCGTTCTCTCTCTCTGTCTTCCCTCTCCAACTAAAGGGTGATCCTCAGCTCCACAGCATCCCTAGAAGAGTCCTCACCAGGACGACGCTGTAGTTCCTCTTCTAGCTCGGCTATTCTAGCTTCCTTCTGCGCGGCATGCACAAGTGCCTCCTGTGTTTCTTTCTCCTGCCATACGTTTCATCTCAGGCATATGGCAAGGTTTGAACAAAGGATATTAAACGGTGAAACCTGTTGTGCCCCTTAGGCACAAGCATGTGCTATGTTGAATTGATGATAGCAATGCTGCTTTGTTTTGATGATTGCAACACAGTGAGCGCATTATGATATTATGTTTCGTTTTCATGATGGCATGTTGATTTAAATGCTTGAGTGTGTTATATCTGATTTAGTCTATGGAGATTGCATGAGTGTGCCATGTTTGATATCCTTGATGGGTCGACTCCCTCAGACTGTCCATCTTATTTAGTGTCTCATGCAGCGTCAACGCTGTGAGTGTGTCTCAAGTCTGCAGCGTCAACGCTGTGAGTGTGTACACAGCATTCTCAAGTCTGCAGCGTCAACTCTATAAGTCTATACAGTGGTTCAGCAAGTGTGTACATCGCTTAGTGTAAGCATGGCGAAGTCCAAAGTCTATACATTGCTGCTTTGCATTGGACTTAAAGTCCATACATTGACAAGCTTGTACAATGGCTGCAGCATGCTCGCAAAAGTCTATACATTGCATTGTGCATACCTTGATGTCTATACATTGGGTTTGATGCCAAGTCTATACATCGACTGGCAGTCTTCAGCTAAGTGTATACATTACTTCACAATGTGAAGTCTATACATTGTTGTTCTTCACTGCAAGTATATACACTACTTTATATTGTGTTCTTCGAAGTCTGCACATTACATCACTATTCTGCAAGTCTATACACTGGCTGCTGCACTCTCATGAAGTCTTCACCTGTGCTAGTGTAAGTCTATACACCGCCCAGTGTTATGCTTGCAAAGTATGTACAGCGATTGCCTTCTTACATAAAGGCTATACATTTGCAATGTAGATGCACGCACTGTTCATAAGTCTAGACATTGGAAAGTCTGTACATCGTGCATCTTTAAGTTGAAGTCTGTACAGAGTCAGCGTCTCGTTGACCGTCTCTTGATGTGTCTTACGAAACATTTCATTTAGCAAGTATGTACAGTTGATCGTCTCATGCAGTGTCTCTTTGTGCGTCTCTTGCAAGTCCATACAACGCTTCAGACTAAAGCCTGTACATCGGACAGTGTTTAGGCAAAGTCTATACATCCGTCCGTACAGTGTCTTGGCCACCGTCTCACGACCACCAAGTCTATACTTTGGTCGGTGGCAAGTCTGCACATTGGACTCTTGATCAAGTCTGTACAGAGCTCCCGTGTTCAATTCTGTACAGCCGTTTGCATTAGATCTCAAGTCCATACATCAGACTGTTCATGCTTTCATCGTGAAGTCTGTACATTGCATGACTTCCACCAAGTCTATACATTGGCAGGTGGCAAGTCTGTACATTGGCTTCACATTTGCTTCGAAGTCTGAACATTGCATAGTCTGTACATTGCTTCTTCAGTCTGCCTCGGCCAAGTCCATACATTGCTTGCTTAGCAAACTGTGAAGTCTATACATCGGTTATTCAACAGCAGACTGCTCAAGTCCATACATTGGCTGCATCATATGCATTGAAGTCTGCACATTGCTGAATGCTCTTCAAGTGTGTACATTGCTTGGTTAAGTCTATACGCTGCTTCATATGCAGTGAAGTCTGCACATTGCTGAATGCTCTTCAAAGTCTGCACACTGGTAAAGTCTATACAGACTGTGTTTGCCCAAGTATGTACATCGTTCATTCATCTTGGCAAGTCTGTACATCGTGAAGTCCATACATTGTCAGTTGTCTGTCCAAGTCTTCACATTGTCCTTGGACATCAAAGTCTGTACAGCCTTGTCTTTGGCAAGTCTGCATAGTGAAGTCCATACACTGCACTCGAGTTCACAGTGTCTTCATGAAGTCTATACAACGCACTTTACATTACAAGTCTATACATCATGATCGTCTTTACAAGTCTATACAGAGCTCTTCACTTAACCTGATATTCCGATACTCTGTCTGACAGGTGCTCTGCTCGTGGAGGCTAATGAAGGGCACGTGATCCGAGGCTGGAAGGGCAGACAGGATCGTGACACGTGTGCTGAAGCTGGCTGAGAGACTGACACGTGGTCCAAGGTTTTTGGGCGGGAGATGTGGAGAGCACACGCCCTAGCTGCTGCTGCTGCTGCTATATATATGAGTCTTCATCTTCAGATGAAGAGTGATCGAAGTGGAGAAAGAAAAAGTAGAAGTGCAGAGACTTCGATCCAGCAGAAGAGAAGAAGAAGAGTGAAGAGAGCAGAAGAAGAAAGAAGAGAGAAGAGAAGAGAAAGAGAAGAAGAGTAGAAGAGAAAGAAGAGAAAGAGAGAGATAGAGAGATCGAGTTGAGAAAGAGAGAGAGGTTGAGGTTGTCTGGCTTTTGGATCAAATCCAAGCCAGAACTGCTCCTTCGAGAGCTATATTGTGTTTTTCATTTACAGCTTTCCGATTGCTGTCTTGTTCTGTTTTCGTTTTCCATTTTATCCCTTCTTCAAGCTGTTAGTCAGCGGATGCAGTGGAGGTCTCCACTGGACAGGTAAAGCTGTAATCCTCAGCTGGCGAGACTTGGTCTCGGACGGGTTAAGCTGTAATCCCCAGCGGGTTCAAGCTGTGAGTCAGTGATGGCTAAGCTGTATTGCCCAGCGGAAGCAAGCTGTGATGCTCAGCGGATGGCAAGCTGTGAGGCCCAACTGATGTATGGCAAGCTGTGATGCCCAGCTGTTCAAGCTGTGAGTCAGCAGGAAGCCACACTCCGGTTGAGTGTGGGGTGGATGTAGGTCTGCTGGACCGAACCACCTAAAAACCCCTTGTGTAGTGGTTTGATATTTCTATCTGTTTGCTTCCGCTAGATGATTGCATCGGGGCACTCTAAGTATTTGGTTTCTGGTTGAGCAGAAGAGTTGATCAGTTTTCTTAGAGTGTTTTAATCTGTTCTGAGTGAGCGAAATCTTGTTTGAGCGAAATTCTATTTGGGTGAGAGTTTTTTAAAGGGCTATATTCATTCACCCCCCCCTCTGAATACATAGCACCGAACCCAACACTTGGTATCAGAGCAGGTTGCTGTGCATAGGATCTAACAATCCGCAGCAGTTCCTGCTAGCTTTTGGTGCACATCAGAGTGGGCTTCTTCTGCTCGTTGATTTGTTTCACTATCTTACTGCTCTACTTTGATCATCTGGTTTAGTGCATTTCTGTTTGGTGCATTTCATAGTGTGCTTTTTGTGTTCGTTATTTTGGTTCTCCGACTCAGTGCCTTGCCTTGCTCATTTGGTCTAGGTGCTTCAGTTTTTCTATGTCTTCAGATTATTTGCAATGGAACCAATCGTGTTGAAGGTTGGCTCCAGCAAAGCAAACAGATCCAGCCACAGTGGATCATTAAGCGAGAAAAGCAGCCTCTTGCGGTCTGAAATTGATGGAGACATTGAAAGGGTGACCAGTGAATTCAGGAAATTTCTGAGAAAAAGAGAAGGAAAGCTTGGTGAAGGCAGAAAGCAAATAAGGTATAATTCTAATCCTGCCAAGATTGTTGACACTAACGTATGCTACAAATGCAGGAAGGCTGGCCATACGAAGGCTGACTGTCTAGAACTATCGAAACTCAAAGGGAACACCTCGGACATTGATGAAGAAGGAGAAAAGTCCATATGCTTAATGACCAACCGGGGAAGTGATGATGAGGAAACCTCATCTCAGGTAAGCTCCGGATCAGAGGGAGTCTCTTTTGATGAATTGATAGTGATGTATGAAAATCTGTTTAAAGTGTCCAAAAAATTAAAATCTGAAAATAAAAAATTGAGAAAAGAAGTGAATAATTTGAAATCTGAAAATGAATCATTACTAGAAAAGAAAACTGAGGCTGAAGAAAGTAAAGAAAAGCTGGTTGAAGAAAATGCTCATCTGAAGGAACAAAATAAAAAGCTAATGGTTCTTAACACTGTTTTCTCGGAAAGATGGATGGCAATTGAAAAAGAGAAATCAGTATTGAAAGAGTGTATCAATTGTAGTGACGAAGAAATTGCTAGTTTTGTAATACACACTGCTGATTTAGAAAATGAAATTGGTTTGTTAAAAGAAAAACTGGCTAGTTATGAGAAGGAGAAAGTTGATTCAGAAATCTTATAATCTCCTTGGAAAGTAAAATTACTGAGCTGAATAGTACTTCATCTAAGGTTGCTAAGGATAAAGGCAAGATGAAAATATCCTCGGAAGATGAAGTAAGTGATCAATGTGAGGAGATTGATAACATTTCTGAAATTAAGCAAGCTAAGAAGAACCAGCTATACACCACTTTTATTCGTAGCTCTGGTTTAGCTAGCAATTCAGCTTCTTCTTCAAACATGCCTTCTAATCAGAGAGAAAAGCAAAAAATGAAAAAACAAAAGAAAATTCAGAAAAAGAAAACAAGTCAGATTAAGAACTTGATTGCTGAAAAATTTCAGGCCAATAAATCTACTGTCAAGAATGTAAAATGCTTTTACTGTGATAAGTTTGGTCATGAAATTGCTGATTGTTTTGTCATGAGAAATGATGATTTGAAACCTAATAGAATTCATGCTAGGAATTCTAAAATGAAGAAACATTCTCATGATCAAAAGAGAAGAATAAAATGTTTTTACTGTCACAAAGAAGGTCATATCATGCATGAATGCAAATTAATGAAATATGATGACCTTTCTGCTAGAAAAATGCATGATAAACTGTTCCATGCTAAAAATCATGCATCTTATAAAAAGAACATTCAATGTTTTCATTGTGACAAATTGGGCCACATGGTTGAAAATGGTGGGCATGCTCAAGGAAAGAAATCTAACTCTGAATTTATTAAATTCCCTGTAAACAGAAATGGTTTTGGTTACAATAAATTCCTTGTAAACAATGCTTCTCATGGAAATATTCTTGTTTCAAAAGTTCAGCATATTGCATGCTTTATCTGTGGAAAGCCAGGTCACAGGGCTGCAACCTGTTGGCTGGCAGGATACCAAAGCCAGACTGGTTTTAGTAAACAGAATTTCAATTCTGTTAACAAAAATTTCCATGCATATGCACTTAGAACTCCTGCTCATAGGAATGTGCACAAAATAAATTTCAGAACTGCTGCATCATGCCACTACTGTGGTCAGGTAGGTCATTCAATGAATGATTGTCATGTGATGAGAATTGATGACCTTCATGCACAGAAGGTGGCTACCATACCTGCTAGGAATGTCACTGTTAATTCAGGACCCAAGACTTCTTGGGTTCCTGCAGGATCAAAATAATCTAGTTGTTGCAGGTGTGTCTTGGAAATGAATAAGAGGGGTTAACCAAGGCACTCAAGAATGAAAACCCCATGATTGAAATTATCAGGTCAGTTCTGAACTTTGCTTTAAAAATTCATCATCTGAATTTTTGAGTATGAAAAAAAATGTGAACTTCATGTTGATCTGCTTGTCTGAATTTTGATGATCTCTTCATGTCTAGCTGATCAGTCTGCATTCCAGACTCAGCTACTGAATTCAATTCTGAATATACTTGATGCTCTTCTCATGCTGTTGTTTGCACTGAATGAATGAGATGCTAGATGCACTGCATTTTGCACTAGGCTAAACGGTTCTTTAATGTATAGAGTCGATGCATGTGTTTTGTGTCAATGTACTGCATACTTGGTGTTACATTCATAACTTGCTGTTTGTGAATGGTTTAGTTAGTGCATACAGTCAATGCATGTGTCCAATGTCTGCACATATCATTTGCATGACTATCAATGCATATAGGACTGATTTGCATGACTATCATTTGGTTATTGCTGTAGACTGCATATTTCTTCAATGCATAATAGGATTGCTTTGCACTGCATATATCATCTGCATAACCCTGGTATATCAAATGGTAAGTTACTAAAAGGCAGGGAAATCTGTCTGAAAGTTCTTACTATGTGTGAGATGGTCCTTGAGACCAGGTTCTCTGCCTAGTACCATGGGTCCTGTCTTCATGTAGAACAGTGCACTGCATCATATTTTTGAAAAATCTGAAAAAGGATAAAAATGTTCATGACTTGGATACATAAACTTGAATTGATTGCATACTTATCTCATGTATCCTTGGTGCATAGTCTGCATGTAGAACAGCCTAGTGCATAGCATAATCTTTGCATCATGATGTCAGGGGGAGCTGAGAGTTTTTCTGTTCAATTCATTGAATCCTTGCTACTTCTCACTGTCCCCATTTATTTCTTTCATATCCTTTGACATCAGATGCTCCTGGAACTCAATGCCTATTGCTATCATTTCCCTAACCTTCACTGAACAACAGTTCTATTTCTGGTTTAGTACATTGAGTTATGATTATTTCAATTGTTCTTTTATAAGAATCACTCTTACAAATTGAAAAGAACTAAAGGTTTAACCTTTATAAATTGAAGAGTCAAATGTCTGCCTTCAGAATCTGAGATAAAAGAAAAACTTTTATAGCTCTTAATCTTTGACTCATGGTTAAAATAGAAAAAGTTTTCTGTAATGCCTAAATGTGTTGAACTAGAAATGTCTAGAACGGGTGAACACGAGTGTGTAATGTTTTTCAAACAATCACTCTAAAAGAATTAAGGGCAGCAATAAATAAGATCATAAATGTAAAGAACTGAACATTGTGACAGAGCAATGGTTGATTGCACTGAGAAACTGTGAACTCCTCCAATGAAGCAGGAAAATTCACATGTCATGAAGTGCTTCAAGCTAACTCTGTTCATAGGGTCATATCTATAGGGGGAGTTTTTCACCAAGTAACTGGGGGTACTGGCCTCTAATCAAGGTGTACCCTTAATGTCAAAAGTGAAGACTGTTCCTTGTAGGTCTTGATCTGAAATAGATCTAGTAGTTTATGCCTAGTAACTGGGGGTACTTACCTCTAATCAAGGTGTACACCTAATGTCAACAGCATAAATTCCACTGATCTACTCACTTAGTTCAGTTTCAGAAAAATTGAAAAATGAAAAACAAACTGCTGTAACCCTTTGAAATCAAAAGTCAATGAGTGAAAATTCTTTTTATTAATACATATTAAAGTTGCCTTTCTTGAATTTCCTTGTTTAATCACAAAAGGGTATTATTTCTGACTTATCTATTAATACCATGTGCCCTAGATTCATTGCTATAAATGGAGTCTATAAACTCTTTTTCAGGGGTCAGGTGTTTTACTCTAGATTTATCACTGTTAAACCGGAATTTTTGTCAAAACTGTACGTTGCTGATTCTTATACTTTAACTATTGTTTATAATCAGGCTTACTTTCTGAACCAATGATTCAGCTGTTGTCAAGTGACCCTCCTACCTTCTCTACCTTTGTTTATATGTCCATATTCCTTCTCAAAGGGGGAGCAATTATTTAAGGGGAGAACCAATTCAGGGGGGGTCATACATTCAGGAGGAGAATGAGGTGCTCTAAGGGTATTTGCATGCATACTGCCATGTTGCACACATGTTCATACTATTTTTCTCTTTTTGATTATGTCAAAGGGGGAGAAAATTTTGTGTGTGACTCTATGTCACATTGTGTTGCCATCATCAAAAAGGGGGAGAATGTTGTGCCCCTTAGGCACAAGCATGTGCTATGTTGAATTGATGATAGCAATACTGCTTTGTTTTGATGATTGCAACACAGTGAGTGCATTATGATATTATGTTTTGTTTTGATGATGGCATGTTGATTTAAATGATTGAGTGTGTTATATCTGATTTAGTCCGTGGAGATTGCATGAGTGTGCCATGTTTGATATCCTTGATGGGTCGACTCCCTCAGACTGTCCATCTTATTTAGTGTCTCATGCAGCGTCAACGCTGTGAGTGTGTCTCAAGTCTGCAGCGTCAATGCTGTGAGTGTGTATATAGCATTCTCAAGTCTGCAGCGTCAACTCTATAAGTCTATACAGTGGTTCAGCAAGTGTGTACATCGCTTAGTGTAAGCATGGCGAAGTCCAAAGTCTATACATTGCTGCTTTGCATTGGACTTAAAGTCCATACATTGACAAGCTTGTACAATGGCTGCAGCATGCTCGCAAAAGTCTATACATTGCATTGTGCATACCTTGATGTCTATACATTGGGTTTGATGCCAAGTCTATACATCGACTGGCAGTCTTCAGCTAAGTGTATACATTACTTCACAATGTGAAGTCTATACATTGCTGTTCTTCACTGCAAGTATATACACTACTTTATATTGTGTTCTTCGAAGTCTGCACATTGCATCACTATTCTGCAAGTCTATACACTGGCTGCTGCACTCTCATGAAGTCTTCACCTATGCTAGTGTAAGTCTATACAACGCCCAATGTTATGCTTGCAAAGTATGTACAGCGATTGCCTTCTTACATAAAGGCTATACATTTGCAATGTAGATGCATGCACTGTTCATAAGTCTAGACATTGGAAAGTCTGTACATCGTGCATCTTTAAGTTGAAGTCTGTACAGAGTCAGCGTCTCGTTGACCGTCTCTTGATGTGTCTTACGAAACATTTCATTTAGAAAGTATGTACAGTTGATCGTCTCATGCAGTGTCTCTTTGTGCGTCTCTTGCAAGTCCATACAACGCTTCAGACTAAAGCCTGTACATCGCACAATGTTTAGGCGAAGTCTATACATCCGTCCGTACAGTGTCTTGGCCACCGTCTCACGACCACCAAGTCTATACTTTGGTCGGTGGCAAGTCTGCACATTGGACTCTTGATCAAGTATGTATAGAGCTCCCGTGTTCAAATCTGTACAGCCATTTGCATTAGATCTCAAGTCCATACATCGGACTGTTCATGCTTTCATCGTGAAGTCTGTACATTGCATGACTTCCACCAAGTCTATACATTGGTAGGTGGCAAGTCTGTACATTGGCTTCACATTTGCTTCGAAGTCTGAACATTGCTTCTTCAGTCTGCCTCGGCCAAGTCCATACATTGCTTGCTTAGCAGACTGTGAAGTCTATACATCGGTTATTCAGCAGCAGACTGCTCAAGTCCATACATTGGCTGCATCATATGCATTGAAGTCTGCACATTACTGAATGCTCTTCAAGTGTGTACATTGCTTGGTTAAGTCTATACGTTGCTTCATATGCAGTGAAGTCTGCACATTGCTGAATGCTCTTCAAAGTCTGCACACTGGTAAAGTCTATACAGACTGTGTTTGCCCAAGTATGTACATCGTTCATTCGTCTTGGCAAGTCTGTACATCGTGAAGTCCATACATTGTCAGTTGTCTATCCAAGTCTTCACATTGCCCTTGGACATCAAAGTCTATACAGCCTTGTCTTTGGCAAGTCTGCATAGTGAAGTCCATACACTGCACTCGAGTTCACAGTGTCTTCATGAAGTCTATACAACGCACTTTACATTACAAGTCTATACATCATGATCGTCTTTACAAGTCTATACAGAGCTCTTCACTTAACCTGATATTCTGATACTCTGTCTGACAGGTGCTCTACTCGTGGAGGCTAATGAAGGGCACGTGATCCGAGGCTGGAAGGGCAGACAGGATCGTGACACGTGTGCTGAAGCTGGCTGAGTGACTGACACGTGGTCCAAGGTTTTTGGGCGGGAGATGTGGAGAGCACACGCCCTAGCTGTTGCTGCTGCTGCTACTATATATATGAGTCTTCATCTTCAGATGAAGAGTGATCGAAGTGGAGAAAGAAAAAGCAGAAGTGCAGAGACTTCGATCCAGCAGAAGAGAAGAAGAAGAGTGAAGAGAGCAGAAGAAGAAAGAAGAGAGAAGAGAAGAGAAAGAGAAGAAGAGCAGAAGAGAAAGAAGAGAAAGAGAGAGATCGAGTTGAGAAAGAGAGAGAGGTTGAGGTTGTCTGGCTTTTGGATCAAATCTAAGCCAGAACTGCTCCTTCGAGAGCTATATTATGTATTTCATTTACAGCTTTCCGATTGCTGTCTTGTTCTATTTTCATTTTCCATTTTATCCCTTCTTCAAGCTGTTAGTCAGCGGATGCAGTGGAGGTCTCCACTGGATAGGTAAAGCTGTAATCCTCAGCTGGCGAGACTTGGTCTCGGACGGGTTAAGCTGTAATCCCCAGCGGGTTCAAGCTGTGAGTCAGGGATGGCTAAGCTGTATTGCCAGCGGAAGCAAGCTGTGATGCTCAGCGGATGGCAAGCTGTGAGACCCAACTGATGTATGGCAAGCTGTGATGCCCAGCTGTTCAAGCTGTGAGTCAGCAGGAAGCCACACTCAGGTTGAGTGTGTGGTGGATGTAGGTCTGCTGGACCGAACCACCTAAAAACCCCTTGTGCAGTGGTTTGATATTTCTATCTGTTTGCTTCCGCTAGATGATTGCATAGGGGCGCTCTAAGTATTTGGTTTCTGGTTGAGCAGAAGAGTTGATCAGTTTTCTTAGAGTGTTTTAATCTGTTCTGAGTGAGCGAAATCTTGTTTGAGCGAAATTCTATTTGGGTGAAAGTTTTTTAAAGGGCTATATTCATTCACCCCCCCCCTCTGAATACATAGCACCGAACCCAACACTATTGTTGTGACTCCTATGTGTTGATGGTGTTGACATGTAACTTTACTTCATATGGCAACACATTATTTTGATTGATTGGCAACACTGTTTATGTTTTGATGAAATTACTTTATCATATTATCTGTGTGTTATATGCATTTTATCTTATTTTCACACTGAATACACACTCAAAGTCTCAATGTATATACATTGCTTCAGCAATGTAAGTCTGTACACTGTCCGTGTCTATTACAGCATCCTAGCAAGTGTGTACATTGCCTGTCGATTGCAAAGTGTATACGTTGTCATGGGTCGACCCCCTGTTCTCATGAGTCGACTCATCTGGTTATGCATAGTTTACACATTGCCCGTCGACTGCAATGTCCATACATCCACAGTGCATTGCACAGTCTATACACTGCACGTTCAAGATCAATGTATATACATTGCTACATTACCTGCTAGAGTGAAGTCTGTACAGCCAAAGCACACACATCAAGTCTATACTTTGAAGCTATTGTACAAGTCTACACATTGGCCTTCAGGCTTAATAGTCTGTACATTGAACTGCGTCAACTCATTGCATTGACATACACTGAAGCGTCAACTCATTGCATTGGCTAAGTCTATACACTGTCCGTCTCATTTAGAGTCTAAGGCAAAGTCTGTACATTGGACGGTGTCAGGCGAAGTTTGTACATTGAGCGTCTCAATGAGCGTCTCATGTAAGTCCACACATTGGACTGTAGCATGCATTTGTCAATGGCATCTAAGTCTGTACAATGACCATCTTCCTTAGCGTCTTGATCTTCCAAGTCTATACAGGCTTCTGGTTTACAAAGTCTGTACATTGGTCTAAGACTTCAAAGTCTATACAGTCGATGTTTTCCATTGCTTCAAGTCTATACAGACGTTCTTTTAGAAAGTCTATACATCGGTCTTCACCTCAAGTCTGTACAGTCATTTGTTGACAAGTCTTCACATCGTGAAGTCTATACACTCAACTCCTTCACATCTTGCAAAGTTTGTACATTGCATCCATCAGTCATGAAGTCTATACATCGCTTGTCTTCATTCGAGTCTCATGAAGTATGTACATCGTGCATCAGTTCTGAAGTCTATACATCGTCTGTCTTCAATTGAGTCTCACCGAAGTCTAAACATTGCATCTTCTCACTGAAGTCTACACATTGCATCTTCATTCATGAAGTCGACACATTGCATCTTCATTCATGAAGTCTACACATTGCATCTTCATTTGCGAAGTCTGTACATTCCATTGATCTTCACTTAGTCTATACATTGACAGTCTTCATATCACCTAAGTCTGTACAGCGGTTGCTTCATACAGCAAGTCTATATATAGCTTTCACTTATATGAAGTCTATACAACGCAGTTCTTCTGATAAGTCTATACAGAGTTGTTATTTAATCTGATCACCCGATACTCTGTCTGACAGGGATTCTCTACTGAGATTGCTGACATGGCTCGTGATCCCAGGAGGACGAGGTGACCAGATGCTGCCACGTGGATGGAAGCACCTCGAATCTGGAGAATTCCTTGGGCGGGAAAATGTGGAAGCCACGCGCCCTTATCCACCTACTGCTGTTATATATATCAGTCTTCATCTTCTGTAAAGGCTGATCGAAGTTGGCGAAGTCTATACATCCAGTCTGAAGCAGCAGCCACCGAGATCCACTGTGAGAGGAAGAAAAGCAGAGAAGAAGAAAAGCAGAGAAGAAGAAAAGTAGAGAAGAAGAAAAGGAGAGAAGAAGAAAAGAGAGATGAGTTGAGAGAGTTATTGTGAGAGCTTGTGAATCAGTCTCTTGGTCCAGTTACCAGAGCTGATATTGCTCAACTTTGAGCTACAGTCATTTTGGTTTTCTTCCATTCGATTGTGTGTTTTGTTTGTTTTCAGTCTTGCTATTTTCCTTTGAAAACTCTTGTTCGATCAAGCTGTTAGTCAGCGGTTTCAAGCTGTGAGGCAGTAGGTTGCAGAGGTGTTCCTCTGGTAGGCTAAGCTGTAGTGCCCAGCAGAGCAAGCTGTGAAGCTCAGCTGTTGCAGAGGGTGTTCCTCTGGTCGGGATAAGCTGTAAGCCCCAGCCGTTGTTGGCAAGCTGTAGAGCCCAGCAGATTGAAGCTGTGTATCAGCAGTAATCCACATTCGAGTTGAATGTGGGGTGGACGTAGGTCGGATTGACCGAACCACTTAAAAGCCTTGTGCCTCTCGTGTGTTTGATTGCTTGTTCAGCAGATCTTTTGTGTTTCATTCGGTGCATTGGCTGTGTTCGTTTAGTGTTCTTCTAATTCCGCATTTGATTCTAGGCCTAATTTTTAAATAGCCAGTTGATCTATTCACCCCCCCTCTAGATCCACATCCTGTGGTGATAGAGCCTTCCATCTAACTTCAACACTTGGTATCAGAGCTAGACTCTTCTACAGGGACTTACCGCCCGAAGAGGATAAGCACAGATGGACGGAAGAGGGATGATAGCTGAAGGACACTCTACATCCAAGCCCCCGTACTTCGATGGAACCAACTACGCATACTGGAAGCACCGTATGCAGGTATTCTTGAGGGCTAAAGATTATGAAATTTGGAAGGTGGTTAGCAAGGGACCTTTCGAGCTGTCCCCAAATGAAGATGTATGGACCAAGGAGGAAATAAGAAGGTCCACGCTCAACTGGAGTGCAATCAATGCAATCCAGTGCTCTCTGCATCCCACCGAGTTCTCACGAATATATGCCTGCTCCTCAGCGAAGGAAATGTGGGATGCACTTGAAGTCATCTATGAGGGGACTTCACAAGTCAGAGAGACTAAGACTAATCTACTGGTTTCAGAATACGAAGCTTTCAAGATGAAGCCTAATGAGACGATCAAAGAAAGTATGCTCGGCTGACTATTATCACAAATGGTCTCAGAGGCTTCGGGAAAAAATATTCTGCGTATGATGTAGTCAGGAAGATCTTGCGATCCTTGACTCCAATTTGGCACACCAAGGCCACAGTTATGGAAGAGTCAAGAGATCTGCACAATACTAAGGCAGATAAGCTGATCGGATCTCTAATGGCTTATGAGATGAATATGCCGAAGATAGAGGAGGCTGACAGAAAGAGGAAGCCTATAGCTCTGAAGGCTGGTGCTAGCAGATCCAGTCGATCCAGCCCCAACGGATCATCAACTGAAGAGAGCTTGTCTGAAGAAGAAGTGGCAAATGCTGATATCGCCATGATTACTAGGGAATTCCGAAGATTTCTTAAGAAGGAAGGAAGAAGATTCAGCCGAAGAAATCCCAACAGTGGCCGCCGAGACACAAGGTATAAATCAAACCCTGTAAAGAAAGCTGAGACTAATGTTTGCTATCAATGCAGGAAGGCTGGTCACTTTAAAGCTGAATGTCCGATAAATCAGAACCTCAAGGACAAGTCCAAGAAAAAGAACACAAAAGGGAAAGCTATGGTGAGTACCTGGAGTGATGAGGACGAGGGATCTTTGAGTGTCACTTCGGACAGTGAAGTTGAAGCTGAGAAGCCAATCTGTCTCATGGCAACCAGCTCAGAAGATAGAGAGGAAGAATCTGATGAGGTATCCTCTCGCTATGAAAATTTTACTATTACTGATTGGATGGTTGCTTATGATGAACTTACTGATAGAGTAGATGAGGTCAGAAAAGAAAACAGGCATCTACGAAGAAAAATTAAAATCATGCAAAATGATACTTCATTGTCTGATAAAATTGCCTGCTTAGAAACTGAGAATAGTAAGCTGAAACTCACATGTTCTGAATTTGAAGAAATCAATAAAGAACTGAAAATTTCTAAGGAAGAAAATGTGAGATTAGACAATGAAATTGATGCATGGAAACTGAAAATTCAGAATTATGAAAATGAGATAAAAATTATTTCTGAAAAATATGAAGCTATCCTCAATGTGAATAATGAGTTGAAAAAATCTATTGATGAAGTTCAGAAAGATAATGAGGATAAGCTAAAAACGATTGAGAAAATGACCCAAGGATCTGAAAATTTAGATGCATTATTGGGGTCAAAGGTAAATTTCAGAAGAGAGGGCCTAGGATTCAACTCTAGTGCAACTAAAAGCTTTGGAATGAAAACTATTTCATTTGTTGCACAAAAGGAGAAAGGACCTCTGATCAACATGAATTCTAATAATGTTGTAAAGATAAATTTGAATCTGAAAAGGCTAAATGCAGAGGAGAAGGGCAAACAGAAAGCAGGTGAGCCTAGTAGAATTGGGACTTCCAAACCTAGCTCTAGTGCTCAACCCAAGGTTAGGGGTCAGTCTGCTCAGGTAAACAAACCCCATGTCAATGCCAAAAAGTCTTCACCACCATCATCACAGAAAAGGACCCAACCAAAACCTATGAATAGGTCAGCAGGGTTAAGGGTGCAGGGAAGACAAAATATTTTCAGAAGTCAGCCCAACAAATTCAATCCACCTAGAGTTCAGTCCTACTACCCCACACAGCCAATCTATCCTAATGGGTGTGGGTGGACTAGAACTCAAGGGATGTATACAGGGTATGTTCATCAACCTACACACTTTTATAGACCATATGTCAGAAATTGGGAAAATGGGTATGGTAGTCAGATGCCTAGGAATTACCAACATTTCCACAGCCAGCCCAAGAACTACTATGGCCAAAACTTTATGAATGCAACCTGGCCAAAGCATTGGCACAATAACAACAATTCTGTGAATAACTCTGTTGGTGCAAATAAGAAGAAAGTCAACAAGAAAAAGCAAAACAAAAAGAAATCTGGAAAATCCACTGAACAGAACTGCTTCAAACAAATGTGGATTCCCAAAACCATGCTCTCTTTCTTTACTTGCACTTCATCTGCATTGGAGCCCAATCAGACTTGGGTTCCAAACTCTTTGCCCTAATTGTGTGTGCATGTATGCCTGGCAGCCAAGAGCAACTTGTGGTACTTGGACAGTGGCTGCTCCAGGCATATGACAGGAGATAAGGCCAAGTTTTGAATGCTAACTGAAAAGCTAGGAGGCCTTGTCACCTTTGGAAGCAACACAAAGGGTAGGATCATTGGATCAGGTAAGGTAGGTAAGTGTTCTACCTGCTGCATTGATGATGTTATGTTGGTTGAAGGGTTAGCTTACAATTTACTTAGTATCAGCCAGTTGTGTGATAAGGGTCATAAGGTTTTATTTGATTCTCAATGTTGCAAGGTTTTTGAACCTGATTCAGAAATTGTAAAATTCTCTGGAAAAAGAATAAATAACACATACATGATAGATCTAGATGATATTCAGCATTCTAACCTATGTCTTACTGCCAATAGAGAGGATTTAGCATTTTTATGGCATCGTAGGTTAGGCCATGCTAGTTATACCATTTTGCATAAACTAAACAAGTATAGCATGGTTAGAGGACTTCCTGAAGCTTCCTTCAAGAAAGAAAATAAAATCTGTGATGCATGCACTCAATCAAAGATAACTAGAAAGTCATTTAAGTCTAGAACTGAAAATCTGTCTTCCAAACCCTATGAGCTGATACACATGGATCTTTTTGGGCCAACCAGATCTGTCAGCTTATCTGGGAGGAGGTATGGGTTTGTTATGGTAGATGACTTTTCTAGGTATACTCGGGTTTATTTCTTATCTAATAAGAGTGATGCATTCTCAGAATTTCAGGAGTTCTATATAAGAATAAATCAAAAAATTGAAAATATTTTGACTGATCATGGAGGTGAGTTTGAAAACTCACACTTTGAAGAATTTTACAGGTCAAGTGGGATTCATCATAAGTTCTCCTCACCCAGGACACCTGAGCAGAATGGTGTTGTCGAAAGGAGGAACAGAACTCTAGTAGAAATGGGCCGAACTCTCTTAGTTGAAGGTCAACTGCCAAGAAAATTCTGGGCTGAAGCAGTCAACACAGCCTGTTATGTAATTAACAGGGCAATGGTAAGACCTTCCACCCAGAAAACCCCTTATGAGATTTTGAGAGGTAAGAAACCTTTAATCGCCCACTTCAAGGTCTTTGGTTGTAAATGTTTCATACATATAAATGACAAGAGGGACCTTGATAAATTTGAGCCAAAAGGTGAACCAGGAATCTTCCTCGGTTATTCTGAAAACACCCAAACTTATAGAGTGTTCAATTTAAACTCAAAAATTGTTGAAGAATCTCCACACATTATCTTTGATGAAACCTTGATGGAAACTAACCATGGTTATTGCAGGAACAAAGATGGGAACATTTTGAAAGATGAAAACTCTGCAGACCAGTCTGATGGTGAGGAAGATAAAGAAGAGCAAAATGAAGAAGAACCTGAAGTTCAGGGGGAGGTAAGTGAAATTCCTAAAACTCAGATTGTTAATATTAGATATCTTAAAGATCACCCTGTGAATAATGTCATTGGCAATCTGAATGATCCCCCTAGAACTAGAGGTCACTTTAGAATTCAGGATGAATTAAATGCATATGCTCTTGTCTCTCAAATTGAACCCAAGTCCATTGACTGTGCCCTCAAGGATATGCATTAGATTAATGCCATGCATGAGGAGCTTAATCAGTTCGACATAAGGTGTGGCACTTGGTCCCACCTCCTGATCATGGAACAGTCATAGGGACTAGGTGGGTTTTCAGGAATAAATCTGATGAATTAGGGAATATTGTTAAAAATAAAGCCAGACTTGTTGCTCAGGGGTACAACCAGGAGTTTGGTATTGACTTTGAAGAGTCATTTTCCCCTGTAGCCAGATTAGAAGCTGTTAGAATTTTATTAGCTTATGCATGTTCCCTAGGTATAATCCTCCAGCAGATGGATGTAAAATCTGCATTCTTGAATGGGGAAATTAATGAGGATGTCTATGTTAGACAGCCCCCTGGGTTTGAATGTCTAGATTTCCTTAATCATGTTTACAAATTAAATAAAGCTCTCTATGGTCTTAAGCAAGCTCCCAGAGCTTGGTACGATAGGTTGAGCAAGTTCCTCACTGATCAAAATTTCACTAGAGGAGTAGTTGATCAGACCTTGTTTACAAAGGTGAGTCATTCTGAAATTCTTATTGTACATATTTATGTGGATGATATCATTTTTGGGTCAACTAACCCCAAATTGTGTGAGGAATTTTCTAAAACAATGACTAATGAGTTTGAAATGAGCTCAATGGGTGAGCTTAAATTGTTTCTTGGACTGCAGGTTGCACAAACAAAGGATGGAATGTTTATCACTCAGTCCAAGTATACAAGGGATCTACTCAAGAAATACAAGATGGATAACCTTAAAGAGATAGCTTCTCCAATGGGTACCTCTACAAGCTTGGATGAAGACACTAAAGGTAACCCATTTGACCAGAAGTTATACAGAGGTATGATCGGATCCCTTCTCTACTTAACAGCATCTAGGCCTTATATTCAATTCGCTGTAGGATTATGTGCTAGGTTTCAGGCCAGTCCTAAAGAAAATCATTTTAAAGCAGTGAAAAGGATCTTTAGATATCTGCTAGGCACCCAAGAGCTAGGATTATGGTATCCTGCTAGGTGTGAGTTAGAGCTTCTAGCTTACACTGATGCTGATTATGCTGGGTGTCGAGTAGATAGAAAAAGCACTAGTGGCTACTGTCAATTCCTTGGTGGCTGTCTAGTATCTTGGGCATCTAAGAAGCAACACACTGTAGCCTTGTCTACAGCTGAGGCTGAATATGTTGCAGCAGGTAATTGTGCTGCCCAAGTACTTTGGATTAAGCACCAACTAGATGATTATCAGATAAAACTGGAATGTATTCCAATTCTATGTGATAATACTAGTGCCATATGCCTTGCTAAAAATCCTGTTCATCATTCTAGGACTAAGCACATAGAAATAAAACATCATTTTCTAAGAGATGTTGTGAACAAAAAGGAAATTGAACTGGACTTCATTGAAATAGACAAATAAGTTGCTGATATCTTTACTAAGCCACTTGGAAATGAAAATTTTAAATTTTTTAGAAGAGAACTTGGCTTGTGTAAATTTCAGCATAATGAATGAACTCTTTGTTGAATTGAATAAAACTTTTGAGCTGCTTTGAATAAACTTCTGATTTGGACTTGCTGTTGATAGATTGAATAAACATTGTGCAACAGACTTATGATAATGCATGACTCTCATATTTTTTATTGCACTCATGATCATCATTGCATATATATGTCTAGATGCATGATATGTCTATATTTCTGCATGGGTCATACTGCACGATAAGATAGTCTGAGTAAGCATGAACTTCAAAAATTGCATGCATATAGACAGGGGGAGTCTTGTCAGAATTTCAAGGTGAACTGCTGCGTCGACGCTGCTATAATGTGGCGTTGACGCAGTGAACTAGATCTGTGAATATCTCTGTTTCATTATTCTGATGAGTTGACGCTGCAATAGCATGGAGTCGACGCACTGACACTATCTCAGTGTCTTATATTGTTGCCTCTTCAACTGATGCGTAGACGCCTTGCACTCCCAGCGTCGACGCTGTCTATTCAATCTTTGACTCTGAATGATTGAGTCTGACAGTATGGCAATCTTTTAGTCAGTTCTAATATTAAGCAATAGAAACCAGATTTCTTCTTTCATAAGAACTTTAATTGCTTAAAGACTGACTTAATGGTTTAAAATTTATAATCTTTAGAGTTGAAAGACTACAATCAGTACATAAGGATGCTGAAAATTGATAAAGCTCTCAACCTTATCTTATTTCATGTCAGACAAAGCTAATTATATCTGAAATCATGTTAGAGAAGCTAAGTATGTGTATTATCCTCAAACAAGTCATTCCGAAACAAATAAAGGGTAGCTAAGAAAGATATTGAAAAATATTGAAAATCATTTGAAAAATAGCATTGACAGAGCAATGACTGGTAAATCACTGAGAAACTGAGTGATCCATCAAAGAAGTGGACACCACTCATGTCATGAGGTGTATCAGCTATCTCTGTATAAAATAATCAAAACAGTAGGTTGTTTTCACTGAGTACCTGGGGGTAACTGGCGTCTAATAAACGTGTACCCTCACACAAAAAGGTGTCAATCAATTCTATTGAGTTTGATCATAGGTCCATCATGTTGAGTATCTAGGGGTATTGGCGTCTGATAAACGTATACCCTTACATAAAAAGTCTTTTGGTACCTGAATGCCCTAAATGAAATAATATTGAAAATGATGTTCCTTCAAAGAAATTTCATGGATGTCAATTGTTTAATTTCAATGCATGACCTGGTTTCTCTTAACACATTCCACTGAGTCTACGACAGTAAGATATTATGAAACTGAATCTCTCATGTAAATATGACTCTGGTTTATTGTTTTATCATGCACCTATACCTTATCCAATGAATGTAGTGCATGAACTCTCATTTTTATAACCTTTAAACTAGAATTTCAATTTCTAAGCCATTTCTCAGCTCATATGACTGAAGGTTCTGTGCTTTAGTTGCTTAATTTCTGAACTACTTGCTAAGAATGCCAGTCAGCTGAACTTTCTTTTTCCTTCCCTTGCACTCACTTTCCCTCCTATTTGTTGATGGCAAAGGGGGAGAATATTGTCTGAATTCATTCCTTATGTTCAGGGGGAGAATTCTGAATTGAGAATTCTGCATTCAGGGGGAGTGTATGCATCTGCATCATGGTAGAAAATTTTGTTAGCAGGGAGTTGCTTACATTTTGTAGCATGCAGCATGTCATTCATAGCATCTACATGCATCTGCATAACAATTTGAATAACAAATCATGTCTTTCATCAAAAAATGCATATGTATGACAGGATGTTGCTACTCTATATGATAGGGAGTTGCCATCATCAAAAAGGGGGAGATTATTGTGACTCCTATGTGTTGATGGTGTTGACATGTAACTTTACTTCATATGGCAACACATTGTTTTGATTGATTGGCAACACTGTTTATGTTTTGATGAAATTACTTTATCAGATTATCTGTGTGTTATATGCATTTTATCTTGTTTTCACACTGAACACACACTCAAAGTATCAATGTATATACATTGCTTCAGCAACGTAAGTCTGTACACTGTCCGTGTCTATTGCAGCATCCTAGCAAGTGTGTACATTGCCTGTCGATTGCAAAGTGTATACATTGTCATGGGTCGACCCCCTGTTCTCATGAGTCGACTCATCTGGTTGTGCATAGTTTACACATTGCCCGTCGACTGCAATGTCCATACATCCACAGTGCATTGCACAGTCTATACACTGCACGTTCAAGATCAATGTATATACATTGCTACATTACCTGCTAGAGTGAAGTTTGTACAGCCGAAGCACACACATCAAGTCTATACTTTGAAGCTACTGTGCAAGTCTACACATTGGCCTTCAGGCTTAATAGTCTATACATTGGACTGCGTCAACTCATTGCATTGACATACACTGAAGCGTCATCTCATTGCATTGGCTAAGTCTATACACTGTCTGTCTCATTTAGAGTCTAAGGCAAAGTTTGTACATTGGACGGTGTCAGGCGAAGTCTGTACATTGAGCGTCTCAATGAGCGTCTCATGTAAGTCCACACATTGGACTATAGCATGCATTTGTCAATGGCATCTAAGTCTGTACAATGACCGTCTTCCTTAGCGTCTTGATCTTCCAAGTCTATACAGGCTTCTGGTTTACAAAGTCTGTACATTGGTCTCAGACTTCAAAGTCTATACAGTCGATGTTTTCCAATGCTTCAAGTCTATACAGACGTTCTTTTAGAAAGTCTATACATCGGTCTTCACCTCAAGTTTGTACAGTCATTTGTTGACAAGTCTTCACATCGTGAAGTCTATACACTCAACTCCTTCACATCTTGCAAAGTCTGTACATTGCATCCATCAGTCGTGAAGTCTATACATCGCTTGTCTTCATTCGAGTCTCATGAAGTATGTACATTGTGCATCAGTTCTGAAGTCTATACATCGTCTGTCTTCAATTAAGTCTCACTGAAGTCTAAAAATTGCATCTTCTCACTGAAGTCTACACATTGCATCTTCATTCATGAAGTCGACACATTGCATCTTCATTCATGAAGTCTACACATTGCATCTTCATTTGCGAAGTCTGTACATTCCATTGATCTTCACTTAGTCTATACATTGACAGTCTTCATATCACCTAAGTCTGTACAGCGGTTGCTTCATACAGCAAGTCCGTACATAGCTTTCACTTATATGAAGTCTATACAACGTAGTTCTTCTGATAAGTCTATACAGAGTTGTTATTTAATCTGATCACCCGATACTCTATCTGACAGGGATTCTCTACTGAGATTGCTGACATGGCTCGTGATCCCAGGAGGACGAGGTGACCAGATGCTGCCACGTGGATGGAAGCACCTCGAATCTGGAGAATTCCTTGGGCGGGAAAACATGGAAGCCACGCGCCCTTATCCACCTGCTGCTGTTATATATATCAGTCTTCATCTTCTGTAAAGGCTGATCGAAGTTGGCGAAGTCGATACATCCAGTCTGAAGCAGCAGCCACCGAGATCCACTGTGAGAGGAAGAAAAGCAGAGAAGAAGAAAAGCAGAGAAGAAGAAAAGTAGAGAAGAAGAAAAAGAGAGATGAGTTGAGAGAGTTATTGTGAGAGCTTGTGAATCAGTCTCTTGGTCCAGTTACCAGAGCTGATATTGCTCAACTTTGAGCTACAGTCGTTTTGGTTTTCTTCCATTCGATTGTGTGTTTTGTTTGTTTTCAGTCTTGCTATTTTTCTTTGAAAACTCTTGTTCGATCAAGCTGTTAGTCAGCGGTTTCAAGCTGTCAGACAGCAGGTTGCAGAGGTGTTCCTCTGGTCGGCCAAGCTGTAGTGCCCAGCAGAGCAAGCTATGAAGCTCAGCTGTTGCAGAGGGTGTTCCTCTGGTCGGGATAAGCTGTAAGCCCCAGCCGTTGTTGGCAAGCTGTAGAGCCCAGCAGATTGAAGCTGTGTATCAGCAGTAATCCACATTCGAGTTGAATGTGGGGTGGACGTAGGTCGGATTGACCGAACCACCAAAAAGTCTTATGCCTCTCGTGTGTTTGATTGCTTGTTCAGCAGATCTTGTGTGTTTCATTCGATGCATTGGCTGTGTTCGTTTAGTGGTGCGGACACCAGGACGATCATGTGACACGTCGACGAACCGACGGTGCCATACGCGGAGCACCAAGTGGACTACATCTATTTCCCATCGAATTGGGGATAATTTGGTTTCAATTTGGACACTTTTTGCATTAAATTTGGGCTTGTATTGAAGATTATACATGGGTTTTCATATTGGGCTGGTTGCTAGACCCTTAAAAGGCCAATTGGTTAAAGGCCCTTAAGCATTCCATAAGAAAGGAAAGGCCTTGGACCAATATGAAGAACCCATTAGCCTAGCAAGGCCCAAATGGGCTCCCTTCCTACATGGGCTCTCTAAGTGGGAGAGGCCTCATACTAGAATGGGCTTCTTTTACTCTTGGGTTCTCAAGATGGAAAGGGCCTTAAGCTAGAGTGGATAGGTGGGCTTAAGCCAAGACCACCAAGTGGCCCATTCTAGGCCCAAGAAGGGGGCGCCCCATTTTTTGGCTTATTAGGCTAGATGGTTCATTTGTTTTCTTCTCCAATTACCACATGGGGTATTAGAAGGCTGCTGGTCAATTTTCCAATGGCTGCCACCTAACATTTTACAAGAAATTCAAAGTTAGGTGAGCCACCATTGCCCCTTGTCCCCCCCCTTTCACTATCACATTGTAATGGGTTCCCCCCCTCTCTCATTGTGTATCCCACGCAGCCCCCTCCCCTCTATACCTCTTGTAATGCCTATTTAAAGGCTTGTACGATGTGTGTTTAAAGGTTAATGAAAAGATTTTGTGAGAAATTGCATTAAGTGAGTGATTCACTTCTTCTTCCTTAGGTGTGACTCCCAACCCTGTCCTGTGACTGGACAGTATTTAGGTCGTGAGACTCGACCATCTACCCCCTCTTCCTCTTATCTTCTGGCTTCACCTGATTTATCCTTGATACTACTACGAGTTAGCAAGGATTTAGCTTTGGTTTCATATCGATCCGAGTTCGTGAGCAACAGTGGCGATTTTTTTCGTGGAGGCACGTAGATCGGTTCCTCAATGCTGCCCAGAATTGAAGATGTCTGTGTTTTAATTCCTGGAGCCCAACTCCGATGCCATCAGAAGTTAGTTTTTAAAGAAAAATCATAGTATTTCAAGTCCTCTTCGCGTTGCCACTAGTTTTGCCTCGATCCGTGACCGGTGATGATCGTGACGATAGATCTCATGGGATCACGCGGGCTGGTCTGAGCAGGTCCGGCTGAGATCTGAGTCGACTTTCAGAGCCTGCCCCACCTTCATCCGGCGAAGATCCGTGTGAGAGGTCTTCAGAGTATTTCTTCCTCAGGGCGTCTCCAACGTTTTCCCACAAAGAACGCCCCGATCCGACATCGGCAATCATTATTTCATATTTTTACCGTGTCGCTGTGCAGTTCTGTAAGCACAAAACCAGAACCAGAGAAGTTTCGTCACTGCGCCAAGATCTGAAAGCATCTGATCACGCCCTTCGGAGTGAAGATACTACATCCAGTCGCCGACATTCTCCAACAAACGGCGCTCCGATCGGGCATCGGATCTGGTCGTACCAACCTCCGCAAGCTCGCTGCGCAGGGTGACCAGCGCAGGCAGAACCGGGTCAGCTTTCCGTCGGCGTACCCGAGCGGCTCCGGCACGCGTTCCTCGCCTCCTGCGAGTGTGGCCCATCAACCCGGGTTCCAGCAACCCCAAATTTATCAATTGTAGCCCGATACCTCCCTGTGTGGAGTGGGCCAAGCTTCTGAAATTGTAAAGTTAATCTTGTGTGTATTGGGGTTGTTCGAAAATCGGCCGGGAATTCTTCCCCACGACTAGTCGTGGAGGTACGTGCTCGTTCCGATCCTTACATTTGCTGTTTAGTATGCTTTCTATATTGCTGCGTTTGTGAGATTAGGGCCGTTAGCTAGTTCCAAATTTCACCGTGATTGTGAGTTGTGAGTGCCCATTCCGTAGCTCCAATCGAGCACCGAGCGCAGATTAGCACCCTAGGCGACGGTGGTTTCTTAATCGCCGCGATCCCCACGTTTCCCTCGCAAGGGACGATCGTCGGGCTCAAGAGAGTCGCTGTTGAGAGACGTCTCCACCCGGAGAATACCACGGTGGTCAGCTACCCGGCTTGCCTTACCGTGTTAGTGCTGGCCGCACAACGAGTCGGTCGTACGTCTTAGCCCGAGTCGGTCATCCGTCCCGCATCATTTAGTGTTCTTCTAATTCCGCATTTGATTCTAGGCCTAATTTTTAAATAGCCAGTTGATCTATTCACCCCCCCTCTAGATCCACATCCTATGGTGATAGAGCCTTCCATCTAACTTCAACACTACCTGTGCAGAAAGCATCCCTTCTGCCTCCGCAGCCCGTTGTGTGGCATGAGCAAGCTACTCGTGGAGTAGATCTAACTCTGAAGTAGGAATCCATAGACTGGAAGAAACGCCGTCTGCTCCCATCACCGATGAAACTACATCGAGCTGGGCACGCTGCGACAGATAAGAGGTGACATTTAACTGGTTAGGGCCATGAATTTCAAATCATACCAGGAGCGTGTACATACACACTTACTGATGAACCCAGAGCCGCTCGGGTGTCATTTAACTCTTGCTCTGTGTCCGCCAAACGAGCTCGTAAGTTCGTTATTATGGTGTCACGAGCATCCTACAATTATAGCTTATGAGTTCATAAAAAAAATCAAAAGAAAATGAAAAAATATAAAAAAAAATGGTTTCTTTTTACTTTACCTCCACAATCCCTCCAGGCTGGAACCTCTCCGCATACATTACCCTATAGAGGCGTAGGTAATCCTCGCTGTCTTGTGCTTGCGATTCTACGAGCGTGTCTCCCCGCTGCCAGTCTTCATATTGTTCGGGGAAACGCACCCTCCAATCAACACAAGTTGCCGACCCGCGTGTCTTCTTTCCGACGCTGGGTGATGTGGTCATATCCACCCATTCCTAGGCAAGCCCTAGGGCTCTCATGGCTAATCGCAGCCTGAGGGGCTCGATCTCATTCAAACAATGGAGCCAAAGGTCCCGTTCGAACCGGGCACAGCTTCCAATTACCCACGGCTGGTCGACATCGACCATGTTCAAGTAAGGCCTCCAGTTCACCTATGATGGGTTGTACATATCTTCTTGGTTAGCTAAAATACAAAAAAATGCTAAAAATGAATAACAAAAAAAAAGAAAAAAAAGTATCCTACCATCATTGCAGGGAACTCTTGCAGCTCTCGTCTCCACACTAGTGGTGCTGTACTCATGATGGGTTGCCACCGTCTAGCCAGTGGGATCATCACTGGTCGCCAGTGTCGAGCTCTCCCCATTGGAAGGTAGTAGTAGCTCCATAGCTACATCATCATGGGCCATTCACATCAACAAATACAAAAAAAAAGTATAAAACAAAAACAACACAAAATAATCTTTTACCTGGATGAAGGGCGTAAACCCACTTATTGTCACCTCTCGGCCTGTCCTTTGCGACAGACCTGTGAATAGATGCGCTAGTATGGCAGCTCCCCAGGCGTACTACCCTACTCTTTCTAACTCCACGAGCAGCTCTAGGAAGCGACAGTGTATGTTGTCTCCCTTGGAGACCAGTAGCAACTTGCCCAACAGGAAGAGGAGGAATCTCCTCAGGTCCATGTTAGTCCTCTCCCAGTTGCTAGCATCCACGCAGTATATAGCACGGGCACCTCTTTCTGCCCTTTCCATGAATTCCTCCAGGGACTCGTCATCCCATGGACGAATGTCAGTAATCCCTAACGCCTCCATGATCGATGCCTTGGCTACTGACCTGTTCTTCCGACCATCGAGGTCTAGCCCCAACAGCTTCTGGGCACCTTCTCGGTAGTCCGCATAGGTGACGCCAGTCACCGCTTCCCCATCTACCTTCAGGCCCGTGATGCGGACCATGTCTTCCAGGCTGGGCACCATGTGCCCCCACGGCATCAGGAATGCCCGACTCACTGGGTCCCATCTTTCACGCAGTGCTTGGATCAGGGCAAGGTCGAGCTTAATTGGCTCGATTCAGAGGAAGGCCCCGAACCCCATCACGTCTAGCCTGGCATTCTGGAAGTCCGGGAGACCTCGATATGCCGCCACTACCAGCTCCCACGAGATGTGCGATCGCATCATGCTCTGCACATACACAAGAGGTGAGAAAGGGGAGCTTTGCTAAGCAAGAAAGGAGAAGAAAGGATGAAGAAAGGAACTAAGGGATCCACTTACAAGCTGTGATCGGGTCCTCTCACTCAATTGTCCTTCGACTTCTGAGAGTCTTCTGGAGCTGCTACCAGATATGCTCCTCTTCGAAGAGCGGGAAGACTCACCTTCTGCTCTGAAGCTAGATTCATCCTCCATCCTGAAAAATGAGCAACACTCACTACCTCCCCTCCTTACAAACTTGCACTCTTCAAATCTGCTCTCACGACTTTGGTGCTCTCAAGTAGAGGGAAAGGGGAGATATTTATAGGATTGGAAAGGAGGTGATCTGGATTTATCACCATCACCCCTATTTACGACAATTCACCCTCCTTTTACTCTCGCGCCCACTCTACCATGTAGAGTGATCGATTCGGAGGCGTGATTTGTTGACTTGTCCTCCCTATTCGGTCTAAAGATTCCCCGTGTCCCTTGTCCTATTGCGACTACTTTTAGCGCGAAGAAGAAAATTGGGGACATTCATGCCGGAAAAGAGGACTAGGGGCCGACACTGTTGAAATCTGTGGTCGATTCCCTTCGAAAATTATGGCCGCATTGAAGCACCCCCCATGCTTTAAGGTGAAATCTCATCAACCATGCCACGTGGGAACCCATGTAGTAGAGAAGAGACGTAGAGGTGAAGGAACGCATCAAGGGCAAACAAGCCGCGTTCAAACGAAGTCATTCCACTCACACATTTATATAAGGGTTTGTGCCTGCCATGAGAAGAGAGTGGGTGTGCAACCCACTCACTAACCCTCGTCACCCTCCTGGTCACCTCTCTTCTCCTTCCTAAGACAGAAGTCCCTGGGAAGCCTCAGAGCTCCGTGATGCAGCAATCGCTTTGTCACGCCATGCATTCCCACACTCTTTGGCATTGCTCCTCACCATCCTCCAGCCTCCCTCGCGACCTTGATGGCCACAAAGCTCTTGAATCCGAGGCCGCTGGCTGAGCTGCCCTCTGCGTTGCTGATAGAGACTGTATCAGCTCCAAGAGCTCCTCCACCATGAGCTCCAATTCTCCTCTGATCTGCAGAGTAAGTCACGGGTCTGAACACTCTTTCTCTTGGGCCTCCCGTGCCCTCGTTTCATCCCAATCTCGATGTTGCTCTGTCCTTGTCTTTCCTTCCACTTTCTCCCGTTCTATATCTCCCCTCATTATGTGGAGAGAAACCTTTAGTTTTGGGGCATTTCAAGGCAACTCCTCATGCTAGTTGCCTCGATATTTTAGCTCTTGTCCGGAATGGTTAGCTGCCGTCTAGCATCGGCCATTGCAGATGTTTGTCCCAAAAAGAAAAAAAAAGAAAGAAAAAAGAAGGGAAAAAAAGAAGAAAAAGAAAAAAAAGAAAAAAAAAAGAAAAGAGTCAGACTTAAAGGATGTAAATGGCATTAAAGCTTCCATACTTATTACAAGATAAGATACATTAGGGTTTGGGCATCTCAGGCCTCAATTTCCCCAACTCAATTACACAAGTTTTCAGCAGTTCCTCGTCCTCACTCACAGACTCTGTTGCCCTCAGTGTAATATTGGCCTTCCATGACGCTTTGATTGCCTTCACATTCTTTGCGTCACCCCCTATGCCTAGCTCCCTTCCCCTGATCAAAGGAAGGTTGGATAGCAGTGGGAATGAATGGCGAGGGAGGCCCATCTGAGTATGACATCGGTGTGTGTTGTAAAGAATGAATTCAGACGCGCCAACAAGTTGGAGCTCCATGTTAGGAGAAGACCTCGTGGGAAGCTCATATGGGAGTAAGCATGTCGGTGCATAAGTGAACATGTATTCTTCAATGGTGCTGAAGTGAGCTCGCCAGTCTTCGCGTTTCTTCAGCCAGGGAACGCGATTTGCCATACTGCCACTAGAGCCTAACACATTGGCCATGTGGTAAAGTGGGCTTTGTTGAAAGAGTCTTGAAGTAGTCGACGTTCTCTCACGATGGTTAAATTTGAAATGCAAATCAGCCCAGCAATTCAGAAGGAGTGCGCAACCAAAAGGAGGCTTACCCATGCTGGAAGTCGTGAGTCCGCTGTAGAGATAAGCAAGGATAGCGGGTCCCACTCTCTTTCCTTCCCAAATTTCACAAATGGCGCTTAGCTGATTATCGTCCACTATGTTGTCAGTATAAGGGAATAGGAGAGCACCCGCTAAGCAGATGGTGAATCCCTTCATGATCCCTTCAATGCGATCATCATTACTTGCCAATTTTTCAAGGGCATTTATGACCCAATCTGCAAGTTTTTGCAGATGGATTCCCTTCTGAGTCAGGACACCCTTGATAGCTCCGGACGGCATGAAGCTTCTGAGCACTCCCTCGGAAGTCACCTTTTTTAGCATGCGCATGATCTTTACCTTACCATTTTTCTTGAATTTCTTCAAGCCAAGCAGAAGTTCTGCTTCTTCGAGAAGAATAGTCACCTCGAAAGTGGGGAAAATGAATGTATGGGTTTGAGGGTGCCAAAGCTCTACCAGTGCACCCATAGCCGCCCAATCCATGTGAATCTCGTCATAATGTTTGGCATGAATTACAAGCCTTTGGAGATGCCACTTTGTGATGATGGCCCTCATGCTGATCGAGATATTCGAAGTGAGCTTTGACAGCCATGGCAACCTTGAAAACTTCCTCGGGCCAGGAAAGAGAGGGTACGGCTGGAAAGAAAAGCGGAGAGGGCAAAAATGAGTGTAAGAAAGTCTTGCAGAAACATGAAAAGAGATGTTAACTCACCATTCGAGAGTGAATTCTCTCGCTAAGATGCCCTTCGAGGTCGGTGAGCCGCTTGCACTCGTTGCTGGGCTTGCTTTTCTTCATGGGACGGGAAGATTCGCTTTCCATATCGAAACTTTGACCTCTTCTTAAGCTTCAACTTCTTTAAACTCGCCCTTTAATGCATTTTCTTAAGGCCAATGGGCGATACTTATGGTGAGGAAAGGAATCTAGAAAGATCTTAACAGTTTCATTTTGTTGTGTGATAATATGCTTGCATAGTTGTGATTTTGTTTTATTATGTTAATTATCGAGTGGGGGCACTACTGTCCCACCGATGTCCCACCTTGTCCCGCCTTGTCCCCTCATCATTCAATCATTATGGTCCCCCCTCATCATACATCTTATATTATATGATAGCTATATTATTAGAATATGCCAAGGACCTTACGGTCCGGACGAATCTGGGATCAGAGTTCCCCTTCAACAAAAACAGTGATGATCTTGGAGGAGTTCGAGTCGTACGGATAGGTCGTTAAGCTGTGATAGAATGGGGACGATGGTTCCACTCGATGAGTCGATGCGTGGATAAACGGGCCCCGGCTCAGTATCAGCTTACCGCATCAGTATCTTGACCCACTCTTCACAACTTAGCAATATTATCCTTGACTATCTTCTATTTCCTTTTTTTTTAATTTTTCCTTTTAAACCCAGCATGTATTCATGTAGGACTTTGAGTTTATTGTGGAAAATCATTCACTTACTTTGATTGTGTGAGCCACTGTGCTTAAATGCTTAAATATGAGATATTCCATTCTGAGTCGAGTACTGAGTTTTCCCGAGGTTGCCTTGGGATGTTTCTCTGGAAGAAACCATTGTTTGGATTTGTGCCCAAATCATCTTTTATTCCCCTCGGACCCACCTTGGCTGTAGCACTTCCACAATGGCTGGTAACCGCTCTCCAATGGTGAAACCTGCGGGTCTACGACCCTGGTACATCCGCACCGTGAAGTTGGTCCTTTTAGTTGTTTGTGTCCCAGAGCACATTTTATCCTTCCCTATTTATTATCATCCAAACAATCGTTGATTTCGGAGGACTCTCTTCAAGGTTGCTTCGCTGAAACTGGGGAAAGATTCCCATCATGTGACGCTGGAAGCGTGTCTCATTAAACCTTAGCATCCGCTTTTCAATACACTCAATTTCATTCTAATACACTTCGTTTCATTCCATTACACGTCCCTCCCCTACAAAGTGGATGCCAAGGTGGGGCAACTGTAGACACGCCATTTCCGACGTTACGGTGAGAAAATCTCATATTACACCGTGATGTCCCAAAGCGGCTTAAAATTTTCACTTATTTGAGTGATTTCCATAATCCCAATTGCATAAAAAATGAAGAAATGATAAAATGTTAAAATAATAATAATAATAATAATAATGATAATAATGATAATAACACAAAAAAAGAGAAAAATAAATACAAACCCCCCCAAAAAATCTATGTATATACATAATCGTGTACCTTAATAATTTTATTTTCACATAAAATACAAAATACCAAAGAAAAGAAGATAAATGGTTACTATATATATATAAACAAATAAAAATAATAATATATGCATAAAAAAGATAAATCAATAATAAAATAAATAAATAATAATAATAATAATAAATAAAATCATCTACCCCACCACCGTGTCATACGGATCTGGTCTCCCTCTACACTTCTATTATTTCTCCCACTCATCTTATCCCCTAAACCCCACATAACTCTAATAATCTTCCCTCCCTCTTTCTCGCATCTTTCCAGCATTAATCCCCTCCATTGCTAATTTTTCTCTGACCCCACACGTAAACTCATTCTCTTCACACACTCGTGACATCCCAGCCCCCACTGCCAACCCATTCTCTCTATTATTCCTACCCACTGCATTATACACAACCCCATGACCCCACTCCACATGATCCACACATCTTTCCAGATCCCATCGAAACCCATTCTCTGACTCTATGATTATTCTCCCACTCCTCATTCTCTTCTGTCGAACTCCACTCACTCTCTCCCATTCCCGGTACACACTTCTCTCCCTCCCTCTCATCCTTCCCTGCCAACACCGAACCGACCTCCGACTCTCTCCACCAACCTCCCCATCCCATGCTCTCAACTTCTCTCACTCTCTAAACCTCTGCATACCACCTCGTCCGGCCATCCCCATGCCACCGTGAAGCCACCTCCCCACGCCGGTGCACACCGTTCTCCAGTGTTGCCGCGGCAGCCCACTGCCGTGACCCACCTCCCGGCTGCCGCGTCCAACACCGGAAGACCCCCACCGTCGTCACCGTCATCCTCTTGGCAGCCCCCGTCGTCGTCCGTGTCACCCCCTACGCAACCACCTCGTCATCGCGAGTCCCCGCCTTCCAAGCCGCTGCGGTAGCACTCTCTCCCCACGACGCTGGAGACTGTCTGCCGGTAACCCCGGGACTCACTCCCTGCCACGGTCGTCCATCACGAGCCCGCCGTCCGAGCCACTACGTCACCGCTGCACCTGCCGCCAGTGCCACTTACCGCCTCCACTTCCTGCCGCGAGTACACCCCCCAGCATGCTCCGTCCGTAAGCTGCCCAGCCGCCGTGAGGCTCCCCGCCGCTCGCCGCCCACCGCCAGGAGGCCCTCATCGACCTCGCGTGACCACCAGGAGGCTCAAGTCGTCATCGTCGCTCCACCCTCACACCACCGCGGTCGTCGCCCTCCTAGCTGCACCGCCGTGGGCCACCGCCGGTGACCTTCGGTCACCTCCCCACGCCGTCGTCACCCTCCGATCGTCGCGCTCGCCACCGGCAACCCACCACCGTCGCCATCGTCTTACTTCCCCCACACTCCGATCCCGTTCCCCGGTTCCTCTCTCTCCCCTTCGATCTCTCTCTCTCTCAATTTTTTTTCTCTCACTCTTCCCACTCTCTCTCTCCCATCTTTCTCTTCCTCTCTCTCTTCTCTTTCTTCTCTCTCTCGCGATCACCCTCTCTCTCTTCCTCTTCTCACTTTCCCTCTCACGTACTCTCTCTCACCTTCCCTCTTTTCCTCATCTCCCTCTCACCTTCCCTCTCTCTCCCTCTCTCGATCCCTCTCTCATCCTTCTTTTTTATTTTTTATTTCTCCCCCCTCTCTTCTACCCGATCTCTCTCTTGCCTCTCTTCTCTTCCCTCTCTCGATCCCTCTCTCATCCTTCTTTTTTATTTTTTATTTCCCCCCCCTCTCTTCTACCCGATCTCTCTCTTCCCTCTCAATCTCTTTCACCCTCTCTCTTACCCTCTCTTCTTTCTCTCGATCCCTCTCTCATCTTCACTTCTTTTTTTATTTATTTCTCCCCCCTCTTCCTATCACGTTCTCTCTCTCTCTCTCTTATTTTCTTATTTATTATTTCTTCTCACCTCTTCCTCCACTCTCTCCCGTTTCTTTCCCTCTGTTTCTTCTCACCCGATCTCTCTCTCTCTCTCTCTCTCGATCCCTCTATCACTATTTTTTTATTATTTTTTATTCCCCCTCCCTCTCTCCCGTAAACTCTCTCTTCCCTCTGCTTCTCTCTCCCTCTCTTATATATATATAACATATATATATATACACTATATATATATATATCTTATATAGTTCGTATATATTCTCTACATATATATATACATGCTATATATGTAAAACTAAAATAAAAAAATCTAAAAAGGGGGGGGGGAAGAGTTGTCCCCTCCCTCTTCCTTTCTCTCTCCGACCCTCTCTCTTTCGATCTCCCCTTTATAGATATATTCCTGTATATGTATATCGGTGTGTATGTGTGAGTGCTCTTGCAGGTGTGTGTGTGTAAGTGCGTGTATGCGTCTGTACGGAATGGAAAGAGATGCTCCGGTCCGATCTGTGTTGAAGTCTGTGAAATAAAGAAAGTTGAGTTATCGGACGTTCGAGCGCACGAGAAGATGTTCCACTTCACCATGTACTCGCGCCGTCCTCATCTTAGAGAAGCTCCCTCGAGCCCGTCATCGTCTCTCAATAAGCTTCCTCACTTCTTCGTCTTATTTTCGTTCTTATTTTGTTAGTTGCATTGCATTGCATGTGTTATCTCTCATCCCTATTGCATCTCTCCCCGAGAGACCCTCACTTGATCATTCATCATATCATCTGCCTACCTTTGTGTATAAAAGGGGTTTAAAACAACATCGACCAGGTGCATATTTGTTCATGTCTTCATCATATTCATCACAAGGGATTGATGCTGCATTGTCGTTATCCTGATTTATTATTCCGTCTTCTTTTGCAAGGGGAACCATCAAAGGGAAACTATCTCCTTCGGCCAGCAGAAGGAAGAGGAGGAGACAACTCACATGATTCCTCAGTTCGGAGATGAGAAGGAATCATTCCCTCCTATTTTGAGGTACCCAACCATCACCCCCTCCATTTTACTCTATTATTCTCTCTTTCTATTGTTATTTATTGTTAAGTCTCCACCCCTGGTCCCTCTCTATTTTTGCCTAAAAAAAGAGTCTTTCTCTCTCTATATATATTTTCCTAGTGGTCTTTAATAATTTTAATTCTCTATACCTCACTCTCTTTCTCTATCTTTTACATCTCGATTTCTCTCATCATTTTCTCATGTCTCTTTAAAAGAAATAAAAGAATAAAAATAATAATGGTAACACAAACAAAAATAAAAAAAAAATAACAACAAAAGCTAAAACAAAGAAAAAAAGAAAGAATAACAAAATCAGGGTAACCGAAGGAAGCCCTCTTCGTCGGCCGGCCGACAGAAGAGGAAGAGAGGACCCGCACTGCTCCCGCTCCGGCGGTGAACGCAATCAGAACACTTTCTGTGGGGTTCTCAGCCCCTGACGATCACACTTCCCCTCCCCTTCTTTCTGTTATTTCTTTTCTGTTCAAATCCCGCGAACGGAACAAGTTCCTCGCGGAGGTTCCATACTGACTCTAACTCCCGTCCTCATTTCTTTTCTGTTCAAACCCCGCGAACGGAACAAGTTCCTCGCGGAGGTTCCATACTGACTCTAACTCCCCTCCCCATTTCTTTTCTGTTCAGACCCCGTTGACGGAACTGGTTCCTCGCGGTGGTCTTATCTTCTGTCATTTCTTTTCTGTTCGAACCCCGTTGACGGAACTGGTTCTTTTATCTTCTGTCATTTCTTTTCTGTTCGAACCCTGTTGACGGAACTGGTTCTTTTATCTTCTGTCATTTCTTTTCTGTTCGAACCCCGTTGACGGAACTGGTTCTTTTATCTTCTGTCATTTCTTTTCTGTTCGAACCCCATTGACGGAACTGGTTCCTCGCGGTGGTGTTATCTTCTGTCTTTCATTTCGAATCCCGTTGACGGAACTAGTTCCTCGTGGTGGTTTTATTTTCTGTCATTTCTTTTCTGTTCGAACCCCGTTGACGGAACTGTTCCTCGCAGTGGTTTTATCTTCTGTCTTTTCTTTTCTGTTCGAACCCCGTTGACGGAACTGGTTCCTCGCGGTGGTTTTATCTTCTGTTATTTCTTTTCAGTTCGAACCCCGTTGATGGAACTGGTTCCTCGCGGTGGTTTTATCTTCTGTCATTTCTTTTCTGTTCGAACCCCGTCGACGGAACTGGTTCCTCGCGGCGGTTTTGTTTTCTGTTCTTCATTCCAACCCCGTTGACGAAACTAGTTCCTCGCGGAGGTTTTATCTTCTGCCTTTCTTTCGAACCCCGCTAGATGGAACAAGTTCCTCGCGGAGGTTTCCTTTCATAATTTTCATTCTGTCATTTAGTCCCATTACTTTTATCTTTACTATAAAAATCCCACAAAGACCAACGTCTAGTGGTGGTTTATTGAACGTATATATACTTATTGTTATATATATATGGCTATTAAAACCCCGCAAAGACCAATGTCTTGTGGTGGTTCGCTCTTTTATATTACTGTTAAGTTCTCCCATTAAGTGACATCTTGCTATAATTCTGGTTCATTTTGTTCGTATTATTGTCATTATTTCATGATGAGTCACATTCTGTTGTAATTTGGTATTCCTATTTTGATTACCCCCCTATTCCCATTCTCGTGTCACTACTTTTATCATCACCATTGTTTGTGTCAACACTCTGCATTCACTCGTTACCTAAAGTCCCAGCATTTCCCATCCTAACATCCGGTATCTTTAAAGCTACTCCCGAAACAACAGGCTACGCCTGTTGAGGAGGAAGTTAGCTTGCATGAGAAGATCTTTGGATCTCAATCTCCGCCCCGTACCGGAAGGTGGGTAAGTCTAGATTTCTCGTATTCCACTAGAACACTTTCTTCAGGTCGTGATTTCCACTACCTTTCTCATACCATCCCGTAATTCATCCTCATCCCCTTTCCCTCTCTCTCCTTGGTACGATCCCGCAGTCCATAGATGCTAATCTGGTGCAGTCATAGGGTTGCTAATATGGCGCGCCCTTATCCAGCGTGCCATTTGACAGAGGGGGGGTTAAAACGGCGCGCTCTTTGGCATGCCGGATTAACCAAAAGGGGGGAACCCCCTATATATGCCTTTCTTCTTTGTTTTTTTTTTTCAAGCCATCCTCATTTGCAAAATCTTCTTCACTCTCTTCCTCCTTCTCCTCTCCACGGCGCCGAGCGAGTTTGGGAGGGTGCGGTCGAGTCCTTCGAGCGGGTGAGAGACTATTTTTTATTCAGGATTCAAATCCCAGTTTCGAGTAGGGCTTGCCCTCGGAGCTATTCCCCTGGGTGTTCCGTTTCGGCCTCGGTGCGATACCCATGGCCTATTTTAGGGACCGTCTCTTGATGGACGTGTTCCGCTTCTTTCTGGCAATCTCCCGGGCTGGGGAGACTCTGCCAAAATTTTGTCAGAAATCTTGGTTCTCATCAAATGTTTCTGACTTTGTTTATTCTTCTTTTCATACTTTTACAGATAAGATGGCATCTAGTTCTTATTCTTCTGCTTCCCATGCCGTGGTGACATGGGAGAATGTGAACTCCCAAGACCGGGGGCATGAACAGCTTACCGTGGTCGCTGAGTCCTTTGACTCCGAGACCGATACCGTGGATACCAGTCGCCTTCTCATCATCGGGGGTGATTCCTTCAATTATGACCGCGATGATGCTGTTAGGAGGGATCACCCCAAGGATAAGCACTTGATGTCCTTTCTCAAGCGGTTTAATCTTCAAGGAAAGAGGGACTTGTTCCTTGTTTGGAATACCGAGTAGGCGTTGCTTGTTGAAAGAGACAGCCTGACTGACTTTGTGGTGCGGGGAAGGCCCATTTATCTGCCTGGTGAGCCCCGAAAATGGAGTGTTGTGCTTGGACTCCAGGACCTGGTTCCAGTGGACGGGCTGCTGACCAGGGCACCTGAGTTTGTACTGGCTTGCTGGAATGAGTCTGTGGGTCGTGTCGACCGAGAGAAGCCCATATTCTGCTTATTTCTTGCCCCACTGAAATGGGGATATAGAGAAGAATCCTTCTTGTTGGACTGTCTGGCGGTCCATTTCAAGCACCAAATTTTTGTGGGATGGTTCGCTGAGCTAAAGGTCACCGATGCCCATGCATTCAGACCCGGGGCAGTGGAGTTCACGGACTATGTCCTTCAACATTATGCTCCCATTTTGGCCAAGGCCGGCGTATACCATAGTGTGTACGCCTCAAGGTATCGCTACCCTACCTCTAGGGGTTTATGCTGTGGTATGATCGAGGTATTCTGCCCGGAGTATAACACCTTCTACACTTCGAAGGGAGAGACCTCTTTGGACCTTTGGAGTCTTTCACAGCTCAGCGGCTTGCCGATTAATGGTGAGCCATATGAAGAAGTATGCTGGCTCAACTGGCTGAAGGATCAGACTGACGGTGAGGGCCGATATCTAGCGGGCTTCGCTTATCGGTACCTGATGAAGGCGTACCGCGTGCTTTGCCGCTCATTATATGACGCCAGGGAGGCACGCAAGCCTGGGGAGAAAAGGCACATGTGAATGGGCACTTGGCTTCAGTATTTCTTCAATGGGGAGCACAAATATGAGGACTTTCCCACAGTAGCCCCGACTACCTTGAAGCAGAAGAAGAGAGTTCGGTGAAAAGTCACTTTCCCGCCTGTCTTGAGAGAAGGGCAGCAAGGAGGTCCAAACCCCGCTGGTGTTGATGCAGTCATGCACTGTGCTGCATATTTGACTTATTGGATTTGTTCATTTGCTCTCCCGCAAGGCGACAAGAGCGTAATCAGGGCAGAAGCCATCTATCCCGCTTGCCTGATGGCTTGGGGCACGAAGCTGTCACTCTTCCCAGTGGCTTTATGCCTCATTTACAAGATGATGGGGGACTTGCACCGGAACCGTCTCCCCAGGAATTTGTGGACGGTTGGTCCGATTCACTTCTTCAGTGCATGGGTCTGTACCTTCTTTCCAGAAGCTGCTCCCCGAGGGCTACAATTTGCACGCCTTGTTCCAATGATGATCAAGTTTGCTAGTGCTGAATCGTCATCGACAGTGGAACAACTCTTTGCTATTCGAGGGAAGCTGACTAAGATCCCCACGGATGCACCCGGGGTCCTACACTTTTGGAGCCTGGCTGCGCATTCTAGTCCGCTAGTGAACACGACGCGGAAGTGCAGTCTCTTCGAGGCGGAGGAGTTCATCCATCCAATCTTTGGCGCCAAGTGCACACGGCCAATCCTGGAGCCGGAATTGGTTGACTAGGCATTGGCTATTAGACCCAGCGTCCATGTCTTTCAGAAGAGCGGCATTCTGTGGCTGGAGCCATATTACCCATTCCGGTTTAGTCAGAACTTTGGCTACGATCAGCACATTTCTCCTTCTTCTTCGTAGTTTACGTTACCGAACAGACATAGAGCCGGCCAGGTGACAAATGATGATGCTCGAATATGGTGGGTTTACTTCCACCGTTGAGAGGAGGTTTCATTCAGAGTCCCAGCCCATGCTCGCTTCCCACGCGTCACCTCAAATTATATCAAATGGTGGAATGCGCAGACGGGATTTTACAGGAGCTCCCGTCGAGACTGTTGGGCTGTTGCAGAGCATAGATTCTTGGATGCCTAACCAGAACCGGTCATGGACATTGATCCTTCTTATTTGAAGAAGTTGCGGTCGTGGACTAATACAGAGGTAATGGCTTATCTAGAAGCCCGGAAGGCCGTGAAACGCCGCTCGCCCATGGTCGAGCCGAAGCTGCCTGAGATTCGCAGGGATGATTTTGTAAAGACACTTCGGGGGCTATGCCGGGTGAGCAGCGAGCGGGTGGCTCCCCAGGAGATCCCTTTACCAATGGAGGAGCCTATTCCGTCCGTGGCCGACTAGCGACCTGCGCGCAACAACTTGCATCCTTACCGGACTTTCATTAGAGGGGAAGACAGAAGGGACGCACTATACAGCAACACTCCCTAGCTGTTTGCACTACTCCGCTCCCATCAGCTTTCAGTGGGTGGCCCGAGCGAGGCTATTCTGGACCATCCTCTTTTCATTTCCTTCAAGTATGTTGACGGGTGGGGGTTGGACCACCTGGGCTTGTATCACCACTTATCTTCTCGTGGCCATGCGGACTTGGCATCGCTGGCCGAGCAGAGCGAAAAGATAGGAGACGTGTGTTGGCTTGTTTGAGAGGCGGCTTCAAGAGACAAAATGCCCTCGCTGTTCTATTGGCCCCTTTCTCCCTTCCATACGGGACCATCATGTATCTTTCATTCCTTCATTCCAGCCTTTTGGCCTGTTTCCTTTCTCCATTGTAGCATATGTCATTCTCACCTTTGTACTTGTGCAGTTCAACTCACTTCGGAGGAAACCTGGCACTTCAGGGAGTTGCTGATAAAAGCTCAGAAGCCGAGGAAACCCGACACTTTAGGGAGTTGCTGATAAAAGCTCAAACGCCGACATACTTTGAAACTCCTGAAGCAGCCCCGACCACGACGCCACTGCCCCCTGGTGATTCACGGAAGCGAAGAAGGTCCCAGGTGAGGGAGGCTATTGGTAAGGCCAAGGTGGCAGTCACGCGGATGACGCGGGCTCACCGAAGGCGGGCTGCGGGGTAGGAACCAGTAATCGTTCCTCCATCGGTAGTGTCATTTGAAGAATTTGAGGCTTCTCATGTGCAGAGGCCTGGAACTGAAGGTATATCCCTCATTCTTTGTATTTTATCCTTTGTTCTGGCCGCATTGGCTGATCCTTTCTTTGTTGTTGCCGCTACTCCAGTTGCCACGGTTGAGCAAGAAGCCGTGACCACTATCGTAGTCGGGGAGGTAGAAGCGGATGTGCCCATGGCTCCCGTGGAGGGGGACCTGCCTTCTCCAACACCCAACCATGAGATGGAAGGTAATTTGCAGTTCATTCATAGGATTTTACGATCCATTATGTCTTCAGCCTACTTGACTGTTCCTCATTTGAATTTCAGTTGAGATGCAACTGCCCTTGCTTCCTGCTGCCGAGATTACCGAGGAGGCTTTGGTTGGGGAGAAAGCTATTCTAAGGAGTGAGTCTACTCCCGAAATTCATTTGACTAGTGCTCCCGCTGCAGAATCGGCCGAGCAAGCCTTTGTTGAGGGAGATGCTCCCCCTATGGATCTCGAAGCCGAAAAAGTGCCCCTTCTGGTGGAGGAGCGTCGGGAGCCGACAGAGAGTTCATCTTCTTCAGAGCAGGTCGACTATGGTGGCAATCCCAGTGATGGGGAGTTCCCACCTGTGGAGACAGAAACTGAAGATGTCGGGGTGTCTTCGGCTTATGAAAGTGATTACACGACCTTCAGTCCACCCCGGCTGGCATGGAGCGACCTTGGGCCATCTGGTCCACTCGTAAGCGAGGGAGCTGGGCCTATGGAGGCCATGATTTCTACTGCTGCAGGCTTGAGCTTAGTGCCAGTTGAGGTAAGGGATCCTCTGTCACTTTCACTTTACAGCTCTTCCCATTATCTTTGCATTTGATGTCTAACGCATGTTATATCCACGGTGCAGGCTGATGTAGTATTGCCAACTATTACTGTGCAAATACCTCTCCTGACTCTGGGTGCGGGTCAATCGACATTCCCACCAGTCTTGCGGCCCATCGCCTTGCGATATCTAAAGGATTACGCTGCGGTGGCAAGCTTGGAGACTTCAGGGGCATTTATGGGTGCTGCTGACTCGGTTGGAGCTGCGGAATCCCAGTCGCCCATTGCTAGCCTGGGGCTTTAGTCCTCATTACATAATCGGCCTTGGTGGAGACCAGTCAGGCTGGGCGCGAAGAACATGCATCCTCAGCTGTTGACATTCTTGATGTAGCTGCGCCTCAAGAGGCTGGCGGGGAGGTCGCTGCTATCGAGACTTCCTCCACTATGTTAGTTGCGGGGGTCGACTCCAACGCAGGCGCCCTACAAGCTTTCCCATCGTCATCCTCGGAACCGAGCGATGCTATCTGGGCTACCATTGATAGTATAGTCAATTTTTAGCTTCCCGATATGTCACCACTTGGCCTGCAGTCGTCAAACGACCTGGTGTGGCAGTTCTTAGGAGCTCTGCAGCAGACTGTAACAGCCAGCCCGGATTTAACCTATGTACAGCTAAGGGACTTGGTAGAACACCTTTCCCGTTCGCTATTGGCTTTCGGCTGCCCCATGGATGATTGGACGCCATGGGTGATCTTGCTATTAAAATATGTGAATAGAAGGGAATTCCTTGGCCGAGAAGTAGCTGACCAGCTGACGGCACTGAAGCTTGAGCGGACAGAGTGCCGGGCCGCTTTTGCGTCCCTGAGAGAGACAGCGCTGTCAATGCGAAACATGGCCAACGTCTCTTCACAACATCGGACTTCTTTAGTAGCCAGGATAGCCGAACTTCGTGCTAAACTTTCCAGGGCTGAGGCTGATCTACATGAAGCCGAACAGCAAGAAGTGCAGAGTATAGAGGAAGCGGCATTGGTCGAAGGATGGGCCATCTCACTTGAAGAGAAGCTAATGCAGTTGGGAACTGCTTAGTCTCGCTTGCAAGAACTAACATGTTATCCCACTCTGGGGATTTTGGAGCTCGAAGACATCTTCCGACGTCCGCTGCAGTAACTCCTTTTCTGTTTTCTTCTTCTTTTTTGGATGAACCTTTATGTATCCCGAGGGACGCCCCGAGTAATCATGTAGTTTGTCACCTCATGAAAATGAAAGTTTTTCATTTGCCGTTTAAGTCACGACTTCATTTTCCTTCTTTCTTTCTTCTTAGCCAATTGTCTCAGCCTGGATATGTGAGTTACTAGGGCAGAAGAGCGCTCACGCCTTCAGTGAAGGGGTGAGGGGTTCGCTCCACCGCAGTGTAACCACTCCCAGGGCCAAATTTTGGCTAACACAGGTGGAATGCTCGAGGGTGAAAGCATAGTGGCCACTTGGATCAAATGGTAAGGTCAGAAGGCCCATTGGTAGGGATGGTGACGAAGCTGTCAGGAGACCAAGAGTGTACTCATCGAGTAACGAAGAACCCGAGTGAGATATAGGTTTGCTAGTTTCACCGAATAACGAAGAAGGTCAAGAACAGGTTTACTTATTGACGCGGATGGAAGGTCCGGACCAATAGTTTGCTTGTTGATTTCGCCGATGGTGACGAAACATAGAGGTAGGGTTTATTCATCGACATTGGCTAAATGTCGAAGCGAAAGAGGTTTATTCATTAACGAGGATGAAAGATCCAAGTTAAAGGAAATGTCGACCGATCTTGCCGATGATGACAAGGGTCGAACACGGGTTTGCTTATTGACATTGGTTAGGTACCGAGGCAAAGGGGGTTTATTCATTAACAAGGACGAAAGGTCCAGGTTAAGGGAAACATCGACCGATCTTGCCGATGATGATAAGGGTCGAACACGGGTTTGTTCATCGACATCGGTTAGATACCGAAGCAAGAGGGGTTTATATACTAACGAGGATGAAAGGTCCAAGTTAAAGGAAATGTCGACCGATCATGTCGATGATGACAAGGGTCGAACACGGGTTTGTTTATCAACATCGGTTAGATGCCGAAGCAAAAGGGGTTTATTCATTAACAAGGATGAAAGGTCCAGGTTAAGGGAAACGTCAACCGATCTTGCCGCTGATGACAAGGGTCGAACACGGGTTTGTTCATCGACATTGGTTAGATGCCGAAGAAAGAGGGGTTTACATACTAACGAGGATGAAAGGGCCAAGTTAAAGGAAATGTCAACCGATCTTGCCGATGATGACAAGGGTCGAACACGGGTTTGCTCATCGACATCGGTTAGATGTCGAAGCAAAAGGGGTTTATTCATTAACAATGACGTGAGGTCCAAGTTAAGGGAATGCTGACCGATCTTGCAGATGATGACATGGGTCAGGGCAAGCTTGTTCATAGATATTGGTTAAATATCGAAGCAAAAGAGGTTTATTCATTAACAAGGATGAAAGGTCCAAGTTAAAGAAAATGTCATCCGATCTTGCCGATGATGACAAGGGTCGAACACGGGTTTGCTCATCGGTGGGACTTGGAAGGATATTCTACCTTGTCCCTGAGGAGAGTGTCATAATCATTGATCATTCTTTTTCCTTTCTCTTTTTTTTTATCACATTACCGGTACAAGGGTCCTTTCGGGTTTTCGTCGGAATCAGCCCCCTCTTGCTTTTGCCCACGCGCCCTCTCGGGTTTTCACGTGGCGAGGTACCCAATTTTGCCTGCGGCGCCCTTTTGGGTTTTCACCGCAGCTGGGTTATAGCAGTTTTTGCCCCTACCCAGGGTATCTGGGTAAGTATGGTGAGGCATCTCTATTTTTAGCCTCCCTCTTGTTTCTTTCTTTCTTTTTTTTTGAACTTGATTCACAGCACGAAGCCGGGATATACGAGGGCTTGTTCGTTAGCCACAGACTGGAAGTCCAAACCAAGAGAATGCTGACCGGTCTTGTCGATGATGACAAGGGTCAGGACACCGTTTGTTCATCGACATTGGTTAAATGCTGAAGCAAAGATATGTATTGTTCATTACCAAGGACGAAGGGTCCAAGTTAAGGGAAAGGTTGACCGGTCTTGCCGATGATGACAAGGGTCAAACACGGGTTTGTTCATCGACATTGGTTAAATGCCGAAGCAAAGATATGTTTGTTCATTAACAAGGATGAAAGGTCTAAGTTAAGGGAAATGTTGACCGATCTTGCCGATGATGACAAGGGTCAAACATGGGTTTGTTCATCGACATTGGTTAAATGCCGAAGCAAAAATATGTTTGTTCATTAACAAGGACGAAAGGTCCGAGCTAAAGGAGAAGGTTGACCGGTCTTGCCGATGATGACAAGGGTCAAACACGGGTTTGTTCATCGACATTGGTTAAATGCCGAAGAAAAGATATGGTTGTTCATTAACAAGGATGAAAGGTCCAAGTTAAGGGAAAGGTTGACCGGTCTTGCCGATGATGACAAGGGTCAATAGTGGTTTGTTTGTCGACATTGGTTAAATACCGAAGTAAAATATGTTTGTTCATTAACAAGGACGAAAGGTCCGAGTTAAGGAGAAGGTTGACCGGTCTTGCCGATGATGACAAGGGTCAAACACAGGTTTGTTCATCGACATTGGTTAAATGCCGAAGCAAAGATATTTTGTTCATTAACAAGGACGAAGGTCCAAGTTAAGGGAAAGGTTGACCGGTCTTGCTGATGATGACAAGGGTCAATAGTGGTTTGTTCGTCGACATTGGTTAAATGCCGAAGCAAAAATATGTTTGTTCATTAACAAGGACGAAAGGTCCGAGCTAAGGGAGAAGGTTGACCGGTCTTGTCGATGATGACAAGGGTCAATAGTGGTTTGTAGAGAAAAAAAGATCTCCGGCGGGACTTGTGGTGATTGTTATTTTCGGAGTTTCATTAGGGTGAGGGTGAAGAGGAACTCTTAAATTACAACATCACTACCTTAAGTGCCCTTTCGGGTTTTCGCCAAAGCCAACCCCCTCTTACTTTTGCTCACGTGCTCTTTCGGGTTTTCACATGGCGGGGTACCCGATTTTACCTGCAGTGCCCTTTCGGGTTTTCACCGCAGCCGGGTTATAGCCATTTTTGCCCTTGCCCTGGTGTAGGAACAAGACCGGCGAGGCATCTCTATTTTTAGCCTCCTTTTTTTTCTTTTCTTCCCTCTTTTTTTTCTTAGAGTGAGAAAATGAGGATGGGTCAATCATGCGATGTTTGACCCTGTGTAGTAGCATATGACAGTTGGCTAGGGCACGCAGCCTTGCGCTGAGAAAAGGGGTTCATTCGTTGGTGAGGACAAATACCAACGCAAGGGATGAGTTTATGCGCCGATTTGGACGTAAGGTCCGTAATGGCGATAATGTGCAGAAGTCGGCTAGGGCACGCAGCCTTGCGCCGGAAAAGGGGGGTCTATTCATTGGTAAGGATAAATACCAACGTAAGGGGATGAGTTTATGCATCGATTCGGATGTAAGGTCCATAATGGCAATAGTGTGCAGAAGTCGGCTAGGGCATGCTGTCTTGCGCCGAAAAAGGGGGGTCTATTCGTTGGTAAGAATAAATACCAACGCAAGGGGATGAGTTTATGCGCCGATTCAGACATAAGATCTATAATGGAAATATTGTGCAGAAGTCGGCTAGGGCACGCTACCTTGCGCCGAAAGGGGGTTTATTCGTCAGTAAGGATAAATACCAACGCAAGGGATGAACATTCGCCGATCCAGACGTAAGGTCCGTGATGGCAGTATTGTAGGAAAGCTGGCTAGGACACGAAGTCTTTTGCCAAAAATATGTATATTCATCAGCAAGAGGGTAATGCTAATGCAAAGGAGTTTTATGCCGACTCGGGCGTAAGGCTCGGAGTCGCAATATTGTATGCAGGTGGTGTTCCTGACGGATGTATGCGGACCTCTAAAGGATCCTAGGTTTAATGCTTGTTGGAAATGTTCCCAGAATTGCATACCAGTGGCCTAGTAACCAATCTGAGCTGGCTGGATTTTTTTGAAGAGTTCGGCCAGGGCAGAGTGCCACTAGGCCAAAGTAGGTTTCGGTCATTCTGGGAATGCCGGTGGGACTGCGTGGTACAGTTTCATATGCTTCCCATTAAGAGGGGAGAACTGAACAACTCCCTTGTGGTCTACCAGAACTAAGGCACCCCCTTCATATACTAGGCGGATAATATACGGCCCGACCCAGTTTTCAACCAACTTCCCTTTGTGGTTGGAGGCCATCACTTCTCTTCTTTTGACCATCACTAGGTCACCTTTCTTGAACTCTCGCCCTTTGACCAGCTTATCGAAGGTGCGGGCCATGCGAGCTTGGTAGAGTTGGATATTTTGTTGCGCTTGGAGACGTTTTCCTTCGAGCTCGGAGAGCTCTTCCAATCTTCTTTCTATATTGGTTTGTTCGTTGCTAGCCAACCCGTGCTGGATGGCGACTCGAAGCGATAGGACTTCAAGTTCAATTGGTACTATCGCTTCTGACCCATATACAAGGGAGAATGGTGAGCAACCAGTTGGGGTTTTATAGACTATACGATATGCCCAAAGTGCCTCGTACATCCTTTCCTCCCAATCCTTTTTGTTGGAATTAACAGTCTTCGCCAGCAAAGTGCACAACGTTTTATTGAAGGCTTCTGCGAGCCCATTGGCTTGAGGGTTGTAGGGGGACGACGTCCTCCAATCAATCTTATATTCATCAGCCAGACGATAAACCTTCTGGTTCCTGAAGTGGCTGCCATTGTCAGAGATAATTCGGCTGGGGACTCCAAACTGGAATATTATATTCTATCAGAAGAATCTGGCGACTAATTCTCCCGTCACTTCTCTTAGTGCTATTGCCTCTGCCCATCTGGAGAAGTAATCTGTAGCGGCTAGGATGTATTTGCATCCCGACGACGATGTCGGCAAAGGTCCTACCACGTTCGTGCCCCATTGTGCAAACGGCCAACTTGGTAGGGTAGGGTGTAGCGGCACCGTCGGTCTTCTTGACACGTTGGTGTGCTCTTGACATCTGTGGCAAGCCTTAGCGAACTTGCTGCAATCATTGAAGATAGAGGGCCAGTAATAGCCCAGCTTCTTTATTTCGATCTTCATTTTCGGACCAACCTGATGTGCTCCGGCTGACCCAGCATGGACTTCTTGCATTACTCGTCGGACTTCCTCTAGGGATAAGTAGCGGAGTAAAATTTTATTTCGGGCATCTTCTATTATCCGGAACAAAGTTTCGTTCCTCATTTCATAAGAGTCTTTGACTCTCAGGAGCTTCATTCTTTGTTCTTTCTCTTTCGGGAGCTGTTGGTGTCGAAACCAACACAGGAGGTGTTCCCGCCAATCGGGTCGTCGGATTTCTTCCATAGCTGCCGCTTCATTTTCTTGTTCATTAGCCAAGACCTCGGTCACGCTGGGGCTTACGGAGGTCCTCGGTAAGGTCACCTAGTCAGCTCCAAGGAGTATGGAGACGAGAGGAAACCCTACCTCGGTAGGAATGCAACTATAGATGATAAATATGCATGAATCCAATGCGCACCGGAGTGCATGCAAAGAGTCTAGCCTGGAAACTAACAATCAATGAACAAATACAAACAACAAGGATGACTAGCAATGACGCACACATATAATGAAAGCAGGGGAAAGATCAATGATCATCACCAAATATCACGAAGATAATATAGCATGGCAATCAAAATGAGGCGCGGGTGCACTGTAGTACGACAAGGACGGTCTACGGGTGACCGTTCAGGGAGATAAACGGTCCTCCGAGGGTTGTTCAACAGCAGGGCGTAACAACACAAAAAACACAGAAGGTTAAAACGGGGGCGTACCTCAATGAATGGTCTATCGACAGACCGTTCACAATCTCGGACGGACCTGTATCAACCGCATAACGCCAGTAAAACCAACAGTGCAAAAACAGAGATGTACCTGAGCCAGCAGGACGGGCGGCCGAGATCTAACCGTATGAAGAGTTGGACAGGCAAAGGTAGACCGCTGAAGGCAGCAGGCTCATAGAATAATCAGCACTATAAGCAGAGAAGAGCAGCTGATTCCTCGCCGCTCAAAATAGTGAACGGCTCTGTCGAAACCGCACAACCGCCAGAAACCTTGAAACCAGGAAATCGGCCAACAACCTGAAACAACTCAAGAAATGGTGGACTAACCATGCAAACAGACAGGTCAGCGAACCACTAACACGATGGGCACTAGGTGTCCCACCGTGATAGCCAAAAAATGGGGATGTAGATATTCATTTCCTTACCGGCTTAAAAGTCCTTCCTATCCCTTCTACTAAATCAATGTGAGAAATAAATGAAAGGTAGAAGGGGACAGAATTATGTGAACCTGTGTGATCGCCACCAAGATGCCGAACGTGATGAACATGCCATACCTTGGAAAGAGGGGAAGGTACTCGCCTTAGGACCAGCCCAGCGAAGATGGGCGGCTCAGGAGGAACCGCCTGTAGAGAAGAGCGGCCGTACGATAGACCGTCTGCAGGGGTTGAAGAGGAACGCGGGATGGAGAACGACTGGCAGATGAACGGCTCCAACACAACCGTAGGATGACGAAGAACGGTCCAGAAGCCACCGCCTGTCTTCGTGAACGGACAGTTGGGAGCCGCCTAAGACTGCCACGTCATGAGTTACAAAGGTCCAACCTCCACCCTTTCCGGCCGGCCAGAAAGGATGGGCCTCACGTTAGTGTGTTGCAGACCTGCAAAACCACGTGTAGAACATAAAGGAAAACCCAAGTTAGAACTAAAAAGTGTAGTGAATGCTCAAACAGATAGAAATGAACATGACTAAATGAAATGGGGGATACCTGGGGATTTTAAACCCCTAGGGGCGTCAAAAACATAGGAGGGTGTGTGTGAATGATGTATGAGAGTAAGAAAACCTGGGGGAAACGTGGAAGAAGCGATGCATGCAAACAAAAAAGAACAATAGAACTAAATGAAACAATGACTCAAAACAGAATACTCCCTGAACCGGAGGCCTGTGTGGACGTAGAAGGCCTCCCTCCCTGGTGGTAGGTCGCTCAACGATTCGGTAGGGCTTCGCCGTCGACCAAAAATCTCCCCCTTTTCAAAGGTAGCCGTTAGGGTCTATTTATAGAGCACCCAAATGCTAACCCTGAAATTAGGGTTTCTATGCATTTTTAGGTCGAGATAATGAAAGAAAAGTTGAAGATAATTGAATTATCTTTCAACCAGAAGAAACGGCACCAAAATTGACTCCACATTCGCAGAGAAACAGTTCGAGGAAATTGGGGATAAATCCACGAATGGAGAGAGAAAATCTCTTAAATCTTCAGGATGCGAGCAGTTAAACGGTCCTACGATAGACCACTCATCAGGTTGCGTGGCTACATATAAACTGTTTATCATCATCGGTGGAAATTCAAATATAAAATAAATATCAATCAATTTATCCACTAAACCAACCGAGAATCTCATAGTTGGACTCTCACAGATGAACAGCTAATTAAAGACCGTGAAATAGTAAGAGCGGCCAAGCGTCAACCATTTTATCCTTGTCGGTGATAAATGGATAATTAGTTAATTATCTAGGAAACAACCAAGCATAGGACCCTGGGAGTAGAACGGTTACTATTAGCCCGTCCATCAAATTTGAACGGCTAAGATTGAGACCGTATGAAAGCGTGTCGGTGGAAATTCAGAAAATCAACCAAAATATCCCATAAATATATGGACGGCCCATAAGCGACCGCGCAAATGGTTGTGCGGTCAGGGGTGAACCGTACATATTTTTGGATATTTGATTTTTCATAAAATCAAGGTCCATTAAGCCCTGAATTGAAGCAGACCTAGCCAGGGAGGGAGGCTACCCATAAAGTAAGCCTAGAGATGTTGCCTGGAAAATAACCCAACGAGTAACGGATAACTCGAGACATTAATAAATGGGAGTAAGAGAAATGAATCAACTTATCGGCAAAAAATGGGTGTCAACAGATGCCCCTCCTTAACGTCCACTTTGTAGGGGAGCGAGCGAAGGTGAAGCGAACGTGAGATGGAACATGGAGATGAAGCGGAAACGAAGAGGAGTGGACTGAAAAGCGGGCGTTAAGGCAAAACGACGCCCGTTTTCACCAACGAGCGATAGAAATCTTCCGGAAAACTCTGAACCAAAACACAAGGAACGTTCAGACTAAAAGCGACACCAGTCTGGAGGAACTAACTAAAATAAAAGGAAACACACGATCAACCTCATGGGGGACACAGTCCCTCGGACTAATGAGGAGACTGGAATAAGTAAAAATAAAGAAGCAGACTAAAACTCCAGACGGGGACCTCTTAATCAACCAAACCAAGTGAATTGACCAAAGCGAACCTTCCAACTCAGAGTGGAATTGTTCCTCTCACCCAAACACTGAACATATAGCTAACTGTCACTGGTGGGACATTTTGCAAGCAAACCATGGGTCATGAATGCTCAAGAGATGCGCATGATGCATGCTGGGCTAAAACAAATGCAAAGAAAGAGCAAAAATATAAAATACTCGAGAATACTATTGCTAAGCTGGGAGAATCAGAGTCAAGACACTATCCGCAACCACAGGGTGCGAGATAGAACCATCCTCCCCAGGTTTTCCCAACCCAACGGCCTGTCCGGAGATTAAACACGTGAACCTGGATCATCATCATTTTTGTTAAAGGGGAACATCAGATCCTGGAACACGCGAGTAACCAACCGGTCCTCGAGATAATATAGTATAGTACCCTATAGTAATGCAATAAGGGACATAGGGATAGAAGGCCATACCTGAATTACCTGTGTAGGTGAAACGGCATATTTTTTTTGGATTTTCATTTTCAAATTTTTATGGATTCTCATGTATAAGACAAATAAGCAAGCATAAACATATCAAAGATAACATAACATAACGATCAAATGAAATGGGAGACAAATGCAACATATCATAAAGATGGCAAACGAGCACATATGCAGGGGCATGAACAGAACTAACATGCGTGCATGAACGCGGTGTGACAAGATAATAACGCGGTGGGACAACATACGGTTGGGACAAGGACACGTGGGATAACCACACAGTTGGGACAAGAACACGAGACACAAAGGGATGACTAACAACATATGCAAGACAACTAACAACATGTGGTGAGGGATAAAACAACATGTGTGGGATAACACGGTGGGACATAAACACGTGACAAGGACACGGCGGAACAAAAGACATGACAAATATCCACTTCAATCAACCCAAGATCAGAATGAAGCAGAACCGCCAGGTTCATAATCGTGAGGCAATGCCCTCTCATAAAGATATGATCATTGCAAACAAAAGCTGAGAAGGACATGAGCTTCAGAACAGATCGAGAAATAAGATTGAAGAAGGAAAGAACAGATCAAAGATGTGGACAAGAGACAGAGCACAAAGATATAGCAAGGAATGCCTGAGTACTTGCAACCTACACACTTAGCAAACGGATTACATATCTGTCCTTAAAACAAATGCAAATGCATGAAAAAGACACATTTTTTAGATTTTTTTTAATTTTTGATGATTTTTTTAGATTTTCAATAGTATTTAATTTTTTCTGAATTTTTTTTGAAGTATTTGATTTTTTTAGATTTTTTGAAATATTTGATTTTTTTTAAATTTTGAAGTATTTGATTTTTTGGATTTTTGACAATATTTGATTTTTTTGGTAATATTTGATTTTTTTTTAGATTTTGACATAGCAATCCGCAGCACCTAAAGACGGGCTCAAACTACTGGCCCAGGATCGTCGTTCCCACCCCTTTCATTAAAGGATTCCCTTAAGCAGGGCGTGCATGTGAGGGTGGCTTACCACAACCAACCGCTTCTAAAGAACGGTGCCCCTACTAAGGTCATACCCGGGATACAACCCAGCCTAAGAGGGAGAAGCATAAGAAAAAAATTGGAGACAAACTTCATGCAGGATGGGAGATATCAAGGCTCGAGGTCCTTCCAGGACACTACCCCTCAAAGAGATAGCCTGTTGCGCTGGGGCTTTGTGTCTTTGATTTTGAGACCCATGTTTATTAGGCACGCATGCGACCGGGCTCATGACGTCCCGCGGGGAACTGTACTGCCACTCTTGCCATGCATTTGATTCATAATTTTACATTGATTCATTTTCTCATTTTGGTAGCCCTTATTGGCCAGATATTACATGAAAGTTTACTTTTGAGGGTCAAGACTGCCCCTATTTGAGACCTCTCTCGTATTAGGGAGCGCCTAGGTTAGTCATCTTATCCATCAATCTCTTGCCCCTGCACTTGGCCGAGCAGAGAAAAGAAAAAGCCTTTGTGCATACCCAAAGTATGGTCAAAGGAACAACGATGTGCCATAGAGAGATAGGCTACGGCTCGCCGTGTAATGTGTGAAAACCCATACTCAAAGGTCACCCTCAACAATCGGGGAAAGAAACTAGCCTCCTAACACGGAGTTATTACCAGCCTAAGATGTTGCAGAAGCGACTCATTTGACTAAGCAAACTAACTAAAGCCTAAGGCCACTCAACCGTGTTTTAAAAAACCAACATTATAAGCACGTGCAGAAATAACAGAGTAATAGCAATGATAACATGTTCCGGCACAAAATCAAAGATACCTTTGCAAATCGATGGCGTGGAAACCGGCCTCCTGAAGCGATTTCGATCATCGAGCTTTGAGGAGCACGAACTTTGTTTTCCTTACTTGTCAGGATAAAGGATGAAAGGATAGCAAAGGATTGGATTCCTCGACATAGAGGAGTGGCAGACATCATACTGGATGAAGAAGGGATAAAAAAGGAAGAGAGACGAGGGCTAGAACTCCCTCGTTAAGGCATTGAGGCCCTGATAACAAGGAACCAAGTACAGAATAACCAGGGATTAACTGATATCAAGGCGGGCTAAAGCCTCGAAAATAGCAAGAAAAAGGGTAATGACCTCGAAAGGGTGAGATAGTAAGAATAGATAAACCATAAAAAGGTTGTGGCAAAGATAAGGGGGAAGAGGAGCGATCATCCGACGTGGTCAGAGAAAAGGAATTTGAATCACCCGACAAGGCCGGGGAAGGAGAGTGAGAACCACCCGACAAGGTCGGGGAATGAAAATGATAGACACCCGACAGGGTCGGGGAAAATGAACGATGGTCACCCTACAGGAGCGGGGAAGGATCATAAAAACTACCCAACCAGGTCGGGGAATGAGCATGAGGAACCCCTAACAGGGTCGGAGGAAAAGGATGAGAAGCGGAATCCGGACATACCCGGGGAGGAAAAGTATAAGAGGCCCCTAGATCAGGGGAAGAGGAGGACATAGGCCGAGACCTAAAATGGTGAGGGTAGGAGAAGATGGTAGAAACATGGTCAGGTGGCGGAAGGTACAGCACCCAAGGATAGGAACTGAGTAGAAGAAAAGATGAATGGACGGAAGAAGGAGAGGAGGAAGTGGTCCCCCGAGTGCACAACTGACGGCCCTTGAACTTATGTCGTCGCCTCTTCTTGGCAGAAATCTGCTTGCAACAACTCCGCCTGGCACGGACTCGGGCCTTCGGGCTTCTTGTCTTGCACTATCTCCTCAAGTAACGGGCCAACCTGGCAGACGGCCTTGCCCGATTATGAAGGTACAACTTCATTGGGGCGGTTGCCCCTAGTTGTGCAGTGCTAACCATAGAAGGACATTCCCGAATAGTCAACTCCTTGTGTTGTTTATTAGAAAAATAGGGAGCTATGTTGCTTGGCGTCAACAGTATAAGATTCGACATCTCTTCTCGGTAATTAGACATGAAGCATAACTCCCTCGTCGGAAGTGCAGAACCGAATGGAGGGAAGGTGATGTGCGGCGTTGACGTGGCCGCCTCACCAATAAGCCGAGGGAGATGAGATAGAAAATGTAGAATGCCCCTAGCCAATCTCGAAGACACAGCCAATTGCCCCTTGAATGCTGAATTCATTAAACTTTTGGCGGCCGTGTGGGTTAGCACCACCCAGGTGGAAAACTCTTCTGGACCAGTGAACTGAACAACAACCAAGCAAGAGGTGATAACAATATCAACAGTGAATTCTCTGGCGAGCAAAGAGATTGTCACCGGCCTCGCTTTTGAGGAAACTGGCACCAGTGCTAAGGAACTCTTCTTTAAAACCATCTTCATAGCAAGTGCAGGCTCATTATCCCCAGAATAGCCAGGGACCAGGACTCGGACCGGCATGCGATAAATGAAATCTTGAAGCTTGTAATGCATAGTCAAAACCTGGCTCAGCTCGTTATCTCCCTGGGGACCAGACCCAAGGGGCACCAAAGGTAATGAACACCCGCTCCATGGGGTGGAAGGAAATGGGGAAGTGGAGGTAATAGACTTAAAAGGTGTGGGCAAAGGTTTAGAAGGCGTAAGTGGGGGTAAAGTCAATGTAAGCGGTATAGGGATAGGGGCAATGACGGGCTCTAGTGGAGGCAATGATGAAGGTGGAGGTGGAGGTATGGGTAAAGGTGAAGATGGAGGTGTGGGAAGAGATGAAGGCAAAGGTAGAGGCGTGGGCATAGGGGTAGCTTGCTCAGGCTCAGATGTTGACAGCGAATGGGGTGGCATCGGCAGCGGGGATGGTCGTGAGGGTGACGGAGGTAATGACGGCGATGATGACGGCAATGAGGATAATGGAAATGGCGATGGTGGAGAGGGTGAAAGTGGTGGTGGAGTGGAGGAAGTGGCGGGTTGCGGCGTTCTTCGACGCATCGACACGACACGCCGAGCGGCCTTGGGAACAAGAGTGGTGGTGGAAGTGGAGGAGGGAAGAGGGGTATTTGCCTAAGCAGAGGTTTGGGTAGGTGAAGGAGATAGGATAGGATTAGGGATAGATAACGGAGCGGGTGCTTCATCAACTGAAGAATCACATGGATGCCCATGGTCTTGAGACGGAGACTGTTGGATTTTTGTGACTTCCCTAGTGTTTTGATGATGAGCATCACTATGTTAAATATTGTCATTTTTAATCAGATATCTTGAGTAATGTTATGCATTTGAAATTTTCATGATTAACAGGAAAACTGCCATGAGGTAGTACCTTGCATGTCCGTACTGTTGCTTTCTTACTTCGTGTTGTTTGTGTTTACTACACTTCGTGTTGTCCATTTTGAACGTCGTTATTTGTTCCATCGCGTGCTGAACACTGCAGCACCTCGTGCTGCTTTCTGTGCCACCTCGTGTCGCTCCATCTGTGTCACCCCTATGTCTTCGAGTCTTATGTTCTGGCCAAGTCTATACAGCCTCATCTTTACCTTCGTTCCAAGCCAAAGTCTACACATTCGTTTCCTTGGGCAAAGTCTATACATCGTGGCCTTGAACTCTCAATCTGTACACTCTTTATTTCAAAGTCTGTACATTGTTGCCTTGAAGACCGTTCTAAGTCTATACATCCAGTTGAATGCAAAGTCTACACATCGCCTGACATCATATGAAAGCTGTACGTTAGAAGTGTCTTTCTTGCTTTGTGACCACACTTCGTGTCAGTTTCGGTGTTCGTCTTCGAGTTGGTTTCAGTCCGTGTCGTTTCGTGTCGTCCTCGTCTTCGAGTCATTCGTAAGTTCGAGCAATTTTGTATTCGAGTCGTTTTGTTTATGTCTTCGTGTTGTTTCTGTGTTTGTGTCTTCGTGTTATCTTTTGTGCTTGTGTCTTCGTGTTATTTTTGTGTTTGAGTCTTCATGTTATTTTTGTGTTTGTGTCTTAGTGTTGCTTTTATGTCTTCGTGTTGCCTCTTTCTATCTTCGTCCAGGTTTCCTCTGATCGCATGTTTTACTACCGTTTTACTCCGTGTTATTTCCTTCTCACCTCGTGCTGTTCTCATCTGACTTCGTGTCGTTCCCTTTGTAGTGTTAGCTTTATTACTGTGTATCTCGTGTCATTAGCTCTTTATTTCGTACTGTAGTAATTTTGTGTATCTCGTGTTGTTCTCCGAATAGTGCATCTCGTATTGCTACCACATACCTCGTGCAGTTTTAGTTTTTGTGGCCCTGAGTTTTAATCGTTTTAATTCTTTGCAGGAGAAGAAGAAAAATAAAAAGAAGAAGGTGGTCCGAGGAAGAATATTCCCCAGTGACTGGGCTGCACGTGATCCAATACTAAAGGAACCAATGCTATAAGGGCACGTGGCAAGAAGGTTATGGATCGAGCGCGGGAAGCACACGCCTTGCATGCACCCTCCTGATCGCTTATAAAAGCACTGCCTCACCGTCTACCAAAAGTGAGGAGCTCCGAGGTTACAGTAAAGAAATTTGAGTGAGAGCAGAAGAGAAAGAGCCTCCCTGAGAAACTAGAGTGTTCCAGTTGAGAGAAAAGAGAGAGCAGAAGAGTGATCAGAAGATGGGTATTGACTTACGGATCAAATCCGAAGTCTGCTGCTCAGTTTGAGCTACATTATTTCTAGTTTCTGAAATTTGGATTCCTTCTTTCTTGTTTTCATTTTTATCTGCTTTTTCCTTCTTGATTGAAAGTTCTCTGTGTTACCTCCTAGTGTTCAGGGGAAGAGAGAGACGTGGTCTCTCTAGTTCACTTGCAACAGAGGTTGCAGTATTGTTCCCTCTCGTAGAAGAGGTGTTCCCTCTGGGCTTCAGAGGAAGAGAGACCTTGGTCTCTGGTTCTAGTGACTGCAGATCACTAGTGTTCCCTCCGGTTGGAGGAAGAGGAAATTGTTTCCTGGTTTCTAGGGACTTGGCGTCCTTAGGGTTCCCTCCGGGTGTGGAGGAAGAGGGGAGGGTGTTCCCCTGGTGAAGCTGTGAATCAGCCGTTGTCGCAGACTGAGTCTGCTTTGCTAGCAGGTGCTTGTGGAAGCCTCACTTCGATTTGAAGTGAGGGGTGGACGTAGGCAGACTGGAGGTCTGACCGAACCACCTTAAAAACCTCTGGGTACTCGTGTGATTGTCTGTGGTGACTTTGTGGTGTGCCTTCTATCCACTCGAGCTATTGTCCGCACTGCATTTTTGTGGGTTCAACTCTGAGATTGCTTGTTTTAAGTGAATCATTCTTCAGTAATTTTAATCGGTTGAAAACAGTGATCTATTCATCCCCTCCCCTTCTAGATCACTTCATATTTCTTGTATCACTTGGTATCAGAGCAGGTATTTCCCAATATGTGGTCCAACGGCCAGGGAAACGGATCCGCTGGTCCTCGCAGCTACATTGCTGAAGGGCAGTCAATCACCCGTCCCCCTTTCTTCGATGGTAATAACTATTTCTTTTGGAAGAACAGGATGGAAGTCTTCATCAGGGCCCAAAGCCACAAGCTCTGGAGAGTAATTACAGATGGTCCGTACCAACTTCGATCGAACGAAGACATGTGGACAGATGAACAGGTTAAGCTTTCCACACTGAATTGGACAGCTCTTAGCATCATACAGTGCGCCGTCCACCCGGAAGAGTACTTGAGGATTTCAGCGTGCAAGACTGCAAAGAAAATGTGGGATGAATTGCAGTTAATTTATGAGGGTACATCTCAGGTGAAAGCTACCAAGATCAATATGCTCACAACTCAGTATGAGTTGTTTAAGATGAAGCCATAGGAGTCGATCACAGAAATGTATGCTAGATTGTCTGTGATCATCAATAGTCTGAGAGGATTTGGAAAGGAGATTCAGCAAGAAGACATTGTCAGGAAGATCCTTAGGTCCCTAACCCCCATCTGGGATACTAAGGTGACCGTCATAGAGGAATCTAGAGATTTATCCACCATGTCAGTAACCCAGCTGATTGGGTCTCTCATGACCCACGAAATGAACTTCAAACAAGGGAATGATGGACATGATAGAAAGGGAAAGAATGTTACTCTGAAAGTCTCATGACATACTAAGAAGAGCAGCAGCAGCAACAACTGTGGTGGTAGCAGCGAAGACTTTGACGGATTCTCAGACCTGGACAAAGGCGAGCAGGCCATGCTCACCAGGCAATTCAGAAAGTTCTTGAGGACTAAAGGGAAATTCTACAGGAGAAAGAGATTCAATGCTGCAAGGAAGTCTCCTGAACGAGAACTGGAGAAGAACCGGTTTGTTAAGAAAGTTACATGCTACCATTGTCAGAAACCTGGTCACATGAAAAGTGAATGTCCAGAGCTGCAAGCTAAGGCTCCCGGATACCAGAAGAAGATGGTGCACAAGAAGAAGAAAGCCATGCTGTGCACATGGAGCGACGAGGAGGAGGATCCAGAAGCCACCTCGTCCAGTGAAGGTGAAGAGAAGACGTGCCTCATGGCCAACCATGAGGAAGAGGTAACGAACTTATTTGAGAATTTTACTTTGGACGATTGGGAGGACGCCTATGGCGACCTGTTAGCTAAATATAATTTTCTAACCAAGGAGCACAGAATGCTTAAACGAAAGTTTCACTCTGTTTCTGAGGAACACTATTGCTGTTACGGACAACATGAAAACCAAGGAGATGGCCATTGAGCTAGATCAGGCTAGAAGTGAGATCGAGAAGTTTAGAATGGAAAGAGAGGAAAATCTAGCTAGGATGAATGAGCTGAAGAGTAAAACTGAAGAGAGTAAAAAGGAGTTTAGACTGATTGCAGAAAAATATGAGGCGGTTAGAAAAGTTAATCAGGAACTCCAGGACCAATGTAATGAACTTCAGAAGGAGATTGAGGACAAAGGAAAAATGCTAGAAAAATTTACAGAGGGGAAAAATAATCTGGATGCCCTTCTGGGGTCAAGGGTAAACTTCAATAGGGAGGGATTAGGATACAATCCCACAAGTAAAAAACCCTTTGAATTCAAAACTGTCACGTTCTGCCCCGCAAAGGGCAAAGAAAAACTGGAAACCCCATCCAGTTCCAAATCTGTCTCTACATTGAAGGTTTCGACCAGCAAATCTATTCAATCCACTGGTCAGCAGGCTAAGTCAGGAAATCCTGAGACTACAACTGTTCCTGTGCAATAGTTGTGGAACAAAGGTTTTCACAGGACCATTCCTATTGATGTCACTAGAAAGGTGAACAGCTTTGCTGAGAAAGTTCAGCATGCTAGTTATCAAGGAAAGCATGCAAACATGCACCACCTTCAGTACAATTTTCATTTGAACACAAATGGTTACATGAATTATGCTTAGCACACACGAGGTTCCTCTAAGAGGCCAAACAATAATTTTTCTGTTCGGAAACAGCATAATTTTAATAGGAATGGGCTCATTCAACGCCCACTGAGAAATGCCAAGAAGGAAGAATCAATCCACATGAAACCAATGAAAAGAACAGTAAAATAAATGTGGGTTCCTAAGTGCTTTTTGCATAAATTGAAAACTGTCTCTGGACCCAATTTGAATTGGGTCCCACATTACTCTGTCTAAACTCTCGCAGGTTAGCCTGGTAGCTGAGCATAACAAGTGGTATCTTGACAGCGGCTGTAGCAGGCACATGACAGGAGACCGGTCCAAATTTAGTAAACTGAAAATGAAGTTTGGGGGCCTGGTCAAATTCGGTGGAAATAACAGAGGAAGAATAATTGGAATTGGTATAGTTGGTAAGTCCTCTACTAACTCCATTGAAGATGTGTATCTTGTAGAAGGACTTCAGCACAACTTGATAAGTATAAGTCAACTCTGCGACAAAGGACACAAGGTACTCTTTGACCACAATTCCTGCACTGTTTTTGAGCTAAATTCTGATAACGTCATGTTCAAAGGTCATAGAGTAAACAACGTATACATCGTAGACCTGGATGATAATCCTGAAACTAACTTGTGTATGTCTGCTAACTCTGAACAGGTTGCTTTTGACTGGCATAGGCGTCTAGGCCATGCTAGTTTGTCTACAATGAATAAACTGTCTAAGCATAACCTAGTTAGAGGTTTGCCCAGAATAAGATTTCAGTTAGGGTCCAAGTTATGTGATGCTTGTGCACAAGGTAAACAGACTCGTGCAGTTTTTAAGTTGAGAACTGAGAGTCTTTCATGTAAACCGCTGCAACACTTGCACATGGATCTCTTTGGTCCTACTCGCATACAAAGTTTGTCAGGTAAGAGATATGGATTAGTCATAGTTGATGACTTCACTAGATTTTCTTGGTTGTTTTGTTTAGCAAATAAAAATGATGCTTTTGTTCACTTTGAAGAACTTTTCAATAAAATCAAACTGCAAGGTGAACATAATATCATTACAATTCAGTCTGACCATGGAGGAGAGTTTGAGAACTCTTCATTTTCTGAATTTTGCTCAAGAGAGAGAGTGACTCACAAATTCTCTTCTCCCAGGACACCGGAGCAGAACGGAATTGTTGAGAGAAGAAACATGTCAATAATTGAAATGGCCAGGACTATGCTAATTGAGAGTGGACTTCCAAGGAGATTTTGGGCTGAAGCTACGAATACTGCATGCTACATTCTAAACCGAGCTTTGGTAAGACCTACTCATAGGAAAACTCCTTATGAACTTCTCAAGGGTAAGCAGCCAAACATTTCTTACTTTAAAGTTTTTGGCTCCAAATGTTTTATTCACAATAATGGTAAAAATGGTTTGGACAAATTTGAAGCTAGAAGCTCTCCTGGAATTTTTCTCGGATATTCAGAAACCTCAAGGGCTTACAGAGTTTTCAATAAAGATGATCAAATTGTTGAAGAAACACCGCATGTAGTGTTTGATGAAAATGATTTCTCTAATAAAGTGATGAATGATGACAAGGAGCCATCTAATGAGGGAGATTTCTTGGAGAGAATTGAAGAAGAAGAGATGCAGCCAGCTGCTCAACTAGAAAACTCACAGCAAGAAGGAGCAGCTGAGGTAGGTGAACCCTAAGGTGAGATAATATTTCACAAAGACCACCCTAGTGAAAATGTCATAGGCAATTTGCATGATCCTCCTAGGACAAGGTCTCATTTTAGAATTGTCCAAGAACAGGATTTAGCTGCATTGGTATCTCAGGTGGAACCCAAATCTGTGGAAGAAGCCTTAAAACATGATTCTTGGGTATCCGCCATGTGTGAGGAATTAAATCAATTTGAGAAAAATATTGTATGGGAACTAGTTCCCAGACCTGATACCACTCATGTCATTGGCACTAAATGGGTTTTCAAGAATAAAGTTGATGAGAATGGAGCTATTTCTAGAAACAAAGCTAGACTTGTAGCTCAAGGCTACAGTCAGGAATTTGGTGTGGAATTTGATGAATCCTATGCCCCAGTGGCTAGAATGGAAGCTATACGAATTCTGCTTGCATTTGCATGCTCTAGGAACATTCGGCTGCAGCAGATGGATGTCAAAAGTGCATTCTTAAATGGGGTATTAAAGGAAGAGGTATATGTTGAACAACCTCCAGGTTTTAATTTCTCTGTTCAGCCTAACATGGTTTTTAGGTTGAATAAAGCCCTCTATGGATTGAAGCAGGCTCCCCGAGCCTGGTATGAGAGACTTTCTGAATTCCTCTTGAGCAAGGGCTACACTCGAGGTAAGGTTGACCAAACCCTCTTCACCAAAAATCTCGGAAAGGATTTAATAGTGGTCCAGGTATATGTTGATGATATCATCTTCGGATCTAATAATTCAAAATTGTGTAAAGAATTTTCTGAATCTATGTCTCATGAATTTGAAATGAGTTTAGTTGGCGAACTAAAGTATTTTCTTGGGCTGCAGGTCAAACAAATGGAGGATGGTTGTTTCATAAATCAAACCAAGTATACTCTGGAGATGCTGAAAAGGTTTGGAATGACCAACCTCAAGACTATCTCAACACCCATGGGAACCAACTCCTCACTGGATTCAGACGAAAAAGGTAAAGAGGTGGATGCTAAATTATATAGAGGTATGATCGGTTCACTCCTCTACTTAACAGCATCCAGGCCTGACATTCAATTTAGTGTAGGGATGTGTGCCAGCTACCAGTCTAGGCCTACTGAATTACATTTGGCAGCTGTAAAAAGAATCTTTAGATACTTATCTGCTACCCATGATCTAGGTCTTTGGTATCCTGCATCATATAGTTTAGATCTCATTGCATATACAGATGCAGATTATGCAGGATGTAAATTGGACAGGAAAAGTACTAGTGGTCACTGCGAATTTTTAGGAGGGTGCCTAGTCTCTTGGGGATCCAAGAAGCAACACTCTGTGGCTCTTTCTACTGCTGAAGCTGAGTATGTGACAGCAGGGAGCTGTGGCACACATGTTATATGGATAAAACACCAGCTTCTGGATTACTCAGTAGAGCTAGGTTGCACTTCCATCTTTTGTGACAATACTAGTGCAATAAACATTGCAAAGAATCCTGTACTTCATTCTCGAACTAAACACATCGAAATCAGGCATCATTTTATTCGAGATGAAGTAGCTAGGAAGACCTTTGAGTTGATCCATGTTGGCACTAACTCACAAATTGCAGATATTTTCACTAAGCCACTGGATACTGAAAAATTTAGCACATTGCGCAGAGAATTAGGTATTTATAGGATTTCATGATTGAATAATTGATCTCTGAATAATCTGTCATGTGCTCTTATGCTTATCTATGCTCATTATCTGTTGCTGAAAATAACCTCATTATGAGTGTTTGCTGATTCACTCGTATTGATTGATATCACTTTGTTTTCTTTGAGGTGTTTTGAGATATGTCTTGGTTAAGTTCGAGTTGGAGTCAAGGTCTCAGGGGGAGCTAGATTAATAATAGGTGTCATGCTCTTTTGGCCAAATCTGAACATACTTTGAACGGACTTTTGTTGACCTTATAAGAGAATCAGTTTGAGTAGGTGTATAAAAGAAATTTTTGGATGTTTTATCCGTTAAGACTGTTCATCTAATTTCTTGTTGGAATTTCAGCTGTTAGTCTCACTGAGATCAAAATCTGAATTCAAGACTATCTTCCTACACTGTAACTGACTTCTGATCTAGCCAGTACAGCATACCTACTTAGTCTAGTTAAGTCCGAAATGAGGTATATAGTGTTTTTGTCTGAAAAACTTTGGAGCTGGTGTATTGTTCTCAAACTGAATCAAGACTAATTTACAAGGTTTCAAGTGCAGTTTAATGAAAAGTTCATGAAAGAAGTTTTAACAACATTGTTAACTGTTCATTGAGAAACTGGGACTTTCATCAATGAAGTGAAAGAATCCCATGTCATGAGATGGCAGTATAAATCAGGCTTAATTAGCTATCTTGATCATACAGAGCTATGGTACATATCTGGTTAGTAACTGGGGTGTCTGGCCTTTGGTAAAGGTGTCACCTTAATGTCAACACCAGTTAGAATACTATCTCTGTCCTCTTGTCAGAAGGGGTAATGTGGTCTTGCCACCAAGTAACTGGGGATTCTTACCTCTAAACAAGGTGTCTCCCTAATGTCAAAGGTGTACTTGACAGATTTACCTTTGATCTTGACCATCTTTGAAAATTTTTCTCTCTCTTGGTATCAAGATCCTGTTCACTTGGCATTTAGGTCTTGGTTTGTTTGTTTTCAATACCACAGGTCTTTGTTTTCCTGACTTCCTTGCTTTATACTCTCTGAGTAAAGACTTACTCTGACCATACTGGTATCTTGTACCTTACTTGCTTAGAATCTGGTTCTGTGTATGGAGCGGATATTCATTCACCATTTTGCACACAGTCTGACTAACTGATCCTTAAAATCCTCACATAAAATTAATGGCTTTCTTAATTGCCTAAACATCTCAATAACTTTCCTTTATCAGCCATACTCTCTCTTGTTTTCTCTCCACTATCAGCAATTTTCTTTTCGTGATATCTTCAGACCTGCCCCTAGTTTTGATGATGTCAAAGGGGGAGAGTGTCTTGCTTGTGCTTTGCTAAGGGGGAGCTCTTGGGAGTCGTCAGAGGAGGTGAGTGTGTTGTGTGTCTACATTGCTTATCTTCACAGCTTATCTTCATATAATCTCATTGCACTTCATCTCTGTTATTTAATATAGTGTTGCCATCATCAAAAAGGGGGAGATTGTTAGATTTTTGTGACTTCCCTAGTGTTTTGATGATGAGCATCACTATGTTAAATATTGTCATTTTTAATCAGATATCTTGAGTAATGTTATGCATTTGAAATTTCCATGATTAACAGGAAAACTGCCATGAGGTAGTACCTTGCATGTCCGTACTGTTGCTTTCTTACTTCGTGTTGTTTGTGTTTACTACACTTCGTGTTGTCCATTTTGAACGTCGTTATTTGTTCCATCGCGTGCTGAACACTACAGCACCTCATGCTGCTTTCTGTGCCACCTCGTGTCGCTCCATCTGTGTCACCCCTATGTCTTCGAGTCTTATGTTCTGGCCAAGTCTATACAGCCTCATCTTTACCTTCGTTCCAAGCCAAAGTCTACACATTCGTTTCCTTGGGCAAAGTCTATACATCGTGGCCTTGAACTCTCAGTCTGTACACTCTTTATTTCAAAGTCTGTACATTGTTGCCTTGAAGACCGTTCTAAGTCTATACATCCAGTTGAATGCAAAGTCTACACATCGCCTGACATCATATGAAAGCTGTACGTTGGAAGTGTCTTTCTTGCTTTGTGACCACACTTCGTGTCAGTTTCGATGTTCGTCTTCGAGTTGGTTTCAGTCCGTGTCGTTTCGTGTCGTCCTCGTCTTCGAGTCATTCGTAAGTTCGAGCAATTTTGTATTCGAGTCGTTTTGTTTATGTCTTCGTGTTGTTTCTGTGTTTGTGCCTTCGTGTTATCTTTTGTGCTTGTGTCTTCGTGTTATTTTTATGTTTGAGTCTTCATGTTATTTCTGTGTTTGTGTCTTAGTGTTACTTTTATGTCTTCGTGTTGCCTCTTTCTATCTTCGTCCAGGTTTCCTCTGATCGCGTGTTTTACTACCGTTTTACTCCGTGTTATTTCCTTCTCACCTCGTGCTGTTCTCATCTGACTTCGTGTCGTTCCCTTTGTAGTGTTAGCTTTATTACTGTGTATCTCGTGTCATTCTCTCTTTATTTCATACTGTAGTAATCTTGTGTATCTCGTGTCGTTCTCTGAATAGTGCATCTCATATTGCTACCACATACCTCGTGCAGTTTTAGTTTTTGTGGCCCTGAGTTTTAATCGTTTTAATTCTTTGCAGGAGAAGAAGAAAAACAAAAAGAAGAAGGTGGTCTGAGGAAGAATATTCCCCAGTGACTGGGCTGCACGTGATCCAATACTAAAGGAACCAATGCTATAAGGGCACGTGGCAAGAAGGTTATGGATCGAGCGCGGGAAGCACACGCCTTGCATGCACCCTCCTGATCGCTTATAAAAGCACTGCCTAACCGTCAACCAAAAGTGAGGAGCTCTGAGGTTACAGTAAAGAAATTTGAGTGAGAGCAGAAGAGAAAGAGCCTCCCTGAGAAACTAGAGTGTTCTAGTTGAGAGAAAAGAGAGAGCAGAAGAGTGATCAGAAGATGGGTATTGACTTACGGATCAAATCTGAAGTCTGCTGCTCAGTTTGAGCTACATTGTTTCCAGTTTCTGAAATTTGGATTCCTTCTTTCTTGTTTTCATTTTTATCTATTTTTCCTTCTTGATTGGAAGTTCTCTGTGTTACCTCCTAGTGTTCAGGGGAAGAGAGAGACGTGGTCTCTCTGGTTCACTTGCAACAGAGGTTGCAGTATTGTTCCCTCTCGTAGAAGAGGTGTTCCCTCTGGGCTTCATAGGAAGAGAGACCTTGGTCTCTGGTTCTAGTGACTGCAGATCACTAATGTTCCCTCTGGTTGGAGGAAGAGGAAATTGTTTCCTGGTTTCTAGGGACTTGGCGTCCTTAGGGTTCCCTCCGGGTGTGGAGGAAGAGGGGAGGGTGTTCCCCTGGTGAAGCTGTGAATCAGCCGTTGTCGCAGACTGAGTCTGCTTTTCTAGCAGGTGCTAGTGGAAGCCTCACTTCGCTTTGAAGTGAGGGGTGGATGTAGGCAGACTGGAGGTCTGATCGAACCACCTTAAAAACCTGTGGGTACTCGTGTGATTGTCTGTGGTGACTTTGTGGTGTGCCTTCTATCCACTCGAGCTATTGTCCGCACTGCGTTTTTGTGGGTTCAACTCCGAGATTGCTTGTTTTAAGTGAATCATTCTTCAGTAATTTTTAATTGGTTGAAAACAGTGATCTATTCATCCCCTCCCCTTCTAGATCACTTCATATTTCTTGTATCAGAGACGGCTGCCTGGGTGGCGCTTGCTGCTGCTGCTGCTGTTTGTGGAGATCCAAAATAATCTGATGTATGATAGTCCAATCAATCATCCTCTTATCTTCCAAGCTGTAAATAAGTTCTCGGGACTTGGGGCAATCCTCAATCAAATGCCCCTGCTGACGATGAAACTCACAGAACTGGAATAGATTTCCGACCGCGGGTCGGCGAGGCATAATCGGAGGAAGTTGCAACGCATGGGTGGCCATCAAGGCTCTAAAAACGTCTGTAAAGGATTCTGGCAATGAAGGGTGAAGAGCCCGCTCCGGGCGAGGTGGGTGCCGAGGGGTATGAGAAGGTAGCGGGGATGGTAGTGGAGGTTGCGTATGTGAAGGTGGAGGGCTAGTAAGTGAAGGATGTAGAGGCGTGGAGGGAGTGGGAATATAATGGACGGCATTCACCCGCTCGGGACATGACGTTTCCTTAACCGGAAGTGGAGAGGTGTGGGGAAATAAAATAGCGGAGGGCGGACTTGTAAAGGAAGATGTAGTGGGGCGACATGGGGAGATATATGGGCAAGTGGGAGCGGAAGGTCGACTCGTGGAGGGATATGTAGTGGAGTGCTGACTCGTGGGGGATGGCGGAGGGAAAGTGTATGTGGAAGGCAAAGGTGAAGGAGACTCGTGGTCAGGGGAAACTAGGAGTTGTTGGCTAATGAAGCGGGTTCGGCGGTAGAGTTGTTTCCATGAAGTGATATCGTTCAGGGATAAGATGCACCTAAGCTCTGGCGTTGCATTAAAAATAACCATTTTGATCTGCTCGCCCTCCGGAATATGCCCCGGGACTTGCGTGGCCAGGCGACGCCAGTGGTCGGCAAAAGTGGAGAATTCCTCGTCGGGCTTCATCTTCTCATGGGCCAGATCAACCACAGAATATCTGGGCCCAACCTGGTCCTGGTACTGCTGAATAAATATTGCTTGGACGGCTTGAAAATTCACCACTTGCTCTTGCAGCAATGAAAAGAACCAATCCCGAGTCAGGCCTTCTAATGACAGACCAAATAAATAAGCCATCAAGCATTGGTCATACCGAAACTGGGCCAACTCATGCAAGAACTCCTTCAAATGCACATAGGGGTCACCGACTCCACCATAGCGACGATAAGCCAGAATTTGTGAACGTGGTGGAAACTTAAGACCTTGAAAGGAAAACGGAACATCCAAAGAAGTTTGGGGATTAATTCGACGCTGTAATTCATCAAGCTAGCGTTGGGCCTGAGCGATCATCTCCTCGGTGGGAAGAGTCTGAGAAGAATGTGGGCTAGCCTGAGCAAGAGAGTGAAAGGTTAGACCTGGATGATGATGGGCCGAATAAACGGACCCAGCCTGAGAAGAAGGAAAGCCCATTCCGGGAGTAGAAGGATATATGGGCCTGGAAGGATCATGTATGTGGGGATGAGAATTGATTGGGCCAGCAAAACCACGGGCGGGATAGGAAGGCCCGTTAAAGGGAGTAGGCACATTGAAAGAAGAAGGCCCGTGAAGAGAATAAGGCCCATTAGATGAATGAGGTGATGGGCCCGCGTGGGAAGAGGAATCCACGCGGGGGTAAGAGGGCAGGGAAGAGGAGGAATACTGGACAGAAGAGAAGTGCTCCATGGGAGAAATGGAGACTTTATATAGTGAATTTCAAAGAAATACAAGGATAGAAACGAACCTAGGACAAATACAACTAAATGGAGGGACGCAAAGATGAACTAGTCTATGGGCCTAATTAACAAAATGATATGGAGGCAACATACAATGGAGGGAAGAGATGAGAGAAGAATCACCCAAACACCCAAGTTGTGAATGATGCACAAAAATTTTATAAGTTCTTTTTTAGGACCTTAGTGGGCTAATTAGTATATGAATTCACTCGACCACAAGGTACCTAACCAGAGTAAGAATTGGAAACTGGGTGACTCTAAGGGACTCTCCCTTTTACGGATGCAAAACCCTAGACTGAGGGATGGTATGGTACAACCTGTCCGGCGTCCGTGTGGGAATCCACGACTCACGGGGGCTTACGGAGGTCCTTGGTAAGGTCACCTAGTCGGCTCCAAGGAGTATGGAGACGAGAGGAAACCCCACCTCAGTAGGAATGCAACTACAGATGATAAATATGGATGAATCCTATGCGCACCGGAGTGCATGCAAAGAGTCTAGCCTAGAAACTAACAGTCAATGAACAAATACGAACAACAAGGATGACTAGCAATGATGCACACATATAATGACAGCAGGGGGGAGATCAATGATCAACACCAAATATCACGAAGATAATATAGCATGGCAATCAAAATGAGGCTCGGGTGCACTGTAGCACGACAAGGATGGTCTATGGGCGACCGTTCAGGGAGATAAATGGTCCTCCGAGGGCCGTTCAACAGCAGGGAGTAACAACACAAAAAACATAGAATGTTAAAACGCGGGTGTACCTCAATGAATGGTCTATCGACAGACCGTTCACAATCTCGGACGGACCTGTATCAACCGCATAACGCCAGTAAAACCAACAGTGCAAAAATAGAGATGTACCTGAGCCAGCAGGACGGGTGGCCGAGATCTAACCATATGAAGAGTTGGACGAGCAAAGGTAGACCGCTGAAGGCAGCAGGCTCACAGAATAATCAGCACTGTAAGCATAGAAGAGCGGCTGATTCCTCGCCGCTCAAAACGGTGAACGGCTCTGTCGAAAGCGCACAACCGCCAGAAACCTTGAAACCAGGAAACCAGCCAACAACCTGAAACAACTCAAGAAACGGGGGACTAACCATGCAAACAGACGGGTCGGCGAACCACTAACACGATGGGCACTAGGTGTCCCACCGTGATCACCAAAAAATGGGGATGTAGATATTTATTTCCTTACCGGATTAAAAGTCCTTCCTATCCCTTCTACTAAATCAATGTGAGAAATAAATGAAAGGTAGAAGGGGAAAGAAGTATGTAAACCTGTGTGATCGCCACCAAGATGCCGAACGTGATGAACACGCCGTACCTTCGAAAAAGAGGAAGGTACTCGCCTTAGGACCAGCCCTACAAAGATGGGCGGCTCAGGAGGAACCGCCTGTAGAGAAGAGCGACCGTACGATAGACCATCTGCGGGGGCTGAAGAGGAACGCGGGATGGAGAACGACTGGCAGATGAACGGCTCCAACACAACCGCAGGACGACGAAGAACAGACCAGAAGCCACCGCCCATCTTCGTGAACGGACAGTTGGGAGCCGCCTAAGACTGCCACGCCGTGAGTTGCAAAGGTCCAACCTCCACCCTTTCCGGCCAGCCAGAAAGGATGGGCCTCGCGTTAGTGTGTTACTGACCTGTAAAACCACGTGTTGAACACAAAGGAAAACCGAAGTTAGAACTAGAAAGTGTAGTAAATGCTCAAACAGACGGAAATGAACATGACTAAATGAAATGGGGGATACCTGGGGGTTTTAAACCCCTAGGGGCGTCAAAAACATAGGAGGGTGTGTGTGAATGATGTATGAGAGTAAGAAACTTGGGGGAAACGTGGAAGAAGCGATGCATGCAAACAAACAAGAACAATGGGACTAAATGAAACAATGACTCAAAACAGAATACTCCCTGAATCGGAGGCCTATGTGGACGTAGAAGGCCTCCCTCCCTGGTGGTAGGTCGTTCAACGATTCGGCAGGGCTTCGCCGTCGACCAAAAATCTCCCCCTTTTCAAAGGTAGCCTTTAGGGTCTATTTATAGAGCACCCAAATGCTAACCCCGAAATTAGGGTTTCTATGCATTTTTCAGTTGAGATAATGAAAGAAAAGTTGAAGATAATTGAATTATCTTCCAACCAAAAGAAACGGCACCAAAATTGACTCCACATTCACGGAGAAACAGTTCGAGGAAACTGGGGATAAATCCATGAATGGAGAGAGAAAATCTCTTAAATCTTCAGGATGCGAGCAGTTAAACGGTCCTACGATAGACCACTCATCAGGTTGCGCGGCTATATATAAACCGTTTATCATCGTCGATGGAAATTCAAATATAAAAGAAATATCAATCAATTTATCCACTAAACCAACCGAGAATCTCGCCGTTGGACTCTCACAGATGAACGGCTAATTAAAGACCGTCCAAGAGTAAGAGTGGCCAAGCGTCAACCGTTTTATCCTTGTCGGTGATAAATGGATAATTAGTTATTTATATGGGAAACAACCAAGCATAGGACCCTGGGAGTAGAACGGTTACTATTAGCCCGTCCATAAGATTGAGACCGTATGAAAGCGTGTCGGTGGAAATTTAGAAAATCTACCAAAATATCCCATAAATATATGGACGGCCCATAAGTGACCGCGCAAATGGTTGTGCGGTCAGGGGTGAACGGTACATGTTTCTGGATATTTGATTTTTCACAAAATCATGGCCCATTAAGCCCTGAATTGAAGCAGACCTAGCCAGGGAGGGAGGCTACCCATAAAGTAAGCCTAGAGATGTTGCTTGGAAAATAACCCAACGAGTAACGGATAACTCGAGGCATTAATAAATGGGAGTAAGAGAAATGACTCAACTTATCGGCAAAAAATAGGTGTCAACAACGGGGTGCTCGGTGAAGAAATCTACAATGGCCTGACCTTTAATGGCCCTTTGCGGCACGTAGGAGATATCATACTCCATGAGGATCACCGCCCATTTGCCTAGATGGCCCTTGAGTGCCGGTTGAGACATGATATATTTAAGCGGATCCTCCTTGGAAATCACCTTAACTTCATGCGACAGCATATAGTGTCGAAGCTTCTTGACCGCGAAGACCAGTGTGAGGCAGATCTTCTCGATATAGGTGTACCTCTCCTCAGTTCTAACCAATCTTCGACTAAGGTAGTAGAGGGCTTGTTCCTTCCCTTCTTCATTGTTCTGGGCTAGCATTGCCCCCAGGGAGTTGTGCGTAGCTGCTATGTATAGAACCAGTGACCTTCCTTTCACCGGCGCACCCAGCACTGGAGGAGTCTTCAAATAATCCTTCAGCTTGTCAAAGGCTGTCTGGCATTCTTCATCCCAATAAAAAGGAACATCTTTCATCATCAACTTATGAAAGGGGTGGCATCGCCCCGATAAGTTGGATATAAACCGCCGGATATATGCCAGGCGGCCTTGCAAGGATCTCAGCTCAGAGAGGTTCCTTGGTGGAGGTAGCTCCTGGATCGCCTTGATCTTTACGGGGTCTATTTCAATCCCTCGATATCTGATGATGAAACCCAGGAATTTCCCCCTCGACACCCCGAACGCACATTTCATAGGATTCATTTTCAGTTCATACTGCCTGAGCCTCTGAAACACAATTCTGAGGTCTTGTAGATGGTCCTCTTTTCTTCTGGTTTTGATCACCATGTCATCTATGTAGCACTCGACCTTGTGGTAGAGCAGCTCATAAAATATTATGGTCATTGCTCGTTGATAAGTTGCACCAGCGTTCTTCAATCCTGACAGCATCCTTTTGTAGTGATAGATACCTTTGGGAGTTTGGAAGGCAGTGTGGACCCGGTCATGCTCCACGATCCATATCTGGTTGTAGCCAAAGGACCCGTCCATAAATGACAGTGTCTCATGGCCAGTTGTGGCATCAATCATGACTTCTGTGATTGGCACCAAAAAGTCATCCTTGGGACATGCTTTATTCAGATCTCAAAAATCAACACATATCCGGATCTGCCCATTCTTCTTTTTCACGGGCACAATTTTAGCCGGCCACGTGGTGTATTAATTTTCTTTGACAAAACCCACATCAATGAGTTTGTCCACTTCTTTGCATATCTGAGTGATGAGCTCTTGCCTTATGCGCCGTGATGGCTGCTTCACTGGCTCGACCTCAGGGCTTATAGCTAGCTCGTGCTGTGAGACTACGGGGTTGAGTCTTGGCATTTCTTTGTAAGTCCAGGTGAAACAATCCTGATCTTCTTGTAGCAGCTAGACATACAGCTTATGTTCTTCAGCAGACAACTGGGCACTGAGAAAGGTTGGCCTAGGGTCATCCTCATCTCCCAGGTTGACTTCTATCAGTTCGTCGACTGTGGCTTGGCCCCCATCTTCTATTTTCAGGGGCGCAGGCTAAAGATCGACAAAATCTGGAATATCATCTTCAAACTCGAGTACCTCGGCTTCTTCATTTTGTTCTACTTGGGCTCTGCCAGGGATTTCTGATTCAACTAGTGGTGACTGCCTGAGCTGTTCTGTTGGCGTATCTATAGCCGTTGTAATTTTGAGAGACGAGCTGACAACCTCGATCCTTGCAGATGTGCTTGCAGCCTTGAAGGACTGGTGGTTGTTTGTTGCTGTGCTAGAGCATCACTGCGGCTTTGCAGTAGAAGACAAGAGCGCCCCATCTCCTTGGATTGATAGATCTTCAGTGGAGGTGCCCTTCTCTTTTCTAGGAGCATGCATCTCTTGATTAATTTTGGCAACAGCTTTCCGGGTCGGCCCGAGGGGTGTCGATATCATTATCAGAGGAGGGCCACTTGAGGGAGACAGCCATACTTCCTCCACATGTTCGGCTTCGCTACTGCTGGCCGTGTCAAATCTGGCTTGAAGAGCCGCTTCTTCAGGGCATACTTGCTCCCAGCATCGGCAAGATGTTATAGCCTCTGATTCTGAGTCTCTTGGTTGAGCAGGCTTAGTATGTTCACCTTCCGCTGGGTACTCATTGAAGGTTACCCCCAGCGGGCTGTCATCAGTAGGGTAGAAAGCGGAGATGGTATCCATCTCGTATTGCCCGCTGTAGTCATATTCTTCAAGGGTGAAGCCCCAACCCTGGATGTTGAGAGACACGCTTTAGTTCTTTGTCCAGATTTGTGGGATACCACAGCTTCTAGAATGCTTCTTTCTCCTTGCGGGGCTGGCCGGCAGGGATGTGCTGCTTCTGAAACATCTTGGCTATTTGACTTGTTGTGAATGTTAGCCCTTGAACGGGGACTAACGAGCTCTCCATATCTTCAGGAAGGTGGCGATCCGTGTCTTCCCGTGTGGGATGCTCCTCAGCTGTGTAGAACAAACTGCTGGGGCCTTCAGACTACGTCACCTCCCATGCTTTGAAAGGTTCGACAATGCTATTGTCGAGGCCGAGAATTAGCTTGGTGAGGCCTTCTGGGACCCTGATGTGGTCGTGCTGGTGGTCGACCTTGGTTTCATTATCTTGAGGATAGGTGGCAGGAGGTGATGTCCTGCCCACGTCCCCAGTGATGGCAATATGTGAGACAGTCTTGGGATTGATGTACCCGGGCGGCGGTGGTGGGAACTAGTCGTCGCCGGAACCGTCTCTTGCTGCCTTAACAGGGGTCTTGGCTTCAGAGGTCTTCTGAGACCGTTCTGCATATAGAGGATCATCCAGTAGGTGACACTCGAATACTTCAAATGGGTGGAGGTCGACAAATATCCTCCCCTCCTTCCCATCCTGGGTGTATTTGAGGCACTGGTGTAGTGTGGAGGGCACCACCATGTTCTCATGTAGCCAGGGGCGGCCGAGCAACGCCTTGTACGAGGTGTGGGAGTCGATGACATGGAACCGCACCCTCGTAGTAAGATCTGCCAGAGTGAGCGTAAATTCCGCTACTCCCAGCGGCACTTCACATTTTTGGTTGAAGCCGACGATACACATATCTCTGACTTTATCGAGGTGCACGTTGAAGTGGTACCTCTGATACATTCTGTAGGGCAGGATGTTGACAGCCGCTCCGGGATCTATCAGGATTCTGCTCAGCTCCCAGTCATTCAGCTGTCCTCGCATGTATAGCGGCCTATTATGGCTGGTAGTGGGGAGTAGCATGTCCTCCTGAGTGAAGGTCACATTGGCTTCTGGCAGTGCTTCAGCCAAACATGTTTCGTATTGAGCAGGCATCTGTAGAGCAGTAATGATCGTTTGTCGGGTCTCTTCACTCAAGGAGAGGATTTCCCAAACAATGAATCTTGCTGGGAGCTTTTTCAATAATTTAACTACCCGGCTTCCTGCTTGAACATTGGATAGCTTCATTTCCTCCGCCCACCTGGGCTTGGGAGAATCTTGAACCACGGCCCCTGATGGGCCCGCTTCATTAGACTCTGAGGCCACACTCTTCTGCTTGGTGTCGCCCTCTTGTTGTCCCTCATCAGTTGCCGTTGGGCAAACTTCATCTTCTTCTGGAATTCTAGAAGGCTGTTGAAGCTGCGGGTGAGTATCCCTGACTGCAGGGTCAGCACCTTGACAAGGCTGCTTTCCCTTTGACATTTTTATAAATTTCAGAAAGGAAGGAGCAGTAGTACTACCCCCATTCTGACTGTATGAACCTAAAGGAGGAGGGATTTGGACTCCCCTGACCTCCGGAGGGGGTATTTTGTATGGTTGCTCCCCCTTGAAGATGATATTGTGGTTGGCGGGCGGCTGACGCCCCCATCTTCGGCCCGACCGGATTGCATGTGTAGCGGTAACTGCTTCAGCCTGGCTTGCCCCGGCGGCTGGTGTAAAGCATATTTCCTCCTCATCTTCCTTATCGGGCAGATTGAAAAGGGCAGGCATGGTATTGCAAGAAAGGACTATGTCCTTTGTGGCCTTTTCAGCTTTTCTTTTCTTTCTTCGTTTCTACTTCTTTTCTTCGGCAGGCGCTTACCCCCAGAACAGGCTGCCATCCTTGTTTGATGCTTTGTCGGCTTCCGGCTCCTATTTTATTGAAAGCTGTTCTAATTCCTGCCACGGGACATGATCCCGCATCAGTAAAGGTTTCAGTTCAGGCTGTACGTATTCATCTAGCCCGTTTATATAGTCTTGCAGCCGCCGGGCTTCTGGACTAATCTCCTTGACCATCGATAGTGGAGTCTGTCTTCTCTGATTGTATGTAGGTATTCTGATGACTGCAGGTGGATTAGTCCACACAGTTGTTGCCTCTGGTAGAGTGGGTCGTGGTGTGACACCACGGATCTACACCCCCACTTTCGGATGAGGTGTGCCTTTCTTCTTGGTTTTTGTAAGGACTTGCTGTCATCCCTCTTGTTCTTTTATTGGTGTCAGGAAGTAAGCCTCATAAGCATGTTGAGTACTGGCTTCCGCGATCTCTTCAAGCAACGCCTGATACAGGGAGATCATATTGACCGCGGCTCTTCTCAGAGGCGCCTCATGAGGTTGTGGAGGGTCAACCTTGTACTCCCCCAAGTCTATTTCTTCTTTCTTGACCATGCCTTCAATGATATCCTTGAAAACATAGCAGTCTTCAATCGGGTGCCCCAGCATCTGGTGATAGGGGCAGAACCTTGGGCTGTCTTTTCTTTTCAGGTCTTCCGGCCTTTTCGGTTCGGGCAAGGTAACCTTACCATACTGGGTTACCCAGTCGAACATGACCTTGGTCTTTTCTTTTAGGAAGGAGTAGGCCTTCTTCATTTTATCCCGGAGTGATGGACCCTCTCGGTCGTCTCCGGTTTTAGCAGGTTGAGGGGCAACTGCCTTCTTGCCTTTGTCCTTTTGTTGTTCAAATGACTTAATGTCAAGAGTGTTTGCTTCTTTAGGCGTTGAATGCCGCTCTGCTATTTTCACCTTTTGTGCAGTGGCAGCAGTTGATGCAGGGGCAGGTCTTGCCAGGAAAGCTTCCACCTCAGCCACGACATTGTTCAGACGGTCGAATGACCAGATTTCCATTCCAAACATCTTTTCCAGTACCTCTTTCCGGAGGTTCTATTTGCATATTTGTACGGCATCCTCTTGGTGCGGGGGCTGCGTACATCTCATTCCGAGGTTCCTCCACCTCTTGATGTATTCAAGGGCTGTTTCATCTGCCCTCTATCTTGTCGAGTAGAGCTCGGCCACTGTGACCTCCCTCTCTGTGACATGGAATCTTTCTCTGAATTTCTTCTGCATATCCGGCCAGTCGCTGATCGATCTGGCCGAAAGGCTAGAATACCATTCAAATGCGAGTCTTGTCAGTGAGGACCCGAAAAACTTCAGCAGATATGACTCGTCGACGGCCAGATCACCCATGATGGTCATATAGTAAGTGACATGCTCCTTCGGGGATCCCTTCCCGTTGAACTTGTCAAACTTGGGTGGCTTGTTGACCCCGGGAGGGAGTCGCTTAGCAGCATGGTGTGGTGGGTATGGCACCCGGTAGGCATCAAATGTGACGTAGTCGCCTTCACTTCACTCGGCGAGCTTCAGCTCAATCATTCTTTCCACCATCAGCTTGTTCACGGTAGTTGGATCGATCGGTTCTGGGTAGAAGTACGCCTGCTGCCGATAAGGGGTGACCAAGGCAGTCGCATGTGGAGGAGGACGCAGTAGTGGAGGTGCCTGGTGCACCTGTGGTAGTACTGGCGGCATCAGAGGCTATGGTGGGAGCTGCTGAGTGGTCGCCAAGCTGGGTTCTGCCGGCTGAGGCAAGGTATAAAGTGGCGGGAAGTCGCTCAGGTTGAAGACTCCACGTGATGATTCGACCTGCATCTCAGGCTGCTTACAGGCCGAAGCCTGCTTTGTTTTCTCCATCAGTTGCTTCTTCAGAAGTTCTATCTCCTGTTGATATCTCTGAAGTATCACTAGCACCGACGGATCCATGGTTGCCATGGCGGGAATAGATTCTGTTGTTTCCCCTGATGCACCATCAGGCGGGACATCTTGTTGTGCCCCTTAGGCACAAGCATATGGTATCTTGTTTTGATGATAGCAACACAGTGAGAGTTTCACAGTGAGCCATTCATTGTGTTTAGTGTACATGCATTACTACTAGTTATTGCATATGAAAACACTTGGTCGATGCATTGCATTCTGTCAGATATCAAGTCTATACATCCATTGCTTCAGTTCAATATCTACTTTGTGCATACATTGCATCGGTGCATTGCTTCTTCTGTGCATATACTGCATCAGTGCAAACAGTTGCTGCATGCGTCTGTTAAGAAGCCTGTACATTCTTCAGGTGCATCATCTCAGCAAGTCCATACATTGGTCTTTAACATATAGGAAGTCTGTACATCGGCTAGGCAGCAAGTCTGTACAGCCCTTGCTTAAGGCAAGTTTGTACATCGCATCGGTTCATGCATTCTTCAAGTTTGTACAGAGTCCATCGTCTTATGCATTATCTTAAAGTATGTACAAGTCTATACAGTCAGCGTCTCTTATGTATATTTGAGTCAAAGTCTGTACAGCCTAAGTCTACACATCATCCGTCTCAATTAGCATCTTATGCATAGGCTAAGTCTACACATTACAGCATGCATTGTCTTCAAGTATGTACAGCATCTAGCGTCTCATCCACCATCTCAGTTGAGAGTTGAAGTCTGTACATCGGGCGCCTCATTCGTAAAGTCTGTACATTTAGCGTCTCATGTTGTGTCTCATTCGTCAAGTCTATACATCGGGCGTCTCATGCAAGTCTGTACATTGGGCTATCACTTAAAGTCTATACATCAGCCTGTTCGTGTTCAAGCTTTTAAAATCTAGACATTGTTCTGTAGCACACACACAAAGTCTATACAGTGATGAATAGACTAAGTCTATACATCAGTGTCTTGTGCATGCATCATTCAAGTCTCTACAGCCTGTGTTCACAACACAAGGTCTGTACATCGTTCTACTCGCACAAACGCCAAGTCTATACATTGGCTTTGCTTGCACGAGCTGAAGTCTATAGAATCGTTCACTTGCAGCATTAGCCAATGTCTGTACAGCCTGTGCATCCTTTTGATTCAAAGTCTACACATTGCATGTTAGCATGCTCGCACACACTAAGTCCATACACTTGCTGCTGGCAAGTCTACATCGCATAGCATGCATGCGTCCAAGTCAGTACATCGCATTATGCATGTGTTCAAGTCTATACAATGCTGCGTGAAAGCAAGTCTACACATTGCTGGCTTTACCTATGTTCAAGTATGTACAGTCTGTGGGTTGCTAGAACCAAAGTCTACACATTGTCTCAGCACACACACACAATGTCTGAACACTAAGTCTGTACATCGATAGGTGGCTTGTTCATGCATCATCTTCAGAGTCTATACACTCATAACCTTAGCCATTGCACTCTATGCTTGAAGCCACACTAAGTCTATACAGTCTGTGTGCTTCATGCATTTGTGCATCGTTCACTCTAAGTATATACATTGCTTCAAGCATTCACAAAGTCTGTACACGCTTTAGATCTGCATTCACAACGTGAAGTCTGTACATACTTTGTCTTCGCTTTGCAAAGTCCATACATTACAAAGTCCACAATGCATTACAATACAAAGTCTGTACAAGGTGTCGACATTAAACTGATAATTCTCTCTGTCTGACAGGTTCTGTTTGTGCAGAGCTTAATGAAGGGCACGTGATCCGAGGCTGGAAGGGCTGACGGGAGGATGACACGTGGCCAAAACACTTGGGCGGGTACTGTGGAAGACACGTGCCCAGTGCTGCTCCTGCTGTGACTGCTTATAAAAGGAAGCCTTCTTTCACAGAAGAAGACTGATCGAATATACAGGAGCCTTGAATGAAAAAGTAGAAGAGCAGAGAGCCCCTTTCGATCCAGCAGAAGAGAAAAGAAGAGAGAAGAGAAAAGAGAGAAAAGGAAGAGAGTTGAGAGAGTGAAGAGTTGAGAGAGATGTTCCTCAGATCTTTGGTTCAAAACCAGATCTGAGGTTTGCTCACTTGTTTGAGCTATATTCCCTGTAGGGATTCTTTTTATCTTTCGTTTGCCTTTTGTTTTGTTTTTCGAAACTCTTGTGTTCAAGCTGTGTGCCAGCACTTGCAGTGGAGGATTCCACTGGACGGCTAAGCTGTATTGCCCAGTGATTTTGCAGAGGAGGATTCCTCTGGACAGCAAGCTGTGAGGCTCAGCAGGTGAGGTGGATATCTCGGACAGCAAGCTGTGAGGCTCAGCGGATTGTAGGTAAGCTGTGAGGCCCAGCGGTTCAAGCTGAGTCAGCAGTAATCCATACTTGGGTTGAGTGTGGGGTGGATGTAGGTCTGGAGGACCGAACCACCTAAATACCTTTGTCTACTGTGTGATTGTTTTGTGGTTTGCATAGCTTCTATACTTCTGTCTTTGCGCAGTAGATGTTTGCTTAGGACGGTTCTTCATCTGTTCTGACTGGTATTCGCATTGTGTCCTCTATCTGTTCAGTAGAAGTTTTCATTCCGCATTTGTTTCTGCTGCAGTAATTTTTTAACGGGTGACTGATCTATTCATCCCCCTCTAGATCACCCTTTAGCATTCCAACAATTGGTATCAGAGCCTAACTCTTTGTGTAGGACTAACATCCTAAAGAGGAACGGCCATGGATGCTAGAGGGTTAACAGCAGAGGGACAGTCTACTACGAAGCCACCATTCTTCGACGGATCCAACCTCCCATATTGGAAGAACCGGATGCAGGTCTTCCTCAGAGCCAAAGACTACGAGATCTGGAAGATCATAAGCAAAGGTCCCTATGAGCTACATGAGAATGAGGAATTGTGGTCTAGAGAAGAAATCAGGAAATCTACTCTGAATTGGAGTGCCATCAACGCCATTCAGTGTGCACTCCATCCCACTGAATTTGATAGAGTGTCATCCTGCAAGACGGCGAAGGAGATGTGGGATACTCTTGAGGTCATCTATGAGGGAACGTCTCAAGTGAGAGAGACACGGGCTAATATGCTAGTGACAAAGTATGAAGCATTTTGTATGAAGCCCGGTGAGACAGTGACTGAAATGTATGCTCGTCTGACCATTATAACAAATGGTCTAAGAAATCTGGGAAAAGGCTATACTGATCATGATGTTGTGAGGAAGATTCTTCGATCGCTGACTCCGATGTGGCATACCAAAGTAACTGTGATTGAGGAGTCAAAAGATCTACAAACGATGAAACCCAATGAGCTGATAGGCTCTTTGATGGCGTACGAGATGAATCTTCTACAAGCTGAAGAGCTCGAATACAAGAAGCCTATTGCTCTGAAGGCCAAGCATAGCTGTTCAAAATAGTCCAGATGCAATGGATCATCCAGTGATCGGAGCCAATCTGGATCATATTTTGAAAAGGATGAACTAGCTATGATTACAAGAGAGTTCAGAAGATTTCTTAGAACTGAAGGGAAAAATGTCTACAGAAAATACCACAGCAGGAAGTAAAACAGGTATAAATTTAACCCTGCTGAAAAATCTGACAATAATACTTGTTATCATTGCAGGAAGACTGGACATATGAAGGCTGATTGTCTAGAGTTACAGAAAATCAAAGGAAGGCCATGGAAGAAAGCGCCAAAGGGAAAGGCCATGGTCAGTACATGGAGTGATGAGGAAGAAGGCACGCTGAGCACTTCCTTAGATAGTGAGAAATCAGAGAAGGACATCTGCTTGATGGCCAGGAATGGAAGAGAAGAAGAAGAAGAGTCTGATCAGGTATCATCCCCTTTCGAACATTATACTATTTCTGATTGGGAAGATGCTTATGGAGATATGTTAGATAAAGCGAATGATATTAAGAAGGAAAACAGACACTTGAAGAAGAAAATGAATTCTCTGGTTAATGATAAAACAGTTACTGATAAAGTTGCATGTTTACAATCAGAGAATGAAAAATTAAAAAGTGCATGTTCTGAGTTTGATGAATTAAAGCATGTTGTGATTGATTGTAGGAAAGAAAATGAGTTGCTGAAAAATGTCATTGATGAGCTGAAATTGTCAATTCAGAAATTTGAAAATCAAGTAAAGATTTCAACTGAAAAATATGAAGCTGTTTTGTCAGTGAATGATGAACTGAAGAAAACTGTTGAAAATTTAGAAAATGAAAATTCTGACAAACAGAAAATCATTGAAAGCATGACCCAAGGAACAGAAAATCTTAATGCCTTGCTAGGGTCAAAAGTCAATTTCAGAAAAGAGGGTCTCGGTTTTAATCCCTCAGCTAAAAAGAGTTTTGAACTGAAAACCATTTCATTTGTGGGAGAAAAGAATACAGGACCGCTCATAAAAATGGTCAATGAAAAATCTGCTTTCAATAATGTAAAATCAAAAGTGTCCAGTGCTAAGGACAAGGGAAAGCAGAAAGTTGTAGAGCCTAGAGCTGCATGCTCTTTTCCCAAGGGTAAGTCCAAGGCTGCTAAGTCTCCACCACCATCCACTGCTCAGAAACAGACTCAATATAAGTCAGTGCAGAAACCTAGAGGGTCAAAGGTGGCAGGGAGACCAAGTGCAGCCAGGAACCAGTTTGCTCATCCCTATTTCCCTAGAGCCCAAGTCTATCATCACATTCACTCACAACCACTCAATAGGTTTGGGTGGAATCCTGTGTACATGAGGTCTAGGTATCAGAATTTCCCTACTTGGTATCAGCCCTATAGATCTCAGCCAGCTAGGAGATGGGATAGTCATTTTAGGACATGGAGTCCTAGTCACAAGGGTTCTATGGTCAGCCGAGGACCAATTTGGGCCACAACTTCCAGTATACTCGTTGGCCAAGGCACTGGTAGAAAAACAACAATGCTTTTAATAAAATGAATGCCAGGACTACACAACAACCATCAAAGCACCAGAAAAAGAAAACTAAACCTGTTGGTGCTGAGAAAAAGAAAAATAACAAAAAGAACTCTCAAGCTGTAAAATCCACCAAACCTTCCACGTTCACACAAATGTGGATCCCTAAACAGCTTTTGTCATGTTTTCACTCTCAGTTGTCTATTTCTGTCTTGGGACCCAAACTGTCTTGGGTTCCAAAACCTGCTCCCTAAGTGTGTTTGTAGGTATGCCTGGTAGCCGGGAACAACCTGATGAAACAGAAATAGCTACTTCAGGCATATGACAAGAGGCAGGGCCAAAATTCTAAGAGCTGAAAGAAATTGGAGGCCTTGTCAACAATCTGATGCAACACCAAGGGTAAAAATAAATCAGTCAGGTAAAGCAAGTAAGTGATTTAACTTCAGAATTGAATTGAGAAAGTCATGTTGATTTGGTTGTTTAAATTCTGATGTTCTCTTCTTGTCTAGCTGATCAGTCTACATTCCAGACTCAGCTACTGAATTTAATTCTGAATAAATTTGATGTTCCTCTTCTGCCATCTATTGCACTGAGTTTGAATGGTTCATTTAATACATATAGTTGATGCATATGTCTAATGTCTGCATTTATCATTTGCATCAAGAAAATTGTTCAATGCATATAGGACTGCTTTGCACTGCATATATCACTTGCATAACCTTGGTATATTAAATGGTAAGCTACTAAAAGGCAGGGAAATCTGCCTGGAGGTTCTTACTATGTGTGAGATGGTCCTTGAGACCAGGTTCTTCGCCAAGTACCAAGGGTCAAGTCCTCATGTATAATAGTGTACTGCATCATATTTGAAAAATCTGAAAAGAAATGATCATTGCATAGCATATTTTTGCATCTTGGTGTGAGGGGGAGCTGAGAGTTAAGTTCAGTACTTTGAATCCTTTTCACTTCTCATTGTCCCCATTCAATTCATTCATATTCTTTAACATCAGATGCTCTTGGACCTTCATGCCTATTGCCATCACTGTTTAACAATTGCTATCATTTCCCTATCACTTTCACTGAACAACAGTACTGCTTCTGGTTTAGTTTATTGAGTTGTGGTTATTGCAATTGTTCATTTATAAGAATCACATTTATAAATTGAAAGGAACTAAAGGTTTAACTTTTATAAATTGAAGAGTTCAGTGTCCGCACTTCAGAACTTGAGATAAAAGAAAAAATTTATAGCTCTTAATCTCTGTCTCATGGTTAGAATAGAAAAAGTTTTTTTAATGCCTGAATGTGTTAAACGGGATATGTCTAGAAAAGGTAAATAGAGTGTGTACTGTTTTGTTTTTAAAAAATCACTCTAAAAGAAATAAGGGCAGCAGTAAATAAGATCATAAAAGCAATGAGCTGAACACAGTGATAGAGCAATGGCTGAATTGCACTGAGAAACTGTGATCTCCTCCAAAGAAGCAGGAGAATTCATAAGTCATGAAGTGCTTCAGACTACCTCTGTTCATAGGGTCAACTCTATAGGGGGAGTTGTCACCAAGTAACTGGGGGTACTGGCCTCTGATCAAGGTGTACTCTTAATGTCAAAGGTGAAAACTGTTCCTTGTTGGTCTTGATCTGAAATAGATCTAGTAGTTTATGCCTAGTAACTGGGGGTACCTGCCTCTAATCAAGGTGTACACCTAATGTCAACAGCATAAATGTCACTGGTCTATTCACTTAGCTCAGTTTCTGAAAATTAAAAAAAAATATGATGAAAAATAAACTGCTGTAACCCTTTAAAATCAAAAGTCATTGAGTGAAAATTATTTTTCTCAATACATATTCAAGTTACCTTTCTTGATCTTCCATGTTTAATCACAAAGGGTATTATTTTTGACTTTTCTATTAAAACCATGTGCCTTAGATTCATTGCTATAAATGGAGTCTATAACTCGTTTTCAGTGGTCAGTTGCTCTATTCTATTTTTATCACTGTTAAACCTGAATTTTTTTTTCAAGACTGCATATTGTTGACTCTTATACTTTCACAGTTGTTTATAATCATGCTCACCTTCTGAACCATTACTTCAGCAGTTGTGTAGTGACCCCTTCTTTCTTCATGTTCTTTCCCTCCTATCTTCATACTCCTTTCTCAAAGGGGGAGAATCAATTCAGGGGGAGTTATTCATTCAGGGGGAGTTTGAGCTGTTCTAAGGGAGATCTGCATGTATTCTGCATTTTGCACTCATGTTATTCCTTCTTTTTGATCATGTCAAAGGGGGAGAATATTTGGTTTGGTGACTCACTGTCACTTTGTTGCCATCATCAAAAAGGGGGAGAATGTTGTGCCCCTTAGGCACAAGCATATGGTATCTTGTTTTGATGATAGCAACACAGTGAGAGTTTCACAGTGAGCCATTCATTGTGTTTAGTGTACATGCATTACTGCTAGTTACTGCATATGCAAACACTTGGTCGATGCATTGCATTCTGTCAGATATCAAGTCTATGCATCCATTGCTTCAGTTCAATATCTACTTTGTGCATACATTGCATCGGTGCATTGCTTCTTCTGTGCATATACTGCATCAGTGCAAACAGTTGTTGCATGCGTCTGTTAAGAAGTCTGTACATTCTTCAGGTGCATCATCTCAGCAAGTCCATACATTGGTCTTTAACATATAGGAAGTCTGTACATCGGCTAGGCAGCAAGTCTGTACAGCCCTTGCTTAAGGCAAGTCTGTACATCGCATCAGTTCATGCATTCTTCAAGTCTGTACAGAGTCCATCATCTTATGCATTATCTTCAAGTATGTACAAGTCTATACAGTCAGCGTCTCATATGTATATTTGAGTCAAAGTCTGTACAGCCTAAGTCTACACATCGTCCGTCTCAATTAGCGTCTTACGCATAGGCTAAGTCTACACATTGCAGCATGCATTGTCTTCAAGTATGTACAGTGTCTAGTGTCTCATCCACCGTCTCAGTTGAGAGTTGAAGTCTGTACATCGGGCACCTCATTCGTAAAGTCTGTACATTGAGCATGTCATGTTGCGTCTCATTCGTCAAGTCTATACATCGGGCGTCTCATGCAAGTCTGTACATTGGGCTATCACTTAAAGTCTATACATCAGCATGTTCGTGTTCAAGCTTTTAAAGTCTAGACATTGTTCTGTAGCACACACACGAAGTCTATACAATGCTGAATAGACTAAGTCTATACATCAGTGTCTTGTGCATGCATCATTCAAGTCTCTACAGCCTGTGTTCACAACACAAGGTCTGTACATCGTTCTTCTCGCACAAACGCCAAGTCTATACATTGACTTTGCTTGCACGAGCTGAAGTCTATACAATCGTTCACTTACAGCATTAGCCAATGTCTGTACAGCCTGTGCATCCTTTTGATTCAAAGTCTACACATTGCATGTTAGCATGCTCGCACACACTAAGTCCATACACTTGCTGCTGGCAAGTCTACATCGCATAGCATGCATGCGTCCAAGTCAATACATCGCATTATGCATGTGTTCAAGTCTATACAATGTTGCGTGAAAGCAAGTCTACACATTGCTGGCTTTACCTATGTTCAAGTATGTACAGTCTGTGGGTTCCTAGAACCAAAGTCTACACATTGTCTCAGCACACACACACAATGTCTGAACACTAAGTCTGTACATCGATAGGTGGCTTGTTCATGCATCATCCTCAGAGTCTATACACTCATAACCTTAGCCATTGCACTCTGTGCTTCAAGCCACACTAAGTCTATACAGTCTGTGTGCTTCATGCATTTGTGCATCATTCACTCTAAGTATATACATTGCTTCAAGCATTCACAAAGTCTGTACACGCTTTAGCTCTGCATTCACAACGTGAAGTCTGTACATACTTTGTCTTCGCATTGCAAAGTCCATACATTGCAAAGTCTACACAATGCATTACAATACAAAGTTTGTACAAGGTGTCGACATTAAACTGATAATTCTTTATGTCTGATAGGTTCTGTTCGTGCAGAGCTTAATGAAGGGCACGTGATCCGAGGCTAGAAGGGCTGACGGAAGGATGACACGTGGCCAAAACACTTGGGCGGGAACTGTGGAAGACACGCACCCAGTGCTGCTCCTACTGTGACTGCTTATAAAAGGAAGCCTTCTTCCATAGAAGAAGACTGATCGAATATACAGGAGCCTTGAATGAAAAAGTAGAAGAGCAGAGAGCCCCTTTCGATCTAGCAGAAGAGAAAAGAAGAGAGAAGAGAAAAGAGAGAAAAGGAAGAGAGTTTAGAGAGTGAAGAGTTGAGAGAGATGTTCCTCAGATCTTTGGTTCAAAACCAGATCTGAGGTTTGCTCACTTGTTTGAGCTATATTCCCTGTAGGGATTCTTTTTATCTTTCGTTTGCCTTTTGTTTTATTTTTCGAAACTCTTGTGTTCAAGCTGTGTGCCAGCACTTGCAGTGGAGGATTCCACTGGACGGCTAAGCTGTATTGCCCAGCGATTTTACAGAGGAGGATTCCTCTGGACAGCAAGCTGTGAGGCTCAGCAGGCGAGGTGGATACCTCGGACAGCAAGCTGTGAGGCTCAGCGGATTGTAGGCAAGCTGTGAGGCCCAGTGGTTCAAGCTGTGAGTCAGCAGTAATCCACACTTAGGTTGAGTGTGGGGTGGATGTAGGTCTGGAGGACCGAACCACCTAAAAACCTTTGTCTACTGTGTGATTGTTTTGTGGTTTGCATAGCTTCTATACTTCTATCTTTGCGTAGTAGATGTTTGCTTAGGATGGTTCTTCATCTGTTCTGGCTGGTATTCGCATTGTGCCCACTATCTATTCAGTAGAAGTTTTCATTCCGCATTTGTTTCTATTGTAGTAATTTTTTAACGGGTGACTGATCTATTCACCCCCCTCTAGATCACCCTTTAGCGTTCCAACACATCTATCAGCATGTCCTCTTCTTCCGCGGTCACCACATTTGCAGTCAGAATGGTGGATCCATCAGTTAGGACTTGCTTTCCTTCTGTAGTAGCCAGCATCTCTCTTGTGGTTTCAGTTCTTCAAGTGCTCGGCCCGGGCCTTTCGGCCAATCGAGCCAGCTCCTGAGGTTCCTCAGGCAGTCTTCCATATCGACCAGACACTCCAGCCATATTGCAAGTGAAGACTTACATTCCTTTCCTTCGACGATGGACCCTCCTCTTTGGATGTTGAGGGAAGGTCAGTCTCTCGAAGATGGAGACTTTTCTCTCCTCCTGCTGATGAGGAGTGGCTTTATCGGCTCCAATTTCGAAGCCGTCTCCATATCCATTATCGTCAACTGACGACATCATTCCACTTTCTTCATCTTTTTCTTCGCCTGCCATTGGTGGGCAATCATGATCCCTTGCTATAGCTGCTCGCAACAGCCGTTGTTGGCCCAGTGAGGGGTTGCTCATACCCCTAAAGTAGTTTCTGACCACACTGGTCATCTCTTCTCTCCCTAGCCCTTGACACAGGACTGGGGATGGCTGTCGACCTCCGATTGGAGGGATGTAAGCCAGCTGAGTTCTTTCGACAGGTTGTTCAAATCTTCTCCCTGCTGCAGGGATATCAGCTTGTCAGGTGCATGCCCTGAAGCTTGCGCGGTGAGGAGGCTCCGCGATAGTCTCTTCTCTTCTTGGGGCCAGTGCCCTCTCATTCTTTTCCTTCACCTGGATGGGCTTAGAGTAGTAGTAGGCAGGCGCCTGTTGGCACCCAAAATATGATCGTCGGTGACCAAGCCACAAAGACAAAGGACTCGGCCCGCTGAAGCACGGAAGCCGATAAAGATCAACATATCAAAGATTTCTCGAGCTGCCAGAGCCTCGAGTCACTCCGTATGGACACGGGGACTTCACCTCAGGAGAGCCGAGACAAACTCACAACCAACCGGCAGTGCGACCAAGCCTGCCCAATGAACCGGCATCGACTCTATCATGCCGCATACACTACACCCGTTGTCTGATCAAGGACAGCGGTCAACCCGGTGGCTACCCACCTCATGAAAGGCTCTCCTGAAGATAAAGTGTTGTGACTCCTCTGTGTTGATGGTGTTGACATGTAACTTTACTTCATATGGCAACACATTGTTTTGATTGATTGGCAACACTGTTTATGCTTTGATGAAATTACTTTTATCAGATTGTCTGTGTGTTATATGCATTTTATCTTGTTTTCACACTGAACACACACTCAAAGTCTCAATGTATATACATTGCTTCAGCAACGTAAGTCTGTACACTGTCTGTGTCTATTGCAGCATCCTAGCAAGTGTGTACATTGCCTGTCGATTGCAAAGTGTATACATTGTCATGGGTCGACCCCCTATTCTCATGAGTCGACTCATCTGGTTGTGCATAGTTTACACATTGCCCGTCGACTGCAAAGTCCATACATCTACAGTGCATTGCACAGTCCATACACTGTTCGTCTCATTCAGAGTCTAAGGCGAAGTCTGTACATTGAGCGTCTCAATGAGCGTCTCATGCAAGTCCACACATTGGCCTTCAGACTTGAAAGTCTGTACATTGGACTACGTCAACTCATTGCATTGGCTAAGTCTATACACTGTCCGTCTCATTTAGAGTCTAAGGTAAAGTCTGTACATTGAGCGTCTCAATGAGCGTCTCATGTAAGTACATTGGACTGTAGCATGCATTTGTCAATGGCATCTAAGTTTGTACAATGACCGTCTTCCTTAGCGTCTTGATCTTCCAAGTCTATATAGGCTTCTGTTTTACAAAGTCTGTACATTGGTCTCAGACTCCAAAGTCTATACATCACCTGTTGACTGCAAAGTCTATGCAGAGCTCAAGAGTTCGAAGTCTATACATTCAGTCACTGTAGCTTGCACGAGTTAAAGTTTGTACATTGGCCTCCATGCCTCAAGTCTATACATTGGACTGTTTGGCCAAGTCTGTACATCACTATTTTCCAAAGTCTGTACATTGGCATCTGTTCCGTCGTTGCGATTCAAAGTCTGCACATTGGGTTATTTACCTACGTTCAGCTCCGAAGTCTATACATCGATGCCTTTGCCTACGTTGCAGTTCAAAGTCTATACAGTCGATGTTTTCCATTGCTTCAAGTCTATACAGACGTTCTTTTAGAAAGTCTATACATCAGTCTTCACCTCAAGTCTGTACAGTCATTTGTTGACAAGTCTTCACATCGTGAAGTCTATACACTCAACTCCTTCACATCTTGCAAAGTATGTACATTGCATCCATCAGTCGTGAAGTCTATACATCGCTTATCTTCATTCGAGTCTCATGAAGTATGTACATCGTGCATCAGTTCTGAAGTCTATACATCGTCTGTCTTCAATTGAGTCTGACTGAAGTCTAAACATTGCATCTTCTCACTGAAGTCTACACATTGCATCTTCATTCATGAAGTCGACACATTGCATCTTCATTCATGAAGTCTACACATTACATCTTGATTTGCGAAGTCTGTACATTGCATTGATCTTCACTTAGTCTATACATTGACAGTCTTCATATCACCTAAGTCTGTACAACGGTTGCTTCATACAGTAAGTCTGTACATAGCTTTCACTTATATAAAGTCTATACAACGCAGGTTTTCTGATAAGTCTATACAGAGTTGTTATTTAATCTGATCATCCTATACTCTGTCTGACAGGGATTCTCTACTGAGATTGCTGACATGGCTCGTGATCCCAAGAGGACGAGGTGACCAGATGCTGCCACGTGGATGGAAGCACCTCGAATCTGGAGAATTCCTTGGGCGGGAAAATGTGGAAGCCACGCGCCCTTATCCACCTGCTACTGTTATATATATCAGTCTTCATCTTCTGTAAAGGCTGATCGAAGTTGGCGAAGTCTACACATCCAGTCTGAAGCAGCAGCCACCGAGATCCACTGTGAGAGGAAGAAAAGCAGAGAAGAAGAAAAGGAGAGAAGAAGAAAAAGAGAGATGAGTTGAGAGAGCTATTGTGAGAGCTTGTGAATCAGTCTCTTGGTCCAGTTACCAGAGCTGATATTGCTAAACCTTGAGCTACAGTCGTTTTGGTTTTCTTCCATTCGATTATGTGTTTTGTTTGTTTTCAGTCTTGCTATTTTCTCTTTGAAAACTCTTGTTCTATCAAGCTGTTAGTCAGCGATTTCAAGCTGTGAGGCAGCGGGTTGCAGAGGTGTTCCTCTGGTCGGCTAAGCTGTAGTGCCCAGCAGAGCAACCTGTGAAGCTCAGCTATTGCAGAGGGTGTTCCTCTGGTCGGGATAAGCTGTAAGCCCCAGCCGTTGTTGGCAAGCTGTAGAGCCCAGCTGATTGAAGCTGTGTATCTGCAGTAATCCACATTCGAGTTGAATGTTGGGTGGACGTAGGTCGGATTGACCCAACCACCTAAAAGCCTTGTGCCTTTCGTGTGTTTGATTGCTTGTTCAGCAGATCTTGTGTGTTTCATTCGGTGCATTGGCTGTGTTCGTTTAGTGTTCTTCTAATTCCGCATTTGATTCTAGGCCTAATTTTTAAATAGCCAGTTGATCTATTCACCCCCCCTCTAGATCCACATCCTGTGGTGATAGAGCCTTCCATCTAACTTCAACACTTGGTATCAGAGCTAGACTCTTCTACAGGGACTTACCGCCCAAAGAGGATAAGCACAGATGGACGGAAGAGGGATGATAGCTGAAGGACACTCCACATCCAAGCCCCCGTAATTCGATGGAACCAACTACGCATACTGGAAGCACCGTATGCAGGTATTCTTGAGGGCTAAAGATTATGAAATTTGGAAGGTGGTTAGCAAGGGACCTTTCGAGCTGTCCCCAAATGAAGATGTATGGACCAAGGAGGAAATTAGAAGGTCCACGCTCAACTGGAGTGCAATCAATGCAATCCAGTGCTCTCTGCATCCCACCGAGTTCTCACGAATATCTGCCTACTCCTTAGCGAAGGAAATGTGGGATGCACTTGAAGTCATCTATGAGGGGACTTCACAAGTCAGAGAGACTAAGACTAATCTACTGGTTTCAGAATACGAAGCTTTCAAGATGAAGCCTAATGAGACGATCAAAGAAATGTATGCTCGGCTGACTATTATCACAAATGGTCTCAGAGGCTTCGGGAAAAAATATTCTGAGTATGATGTAGTCAGGAAGATCTTGCGATCCTTGACTCCAATTTGGCACACCAAGGCCACAGTTATGGAAGAGCCAAGAGATCTGCACAATACTAAGGCAGATGAGCAGATCGGATCTCTAATGGCTTATGAGATGAATATGCCGAAGATAGAGGAGGCTAACAGAAAGAGGAAGCCTATAGCTCTGAAGGCTAGTGCTAGCAGATCCAGTCGATCCAGCCCCAACGGATCATCAACTGAAGAGAGCTTGTCTGAAGAAGAAGTGGCAAATGCTGATATTGCCATGATTACTAGGGAATTCCGGAGATTTCTCAAGAAGGAAGGAAGAAGATTCAGCCGAAGAAATCCCAACAGTGGCCGCCGAGACACAAGGTATAAATCAAACCCTGTAAAGAAAGCTGAGACTAATGTTTACTATCAATGCAGGAAGGCTGGTCACTTTAAAGCTGAATGTCCGACAAATCAGAACCTCAAGGACAAGTCCAAGAAGAAGCACAAAAAAGGGAAAGCTATGGTGAGTACCTGGAGTGATGAGGACGAGGGATCTTTGAGCATCACTTCGGACAGTGAAGTTGAAGCTGAGAAGCCAATCTGTCTCATGGCAACCAGCTCAGAAGATAGAGAGGAAGAATCTGATGAGGTATCCTCTCGCTATGAAAATTTTACTATTACTGATTGGATGGTTGCTTATGATGAACTTACTGATAGAGTAGATGAGGTCAGAAAAGAAAACAGGCATCTACGAAGAAAAATTAAAATCATGCAAAATGATACTTCATTGTCTGATAAAATTGCCTGCTTAGAAACTGAGAACAGTAAGCTGAAACTCACATGTTCTGAATTTGAAGAAATCAATAAAGAACTGAAAATTTCTAAGGAAGAAAATGTGAGATTAGACAATGAAATTGATGCATGGAAACTGAAAATTCAGAATTATGAAAATGAGATAAAAATTGTTTTTGAAAAATATGAAGGTGTCCTCAATGTGAATAATGAGTTGAAAAAATCTATTGATGAAGTTCAGAAAGATAATGAGGATAAGCTAAAAACAATTGAGAAAATGACCCAAGGATCTGAAAATTTAGATGCATTATTGGGGTCAAAGGTAAATTTCAGAAGAGAGGGCCTAGGATTCAACTCTAGTGCAACTAAAAGCTTTGGAACGAAAACTATTTCCTTTGTTGCACAAAAGGAGAAAGGACCTCTGATCAACATGAATTCTAATAATGCTGTAAAGACAAATTTGAATCTGAAAAGGCTAAATGCAGAGGAGAAGGGCAAACAGAAAGTAGGTGAGCCTAGTAGAATTGGGACTTCCAAACCTAGCTCTAGTGATCAACCCAAGGTTAGGGGTCAGCCTGCTCAGGTAAACAAACCCCATATCAATGCCAAAAAGTCTTCACCACCATCATCATAGAAAAGGACCCAACCAAAACCTATGAATAGGTCAGCAGGGTCAAGGGTGCAGGGAAGACAAAATATTTTCAGAAGTCAGCCCAACAAATTCAATCCACCTAGAGTTCAATCCTACTACCCCACACAGCCAATCTATCCTAATGGGTGTGGGTGGACTAGAACTCAAGGGATGCATACAGGGTATGTTCATCAACCTACACACTTTTACAGACCCTATGTCAGAAATTGGGAAAATGGGTATGGGAGTCGGATGCCTAGGAATTACCAACATTTCCACAGCCAGCCCAGGAACTACTATGGCCAAAACTTTATGAATGCAACCTGGCCGAAGCATTGGCACAATAACAACAATTCTGTGAATAACTCTGTTCGTGCAAATAAGAAGAAAGTCAACAAGAAAAAGCAAAACAAAAAGAAATCTGGAAAATCCACTGAACAGAACTGCTTCAAACAAATGTGGATTCATAAAAATCTGCTTTCTTGTTTTAACTACTTTTCATCTTCTCTGGAGCCCAATCAGTCTTGGGTTCCAAACTCTTTGCCCTAATTGTGTGTGCAGGTATGCCTGGCAGCCAAGAGCAACTTGTGGTACTTGGACAGTGGCTGCTCCAGGCATATGACAGGAGACAAGGCCAAGTTTTGCATTCTAACTGAAAAGCTAGGAGGCCTTGTCACCTTTGGAAGCAACACAAAGGGTAGGATCATTGGATCATGTAAGGTAGGCAAGTGTTCTACCTGCTGCATTGATGATGTTATGCTGGTTGAAGGGTTAGCTTACAATTTACTTAGTATCAGCCAGTTGTGTGATAAGGGTCATAAAGTCTTATTTGATTCTCAATGCTGCATGGTTTTTGAACCTGATTCTGAAATTGTCAAATTTTTTGGAAAAAGAATAAATACCACATACATGATAGATTTAGATGATATTCAGCATTCTAACCTATGTCTTACTGCCAGTTGAGAAGATTTAGCAATTTTATGGCATCGTAGGTTAGGCCATGCGAGTTACACTATTTTGCATAAACTAAACAAGCATAGCAAGGTTTAGAGGACTCCTTGAAGTCTCTTTTAAAAAGGACAATAAATTTTGTAATGCATGCACTCAGTCCAAGTTGACTAGAAAATCATTCAAATCTAGGACAGAAAACCTATCCACTAAACCTTATGAACTGATACACATGGACCTATTTGGGCCAACCAGGTCTGTCAGTTTATCAGGGAAGAGGTATGGGTTTGTCTTAGTAGATGATTTTTCTAGGTATACTTGGGTATTTTTTCTATCACATAAGAATGATGCATTCTCAGAATTTCAAGAGTTCTATATAAGAATAAATCAAAAAATTGAAAATATTTTGACTGATCATGGAGGTGAGTTTGAAAACTCACACTTTGAAGAATTTTGCAGGTCAAGTGGGATTCATCATAAGTTCTCCTCACCCAGGACACCTGAGCAGAATGGTGTTGTCGAGAGGAGGAACAGAACTCTAGTGGAAATGGGCCGAACTCTCTTAGTTGAAGGTCAACTGCCAAGAAAATTCTAGGCTGAAGCAGTCAACACAGCCTGTTATGTAATTAACAGGGCAATGGTAAGATCTTCCACCCAGAAAACCCCTTATGAAATTTTGAGAGGTAAGAAACCTTCAATCGCCCACTTGAAGGTCTTTGGTTGTAAATGTTTTATACATATAAATGACAAGAGGGACCTTGATAAATTTGAGCCAAAAGGTGAACCAGGAATCTTCCTCGGTTATTCTGAAAACACCCGGGCTTATAGAGTGTTCAATTTAAACTCAAAAATTGTTGAAGAATCTCCACACATTATCTTTGATGAAACCTTGATGGAAACTAACCATGGTTATTGCAGGAACGAAGATGGGAACATTTTGAAAGATGAAAACTCTGCAGACCAGTCTGATGGTGAGGAAGATAAAGAAGAGCAAAATGAAGAAGAACCTGAAGTTCAGGGGGAGGTAAGTGAAATTCCTGAAACTCATATTGTTAATATTAGATATCTTAAAGATCACCCTGTGAATAATGTCATTGGCAATCTGAATGATCCCCCTAGAACTAGAGGTCACTTTAGAATTCAGGATGAATTAAATGCATATGCTCTTGTCTCTCAAATTGAACCCAAGTCCATTGACTGTGCCCTCAAGGATATGCATTGGATTAATGCCATGCATGAGGAGCTTAATCAGTTCGACAGGAACAAGGTGTGGAACTTGGTCCCACCTCCTGATCATGGAACAGTCATAGGGACTAGGTGGGTTTTCAGGAATAAATTTGATGAATCAGGGAATATTATTAAAAATAAAGCCAGACTTGTTGCTCAGGGGTACAACCAGGAGTTTGGTATTGACTTTGAAGAGTCATTTACCCCTGTAGCCAGATTAGAAGCTGTTAGAATTTTATTAGCTTATGCATGTTCCCTAGGTATAATCCTCCAGCAGATGGATGTAAAATCTGCATTCTTGAATGGGGAAATTAATGAGGATGTCTATGTTAGACAGCCCCTTGGGTTTGAATGTCTAGATTACCTAATCATGTTTACAAATTAAATAAAGCTCTCTATGGTCTTAAGCAAGCTCCCAGAGCTTGGTACGACAGGTTGAGCAAGTTTCTCACTGATCAAAATTTCACTAGAGGAGTAGTTGATCAGACCTTGTTTACAAAGGTGAGTCATTCTGAAATTCTTATTGTACAGATTTATGTGGATGATATCATTTTTGGGTCAACTAACCCCAAATTGTGTGAGGAATTTTCTAAAACAATGACTAATGAGTTTGAAATGAGCTCAATGGGTGAGCTCAAATTATTTCTTGGACTGCAGGTTACACAAACAAAGGATGGAATGTTTGTCACTCAGTCCAAGTATATAAGGGATCTACTCAAGAAATACAAGATGGATAACCTTAAAGAGATAGCTTCTCCAATGGGTACCTCTACAAGCTTGGATGAAGACACTAAAGGTAACCCATTTGACCAGAAGTTATACAGAGGTATGATCGGATCCCTTCTCTACTTAACAGCATCTAGGCCTGATATTCAATTCGCTGTAGGATTATGTGCTAGGTTTCAGGCCAGTCCTAAACAAAATCATTTTAAAGCAGTGAAAAGGATTTTTAGATATCTGCTAGGCACCCAAAAGCTAGGATTATGGTATCCTGTTAGGTGTGAGTTAGAGCTTCTAGCTTACACTGATGCTGATTATGCTGGGTGTCGAGTAGATAGAAAAAGCACTAGTGGCTACTGTCAATTCCTTGGTGACTGTCTAGTATCTTGGGCATCTAAGAAGCAACACACTGTAGCGTTGTCTACAGCTGAGGCTGAATATGTTGCAGCAGGTAATTGTGCTGCCCAAGTACTTTGGATTAAGCACCAACTAGATGATTATCAGATAAAACTGGAATGTATTCCAATTCTATGTGATAATACTAGTGCCATATGCCTTGCTAAAAATCCTGTTCATCATTCTAGAACTAAGCACATAGAAATAAAACATCATTTTCTAAGAGATGTTGTGAACAAAAAGGAAATTGAACTGGACTTCATTGAAACAGACAAACAAGTTGCTGATATCTTTACTAAGCCACTTGGAAATGAAAATTTTAAATTTTTTAGAAGAGAACTTGGCTTGTGTAAATTTCAGCATAATGAATGAACTCTTTGTTGACTTGAATAAAACTTTTGAGCTGCTTTAAATAAACTTCTGATTTGGACTTGTTGTTGATAGATTGAAAAAACATTGTGCAACAGACTTATGATAATGCATGACTCTCATATTTTTTATTGCACTTATGATCATCATTGCATATATATGTCTAGATGCATGATATGTCTATATTTCTGCATGGGTCATACTGCACGATAAGATAGTCTGAGTAAGCATGATTTTCAAAATCATTTGTTCAGTCCACATCTGCAAGATCACATGCACATAGACAGGGGGAGTATTGCATATGATTCAGAGTTGAGTCTGACAGTATGGCAATCTTTTAGTCAGTTCTAATATTAAGTAATAGAAAACAGATTTCTTCTTTCATAAGAACTTTAATTACTTAAAGACTGACTTAATGGTTTAAAATTTATAACCTTTAGAGTTGAAAGACTACAATCAGTAAATAAAGATGCTGAAAATTGATAAAGCTCTCAACCTTATCTTATTTCATGTCAGACAAAGCTAATTATATCTGAAATCTGAAAACTCATCTGAAATCATGTTAGAGAAGCTAAGTATGTGTATTGTCCTTAAACAAGTCATTCTGAAACAAATAAAGGGAAGCTAAGAAAGATATTGAAAAAACATTGAAAATTATTTGAAAAATAGCATTGACAGAGCAATGACTGGTAAATCACTGAGAAACTGAGTGATCCATCAAAGAAGTGGACACCACTCATGTCATGAGGTGTATCAGCTATCTCTGTATAAAATGATCAAAATAGTAGGTTGTTTTCACTGAGTACCTGGGGGTAACGGCGTCTAATAAACGTGTACCCTCACACAAAAAGGTGTCAATCAATTCTATTGAGTTTGATCATAGGCAAGATGGTCCATCATGTTGAGTATCTAGGGGTATTGGCGTCTGATAAACGTATACCCTTACGCACAAAGACTTTTGGTACCTGAATGCCCTAAATGAAATAATACAGAAAATGATGTTCCTTCAAAGAAATTTCATGGATGTCAATTGTTTAATTTCAATACATGACCTGGTTTCTCTTAACACATTTTACTGAATCTATGAAAGTAAGATATTCTGAAACTGAATCTCTCATGTAAATATGACTCTGGTTTATTGTTTTATCATGCACATCTACCTTATCCAATGAATATAGTGCATGAACTCTCATTTTTATAACCTTTAAACCATAATTTCAATTTCTAAGCCGTTTCTTAGTTCATATGATTGAAGGTTCTGTGCTTTAGTTGCTTAATTTCTGAACTACTTGCTAAGAATGCCAGTCAGCTGAACTTTCTCTTTCCTTCCCTTGCACTCACTTTCCCTCCTATTTGTTGATGGCAAAGGGGGAGAATATCATCTGAATTCATTCCTTCAGTTCAGGGGGAGAATTCTGAAATTCAGAGGGAGTGTATGCATCTGCATCATGGTATGACAAAGGGGGGAAATTTTGTTAGCAGGGAGTTGCTTACATTTTGTAGCATGCAGCATGTCATTCATAGCATCTACATGCATCTGCATAACAATCTGAATAACAAATCATGTCTTTCATCAAAAATGCATCTGTATGACAGGATGTTGCTACTCTATATGATAGGGGGTTACCATCATCAAAAAGGGGGAGATTGTTGTGACTCCTCTGTGTTGATAGTGTTGACATGTAACTTTACTTCATATGGAAACACATTGTTTTGATTGATTGGCAACACTGTTTATGTTTTGATAAAATTACTTTTATCAGATTGTCTGTGTGTTATATGCATTTTATCTTGTTTTCACACTGAACACACACTCAAAGTCTCAATGTATATACATTGCTTCAGCAACGTAAGTCTGTACACTGTCCGTGTCTATTGCAGCATCCTAGCAAGTGTGTACATTGCCTGTCGATTGCAAAGTGTATACATTGTCATGGGTCGACCCCCTATTCTCATGAGTCGACTCATCTGGTTGTGCATAGTTTACACATTGCCCGTCGACTGCAAAGTCCATACATCCACAGTGCATTGCACAGTCTATACACTGTCCGTCTCATTTAGAGTCTAAGGCGAAGTCTGTACATTGAGCGTCTCAATGAGCGTCTCATGCAAGTCCACACATTGGCCTTCAGGCTTGAAAGTCTGTACATTGGACTGCATCCACTCATTGCATTGGCTAAGTCTATACACTTTCCGTCTCATTTAGAGTCTAAGGCAAAGTCTGTACATTGAGCGTCTCAATGAGCGTCTCATGTAAGTCCACACATTGGACTGTAGCATGCATTTGTCAATGGCATCTAAGTCTGTACAATGACCGTCTTCCTTAGCGTCTTGATCTTCCAAGTCTATACAGGCTTCTGTTTTACAAAGTCTGTACATTGGTCTCAGACTCCAAAGTCTATACATCGCCTGTTGACTGCAAAGTCTATGCAGAGCTCAAGAGTTCGAAGTCTATACATTCAGTCACTGTAGCTTGCACGAGGTAAAGTCTGTACATTGGCCTCTATGCCTCAAGTCTATACATTGGACTGTTTGGCCAAGTCTGTACATCGCTGTTTGCCAAAGTCTGTACATTGGCATCTGTTCCGTCGTTGCGATTCAAAGCCTGCACATTGGGTTATTTACCTACGTTCAGCTTCGAAGTCTATACATCGATGCCTTTGCCTACGTTGCAGTTCAAAGTCTATACAGTCGATGTTTTCCATTGCTTCAAGTCTATACAGACGTTCTTTTAGAAAGTCTATACATCGGTCTTCACCTCAAGTCTGTACAGTCATTTGTTGACAAGTCTTCACATCGTGAAATCTATAAACTCAACTCCTTCACATCTTGTAAAGTCTGTACATTGCATCCATCAGTCGTGAAGTCTATACATCGCCTGTCTTCATTCGAGTCTCATGAAGTATGTACATCGTGCATCAGTTCTGAAGTCTATACATCGTCTGTCTTCAATTGAGTCTCACTGAAGTCTAAACATTGCATCTTCTCACTGAAGTCTACACATTGCACCTTCATTCATGAAGTCGACACATTGCATCTTCATTCATGAAGTCTACACATTACATCTTCATTTGCGAAGTCTATACATTGCATTGATCTTCACTTAGTCTATACATTGACAGTCTTCATATCACCTAAGTCTGTACAGCGGTTGCTTCATACAGCAAGTCTGTACATAGCTTTCACTTATATGAAGTCCATACAACGCAGTTCTTCTGATAAGTCTATATAGAGTTGTTATTTAATCTGATCATCCGATACTCTGTCTGACAGGGATTCTCTACTGAGATTGCTGACATGGCTCGTGATCCCAGGAGGACGAGGTGACCAGATGCTGCCACGTGGATGGAAGCACCTCGAATCTGGAGAATTCCTTGGGTGAGAAAACGTGGAAGCCACGCGCCCTTATCCACCTGCTTCTATTATATATATCAGACTTCATCTTCTGTAAAGGCTGATCGAAGTTGGCGAAGTCTACACATCCAGTCTGAAGCAGCAGCCACCGAGATCCACTGTGAGAGGAAGAAAAGCAGAGAAGAAGAAAAAGAGAGAAGAAGAAAAAGAGAGATGAGTTGAGAGAGCTATTGTGAGAGCTTGTGAATCAGTCTCTTGGTCCAGTTACCAGAGCTAATATTGCTCAACCTTGAGCTACAGTCGTTTTGGTTTTCTTCCATTCGATTGTGTGTTTTGTTTGTTTTCAGTCTTGCTATTTTCTCTTTGAAAACTCTTGTTCTATCAAGCTGTTAGTCAGCGGTTTCAAGCTGTGAGGCAGCGGGTTGTAGAGGTGTTCCTCTGGTCGGCTAAGCTGTAGTGCCCAGTAGAGCAAGCTGTGAAGCTCAGCTGTTGCAGAGGGTGTTCCTCTAGTCGGGATAAGCTGTAAGCCCCAGCCGTTGTTGGCAAGCTGTAGAGCCCAGCTGATTGAAGCTGTGTATCAGCAGTAATCCACATTCGAGTTGAATGTGGGGTGGACGTAGGTCGGATTGACCGAACCACCTAAAAGCCTTGTGCCTTTCGTGTGTTTGATTGCTTGTTCAGCAGATGTTGTGTGTTTCATTCGGTGCATTGGCTGTGTTCGTTTAGTGTTCTTCTAATTCCGCATTTGATTCTAGGCCTAATTTTTAAATAGCCAGTTGATCTATTCACCCCCCCTCTAGATCCACATCCTGTGGTGATAGAGCCTTCCATCTAACTTCAACATAAAGGAGTCCCCCCTGGCTCTCTGAGACGGAGGACCGAAAGCTCTGTTGGCAGAGGACCCCGATCACCCGGCACGGGTGTGGCTTCCCGCCAAGATGGGCCCGTCAGTGGTCGAATGATTGCCCAGCTCGGGCGGAACTATCCCTGGTGTTATCTCGCATTCCAAGGAGCTTCGGGCATGGGCCAGGCCGAGCCAGCAGCATGAATTATAGAGCCGAAGGCAGTGTCAGCGGCAGGCCCGTATGATCAGCCCAAAGCTATCTGGAACCTCGAGAATGGCCATACGCCAACCCGGGAGCTTCGACAAGATATCTCGTCGAGGTTTCAGTGAGCATCGGTAAGATAATGCTCACAGTGACTCCCAGAATCATCCCCGGACTCATCGACTGGCTCGAAGGTCGTAAAGAGCACTAGCCCGGCGTGCCCTTATCCCGGCGCGCCCCCCTACCTTCCGCCCTCATCTCGGCGCGCAAGCTACCCTATCTGATGGCGCCTTAAACCGTCGCGATAAGTTGATGAAGCTTCCTCCCGACGCGCCAAAGCCCACACCGGATGAAGAGCCTCCAACCTGTTATATATATGGGTGAGGTTCGATTGAAGAGAAAAGGGAGAGAGACAGATCGAGACCTGAGAAGAAAAAAGAGGGAGGACACAGAGAGGGAGTAGGGTTCCTTCGGAGGAGCTTCGGCCGGTCGTCTTATTCCTCTACGATACCTTGTTTCAGGAACAGGTCGGCGCGAGTGCTGATTCTTTTCCTATTTTCCGCAGATCTCTCTTCTGAGACTTCCACCCATCGAATGTTAGCGAGGGGGGGAGGAGCGATGATGATATGAGTCGATTCTCCTCCCCCCTCTACGTGATTTCTTTTCTTCGTTCTTCCCCTGTTGTTGCGCTCCGAGCGTCCTCTGCCTATGATATTGTAGAACGGCGACCGAGCAATGGTGCCGGTGCTGTACTCTCACCATGTAAATGCTAAACCATTCCCGTTTCTGGGATGGTAATATATGTGCGCGTGTAAATGCTCAAATGAATAGATCGAATGAATGATCCTTAGCCCCTCTTTTATCTATGCCAATGTGTGTGTCTGAGCTCTTCTCCGCACCGGTCTAATTCTGGTTTCTCCGAGGTCTACATCGTGCCCCGAATCATCGTGGGCTACAGAGACACCCCCTCCCCGAGGACTTTTCTTTCGATCATTCTCATGTTTGATTCAAGGGTTTTCGCATCCCTTTCTCTTCTCGGATAGAGCCGTGCTTCTGCGCGTGCCTCTTTCTGCCATGCATAGGGTCCATCCCCTGAACGTTGCTTTCCAATTGTTCGAGCATATGCCCCTGCAACGAACCCGTCTCGTTTATGCATTTACTGCATCTGTGCATCACGATCATCCAAACTGTTCCGAGGTTTTCTCATCGTCCTGACCACCCGGGGAGGGGGACATTCCCTCTTGCTTTTTGAAATTGCTAGGCGATCGGGGGCTTTACCTCCTGATGGTAGATGTCCTCTCGGGGCCACGACAGACAATAATGGGGTCCTAGCTCAATCAGCTCAGCCCCGACATTCTAGGACCCGATCGAGACTCGGGGATGGGTGCTCCTCGTAGGCTAGCCCTCGGAGCTCCACTCTCCTGATGGTCAGTTCCTCTGCGGGATGAGTCACAAATTGTGGGTTGTCCACCCCTCGCAGGCTAGTCCTCGGGGTGATGCTCCCATCATCAATGGCTTCATCTCTCTGTCTTTTCCCCTTATGGAACCTTGGTGCCCCTAGCAGGCTAGTCCTCGGGGTATCCTATCCAATGGGGTTTGCTGGCTGCCTTCGTGTAGACCGGTGGTTTAGGGGCTTGTTCCATAGGTGAGCATGACCCCGCTTCTCCCCTACAACTCTTCAGGTTCAGGGGAGATGCTGTCCAATTCGGGACAGATTAATAATGAATAAATCATAACGAAATACTCATTCTGGACCCAATTATCCCGGTGCTCGAGTAGGAACCTCGCACTGGCTTATCACGTCATTCTTGGAGGGTTCTGGACTTCAATTTAACAAACAATTGGCCTCAAATGGCTTCAAAACCCTCAACATAAACTTAATAAACTCAAATGATTCGAAATTCATCGAAAATAAGCTAAAACGGCGCGGCCTAAACCCGGCGCGCCCTAATACGGGGCGGTACCCCCCGCGCCGGATTAACCCTACACTCAAAAAACAAAAAAACTTCCTTGCGCCTTTCCGGCGCGCCATGAACCGGTGCGCCCCAATCCTTTGCGCGCCGCCTTAACCAGCCATATGGCCGCGCCGTATTAACCGTTTATACCTACGCTTTATCGCGCCGTATAAGCTATCCTTACATGGTCGCGCCGGTTTTGAAACCTCTTGTTGCTTTAATCGCTCATTTGCCCCCGAGCGGATCTTGTCCCTCGGGGTTGGCATTAATAAATCACAATGGGTAATAAATTGAATAAGGGAGGGGCCAAGTGAGCCCGAACTATATTGTTATCATATCTTCATTACCATGTCCGTTAGCATTGTGCTTTCGCTATCACACTTGTGTTGCCTTCCCTCTTCTCGATGGGGAGTAATAAATGTGGTCGATTACCATTTACTTCCATGAATTCCATTATCATGCTTAATATAGTCACGAACGCCATGTGCGCATGCATGCATAGATCCTCGGGTATATCAAACGGCGTCGATAGAAAACCGGATTACGTCTAGTCGGAAGTCTTTGCTATGCGCGACGGTGGTCTTCGGACCTATGTCCTCCGCCACATACCGAGGATCCATAATCCCATGAATTATGCATCTTCTGCACGATAAATGTATGCATCCTGCATGCTTTCGTCATGATCATCATGTAGCTCTTTTTAATTCGGCTTCGACAGCCCGTTATCTCGGTAATTAATCAAAGGTGTTCCCTCCTCGTGGGGAATGTAATTAACGCCATAGTCTTTATGGTATGGCGGACTGCTGGTCCCGACCGAACCTCACATTCGCCCGACATGGGTCAGAATGAGCGCATCATAAAATCGTCACTCATGTGACTGGCACGCCTGCGTCGTCAATCGATCATTTGACTACCAGTTAGTCAGTTGGTCGATCGACCCGTGAAAGAAAGAAAAGGTCGCAAACAAGTCTGGCACGCCCGGTGGGACCACTGTCACCTTTCATCTCTTTGTCGGGATATTCGGGCTTCGAAGCCCTCTCAAGGCTACTGATTATTGCTTCGTTTATCTTTGCAGGCAGATCAATGACGATCAACGGGATAGCTGGCGTTGACTTCGATCTTTCGATTGTCGCTGGACACGCGCAAGGGTACCTGGCGGTACCCATGGACTTCGGTAGCTTCCCTGCCGCTGTGGGCTTCCCCAACTTTTGGGGGTTAGCCTTTGTAGATATGCTGGAGGTCGAAGCCCCAGAACCTGTCAAGGAAGCTGTGGAAAAAATGGAGCCTCTGGAGGTTCCCTGCTTCAAAGACTTGTCCGAAAGTCCGGCCCCGGCTGCTAGCTATCTGGTGTACCACGTCATACGTGGGACCCACCCCAATGTCAACAACAAACACCCTGGAGGATGCCAGCGTCGCCAGGCCCGCAAGAATGCCGCTGTAATCATCGGAACTCTATCTCAGTCCGAAAAATCTATGCTAGTCGGGGGTATGCGCGTCTTCCTCGACGGACGCACTGCACGGGTGACCCCGGACCGAGTCATCCCCAACATTCCTATCCACAATGCCTATCAGGCCCTCGCCGGAAGGAGGGCAGAAATAGAAGAAGCCGGCCACTGTGGCCAAGGAAGCCCGGCACCCATGCCGAGGAAGTTTAAACAGGTGTGGGTTCCCAAGCGAACCCGACCTGCCCACCAGCTAACTCCCATCTGTCGTCGTCTTGTGAACGACAAGGCGGAAGTGAGAAGAGAAAGGGGCTTGCCCCCGAAGAAGGAAGAAGAGGTGGTTGTGGATCCTCCGCGCCACACAAGTTTCCGGGCCGCGGCCCATCTAGCCAACGTCCCTGCTGCGGGATGAAGATTCCAACAGCCTGCTGACAGAGCTCGGTTGGCCTATATCCCTCCCGCTGGAGGTCAACAATCACCCCCCGTCCTACATCAAGAACGGGGTCAAGAAGAGATGACCTGCTTGGTCAGAAATTATTTCCGAGGCTTAGGCAACCCCTCACTCGGACAGCAGTGACTGATGCAGACAGTCACCACTGAGGAAGACTACTGCCCATCAATGGCAGATGAAGGAAATATGGGAGATAGAATGATGGTGTCGTTAGTCGACGATAATGGATATAATGACGGCTTCGAGGTCGAAGCCGATGAAGCCTTCCCCGAGCGGGAAGAAAGAAGAAGAGTTTCTGTGTCCGAAAGGCTGACCTTTCCGCAGCAAGCCAGAAGGAGGGTCTATCAACAAAAGAGAAGGATGCAGGTTTTCACCTGCAACATGGCTGGTATATCTAACCAATACGGGGAGCTTCCTGAAGACCCCCAAGAATTGGCTCAATTGGCCGCACGGCCGGGGCCGACTACCCACAGAACAGAAGCAGCAAGAGAGCTTCTGATGATGGTTAAAGGGAAACATTCCCAGGTCTATCCCCACTGGGATGACAAGGCCCCCATCTTGACCGCTAATGTGGTGACGACGGAAGAACAAGACGACGTCCTCCTCGACATCCTGCCTGAGGGTACGTCCGGGGAGACAATAGAGGGTATCCCCACCACTATAGACCCATCAGTTCTGATGCTACTACAAAAATATCAACGGGAGATAGACTCTCTGAAGAAGCAGCTGATGGAAAAGACTGAACATTCATTGGCTTCTAAACCACCCGAAGTCCAGGGTGAGTCATCCCGGGGAGCGGCTCATCGCGACGACCCTCCACCGCCCTATACACTGCCCCAGCCGTCAGAGCCAAGCATGGCGACGGCACAACAGCGGCCGCCACAGCCTCAGCCGCTGCTACCTCCGGTGCTCCCTCAGGTGCACCCGACACCCCCACTGCTGCGTCCTCCACAGGCGACCACCCTGGTCACCCCGTACTTGCAGCCGGCGCACTTCTATCCAGAACCGGTTGACCCCATGGTCGTGAACCGGATGATGGTGGAGAGGATGATCGAGCTGAAGCTCGCAGAGAAAAGTGAAGACGACTACGTCGCATTTGATGCCTATCGGGTGCCCTACGCGCAACACCATGCGGCTAAACGACTTCCCCCGGGGGTCAACAAGCCGCCTAAGTTTGACAAATTCAACGGGAAAACGTCCCCTAAAGAGCATATTGCATATTACATGACCGTTATGGGTGATCTGGCCACCGACTAGTCATATTTGCTGAAGTTCTTCGGGTCCTCGCTGATAGGGCTCGCATTTGAATGGTACTCTAGCCTCTCGTCCGGGTCAATCAGTGATTGGTCGGATATGCAGAGAAAGTTCAGAGAAAGATTCCATGTCACAGAGAGGGAGGTCACAGTGGCCGAACTCTACTCAACAAAACAAAGGGCAGACGAGACAGCCCTTGATTACATCAAGAGGTGGAGGAACCTCGGAAAGAGATGCAAGCGGCCCCCGCATCAGGAGGACGCGGTACAAATATGCAAACAAAACCTCAGGAGGGAGGTCCTGGAGAAGATGATTGGAATGGAAATACGGTCATTCGACCGGCTGAATAATGTGGTGGCCGAAGTGGAGGCTTTCCTAGCCAAGCCTGTCCCGGCGTCAGCTGCCAGCACAGCCCAGAAAGGCAAGGCTGCGGAACGGCGCCCCACACCTAAAGAAGCGAATGCGCTTGATATCAAGGCGTTCGAACAGCAGAAGGAGAAAGGCAAGAAGGTGGCTCCCCCGCAACCTGCGAAAGCTCTACATGATAAAGAAGGTCCTTCGCTCAGGGACAAAATAAAGAAAGCCTATTCCTTTCCAAAAGACAAGACCCGAGTCCTGTTCGACTGGGTAACAGAATACAGCATGGTCACTCTGCCTGAGCCAAGGAGGCCGGAGGACCTGAAAAGAAAGGATAGTCCAAGATTCTGCCCCTACCACCAGCTGTTGGGACATCCAATCGAAGACTGTTATGTTTTCAAAGACATCATCGAAGGAATGGTAAAGAAGAATGAAATAGAGCTGGGAGAGTACAAAGTAAACCCTCCTCAGGCACATGAAGCCCCTCTCAGGAGAGCAGCAGTCAACATGATCTCCCTCTACCAGGCCTTACCTGAGGAGATCTCTAAAGCAAGCACACGGAGCACCTACGAAATCCATTTCCTGGAGCCCGTGAAAGAACAGCAGGGGTGGCAGCAGATCCCTGTAAAGCACAAGAAGAAGAGGGCACCCCACCCGAAAGAGGGGGCACATATCTGTGGCGTTACACCCCGGCCTGCTCCGCCAGTGGTAGCACCCGTATGGGTCACTCCACCTACAGCCATCAGAATACATACACCTAACAGGAGGAGACAGACTCCGCTGCCCGTAATCAATGAAACCAATCCTGGGGTCCTTCGACTACAGCACCTGATTGAAGGGCTGGATGAATATGTGCAGCCCGAATTGAAACCTCTGCTGGTACGGGACCACGTCCCATGGCAAGAGCTGGAACAACTCTCACTCAAACAGGTGGAGGAAGCTGAAGCAACACCCCCTGAAGAGGGCAGCCTATTCTGGGGGCAGGCACCCGCAGAGACCAAAAAGAAGAGAAAGCATAAGAAGAAGAAAAGAAAGGCCGCTGGGGCCAATAAAGCACAGGTTGTCTCCTGCAATACCCTATCAGTACTCTTCAACCTACCCAGAGAAGAGGAAGAAGAAGAAATTTGCTTCACACCCCATGCTGGGGGAGGCCAAGCCGGGGCCGCAACTGCTGTACATGCCACTCGGTCAGGCCGAAGATGGGGGCGCCAGCCACCACCCAACCACAACATCATGTTCAGAGGGGAGCAACCCTACAAGACACCTCCGCCGGAGGTTAAGGGAGTTCAAATCCCCCCTCCGTCAGGCCTATACAACAAAAGTGGGGGCAAGGCAGTCCCTTCATTCCTTGAATTTATGAAAATGTCAAAGGGGAAACAACCCTGTCAAGAGGCTAACCCTACACCCGGGGCCATTCACCCGCAGCCAGTGCAATCTACTGAGAATGCAAATGCAGATGGAGCTTGCCCTACAGCAACTAATAAAGAAGACCCGACAGCCGGTACCAGCCAAGAGGATGCCAAGTCCGAGGAAGATGAAGCAGGTCCGTCTGGACCCACAAATCAAAACCTCCCCAAGCCCAGATGGGCTGAAGAGATGAAGCTCTGCAATGTCCGGGCTGGGAGCCGAATAATGAAGTTGCTCAAAAAGCTCCCTGCTCGATTTACGATCTGGGAAATTCTCTCTTTGAGTGAAGAAACTCGACAGGCGATCATCACTGCTCTGCAGACGCCTGCTCATTTTGAAGCCTGCATAGCCGAGGCTATACCAGAAGCCAGTATGACCTTCTCTCCGGGAGACATGCTACTACCTACTGCCAGCCACAACAGGTCGCTGTATATGAAAGGGCACCTGAATGGAAGGTAGCTGAACAGAATACTGGTTGATCCCGGTGCAGCAGTCAACATCCTGCCATACAGAATATACGAGAGGCACCACTTTAATGTGCATCTCGAGAAAGTTGGGGATATGCGTATCGCTGGCTTCAAGCAAAAATGTGAAGTATCTATGGGAGTGGCTGAATTTACGCTGACCCTGGCAGATTTCACTACAACAGTACAGTTTCATGTCATTGACTCTCGCACCTCCTACAAGGCGCTGCTCGGCCGCCCATGGCTGCATGAGAATATGGTGGTGCCCTCCACGCTCCACCAATGCATCAAATACAGCCTCCAAGGGAAGGAGGAGAGGATATTTGCTGATCTCCACCTGTTTGAGGTATTTGAATGTCACTTGGCAGACGCCAACCTATATACGGGGCCTCCCCGGAAGGTTTCTGAAGCTAAAGCCCCCATAGGGGCCTCGAAGAATAGATAGGGTGACGGTTGGTATCCAACACCGCCACGCGGATATGTCAAGCCGAAGGTGGTCTCCCACATCACAGCTTCTGGAGACGTCGGCAGGGTAACACCCCCAGCATTATATCCCAAAGCTAAGGAAGTGCAGGTCAATCGACAGCGCGACCGCATCGGAGTCCCGGCCGGCCTCACCAAGCCAGTCCTCGGCCTCAACGACCCCACTGTCGAACCTTTCAAAGATTGGGAGGTGACACTGGAAGATGGGCCCAGCAGCTTGTTCTATACAGCTGAGGAGCATCCCACTCGGGAAGACACAGACTGCAGCCTCCCTGAAGATCTAGCCAACCCGCAGGTTCCTGTCCAAGGTCTGGCGTTCACGACCGATCGGATGGCCAGAATGTTTCAGAAGCAACACCTTCCTCCCGATCAGTCTCAAAAGCTCAAAGAAGCTTTCCAGAAGATGTGGTATCCTGCAAATCTGGATAAGGAAATGAGACGTGTCTCTCAGCATCCAGGGTTGGGCTTCACCCTGGAGGAATATTATTACAGTGGGCGGTACGAGGTGGATACTATCTCCGCCTTCTATCCTACTGAAGATAGCCCTCTGGGGGCAACCTTTGATGAGTATCCGGTGGAAGCCGAATATCTTGAACTGGCTCGGTCCGGGAATCAAGAAGTAGAAACCTCGGCCCCTTGCCGATGCTGGGAGCAAGTTCATCCTGAAGAAGCGGCCTTTCAAGCCGAATTTGATACGGCTAGCAGCAGCGAAGCTGAAGACATTTAAGAAGTAGGAGTCTCTCCCTCCACAGGGGTACTACTAATGACAACTTCAACACCCTTTCTGCCAATCAGGGAAGCCTTGGTCAACTCCAATCAAGGGGAGCCAGCTACCAGGAAAGAAAAAGCCACTTCTGCGGAAGATACAACTGTCCCAGAAGGTGAGACTTCCTCAGCTTCTGCTATAAAACCAGTATGCTGTCCGAGTCCGACAGTAAACAGCTACCAGCCCATTATGGCTGCAACCCTATCCACAAACACCAAGGCTGCTCTCTCATCCTTGGAAGCTGCGACGGCAATGGATTTGCTAATAGAACAATCCACCCAGCCGCTAGCACAAGAAATCAAGAAACCTCAAGAAGCTCTGGTGGTGTCTGACGAGGAAGTCAAAGTACTCAACCCTCAAGATGGTATTCCAGACTTCGTTGACCTCCAACCGGCACCTCCGGAGATAGAAGACGGAGGCCAGGCCATAGTCGATGAACTAATAGAAGTCAACTTGGGAAATGAGGAGGACCCTAGGCCCACCTTCCTCAGCGCCCAACTGTCCCCAGAAGAACGGGAGCTGTACATCCAGCTGCTGCTAGAGTACCAGGATTGCTTCGCCTGGACTTACAAAGAGATGCCAGGTCTAAGCCCCGCTGTCTCACAACATGAGCTAACAATCAGCCCTGAGGCCGAGCCAGTGAAGCAACCACCGCGGCGCATGAGGCCAGAGCTCATCACCCAAATTTGAGCTGAAGTCGACAAGCTCATTGACGTGGGATTTGTTGAAGAAAACCAGTACACTACATGGCTAGCGAATATCATCCCCGTGAAGAAGAAGAATGGACAGATCCGGATATGTGTCAACTTCCGAGATCTAAATAAAGCCTGCCCCAAAGATGACTTCCCGGTGCCAATAACCGAGGTCATGATTGATGCTACAACCGGCCATGAAGCCCTGTCATTCATGGATGGGTCTTCCGGTTACAATCAGATTTGGATCGCGGAGCCTGACCGAGTCCATACTGCTTTCCGAACTCCTAAAGGCATTTATCATTACAAGAGAATGCCGTTCGGACTGAAAAATGCTGGCGCAACCTATCAGCGCGTAATGACCAAAATCTTTGACGAGTTGCTCTACCACAAGGTCGAATGCTGCATAGATGACCTGGTGGTCAATACCAAAAGAAAAGAAGATCATCTGCAAGACCTCCGGATTGTCTTTCAGAGGTTGAGGCAGCATGAGCTAAAGATGAACCCCATGAAATGTGCGTTCGGAGTGTCGAGCGGAAAATTCTTGGGTTTCATCGTCCGATATCGGGGAATCGAGATAGACCCCGCAAAGATCAAAGCAATTCAGGAGTTACCTCCGCCAAGGAACATCTCTGAGCTGAGATCACTACAGGGCCGCTTAGCTTATATCCGACAGTTCATTTCCAATTTGTTAGGGCGATGTCAGCCTTTTCACAAGTTGATGATGAAAGAGGTTCTCTTTTATTGGGATGAAGATTGCCAGACGGCCTTTGACAAGCTGAAAGACTATCTGAAAACTCCTCCAGTGCTGGGCGCACCGGTGAAAGGACGACCATTGATACTGTATATAGCAGCTACACATAATTCTCTGGGGGTAATGCTGGCCCAGAATAATGAAGAAGGGAAAGAGCAAGCCCTCTATTACCTCAGTCGGAGACTGGTCAGAACTGAAGAGAAATATACTCATATTGAGAAGATGATGTAAAACAAACCTTGGACCTATTTGCAAGCATTCAAGTTTGAGCAGCGGACTCACACTAGCGAGCTCACCCGTATGGCGCACACTAGTACTCGATGGCGACTAGGCGATATTGGAGAGGGTCCGAGGCGGGACCTTTAGGCTCCAATGGTTGGCTAGCTTGGGAAGAACCCCAAATGGGCAGAGGATGCCCAAATCATGGGCGGCCAACACACCAAGGGTGTGGGTTAAGTGGATTCACTCTCAACTTGCCCGCGGTGGTCACTCACGGTACTAGCAATTTGAGCCGAGCTCTCACTCTTCGTCCGACGAAGCAATAGCAATAATACTAAGCTAAGCAAGTGATTAAACTAGTCAAGAGAGGGTCCGAGGCTCACCTAGCCAGCGTGAAGATGCCAACTCCGGCCGGAGACGGGGGCGAGCGGGGAGGCGAGGGTATGCCCCCGCACGCCGCGTCGATTGAAGCTTCAAACCTGCGACTTAATAATGACATGAACTACACCCCATGCAGGGGGGGGATCTCAGGGTGGGGGTTATGTGAATTACAGCCAAAATTACCTCCGCGCAGGGAGGGGCCTTCAGCCGGCCAAGCGGGGTGGGGAATTATGAAGAAAACTCGACGTTCGGATTGATGCCGGTTCTGCCAATCTTCAGAATGACTGGACAGGGGTGCGGTGATGATGCCGCCACAAATTCCACAGAGCTCAGAACTTGATGAGACTTGCGCCAAAAGCTTCCCAACGGACCAAGGATGATCTCTGAATTTTTTCTGAGCTTGGTAAAATCGTTGCTGGCCGGGGCAGAGTCTGGAACCGGACTGACTGGTTCCGCCTCTGTCTGGTGCAGAACAATGTGGCCTGTTGCAGAGGGTGCCACGATCTCTACCAAACTCTGATTGAGACGAGACCTAAACCGTTGGAACTATGGTCGAGTCTTCTTTCTGTCGGCGCCAACGGCGGGGTCGGCAGATGTCGGAGAAGACCGGGGCGATCAGATGAGTAGAAGGGTGTCGGTTCTAGATCCTGTAAACTGACCTGACACACTTGGAGTAGAAAATTCGTAACTTTAGATGCCAATGTCCAAATGCAGCTCTGCTTCTTGAGGATGAAAGAGGACTTGAGAGGGAAGAATTATTCTGAATAACACTTGATCTGAATCCCAAAAGGTTCTCCGTGGCCGAGCTCCCACTCTCGCTCTGGTTCTTGCCTGGGGTCTTCTACGCAGTCGAGGGAGATCGGCTCCTGTGGACAGCTCCGACCTCGGATGTCGACGAAACCACCTCGCCTTGAAAGCTATCTGGATGACCTTTCCAGAGATGTAGGCCTTGACACCTGGAGGACCAGGGAGCGGCCGTACCCGATGCAATCTTCAGGACCCAACTCTGCTGCCTGTGACCTGCTATCTGAAACTGCAAACTAGCAAGAATAAAGGGAGTGGAAGGGGGTTAGCTAGGCTTTTGAATGATGGCTGAAGGTTTAGGGAGAGGGGGAGGACGTGGCTAGGGCTCCAGGAGGTCAGGAGTGGCAGTGGTGGAAGGAGAGGGGGGATGGAACTGCTAGAGGTGGAGATGGGGGAGTGGGTGTGCACAAGAGAGAGGGTGAGAAGAGAGGAGGGGGAGGAGGGCGACCAGACCAAGGGGGGTCTGGTTTGGGTCGACCTAGGGTGTGGGAGGGATGGGAGAGGGGAGGGAAATTCGAATTTGGGGTTTGGGAGGGGTTAATTCAGCCTTGGGAAGGTGGAGAGGTGCCTAGGGAAGTGGTGGTGGTTGGGAAGTAGGGTTTAGATTGGTGGAGGGTTGTTGGGACTAGATGGAGAGTAAAGGAGGGTTGTGGGAAGTTGTGGGGAGTTATTGGAGGTAGGTGGGGGTTGGAAGTGATTGAGAGGGGGGGAGGAGAGAGAGAATGGGGCGAATTCTTCCCCTTGAGAGAGAGAGAGAGAGATATTGAGAGAGAAGGCTAGAGGGACTTGGAGTATATCTGGAATTCAATATTCATGCATAAGTTCTTACAAATGAGAGAGGGGTGGGGCTATTTATAGAATCCACACTTTTCCTAAGACCAAACTGACCCTGACAAGCTAACCAATGACCAAACAGTCCAAGGGAGGGGCGCCCCTGGGCCTAGCCCAATGAATTGGGCCCATTAACCTATCAAACCAACATAATGACTTCAAGACTTAGGAAAATGACTTTCTAACCTAGGTACATGACTCAAATAAAGGGAAAATTACATGATATTGACTCAAAGAAAATGTGAAGATTACATGACTAGACTCAGAAATACATGACTAACATAATGGCGCTTGCCGACGAACAATCCGAGTCCGGAGAAAATGTGGAGGGGCAAGGGATGCCCTCATCATACCCCCGGGGTGGGGAAAACTCGACCCCATCGAGTATGGGTCCACCAGGGAAGTAGTATATCGAACTGCGGCTCTGGGCGATCCACGATCTCCATACTCAACCCGCGACCATAGTCGGGGAACGGCGCTTCAGCTCGACAAAGTGGCTCGGTCATACCCTCATGCTGGCGATGGGATCTTGCTTGCCTAGTATTGCCGCTGTGTGCTCACGTCGGGCTCTCAGGCTATTTGTGGTGGCACTCCGAGGGTGTCTCTCACAAGGGTAGGTGTAAGCTCGAGGCACTCACTAGGATCCACCGCGGTGCCCTTAGAGGGTGCTGGATCCGCCACATGAGAAATGGGGAGAATCCCAAAACCCTTTTGAAAGTTCAACCCATAAGCCGGGTTGCCAAAGTCACTCGGAACTTGGCAAGGTCCAAGTCCTCGTGCCCTCAATTTGGAGGTGACCCTAAAGTAGAGCCACTCCAAAGCCATCATCACCAAGTTATCAACTTGGAACTCAAAGTGGTGCTTAGGAGTTTGTGCTCGCTTCTTGTGAATCCCACCGCTTGTTGCTTGATACTTGCTTGAATGCATATACCATGCACTATGATGCAATGTGAGTTGACAATGTATGGTATGAAAAGGTGGTCCAGGACAACCACATATAGACCTATCATGCATTGATGTTATGAAGATTTTGAAGGATTTGGGAGGACCGGGGCATCCATAGGTGTCCCTCTTACAAGTGAGTGTGATGAATGTTGGAGGACCCGGACACCCATGTAGGCTCCTAGCATACATAAGACCAATGGTGAATTGGGGAGGACCGTTACACCCAAATAGGGACCACTCATGCTTCCTACTTGACATGTGGGTGATGTGAATGAATGGACCCGTATTTCTAATCATGCCAAGTGGTGTGTGGTGCCAAGACTTATGCACTCCTATCCTAGAGATGACTTCTATGTGCATGGGTATGGGGTGGCCCTTGAGCTTCCACTCGTATGGATCAAAGGGATCTAAGAAGGGGAAAATCATGGAGTGGGGCAACTCATCAATTCCAAGGTGTATGTTGCCGAAGGTCAAGGCTCCCATGGTGTAACCCGAGTCTAGGAAGGGAGGGGTTTGGTTCATCATGGGTGGTAAGGGTAGGGTAAGGTGGGTGGTGAATAAGGTAAGTGGGTCACATGGAGATCTAGGTTCCCGTAGGAAAGGGTCGAAGGGATCATGGTAAGGGTCACCTAGATAGGGGTACTCCATGTCCTCAAGATCCTCGAATGGTGAGTCATCCTCCTCAATAAGTGGGCCAAGGTTGCTAATGGGTTGGCCGATCAAAGCACTTGGGATCTCAATGGTTGGGGAGTGGACTAGGATAGGTTCTTCCTCCATGGGAAGAAGGAGGATGATCTCACTAGTAGCTTGGCCATTAGTGTAGTTGGAAGTGATGGAGCCAATGGTGGGATATGCTAGGCTAATGGTGTTAGCTTCGGACGGCCTCATAGCTAGCATATTGCTCAAGTGAATTTGCCCATGTAGGTAGTTCACTAAGTCTCCCAAATCTTCCACACAATAGGAAGTTTGATAAGTGACATGTGGCTGAATGGGAATGATTTGGGATTTATCCCATGGGTAGGTGGCATGGTTGTGAACTAGGAATGGTGAGACCTTTCTTGAGCCATTGGAGTATGGACTTATCTATGGTGGGGTTGGGTGTCTCTAGAGGAGCTAGGCTAGAGGTGTGTGAGTTGTTTGGCCTTTGGATTTCCTCTATGTTGGGAGGTGGATCCGGATGGGCATCCTTCTCCACTTGGGTGGGTGTGTGGGTTGTAACTTCTATTGCTAATGGAGTAGGGGGATCTATGGTGGGTGGTTTGGTGATAGCTAGCGTATGACACACCCAGGGTGGTGAACAAGTATGGGCTTGGGTTGGGATAGGAAGGGGAAGTAGAGGAGGCCTAGGTTGGGGAAAGATTGGTGTAGGAAGCGGGAGGTGGGTTGGGTGAGAGATTTTGGGTTGATTTGTTTTGGGAGATGTGTCCCTTTTTGGGGATGATGGTGGATTTGTGGTGGCGGTCAAGGGGGCTTGTGGGGTACGGGCTTGGTGAGGGGTTTTGGGTTTGGGGTTGGTGGCCATTATGGGCCTCGGTGGATGGGTGGACACGGGGTCCAATTGGGTTTGGGGACATATGGTTGTGGTGGGAGTTTGTAGGTAGGGTACTGGTGTGGTGGTTGGGGTAGGATAGGTGGGAAGTGATGTGGAATGGGGGATTAGGGTCATGGGTTGGCTAGGTGGGGATGAAGGAGTTGAAGTGCTCCTTAGGTCTTGGTGTTTTGAGTATGAGGGGGAAACATATCTAGCCCTAAGTTGCTCCTTCATGTCCCTCCATGTGGTGATGGGTGCTTCCCTTCTAAGTATTCTTAGCCCGACAATTTGCATCCAATAAGTTTGAGCTTGTTTGGTTAGTTGCATTTTGGCGACCCAAGCCATTTTATCCTCGGACATGGGATACCAAGTGAAGTATTGGTCTAATGCTGCTTCCCAATCTAAATATTCTCTAAGAGAGGTTCCATCAAAGGCGGGAAGTGGGTGGGGGACCAATCTATCAGCTACCCTTGGGGTGGGCTCATTGTCACCTAATCGGGTAAGTTGGCCTTTTATGCTATCTAGGCGATCAAAGGTATTGTTCATAGCTCCCATGAGGTATTCAACATGACTGTGGAGGTCATGTGTGTTGGTGATGGGTCTCTCTTGGGGTTTTGGACTCATGGAGAGGGACAATGGGCAAGGTTGGTATGAGGTGGCCATACTAGGGGACAAGAGTGATGCACTTGAAGACTCTAAATGCATAGACATGCCCTAGGACCAACTTGATAGAGACAAGTTGTGAACTTGCTCTGATACCACTTGATGTAAAACCAACCTTGGACCTATTTGCAAGCATTCAAGTTTGAGCAGCGGACTCACACTAGCGAGCTCACCCGTATGGCGCACACTAGTACCCGATGACGACTAGGCGATGTTGGAGAGGGTCCGAGGCGGGACCTTTAGGCTCCAATGGTTGGCTAGCTTGGGAAGAACCCCAAATGGGCCTCGGATGCCCAAATCATGGGCGGCCAACACACCAAGGGTGTGGGTTAAGTGGATTCACTCTCAACTTGCCCGCGGTGGTCACTCACGGTACTAGCAATTTGAGCTGAGCTCTCACTCTCCGTCCGACGAAGCAATAGCAATAATACTAAGCTAAGCAAGTGATTAAACCAGTCAAGACAGGGTCCGAGGCTCACCTAGCAAGCGTGAAGACGCCGACTCCGGCCGGAGATGGGGGCGAGCGGGGAGGCGAGGGTATGCACCCGCACGCCGCGTCGATTGAAGCTTCAAACCTGTGACTTAATAATGACATGAACTACATCCCATGCAAGGGGGGGGGGATATCGGGGTGGGGGATATGTGAATTACAGCCAAAACTACCTCCGCGCAGGGAGGGGCCTTCATCCGGCCAAGCGGGGTGGGGAATTATGAAGAAAACTCAACGTTTGGATTGATGCCGGTTCTGCCAATCTTCAGAATGACTGGACAGGGGTGCGGTGATGATGCCGCCAAAAATTCCACAGAGCTTAGAACTAGATGAGACTTGCGCCAAAAGCTTCCCAATGGACCAAGGATGATCTCTGAATTTTTGCTGAGCTTGGTAAAATCGTTGCTGGCCGGGGCAGAGTCTGGAACCGGACTGACTGGTTCCGCCTCTATCTGGTGCAGAACAATGTGGCCTATTGCAGAGGGTGCCACGATCTCTACCAAACTCTGATTGAGACAAGACCTAAACCGTTGGAACCGTGGTCGAGTCTTCTTTCTGTCGGCACCAACGGCGGGGTCGGAAGATGTCGGAGAAGACCGGGGCGATCAGATGAGTAGAGGGGTGTCAGTTCTGGATCCTGTAAACTGACCTAACACATGTGGAGTAGAAAATTCGTAACTTTAGATGCCAATGTCCAAATGCAGCTCTGCTTCTTGAGGAGAAAATAGGACTTGAGAAGGAATAATTCTTCTGAAGAACACTTGATCTGAATCCCAAAAGGTTCTCCGTGGCCGAGCTCCCACTCTCGCTCTGGTTCTCTGCCTGGGGTCTTCTGCGCAGTCGAGGGAGATCGGCTCCTGTGGACAGCTCCGACCTCGGATGTCGACGAAACCACCTCGCCTTGAAAGCTCTCTGGATGACCTCTCCAGAGATGTAGGCCTTGACACCTGGAGGACCAGGGAGCGGTCGGAACCGATGCAATCTTCAGGACCCAACTCTGCTGCCTGCGACCTGCTATCTGAAACTGCAAACTATTAAGAATAAAGGGAGTGGAAGGGGGTTAGCTAGGCTTGTGAATGATGGCTGAAGGTTTAGGGAGAGGGGGAGGATGTGGCTAGGGCTCCAGGAGGTCAGGAGTGGCAGTGGTGGAAGGAGAGGGGGGGATGGAACTGCTAGAGGTGGAGATGGGGGAGTGGGTGTGCACAAGAGAGAGGGTGAGAAGAGAGGAGGGGGAGGAGGGCGACCAGACCAAGGGGGGTCTGGTTTGGGTCGACCTAGGGTGTGGGAGGAATGGGAGAGGGGAGGGAAATTCGAATTTGGGCTTTGGGAGGGGTTAATTCAGCCTTGGGAAGGTGGAGAGGTGCCTAGGGAAGTGGTGGTGGTTGGGAAGTAGGGTTTAGATTGGTGGAGGGTTGTTGGGACTAGATGGAGAGTAAAGGAGGGTTGTGGGAAGTTGTGGGGAGTTATTGGAGGTAGGTGGGGGTTGGAAGTGATTGAGAGGGGGGGAGGAGAGAGAGAATGGGGCAAATTCTTCCCCTTGAGAGAGAGAGAGAGAGAGAGATAAAGAGAGAGAGAGAGATATTGAGAGAGAAGGCTAGAGGGATTTGGAGTATATCTGGAATTCAATATTCATGCATAAGTTCTTACAAATGAGAGAGGGGTGGGGCTATTTATAGACTCCACACTTTTCCTAAGACCAAACTGACCCTGACAAGCTAACCACTGACCAAACAGTCCAAGGGAGGGGCGCCCCTGGGCCTAGCCCAATGAATTGGGCCCATTAACCTATCAAACCAACATAATGACTTCAAGACTTAGGAAAATAACTTTCTAACCTAGGTACATGACTCAAATAAAGGGAAAATTACATGATATTGACTCAAAGAAAATGTGAAGATTACATGACTAGACTCAGAATTACATGACTAACATAATGGCGCTTGCCGACGAATAATCTGAGTCCGGAGAAAATGTGGAGGGGCAAGGGATGCCCTCATCAGAAGATCTGTCTGGCACTGGTCTTCGCAGTTAAGAAGCTCTGACACTATATGTTGTCGCATGAAATCAGCTTGGTGTCCAAAGAGGATCCCCTGAAGTACATCATGTCTCAACTGACACTCAAAGGCCGCCTGGGCAAATGGGCGGTAATCCTTATGGAGTTTAATATCTCCTACGTGCCGCGCAAGGCCGTCAAGTGCCAAGCTATTGCAGACTTCTTCGCTGAGCACCCAGTGCCCGGGGATTGCCCGTTGGAGCCGGAGCTTCCTGAAGATGAAACCCTAGAAGCCGTGCAAGTACAGCCCTCTCTATGGCAGCTATACTTTGATGGCGCTTCCAGAATTGACACCTCTGCCACCGGATCATCCAGGGTCAGAACAGGAGCAGGCATAGTCTTGAAATCCCCAGAAGGAGAAGTGGTACATACATCTTTGATGGGGACATCACCGAGGGTTCCCTCTGGCTCGACACCTCTCTCCCTCCCGGAGACGGGTAGGATGCGACTTCACGACTTGATGGGTCCACGACGACACCTGGGCTTACTACTTGGATCATATTGATGTATTTTCCCCTTTGCTTGAGTCATTTTGATGTATTTGCCTTTATTTTGAGTCATGTCCCTAGGTCATCATGTTATTTACCTATGTTTTTATCTTCATGTTAGGCTAGAGTGTCATATGGGCCCAATTAGAAGGGCCTGGCCCAGGGGCGCCCTCTCCCTTCCCCACCCCCTTACTTATTTGCTTTTGGCACTTATCTCAGGGACTTCTATGTAATTGTTGGGATCCCTATAAATAGGACCCCAACTCCACTTGAGATGGTTAATGAAAGTTTGATAGAATTTGAGCATTAGTGCACCTCTCCCTCTCTCTCTAGCTCTCCCTCTCTCTTCTTCTCTCTCTCACTAAAGGGGGCGAACCCCTCTCTCTCTCTCCCTTGGGCGAACCTGCCCCTTCCCCTTCCCCCCCCCCCCCTTGGCACATCATCAGCCAACTCACCTCCCCACCCTTTCACCTCCCCAAGAACAATAACTCCCATCAATACCTCCACTTCCCCAAGCAACCCTTCCCATTCCCCATACACCCTCCCCACCTCCAAGGCACCCTTCCCTCTCCCCCAAGCAACCCTTCCACTCCCCCACACCCCCATTCATATCCCTATGGGAATTAAACCCCATTCCCTCCACAAGTTGCGCAACCCCCCTTCCCCATTCCAACCCATTCCTTTGCCTTGGCCGACCCCTCCATCACCCCCCCTTCTAGCTGCGACCTCCTCATCCCTCCACCCTCTTAGACCACCCTCATCCTCTGCTCCACCCCTCTCACCATCCCTAAACATCCCTCCACCATCAACCATCACACCACCATTCCCACCATTGCCAACCTCCACTTCCATCAACCTAGTTCCACCACCATCCTATTCACTTTGCCCAGGTCTGCAGGTGGCAGAGAAAGGGTCGACTTGCAGAAGCATTCACGGATTCATACGGAAACGATTGAAGACATACTATACCTTTCTGGAAAGGTCGTCCAACCAGCTTTGCAGGCAAGATGATCACATCCCGTTCTGAGTTCGGGGCTGTCCGGGAGAACCATTCCCCCCCGACTGCGCCGGGCTTCCTTTGCAGAGTACCTAAACCCGGTTAGAAGCTGTACCACGACAAACGGCGGAAGATTCAGGCCAAGGGCCCTTCTACAAAGTTCTTCCTCCTCCAGTCCTCTATCAGAATCAAGAAGTAGAACCGGGTTCGAGGTCCGGAGACCAAAGTTACCATTTTTCTCCCTCGGCTGCGCGAGTCTGCCTCCCACAGTCTGCAACGACCTGCCTCCACTCTTCTGAGCCCCGCAGTCTTCTCTGACATTAGACGGCTTCCCCGTCAGCTTTTCTGTGAAGAGGGCTCGTCCACGGTTCCAGAAACTCCAGTGGTTCATGATTCGGAGTCCAGAAGCGGCCGGGGTACTCTCTATAACCTGCTGCGTAATATCAGAAGCTGTCTGTCCCAGATTCTGCCCCTCGGTTCGAACCTCCACCGCGGCTAGTAACAACATCAGAAGAATTTGAAAAAATTCTGAGGCGTTCGGGTTCCTGTTATGAAGAGTTTCCCTCTGGTCTCGTCAACAGTAAAATTCCGGATTGAGAACTACGGCCGCAACACCGACTGTCTGTCATCTCTCACAGTGAGCTAGTAGACTCGGCATCGGCTCTCTTCCCCGGGTGTTCAGCGAATTTCCCCTCCCCGCCTGGCCGGCTTAACGCCCCTCCCTGTGCGGAGGTAGTGTTTGACTTGTACTTTGAAATCCCCACCCCAAGTCCACCCTCCTGTGTGAGGTGTAGTGATTGTAATCGTTAAGCAGATCAAGCTTCATCGGCGCAGTGTGCGGGGAATCCACACTTCCCCGCTCGCCCTCGTCTCCGAACGGGGTTGGTTTCTTCAAACCAACCAGGATAAGCTCTGACCTTTGCTCCATATTTAGGTGCTTGTTCATTTAATATCCGTAGAAATCGCTCCGTTGTGCAAGAGAGAGAGCGTCCGTCCCCGCGTGCTCCACTTGCGAGCGGTCACCGTGGGCTGTGAGAGAGAGGGACCTAGTGCCCCAATTGGCACCGGCCAGCCCCTTAAGTGTGGGCCTCGTACCCTTGGGATGGCAACCCTAGCCTTGCTGGCACTCTACCAGCAAGGGTCTTGTTCCATCACCTCCCCTTAGCATCATTTAGTCACTTCGGGCTCGTGTGTGTGCGACGGTGAATTGGCCCCAATCTAGGACTTGATTGCTATGTGATTGTGTTTGCGGAATAGGTCCTAAGTTTCTGTTTGCTTGCTGCATACCCCTTGGTAGTTTCACATCAGTTTGTATCAGAGCAAGTTTTAGACTTGTCTCTACAAGCCTAGGTCCTAGGGTCTTTGCATTTTCATCATCCGTGTGCATGTCCACCCATAGTGGTACCTTGTATCGTGCCGACCCCTCTACCTCGGTTCCCCCCATGAATCCCATTCCCCAAGGTGACCCAAACATCCCTAGGGAGGCTCCCCAAGCTCCAATGGATCGACTTGAGGCTGCCATTCAAGCCCTCTCGGAGCAAATGAATGGTTTTTCCACCCGCCTAGAGAGGCTCGAAGAAGCTAGAGCCCCACCTAGGAACCATGCCCAAAGGGCACACCCTCCACGAGTTGAACTTGATAGGGAGGACCTTGAGGATGACTTCCACCGTGAGTATGAGAGGCCCCGCCAACCTAGACATTTTGAAAGGCGACCACGGGAGGACCCGGATGACTACCTCTTGAGGATGATTAAGGTTGAGGCTCCTAACTTTGATGGGTCACATAACCCACATGTCTACCTAGAATGGGAGAGTTCTATGGACCAATACTTTGATTGGTACCCTATGACGGAAGATAGGAGAGTTAGGCTTGTGAAAATGCACCTTACCAAACTTGCCAAGACCTATTGGATGAATGTAGAAACTAGGAAGAGGATTAGGAGGGAAGAACCAATCCATACCTGGGAAGACATGAAGACCCAACTTAGGTTCAAATACCTCCCCAACTCCTACACCCAAACTCTCTTAGATGAATGGCAATGCCTCACCCAAGAGGGAAAGACCGTGGTAGAATACATTGAGTTGTTTGACTCCTACCTTTTAAAGTGTGAAGTACATGAAGACTTGGCTGTCACTCTATCACGTTTTAGGAATGGTCTCCACCCACACATCAAGAGAGAACTAATTATGAGGGAGGTGGATTCCCTTGAGATGGCTTATCAAATAGCCCGTGATACGGAGAGATTTTCTAGGAATCCTAAATTTGCCTCTCCCCACCCAACTGAATCCAAAAATATGGGTCCCCGGCCCAACCTTCCTCCCCTATTGAAGACCCCTATCCCCAGTGGGGGAACTCCTTCTCGGCCTTATCAACAACCCGCCAACCCCACTCCTACAAGGGCTACTCCACCCAACCCTCCTCCCCGAAGAGAGGAAACCCCCAAAAGAACAACCCCAGGGAGTAGCACAGTGAAATGCTTTCAGTGTCATGGTTATGGCCACATCGCTTCCCAATGTCCATCCAAAGGACTGTCCAGTCTTATCATTGAAGGAGGGCCTACCCCACCCCAAGAAGAGCATGACAGTACGGTAGAGGAGTATGAGGCTGCCCTAGGATGGGAAGAGGAGTATGAGGAACACCTCTATGAAACAAGCTTGGACCATGACCTTCCTCCCACCAACTCCCACCTAGGTATAATTAGGTACACCCTCACAAAACCACAAGAAGAAGACTGGCGAAGGACCTCCATTTTTCACACCTACCTCAAGATGGGGAGCCATGTTAGGAAAGTAATCCTAGACAATGGGAGTTGCATCAACGCCGTGTCTCTTGACACTGTCAAGCTTCTTGGGCTTACTACCACACCCCACCCCAAACCATATCGGGTCTCTTGGATTAACAATCACTCCATCCCGGTCAACACTTGTTGCCTTGTACCCATCACCTTCTCAACCTATCAAGGCCATGTTTGGTGTGACATTATCCCCATGGAGGTAGGGAGCATCCTACTAGGGAGGCCTTGGATTTATGATGTCAATGCAACCATCTTTGGGAAGACGAACACATGCACCTTTGAACATGAGGGGAAAACCATCCGCCTCCACCCATCACCACCACGGAAGGAAACCCCCTCCAAAGGGATTCTCCCTTCACCGCAACCTAAACCACCTCAAAATCCAGGGGTCCCAGCCCCACCAACCCAACCAGCACTCCAAGAACCTACCCATAAAGAGCCAGTTGGAAAAGCCATAAGCTTGCATATCATCACAAGGAAAGAGCTGGAAGAAGAGGTAGCTCAAGGGACACCCCTGTGTGCGGTAGTCTTATGCCTTGGAGAGCCAACCCCCTCCAACCCCCACCCCGTGGAAGTACACCCTCTCTTGGAAGAATTTAAGGATGTGTTCCCCGATGAGCTCCCTGATCAACTACCACCTATGAGGGATGTTCAACATGCTATTGACCTCGTCCCAGGAGTCACCCTCCCAAACCTTCCCCACTATCGCCTCAACCCCACGGAGCATGCTGAATTAAGGAAGCAGGTGGAGGAACTCATCAGGAAAGGCTTTCTCCACCTTAGCAAAAGCCCGTGTGCTGTCCCGGCCCTTCTCACACCCAAGAAGGATGGGACATGGCGAATGTGTATCGATAGCAGGGCCATCAACAAAATTACCGTCAAATACAGGTTCCCCATACCTAGGCTTGACGATATGCTTGACATGCTTGCCGGAGCCACCATCTTTTCCAAAATAGATCTTAAGAGTGGCTACCATCAGGTTAGGATAAGGCCAGGAGATGAATGGAAAACGGCATTTAAAACCAAAGATGGACTCTATGAATGGCTAGTGATGCCTTTTGGGCTATCAAATGCCCCAAGCACCTTTATGCGCCTCATGACAGAGGTCCTTAGGCCCTACATTGGAGTCTTCCTAGTGGTCTATTTTGACGATATCCTTATCTACAGCCAGTCCAGGGAAGACCATCTCAACCATCTTAGGCAAATATGCACTACCCTTAGGAGAGAGAGCCTTTTTGCCAACTTGGGAAAATGTCATTTCATGACTGAATCCATCACTTTCCTTGGGTATGTGGTCTCCACCAAGGGAGTGTCCATGGACCCCGAAAAGGTCCAGGCTATCCTTGACTGGCCAGAGCCCCGCACTCTCCATGAGGTCCGGAGCTTCCATGGGTTGGCCACCTTCTATCGGAGATTTATCCGTGGGTTCAGCATGGTCACAGCCCCCATCACAGATTGCCTTAAAAAGGGGACCTTTGTGTGGACCAAGTCTGCCTCTAGGGCCTTCCAAGAGCTCAAGGAAAGGATGACCCAAGCCCCGGTGTTATGCCTCCCCGACTTCTCCAAAGTCTTTGAGGTGACTTGTGATGCCTCCGGGGTAGGGATTGGCGGGATCCTCAGCCAAGAGGGACACCCAGTGGCCTACTTTAGTGATAAATTATGTGATTCCAGGATGAAATACTCCACCTATGACAAAGAATTTTACGCCGCGGTTCAGTCCCTCCGGCATTGGAGACATTATCTCTTGTCCAAAGAGTTTGTCATCTTTTCTGACCACAAGGCCCTGAAATATCTCAACTCCCAACAGAAGCTAAACGCCCGACATGCCCGCTGGGTCGAATACATCCAGTCCTACACTTTTGTAATCAAGCATAAGGCTGGGAGTGAGAATCGTGCCGCAGATGCACTCAGTAGGAGGGTCTCTTTGTTGACCACCATTCAGATTGAAGTCATAGGGTTTGAAAGACTCAGGGAAGAGTACTCTGATTGCCCGGACTTTGGGCCTATCCATACCACCCTGTCCACCCACTCACCTAGGGAACACCAAGGTTTCATCTTAGAGGACGGGTTCATCTTCAAAGGCCATAGACTTTGCATACCTAGAACCTCCCTACGGGATTTCCTAGTTTGGGAGTTGCACGCAGGAGGCCTGGCTGGACATTTTGGGGTGCACAAGACCATTGCTATGATTGAGGTTTAATTCTACTGGCCAAGTCTCAAAAAGGATGTAGCCAAAATTGTGGGACAGTGTCGCATTTGTGCCTCAGCCAAACAGACGAGACAGAACACTGGCCTATACACCCCACTCCCTGTCCCTGATCGTCCATGGCAGGACCTAAGCATGGACTTTGTCTTAGGCCTACCTAGAACTCAGAAGAAGCATGATTCAATCTTTGTCGTAGTGGATAGGTTTTCAAAGATGGCCCATTTCATCCCCTGTTCTAAAACCTCCGATGCCTCCCATGTGGCCCGCCTATTCTTCGATGAGGTAGTTCGCCTCCATGGCCTACCCAAAACCATCATTTCTGATAGGGATGTTAAATTCACCAGCTATTTCTGGAAAACCCTCTGGCACCTAATGGGGACCTTTCTCAAATTTTCCACAGCCTATCACCCTCAAACCGATGGCCAGACCGAAGTCGTTAATAGGAGTCTTGGGAATCTCCTTCGGTGTCTTGTTGAGGATCGCCCAGGGAATTGGGATCTCATTCTACCTCAGGCAGAGTTTGCATACAACAACTCAGTGAATAGGTCAATAGGGATGAGCCCATTTGAAGTTGTGCATGAGTACAAGCCTAGAAAGCCTACAGATCTCATTCCTTTGCCTCCACATGCTAGAGTGTCTATTAGTGCTGAGTCTTTTGCCCAACACATGAAAGAATTGCATGAGGAAATCCGCAAACACATTAACAAAAGCAATGAGGTGTATAAGAAATCGGCCGATTCCCACCGACGCCACCAGGAGTTTCGCGTGGGTGACTTTGTGATGGTGAGAACTGAGAGACTTTTCCCTGGGAATGTCTCTAAACTGAGGTCGCGTGGATCATGCCCCTTCCAGGTTCTGAGGAGGATCGGCACAAATGCTTACGTGTTGGACCTCCCCGAGGAGTACGGAGTAAGTCCCACATTCAATGTGGCTGACTTGGTGCCATACAGGGGTCCCACGGTGACACCTAGTGAGGAAGTCGAGCATGTTCCACCTCTTGAGAGAGCCACCACCCATGAGAGAGTTCCACCAGTCCAGAGGGGCCAACGGGAGCAAATAGAGCGGACATTGGATGAACAGGTCACTATCACCCGGAGCAAAGCATACGAGCGATACTTGGTCAGGTGGAAGGGCCGGCCCCCTTCAGATGATTCATGGGTGAGGAGGGAGGATCTTCAGTAGCTAGACCCCGACCTCCTGGAGCATTATCGCAGTCGAGTGGACCCTTTCTCGACAGAGTCGAGCTCTTCACAGCCCGGGGGAGTTGATGGGGACATCACCGAGGGTTCCCTCTGGCTCGACACCGCTCTCCCTCCCGGAGACGGGTAGGATGCGACTTCACGACTTGATGGGTCCACGACGACACCTGGGCTTACTACTTGGATCATATTGATGTATTTTCCCCTTTGCTTGAGTCATTTTGATGTATTTGCCTTTATTTTGAGTCATGTCCCTAGGTCATCATGTTATTTACCTATGTTTTTATCTTCATGTTAGGCTAGAGTGTCATATGGGCCCAATTAGAAGGGCCTGGCCCAGGGGCGCCCTCTCCCTTCCCCACCCCCTTGCTTATTTGCTTTTGGCACTTATCTCAGGGACTTCTATGTAATTGTTGGGATCCCTATAAATAGGACCCCAACTCCACTTGAGATGGTTAATGAAAGTTTGATAGAATTTGAGCATTAGTGCACCTCTCCCTCTCTCTCTAGCTCTCCCTCTCTCTTCTTCTCTCTCTCACTAAAGGGGGCGAACCCCTCTCTCTCTCTCTCCCTTGGGCGAACCTGCCCCTTCCCCTTCCCCCCCCCCTTGCCACATCATCAGCCAACTCACCTCCCCACCCTTTCACCTCCCCAAGAACAATAACTCCCATCAATACCTCCACTTCCCCAAGCAACCCTTCCCATTCCCCATACACCCTCCTCACCTCCAAGGCACCCTTCCCTCTCCCCCAAGCAACCCTTCCACTCCCCCACACCGCCATTCATATCCCTAGGGGAATTAAACCCCATTCCCTCCACAAGTTGCGCAACCCCCCTTCCCCACACCCCCCTTCTAGCTGCGACCTCCTCATCCCTCCACCCTCTTAGACCACCCTCATCCTCTGCTCCACCCCTCTCACCATCCCTAAACATCCCTCCACCATCAACCATCACACCACCATTCCCACCATTGCCAACCTCCACTTCCATCAACCTAGTTCCACCACCATCCTATTCACTTTGCCCAGGTCTGCAGGTGGCAGAGAAAGGGTCGACTTGCAGAAGCATTCACGGATTCATACGGCAACGATTGAAGGCATCCTATACCTTTCTGGAAAGGTCGTCCAACCAGCTTTGCAAGCGAGGTGATCCCATCCCGTTCTGAGTTCGGGGCTGTCCGGGAGAACCATTCTCCCCCGACTGCGCCGGGCTTCCTCTGCAGAGTACCTGAACCCGGTTAGAATCTGCACCACGACAAACAGCGGAAGATTCAGGCCAAGGGCCCTTCTACAAAGTTCTTCCTCCTCCAGTCCTCTGTCAGAATAAAGAAGTAGAACCACGTTCGGCGTCCGGAGACCAAAGTTACCATTTTTCTCCCTCGGCTGCGCGAGTCTGCCTCCCACAGTCTGCAAAGACCTGCCTCCACTCTTCTGAGCCCCCCAGTCTTCTCCGACATCAGACGGCTTCCTCGTCAGTTTTGCTGCGAAGAGGGCTCGTCCACGGCCAGCGGTTCATGATTCGGAATCCAGAAGCGGCCGGGGTACTCTCTGCAACCTGCTGCGTAATATCAGAAGCTGTCTGTCCCAGATTCTGCCCCTCGGTTCGAACCTCCACCGCGGCCAGCAACGACATCAGAAGAATTCGACAAAATTCTGAGGCGTTTGGGTTCCTGTTACGAAGAGTTTCCCCCTGGTCTCGTCGACAGAAAGATTCCGGATTGAGAACTACAGCCGCAACACTGACTGTCTGTCATCTCTCACAGCGAGCTAGCAGACTCGGCATCGGCTCTCTTCCCCGGGTGTTCAGCGAATTTCCCCTCCCCGCCTGGCCGGCTTAACGCCCCTCCCTGTGCGGAGGTAGTGTTTGACTTGTACTTTGAAATCCCCACCCCAAGTCCACCCTCCTGTGTGAGGTGTAGTGATTGTAATCGTTAAGCAGATCAAGCTTCATCGACGCAGTGTGCGGGGAATCCACACTTCCCTGCTCGCCCTCGTCTCCGAACGGGGTTGGTTTCTTCAAACCAACAAGGGTAAGCTCTGACCTTTGCTCCATATCTAGGTGCTTTTTCATTTAATATCTGTAGAAATCGCTCCGTTGTGCAAGAGAGAGAGCGTCCGTCCCCGCGTGCTCCACTTGCGAGCGGTCACAGTGGGCTTTGAGAGAGAGGGACCTAGTGCCCCAATTGGCACCGGCCAGCCCCTTAAGTGTGGGCCTCGTACCCTTGGGAGGGCAACCCTAGCCTTGCTGGCACTCTACCAGCAAGGTTCTTGTTCCATCACCTCCCCTTAGCATCATTTAGTCACTTCGGGCTCGTGTGTGTGCGACGGTGAATTGGCCCCAATCTAGGACTTGATTGCTATGTGATTGTGTTTGCAGAATAGGTCCTAAGTTTCTGTTTGCTTGCTGCATACCCCTTGGTAGTTTCACATCAATCCTGCTCCATAAACAAACAATGCACCAACAATGAAGCGGAATATGAAGCCCTGATAATCGGGTTGCAAATTGCTCTGTCCATGGGAATTCAGATGCTGGAAGCATTCGGAGACTCCATGCTAGTTATAAAGCAGCTGGAAGGAGAGTTCGATGTGCGAAAGCAAGAGCTCCTCCCCTATCACCAGTTGGCAACTCGCCTGATGTCAAGATTTTACTTCATCAGCATCAAGCACATCAATCAAGGTCGGAATGCTCAGGCAGACGCCCTCGCTAAGCTGGCCAGTTCATTGGCGGTCCTGCCAGACACAAGCCTGAATATAACAGTGATCAACCGCCGACAGGTCCCCAGCGTAACAGGGGTCCTGGCCGACGAACAAGAAATGGAAGTAGTAGTCATCTAAGGGGTTCAGCGGCCCAATTGGCGAGAGCATCTCCTGCACTGGTCTCAACACCAGCAACTTCCAAAAGAAAAGGAACAGAGGATGAAGCTCCTGAGGATCAAGGATTCTTACGAGATGCGAAGCGGGACCTTGTTCCAAATTATGGCAGATGCCCGAAGGAAAATCCTACTCCGTTGCTTGTCTTCAGCAGAAGCGGGACAGGTGATGCAGGAGGTCCATGCAGGATCAGCTGGAGCACACCAGGCTGGCCCGAAGATGAAAATTGAGATAAAGAAATTGGGTTACTATTGGCCCACTATATTTGATGATTGTTACAGGTTTGCCAAAGCTTGTCAGAAGTGTCAAGAACACGCTAATGTGGCAAGGAGACCTCCAGTGCCATTGCATCCCACCCTACCAAGCTGGCCGTTTGCTCAGTGGGGCACGGACGTAGTAGGGCCGCTACCAGCATCTTCATCAGGGTGCAGATACATCTTAGCAGCTACAGACTACTTCTCCAGATGGGCGGAGGCAATAGCACTAAGAGATGTGACGGGAGAACTAGTCGCAAGGTTCTTCCGGCAGAATGTAATATTTCGGTTCGGGATCCCCAGCCGAATCATCTCTGATAATGGCAGTCATTTTAGGAACCAGAAGGTTTATCGGCTGGCCGACAAATACAAAATTGACTGGAGGACATTGTCCCCCTACAACCCTCAGGCCAATGGACTCGCAGAAGCCTTTAATAAGACATTATGTACATTGCTGGCAAAGACTGTCAAGTCTAATAAAAAAGATTAGGAAGAAAGGATGTACGAAGCACTTTGGGCCTATCGTACTGTCTACAAGACCCCAACCGGCTGTTCACCTTTCTCCCTCGTCTATGGGTCGGAAGCTGTAGTGCCCATTGAACTTGAAGTTCCTTCATTGCGAGTTGCCATCCAGCACGGACTAGTCAGTGGTGAGCAGACCAATGCAGAAAGAAGATTGGAGGAGCTCGCTGAGCTCGAAGGAAAACGCCTCCGGGCACAGCAAAACATCCAACTCTACCAAGCTCGCATGGCCCCTGCTTTTGACAAGCTAGTCAAGGGTCGAGAATTCAAGAAAGGAGACCTGGTAATGGTCAAAAGAAAAGAAGTGATGGCCTCCAACCCCAAAGGGAAGCTGGTCGAAAATTGGGTCGGGCCGTATATCGTCCGCCGAGTATATGAAGGGGGTGCCTACGTCCTTGTAGACCACAAAGGAGTCATTCAGTTCTCTCCCCTCAACGGAAAACACATTAAGCTGTATCATGCAGCGCAGCCGACATGTCCCGAGTGATCGGTCGGAGCTAACTTTTCTTTGGTTAGTGGCACTCCACCCTAATCAAGCTACCTCCCCTTTGGTTAGTGGCATTTCGCCCTAATCAAGCTACCCTTTCCTTGGTTAGTGGCACTCCGCCTTGATCGAGCTACCTCTCCTTGGTTTAGTGGCACTCCGCCCTAACCGAGCAACCTTTCCCTTGGTCTAGTGGCATTCCGCCCTGACCGAGCTGCCCTTACCTTGGTTTAGTGGCACTCCGCCCTAACCGAGCTATCCTTTCCTTCGTCTAGTGGCACTCCGCCCTGATCAAGCTACCTTCCCTTGGTCCAGTGGCATCCCACCCTGATCGAGCTACCTTTTCCTTGGTTTAGTGGCATTCCGCTCTAATCAAGCTACCCTTTCCTTGGTTAGTGGCACTCCGCCCTGATCGAGCTACCTCTCCTTGGTTTAGTGGCACTCCGCCCTAACCGAGCAACCTTTCCTTTGGTTTAGTGGCACTTCGCCCTAACCAAGCTACCCTTTCCTGGGTTTAGTGGCACTCTGCCCTAATCGAACTACTTTTCCCCTTGGTTTAGTGGCACTCCGCCCTAACCGAGCTACCTTTTCCTTGGTTTAGTGGCACTCCGCCCTAACCAAGCTACCCTTTCCTTGGTCTAGTGGCATTCTACCCTGATCGAGCTACTCTTCTCCTTAGTTTAGTGGCACTCCGCCCTAAACAAGCTACTCTTCTCCTTGGTTTAGTGGCACTCCGCCCTAACCGAGCTACTCTTCTCCTTGGTTTAGTGGCACTCCGCCCTAACCGAGCTACCCTTTTCTTGGTTTAGTGGCACTCCGCCCTAACCGAACTACTTTTCCCCTTGGTTTAGTGGCACTCCGCCCTAACCGAGCTATCTTTTCCTTGGTTTAGTGACACTCCGCCCTAACCGAGCTACCTTTTCCTTGGTTTAGTGGCACTCCGCCCTAACCGAGCTACCCTCCTCCTTGGTTTAGTGGCACTTCACCCTAACCAAGCTACCCTTTCCTGGGTTTAGTGGCACTCCGCCCTAACCGAGCTACTCTTCTCCTTAGTTTAGTGGCACTCCGCCCTAACCGAGCTACCTTGTCCTTGATTTAGTGGCACTTCGCCCTAACCAAGCTACCCTTTCCGTGGTTTAGTGGCACTCCACCCTAAACAAGCTACTCTTCTCCTTGGTTTAAGTGGCACTCCGCCCTAACTGAGCTACCATTCTCCTTGGTTTAGTGGCACTCCACCCTAGCCGAGCTGCCTTTCTTTAGTCCAGTGGCATTCCGCCCTGACCGAGCTACCCTTCCCTTTGGTCCAGTGGCATTCCGCCCTGATCAAGCTACCCTCTCCTTGGTCTAGTGGCATTCCGCCCTGATCGAGCTTCCAAAAGAATACGCCACTCCGCCATTACGAGCCTTACGTTCGGATTGGCACGAAAGCCCTTCCTTGCGTTAGCATTATCTTCCCGCTAACGAATAAACCCGAGTCGGCTAAAGGCTTTGTGTTCTAGCTGGCATTCTCACATTGTTGCCACTACGGGCCATCCACTGTCGACCAGGCGTCGAACATTACACTTCGACCTGCCACCCTATACAAATAAAAAAAATGGGGTTAAAAATAGAGATACCCCGCCAGACTTGCTCCTATATTAGGACAAGTGTAAAAATGGCTATAACCCAGCTATGGCGAAAACCCGAAGGGGCGCTGCAGGCAAAATCGGTTACCCCGCCGTGTGAAAACCCGAAAGGGCGTGCGGGCAAAAGCAAGAGGGGGCTGGCTCCGGCGAAAACCCGAAAGGGCGCTTGAGCCAGTAAAGTGGTAATTTCCAAATTCCTCTCCTATTCTCCACCCAGTGAAACTCGGAAAGGGACAATCATCAAAGCCCCACCAGAGATCCTTTAACAAACCCACATTCGACCCTCGTCATCATCGGCGAGATTGGTCGATCTCTACCCCTTAACTTGGACCTTACGTCCCTATTGATAATCCCATCTTTGCTTCGGCATGTGACCCATGTTGATGAATAAACCCATGGTCGACTCTCGTCATCATCGGCAAGATCGATCGATCTCCACCCCTAGACTTGGACCTTCCGTCCTCGCTAATAAACCCACCTTTGTTTCGGCGATAACCTATGCAGATTAATAAACCCACATTCGACCCTCGTCATCATCGGTGAGACCGGTCGATCTTTACCCTTAGCTCAGATCTTACATCCTTGTTAATAGACCATGTCCTTTGCTTCAACATCTAAGCAGTGTCGACAGACCGAAGCAGGGTCCAATCCTTGTCATCATCGACAAGACCAGTCAATATTTTCGCGGTCCAGTTCTTCTACATCCCGAATTCAAGAAAAAAGAAAGAAAGAAAAGAAAATGGGGTTAAAAATAGAGATACCCCGCCAGACTTGTTCCTATATCAGGACAAGTGCAAAAATGGCTATAAACCAGCTGCGGCGAAAACCCGAAAGGGCGTCGCAGGCAAAATCGGGTGCCCCGCCGCGTGAAAACCCGAAAGGGCGCACGGGCAAAAGCAAGAGGGGGCTGGCCTCGGTGAAAACCCGAAAGGGCGCTTAGGTCAGTAATGTGAATAAAAAATTGAATGATGAATAGTGATGATTCATTCTCTGTCCGGAAGACCCCTTACGAGGTCGACGGGGAATTTTCATCCGATAGCCCGCCTATATACATCTATTGTCTACCCTTTTCGACCCTTGTCACCATCGGCAAGATCGGTCGCTACCCTATCCGGTTTTTGTCACCATCGGCAAGACAGTCTACCCTTTTCGACCCTTGTCACCATCGGCAAGATCGGTCGCTACCCTATCCGGTTTTTGTCACCATCGGCAAGACCGTCTACCCTTTTCGACCCTTGTCACCATCGGCAAGATCGGTCGCTACCCTACTCAGTTTTTGTCACCATCGACAAGACCGTCTACCCTTTTCTACCCTTGTCACCATCGGCAAGATCGGTCGCTACTCTACCTGATTTTTGTCACCATCGGCAAGATCGGTCGCTACCCTATCCGATTTTTGTCACCATCGGCAAGACCGTCTACCCTTTTCGACCCTTGTCACCATCGGCAAGATCGGTCGCTACCCTATCCGATTTTTGTCACCATCGGCAAGACCGTCTACCCTTTTCGACCCTTGTCACCATCGGCAAGATCGGTCGCTACCCTATCCGGTTTTTGTCACCATCGGCAAGACCGTCTACCCTTTTCGACCCTTGTCACCATCGGCAAGATCGGTCGCTACCCTATCCGGTTTTTGTCACCATCGGCAAGATCGTATACCCTTTTCGACCCTTGTCACCATCAGCAAGATCAGTCGCTACCCTATCCAGTTTTTGTCACCATCGGCAAGACCGTCTACCCTTTTCGACCCTTGTCACCATCGGCAAGATCGGTCGCTACCCTACCCAGTTTTTATCACCATCGGCAAGACCGTCTACCCTTTTCGACCCTTGTCACCATTGGCAAGATCGGTCGCTACCCTATCCGGTTTTTGTCACCATCGGCACGACCGTCTACCCTTTTCGACCCTTATCACCATCGGTAAGATCGGTCGCTACCCTACCCAGTTTTTGTCACCATCGGCAAGACCGTCTACCCTCTTCGACCCTTGTCACCATCGGCAAGATCGGTTGCTACTCTACCCGATTTTTGTCACCATCGGCAAGACCGTCTACCCTTTTCGACCCTTGTCACCATCGGCAAGATCGGTCGCTACCCTACCCGGTTTTTGTCACCATCGGCAAGACCGTCTACCCTCTTCAACCCTTGTCACCATCGGCAAGATCGGTCGCTACTCTACCCGATTTTTGTCACCATCGGCAAGACCATCTACCCTTTTCGACCCTTGTCACTATCGGCAAGATCGGTCGCTACCCTAGTCCGGTTCTTGTCATCATCGTCAAGACCGTCTACCCTTTTTCGACCTTCGTCATCATCGACAGGACCGGTCGCTACCCATTCTCGGGTCTTGCCATCCTCGGCAGGACCGCTTACCCACCATTTTGATATACCCTCTTGAGTCCCCCAGACTCTCGGCTGGCATAGGCCGTTGTTAGTCTCGAGAAAAGTCACGGCGCGGTGGAGCGAACACCTCACCCCTTTGCTGAAGGCGTGAGCGCTCTCCTGCCCTAGTGACTCATACACTCGGATTAGAAACAACGGGCGAATGGAAGAGAAAAGAATAATGACAAGATGGAGTCTTCATTCAAAAAGCACGATGGAGATTTTCCATTACTATGAAGTAAAAGGTACATGTTACATGGGCCATCCCCCGGAGTACATGAAGTGCGTCAAAAAGGGAGCAAATAAAGAGAAAAAAAAGACTACGGTAGAGGGTGTCGGAAGATGTCCTCCAGCGCAGGAATACCCAGGGAAGGATGGCTGGTCAGTTCTTGCAATCGGAACTCGGTGGCCTCTAGCTCAGATAGCTTCTCCTCGAGGGAAGCAGCTTGTCCCTCGGCCATCTCTGCATCCTCCACCTTCTGGACTCCCAGGCGATCTACTTCTTCAAGTTCGGCCTCTACCCTTGAAAGTTCGGCCTGTAATGCCGCCATCCGGGCCGTCAGGAAGCTTCGATGTTGTAAAGAGGCCTTGGCTTCATCCCTCATCCTAGCTGCAGTCTCTTGCAGAGAAATGAGGGTCATTCGGCTTTCAGCCCGCTTCAATGATATGGCCGCCAGCTGGTCAGCTGCTTCCCGGCCTAGAAATTCCCTCCTATTTACATACTTCAGGAGCATGACTACCCGCGGAGTCCAATCGTCCATAGGGCAACCAAAGGCCAACAGCGATCGGGAAAGATGCTCTATCAAGCCCCTCAGCTGAACATAAGTTAAATCCCTGCTAGCCGTTATGGTCTGTTGAAGAGTCCACAAAAACTGCCACACAAGGTCATTTGAAGATTGAAGACCCAGTGGCGACGTCTCGGGCAGTTCAAATTCCACTCTGCTATCCACAGCAGCCCAGATATGATCGGCCGACCCGGAAGATGACGATGGCATGAGCTGCAGTCCACTGCGGAGAGTATGCCGGGAGCTCTGGTCAGCAATCCATCTGCTGGAGCCAGGTCTTGCAGCCCCGGCACAACGCTCCATTTCCTGACCTCCCCGGGGAGATAGATGGGTCTTCCCCGCATCACACATTCGGCCAGGCTGTCTCTCTCCACCAGCAAGGCCTGCTCGACCTTCCGAACGGCAGACACATCCCTCTTCCCCTGAAGGTTGAAGCGTGGAAGAAGGGACATCAGGTGCTTGTCCTTGGGATAATCCCTCCTGGTCACTCCCTCTCTGTCATAATGAAAAGAGTCACCCCCGAGGATAAGAAGACGGCTGGTGTCCACAGTGTCTGTCTCTGAATCCGAAGACTCCGCAACTATGGCCACTTGGCCGTGCCCCCAGTCGAGGGAATTTACATTCTCCCATGTCACTACGGCGTGAGAAGAAGAGCTGGACGCCATGATAGCTGCAAAAAGGCATATCAAACAAAAGTTAAAGTCAGAAGATAGCTGATCAAAGGTGAATTTCGACAGAGTCTCCCCAGCACAGGGGATTGCCAAAGAAAAGCGGGAGCGCGTCCACTGAGGAACGGTCCCTAAAAGGTAGCCATCGGCATTACACCGAGGCCAAAGGGAACACCCGGGGAAATAGCTCCGAGGGCAAGCCCTGCCAGAAGCCTCCCGGGGCCCAAAGAAAGGGTTTTGAAACCCAAATGTACAGCATCCCCCCACTCACCCGAAGGAAAAGCCGCCCCTCTCGACGCCGCAGGAAGAGAAATAGGAGGAGAGAGAAAAGAAATGCGCAAATGAAAGGCGATGAAGGAAGAAAACAAGAGAGAAAGAGATATATAGGGGAGGCCTCCCCACCGTTAAACCGGCGTGCTATTTAGCGCGCCGGATTAAAAAGCTTATAAGCAAAAGGCCCGCCGGGAAGAACCGCGCCGGATTAACCAATCCAATGTAAAGGCCGCGCCGGTTCAACGAGTTAACACCCAAGGCCGCACCGTATTAAAATGAAAATGGCGCTGGACTAACATCCGCGCCAAATTAAGGGCCATTCAAAGCTTCTGTCAACCGAAGAGGAGGTCAGGCTGGGTGGAATGCATCCGTCGGCCCTGCTACACTCGTGCCTCGTGCGCAACACCCACGTCTGGGGGGCATTTGTTGGCACCCAAAATATGATCGTCGGAGACTAAGACACAAAGACAAAGGACCCGGCCCGCTAAAGCACGGAAGCCGATAAAGATCAACATATCAAAGCCGATAAAGATCAACATACCGTGGATAAGCCAATGCGTGTATCTGAGCTCTTCTCCACACCGCTCTAATTCCGGTTTCTCCGAGGTCTACATCGTGCCCCGAATCATCGTGGGCTACAGAGACACCCCCTCCCCGGGGACTTTTCTTTCGATCATTCTCATGTTTGATTCAAGGGTTTTCGCATCCCTTTCTCTTCTCGGATGGAGCCGTGCTTCTACGCGTGCCTCTTTCCGCCATGCATAGGGTCCATCCCCTGAACATTGCTTTCCAATTGTTCGAGCATATGCCCCTGCAATGAGCCCATCTCGTTTATGCATTTACTGCATCTGTGCATCACGATCATCCAAACTGTTCCGAGGTTTTCTCATCGTCCCGACCACCCGGGGAGGGGGACATTCCCTCTTGCTTTTTGAAATTGCTAGGCGATCGGGGGCTTTACCTCCTGATGGTAGACGTCCTCTCGGGGCCACGGCAGACAATAATGGGGTCCTACCTCAATCAGCTCAGCCCCGACATTCTAGGACCCGATCGAGACTCGGGGACGGGTGCTCCTCGTAGGCTAGCCCTCGGAGCTCCACTCTCCTGATGGTCAGTTCCTCTGTGGGATGAGTCACAAATTGTGGGTTGTCCACCCCTCGCAGGCTAGTCCTCGGGGTGATGCTCCCATCATCAATGGCTTCATCTCTCTGTCTTTTCCCCTTATGGAACCTTGGTGTCCCTAGCAGGCTAGTCCTCGGGGTATCCTATCCAATGGGGTTTCCTGGCTGCCTTCGTGCAGACCGGCAGTTTAGGGGCTTGTTCCATAGGTGAGCATGACCCCGCTTCTCCCCTGCAACTCTTCAGGTTCAGGGGAGATGCTGTCCAATTCCGGATAGATTAATAATGAATAAACCTTAACGAAATACTCATTCTGGACCCAATTATCCCGGTGCTCGAGTAGGAACCTCGCACTGGCTTATCACGTCATTCTTGGAGGGTTCTGGACTTCAATTTAACAAACAATTGGCCTCAAATGGCTTCAAAACCCTCAACATAAACTTAAGAAACTCGAATGATTCAAAATTCATCAAAAATAAGCTAAAACGGCGCGGCCTTAACCCGGCGCGCCCTAATACGGCGCGGTACCCCCCCGTGCCGGATTAACCCTACACTCAAAAAATAAAAAAACTTCCTTGCGCCTTTCTGGCGCGCCATGAACCGACGCGCCCCAATCCTTTGCGCGCCGTCTTAACCAGCCATATGGCCGCGCCGTATTAATCGTTTATACCTACGCTTTATCACGCCGTATAAGCTATCCTTACATGGTCGCGCCGGTTTTGAAACCTCTTGTTGCTTTAATCGTTCATTTGCCCCCGAGCGGATCTCATCCCTCGGGGTTGGCGTTAATAAATCACAATGGGTAATAAATTGAATAAGGGAGGGGCCAAGTGAGCCCGAACTATATTGTTATCATATCTTCATTACCATGTCCGTTAGCATTGTGCTTTCGCTATCACACTTGTGTTGCCTTCCCTCTTCTCGATGGGGAGTAATAAATGTGGTCGATTACCATTTGCTTCCATGAATTCCATTATCATGCTTAATATAGTCACGAACGCCATGTGCGTATGCATGCATAGATCCTCGGGTACATCAAACGGCGTCGACAGAAAATCGGATTACGTCTGGTCGGAAGTCTTCGCTATGCGCGACGATGGTCTTCGGACCTATGTCCTCCGCCACGCACCGAGGATCCATAATCCCATGAATTATGCATCTTCTGCACGATAAATGTATGCATCCTGCATGCTTTCGTCATGATCATCATGTAGCTCTTTTTAATTCGGCTTCGACAGCCCGTTATCTCGGCAATTAATCAAAGGTGTTCCCTCCTCGTGGGGGATGTAATTAACGCCATAGTCTTTATGGTATGGCGGACTGCTGGTCCCGACCGAACCTCACATTCGCCCGACATGGGTCAGAATGAGCACATCATAAAATCGTCACTCATGTGACTGGCACGCCTACGTCGTCAATCGATCATTTGACTACCAGTTAGTCAGTTGGTCGATCGACCCGCGAAAGAAAGAAAAGGTCGCAAACAGCGCCTCTCGGCGAGCAGGTTGGACCTTCTTAGGGATCCAGACTTATTTAAACTTCTTGGGCCTTGGGGCCAGCTCTCTTCTGCCTTGGCGGCCTTCTTCTTCTTTCTCAACCCTCCTCCCGGAAAGAGCCTGGAAGGAGTTGTGGGTTGGCACAATAGCAACCACCCGGTCAGGAATTGCTTGGGTCTCATGTCCGTCTAGGAAGATCTGGACGCCCCCAATCAGGACAGATTTCTCGGACACTGACAATCATCCGGTCATAGGAACAGCAGGTCCTCGGCGGGAATTCCCCTGGGGAAAATTCCGGGGCTTGTAGTGGTATGTGGGGCGAGCCCCTTGGGCCACATGATGTACCATGCAGCTAATCAGCTGAGTTTGCCCGATCGCCAGACTCTTGCAGCTTCGGGCGTTGTGGGCACCTGTCTTTATGGCAGCTTCTTGTTCGGTCGGCTCCGAGAGCTCGACCTCCGGTATGTCGGTGAAGGCCACCCCTAGGAAGTTGGGTAAGCCGACCGACGGTGGGAAAGAACCAAAGATCATCGGCACCGCCAGGTACCCGTCAGCAGCATGGTTGGCCACGATCTCGGGGCCAAAAGCTAGCGCAGTGAGTCCAGCAGCCATTGTTACTTTCCCTGTAAACAGGATAAGCAAACGATCAACATTCTTTGGGAGGGCCTCAGGCCCGTTTTTCTCGGCAAAGAGATGAGAGGAGAACTCGGTCCCACCGGGCGTGCCAAGCTATGTTGGTAGTGAGATGTGAATTCATCTTTTTTTGGTTTCTTATTATATCCAAACTAGACCGTTCGTTTTGTTATTCGCATAGGGCGTGCCAGTCACTAGGTGACGAGTTTATTGTGCGCTCAATCTAACCTGAGTCGGGCGAGAGTGAAGTTCGTGTCGGGACCGAAAGTCAGCCATACCATAAAGGTTATGGCGTTAATTACATCCTTCAATAAGAAGGAAAACCTCTGATTAGTTGCCGAGATAACGAGCCGTTCGAGGCTGGAATAGAATGCAAGAAAATGCATGTGATGATGAGGCCTTTAAGGCCGCATGGAATGATTCATTAGTCATTTCCTTAATCATGCAGAGCATGCATGGTTCATTAAGTTCGAGCCTTCGGTACGGGGCGGAGGACGTAGGTCCGAAGACCACCATCTCGCATGGTCAAGACTTCTGGTCATGCGTGACCTGGCCTTCCATCGATGCCATTTGATATACCGAGGTCTTATTTAGGCAAGCATGCACTAACAGAGCACACAAGAATGCATATCTATATCTAATGCATGAACTATCAAGCGCGTGATGACAGATGATTTTAAATTTAAAAGCTTCTTTTTATTTGATTTCTAATTGATTACGTTGACCGACACCAGCCGTGGAAGGCGAGGGTTGGCTCGAGAACGAGAGAGGGATTAAAACGGAGCGGCGGGCGCACTTTTATTCAAAATCGGCACGGGGTAGCGTAGGTATAGGGGTTATACGGCGCGGGATCGCGTAGGAATAGGGGTAAAACGGCATGATGGGGGGAGAAGACTTTAACCGGCGAGCCCCGCCCAGGGTGCGCTGGGTGTCGGCCAAGTAAAAATCAGAAGACTTGAGTGGAAGTTATTTGTGCGAGGGGGGGGGGTACCGCGCCGTATTAGAGCGCACCGGATTAAGACCGCGCCGGAGTAGTTGATTTTTTGATGATTTTTAGATGTTTTTCAGTTTATTTAACCCATGAGCAAATGTTGAATTGTTTGATGGATGAATTGAGGTCTAGGATGCCCTTGAAGCAGGGTTGAGACTCGTGCGAGGTTCATACTCGAGAACGAAAGATTAATGGTTCGAAATCATATCTTATTAAGCCCAAACTGTGAGGGCAAATAGTTTAATAAGTTCTGAAGAAATTTTGGCAGCACCTCCCCCGGTCTAGAGGATTGCGGGGGGAAAGCAGAGGCATACCCACGGATGGGGTAAACTCCTTAATGCCGGGTGGGACAACGGCGGCCGGCAGACACAAACGGATAGGAAACCCCGAGGACTAGCCTGCCAGGGGCACCATCGTTTTATGGGTTGAACACGATCGGATAAGGTGACCAATGAGGGAGGTGAGGACCCCGAGGGCTAGCCTACGAGGGGCACACGACCCATAGTCAACTCATAATCTGGAAAAGGGACGACTAATAGGGAAGGAAACCCCAAGGCTAGCCTACGAGGGGCACACAACCCATAGTCACCACAATGTCCCTAAGGACAATGGATTTAATATCGGGCTAAACCCTATCAATGTTCACCTTATGGCCCAGAGGGATACTCATCACTCACAAATAGAACCCTTTGACCAAATGGTGGTTCTGAGGTATCAATGGGGTATGTCCCCCTCCCCGGAGTATTAAAGCTAAAGTTATCAGAAATAACAAAGCTCAGCGATTCTAAATCACATGCGGAATAGGAAGGATACAATAGCATATCATAATGGTCAATGAGTTGGCGAATCGGCGCTCACAGGGTTAGCATGTTAATGCTCACGGGGCTAAGGGGTTAGCACTCATGGAGGCAGATAGTTAGTATGCAGATTAAGGGGGTTAGCAGACCAACATTCACAAAGGGTTAATAGGTTAGCCCGGGTACTGAGATGATCAAGCTACAAAAACATTCATTCGACCAACCAGCATATAACTAGCACAGGATGAACACGCATGCTTTAGAGGCGACCCCATTCCCTCTGGACTCTGGAGAAATGTCGAGGGGTATTGAGGGGATGGATCTCGAACCGGAATGGACAGAGATGCACACACAAGTGTGTCTCTAACCATAAAACCCACAGCACATATACAGCAAGGCATGGCCATTGCGTTAGAAGGGAGGAGCCCTGGGGAGGGGGTGACATCAATGTAGCCCATATGACTCCAGGGCATGGTCGGCATCACGAGATGAAACACAACGTTCATACACGAGGCGACTGAACATGTAAATCGAGGGAAGGGTAGAAGAAGCATACACAACAGTGCAGATTATTCATTCCATCAACGGGAAAGTAACTACATAGATTATCACAATCATTCGGCGTGGCCTGGCATCCTGCTCGGTGACCGTTTCATTAGTTGCAGAGAGAGAGTTAAAGAGGAGAAAGAAATGAAAAGATGCTGAGGGGGGGAGATGGGCTCATGTCATCGCCCCTCCCCCCTCACTTACATTATATCAGACGGGAGAAATCAGAGAGAATCGTCAGAAGAAAATCGTGAAACCCACCTAAACTTCTTCTCCAAAAGAGAGTATCGGATCCCGGCGTCTCTTCTCCATCTCCGAAGCTATTCAGGCAAGACAGGGGAAGACGGCGGCAAGAACCCTCTCAGTGGAAACCCTGCTTCTCCCCCAAGGCTCCTCTCTCCCTCGAACGAACAGGCTCTGATTGGCTCTCAGACTCTGCCCCTCTCTCTTCGGATTGTTCTCCCCAATTGGTCTCTTCTCTTTTTTTGGACTCTCTCTCCTCTCTTTTTTTTTCACTTGGTCAAACCAGGTATGTATATATAGAGGTGGCTTCATACGGCGTGAGAATTGCGCACCGGGAGAAGGCTCTTCACGCTTTTGCACGCCGGATGAGAGGGCGCTGGAGTAAGGGGCGCGCCGGTGAGGGAGCGCCCCATATAAGCCTTAGTTGCTTGTCGCGGGTTAGACGGTGGGTCCCAGGCTGGTTCCGGGAGTCACTATGACCATTCATCTCATCGCGGTCCTGCAAAGCCTTGATGAGAAGTCTTGACGAAGCTCTCTGGTCAACCTACAGCCCTCTTCGGAACCTTGTGTATCTGTGGCTCAAACACGTGGGTTTTCCACTGACACGGCCTTCGGCACTGTGGTTTGTGCCACTGGCCTGGCCTGACTCATGCTCGAAGCTTTCTTGAAGGGTGGAATACCACCCAGGATGCTTCCGCCTTGACTGGGTGATCATTTGGTCACTAACAGACCCAATATGCTGAGAAGCCGTACCCATGCCGAATAATCGGGATCTTCTACTGACAGAGCCTTTGGTCCCTTGTTCTGAAGGGCCAAGGGTGTTCTTTCACCTCGTGAGGATCTTTCATTCAGGTGGCGGGCCACCAGGTATACCCTTGTCCTTGGTCAGACAACGGATACATTCTCATCCTTGGTCGGATGACGGATACACGCTTGTCCTTGGTCGGACGACGGATACATTCTCATCCTTGGTCGGACGATGGGTACATCCTTGTCCTTGGTCGGACGATGGATGCATTCTCGTCCTTAGTCAGACGACGGGTACACGCTCATCCTTGGTCGAACGACGGGTACATCCTTGTCCTTGGTTGGACGACGGATATTGTCTACACAGTACGACCGAGTCGATACCAAATCATCGAGCAGGCTTGATGACACTGCAAGCCTGTGGTGTATTCTTCTCGATCCTCCTGAGGTGAAGTCCCCGGCACTGATACTGGGTGACCTGAGGTTCTGGTAGCTCGAGAAGGCTTCAGTGTATTGATCTTCTTTGGCTTCTCTGCTTCATTGGGCCGCATCATTTGTCTTTGAGGGTTGATCACCATCAAATATATTTTGAGTGCCAACACCGCCCACGGAAGATGAAAACCAGAAATTCGTGCCTTCAGACGGTCGAATATTAGGCCGCGAGCGAACAGAAACGGCCTGATGATAAGCCGCCAGAACCTCATTACGGTCCAATGTAGAGCCGCCAGAGCACACGGAACAGCAACTTGAGACTTGAATCTTCACTTCTCCTGGCCGGCTAGAAGAGATGGGCCTCGTGCTAGGAACCCCGTGAACCTGTAAAAAAGTGTAGAAGAACAGAAAAATAACCCAGATTAGCCCTATGACAAGTGCAGCAACTATAATGCAAATAAACTAAAGTGCATGCAAAAGGAAGGGAGAATACCTGGGGTGGTGGTTTTTTAACCCCTGTGGGGCGTGGAAAAGATGGGAGGATGTTTAAAAATGATTGAGATGCAAAGAACGTGAAAGAAGAAGAGGGGAGATGCTTGTGAATGCTATGAAGAGGGGGAAGGAACTAAAGAAGAAAATAACACTATTAAACCCTTGGAACTTAATACTCTCAGGACTTGAAGGCTAATGGACGTAGACAGCACTTCTCCTTGATAGGTACTCGCTCCAGAACACGGCAGCACTTCGACGTAATCTCCAGAATTCTCCTCTTCAACCCATGAACTCAAGGGTTCTATTTATAGGCCCTCAAACTCTTTGATTGTGTTGGAGAGATTCCAGCTAAAAAGTAGGGCAGAGCTTAGCAAACTCTTGAAGATAATACTCCTAAGAGTCCATAGAAACAAACGGAAGCTTCTAAGGATCTCTATCGAGAGAGAAATCATCAATTCAAAACACTAATTCGGCCACGACGTAGCAGAGAAAAACAGTTCTAGCAGGACTCTCGGTCTGTACAAACGATCTTACGATAAACCGCCACTTGGAACAAACGGTCAAAGGATAGACCGCCACCATCAAATGTTCACCAAAGGATAAGACCAACGGGCGAAAAGCTCGTGAATAGGACTCTGGAGCTGAAAAACGAATCTAAGGTAAAATCGTCACAATGACTCTAACGGTCTTACGATAAACCGCCAGAGCTCAACGGATAAGAAAGGATAAGACTGAAAGAAGGACGTTGGGCTCTAGACTCTGGCATCAGTAAACGACCTTAGAATAGACCGTCACACGTCATCAAACGGCCATTTGATAGACCGTCAGAGACAGTGGCGTGGCAGAATAAATGAAAGGCCTACTAAGCTTCAACCCACGAAAAAACAAATAAGGAGTGAGACCCAATCAAGGAGAATGACCCATGAAATAAGCCCCAAAATTGACCAAGAATGGCCCAATAAACGGCATATAACTCGGAGCATCATAAAGATAGATAAGGAGATGACCCAACTCATTGGTCATAAAACGGGTGTCAACAGATGCCCCTCCTTAACGTCCTCTTTGTAGGGGAGCGAGCGGAGGTGAAGCGAAAGTGACATGGAACATGGAGGTGAAGCAGAAATGAAGCGGAGTGGACTGAAAAACGGGCGTTAAGGTAAACCGACACCCGTCCTTAACCAATATGCGATAGGAATCTTCCGAAAAACTTCGAACCAATCACAAGGAGCGGTAAAATAGAATGACGCATGTCTGGAGGAACGAACAACTAAAGGAATGGAAAACACGACCAACCTCCTCACTGGAACACACAGCTGATAGGCAGTCGGAGCAAGCGAAAAAGTAAAGATACGAGTAACTAAACTCTAGACAGGAATCCTCAACTACCCAAACCGAGCGAACAGACCGAAGGAAACCTTCCAACTCAGAGTGGAATGACTCTTCTTACTCAAGACCATGGACACACTTATCCACCATTACTGAGACATTCAGACAGATGAAGGCATGTGAATGCTCAAAGATGCGCATGATGCATGGAGGGCTAAAATAAAGAAATCATCAAAACGAATGCAAAGAATGGATAAAAATAGCCAGATACTCGAGAATAGTATTGCTAGACCAGACAAATCTGGGTCAAGATACTATCTGCAACCACGGCGTGCAAGATAGAACCATCGTCCCCTAACTCTTCCAACCTAACGGCCTATCCAACGATTAAACATGTGCACCAAGATCATCATTGTTTTTGTTAGAGGGGAACATTAGATCTCAGAACACATGAATGACCAGCCGGTTCTCGAGATAATATATCATAAATACCATATAGTAAAGCATTAAGGGACTAGGGATCGAGATACTTACCTGACTTACCTGCTTGGTGAGATGTGGCGAAGAAGCATGATGGCATTCATGATTTTACAATAAGACATGAACCATTTAAAATAACCAATCATCAAACAAATATTCTATATCAAACCTATAATGTACAACCGTGACCAGACGGTCTAGGCCAGGACCGCTACAGGAATCTGACGATCTAGTGATAGACCGCTAGAGCAAGGGCGGTTCACATTCTCCAATGCAGATGACTCGGATGAAAAATGGTCTAAGATAAGACCGCTAAAGGGTGTCTAACGGTCTAATGATAGACCACTAAGCTCTGAGCAAATTCAAAACAGAAACGCCCGTTCGCTCCACGGCATTCTATGCTCATTTCACTCAAATCAAACAAAGGCCACTCTCACTCCAGTGACCCACCGACGACCACTGCGGCTCCTACACCCGGCCACCGCGATGGTGAAGAAGAGGGCGGTGAAGCTCCTTCAACGGCAGATAGAGGCGGAGGATGACGAGAAGTACCATGCTTATGTGAAAGAATTGCGCAAGATTCGGCCTTGCGCGGACAAAAGAATGAGTGTAATTTGAGTTTTCTTCTTGATGTACTCGGAATGATCAATAGAATAATGTTCAATGAACTTGATTGAATGGAATAAGAGATTTGTGTTGAGAAATGTGCAATGGATTGCTTGATTGATCTTGAATGGATGGACAAATCAGTTTAGAATAGGGTTCTCTGTCTGACAAATGGTCTATTATAGGGCCGCTAACCAGAGACTAGCGGTCTTACGATAGACCGCTAGAGACAGCGCTCTGGAAAACTGAGAGTTTTCAACCTTCAGGAGAGGAAAGCGATTTAATTATGGGCCGCCATAGATTCTTGACGGTTTAAATTAAGACCGTAAGGGGCAATTTACTGAGAGTTGATTTTTCTAGCTTTCGTGGAAGGAAAACGGTCTAATTTTGAACCGCTAGAGATGGTTAGCGGTCTAATGATAGACCGCGAGGGGACCAGAAATAGAAGATTTGTGAGCTTTTTGAATCTTGGGCGTTTGAACCTGCATCTGCACATACTTATACAAAAAAATAAGTTAGATCTGTTCTTAGACTCAACCCCTTGCCTGAAGCAAGTTAGAAAATGACCAGTTCTTGATATTTGGTCAAGGGGTGGAGCCTTATTAAATATGTGGAAAATGTAATGAAGAAAATGCGAAAAATGCAATGCAAGATGATGGTATTTTTGGAATTTTTTAATTTTAAATATCTGATTGTTGTGAGGTTTTTGAAATATCTGATTTTTGTGGATTTTGAAATATATGATTTTTTTGGATTTTGAAATATATGATTTTTTTAGATTTTGAAATATATGATTTTTTTTTTGATTTTGAAATATATGATTTTTTTGGATTTTGAAAGCCAATTTCGTCCCGGCAACAAGGGCCCTACCTGTCCTACTAGGGATCTTCTGAGGTCGGCATACTTTCGAGGTGACAATCCCTGGCCAGGGCCAATCTGTATGACGGTGCTTCTACTGAGGTCGGTACTGTCTAGTCCTAAAAAGAAGAAATAGAAATATGGGGGGTAAGCTTAGGCCAGGTATAGAGGTTTCCAGGGTTTGAGTGCTTCTCACAACGACCCGTTCAGAGATTCGATCCGTTGAGCCGGGGCTTTATCTCCGTCATCGAACCCTTATCCACCCTAGGAACGTGTACGACTAGGCTCATAACGTCCCGCGGAGAAACTGTATTGCCACTCTTACCATGCCTAGTTTTATATTTTTGCGGAGCTTTGATTTTTGAACTTCGAGCTTTTGAGATGAACTTTTAATTTTACTTTGGCTTGCTCCTTTTTTTTCTTTTTCTTGTGGAATCAGGTCATAACAGACTGCCCCTATTTGAGACCTCCTCTAATCAAGGTGTTTAGATTAGTCATCGCCCCCTTATATACCTCTTGCCCCTAGATTTAGCCGAGGAGAGAAACGGGCAGGGACTTTGACTTCCCCCGGACATGGCCAAGGAGAAACGGTGTTTACATAACTGGGGAACCCGACCAGGGACATCGTGAAGTGTGTGATTTGCCAAACTCGGGATCCTCCTTCGTGATCGAGGAAAAGGGACAGTTTGCTACCGGGCTTTCATTAGCCTGACTTTAATGAAAGAAATGCTTAAGATACAACCCATTCCAGGCGTGAGACAGCTCCTCACCTTCTGCGTTGACTAAGCGATAAGCGTTCCCTGGATAAGCCTCTCTAACGACAAACAGACCTTCCCAGTATGGTTACAATTTAGACCTGGGACCTCTGGACCGAATGAATTTACGTTTCAAAACCATATCATGTACTTGGAATTTGCGCTCGATTACCTTCTTTTGAAAATAAAGTGAAACTCTCTTTTGATAAATGGACACGTGATCGGCCGCATTCATCCTCTTCTCATCTAAGAGTTCCAACTGGACGAGCAATGCCTCTCGACGTTCATCGAGATTGAGTTCCTTATCGAGCTGCACCCTTAGGAAGGGGACTAAGATCTCATATGGGAGCACCGCCTCCACCCCGTAGGTGAGAGCATAAGGGGTTTGCCCTGTAGGAGTACGGACAGAGGTGCAGTAAGCCCATAGAGCTTCCACCAATCGTTCAAGCCAATCAGAAAATTTGTGAGATTTGCATGTTTTCTTTATAATTTAAAGAAGGGTTTTATTAGTGGCCTCAGCTTGACCGTTGCCTTGAGGATAATATGGTGATGAATGATGCAACGCAATAGTAAACTTCTTACATAAGTCCTGGAGCTCTTGAGAGATAACTGGGGTCCATTGTCGGTGACGATGCTGCTTGGCACTCCGAAGCGCGAGATGATATTCTTCATGATGGAGCGGCACACCGTGGTTGCTTTAATTTTCGCGTACGCCTCCGCTTCGGCCCATTTGGTGAAGTACTCAGTGGCGGTAAGAATGAAGGATTTTCACTTGGTCTGAGAGTTGGGATCACCAAGCGGGCCAACAATGTCGAAAGCCTACATAGAGAATGGCCAAGGAGCAGAAAGAGGATGAAGAGATGAAGCTGGAGCATGGATTTTATCAGCGTGGAGTTGGCATTTAAGACACCTCCAGACATAGAGGGAGCAGTTTTCCCTTAGAGTGGGCCAATAGTAACCCTGCCTAAGGATCTTCTTCGCTAGAGCCTGGCCATTAACATGACCTCCACACTCACTAGAATGGGCTACTTCAGTCACCTTCCAAGCTTCATCATCATCTAGGCATCTCATGAGCATTCTATTGAGAGCGCGCCTGTACAATTCTCCAGTAATAATGGTGTACTTCAAGGTGGCTCTTCTAATAGCCTTGCACTGCTCGGCATTTTCCCCTTCAGGGAACGATCCATCTTTGCAATACAACTCAATCTCATGATACCATGGCAATTCTTCTTCCTCCAAGATCTCCTCTAATTCTGTTAAAGACACTTCCTTCAAATCTTCTTTCTCAGCCCTAGATTCTATAGTCTTCCTGAGGTTGTGATACCAAGGATCCTGAAGAGAGGGTGCATCCAATCTCTGAATGACGATAGTCTCAGTGTTCCGACTGAGAGGGAAAGATAGGGAGGATGCGAGTGATGCTAGTACATCGGCGAGAATGTTCTGAGATCGGGGAGTATGGATATAGATCAACTTACAGAATTGCCTAGCCAAGAGGGTGACCAAATCTTAATACGGCTTGAGGTTTGGGTCACGGGTGCGGTAAGTGGATAGAACTTACTGCAGGACGAGCTGAGAGTCTTCTATGATGTTTAAATAGCGCGTGCCTAGAAGGTAGGTGTGCTTCAATTTGGCTAGGAGAGCCTCATACTCGGCAATGTTGTTGGTAGCATGAAAACGGAGCTGATAAGCAAAGGGAATCCTCACCCCTTCCGGAGTGAGCAGAACGGCACCTATCCCTCGGCCTTGAGAGTTGAGTGCACCATCGAAGTGCAGAGACCAAAAGGGATGATGGGTAAGAATAGAGAGATGCTCGTCAGGAAAATCATCCTGAATAGAGTCTGTGCAAGGGATAGGAAGATGGGCAAGATGCTCAGTGATGGCATATCCTTTAATTGCCTTCTGAACAACAAATGTGATATCGAACTGAGAGAGGAAGCTCTGCCAGTGAGCTAACCTACTAGAAAGGACATGCTTTTCTAAGAGGTAATGGATCAGGTCCATTCTAGAGATCAACCTAACCGGGTGGGTGTTGGCACCTAAAATATGATCGTCGGCGACCAAGCCATAAGGACGAATGATCTGGCCCATCGAAGCACTGGAGCTAATAAAGATCAACACATCGAGGATTTCTCAAGCTGCCAGAGCCTCGAGTCATTCCCTATGGACGTGGGGACTTCACCTCAGGAGAGCCGAGATGAATCCACAACCAACCGGTAGTGCGACCAAGCCTGCCCAATGAACCGGCATCGACTTTGTCATGCTGCATCCACTACACCCGTTGTCCGACCAAGGTCGACGGTCTACCCGGTGGCTACCCACCTCATGAAAGGCTCTCCTGAAGATAAAGGAGTCCCCCCTGGCTCTTCGAGATGGAGGACCGAAAGCTCTGACGGCAGAAGATCCCGATCACCCGGCACGGGTACGGCTTCCCGACAAGATGGGCCCGTTAGTGGCCGAATGATCGCCCAGCGCAGGCGAAATTATCCCTGGTGTCATCCAACCCCCTAAGGAGCTAGGATACGAGCCAGGCTGGACCAACAGCATGGATCGTAGAGCCGAAGGCCGTGTCGGCGGAAAGCCCGTACGATCAAATCAAGGCTATCTGGAGTCTCTGGAACGGCCGTACGTCGACCTGGGATCTTCGACAAGACATCCCGCCAAGGTTTCGAGGGGCATTGGCGAGATAATGTTCACGGTGACTCCCAGAATCATCCCCAGACTCATCGACTGGCTTGAAGCGCACTAGGAGCATTAGCCCGGCGCGCCTTAAACTGGCGCGCCCCTCATTCGATGCCCCTGATCCCGGCGCGCCCCCCTACCTTTCGCCCTTATCCCGACGCGCCCCCCACCTAATGCCCCTTTGGCCGGCGCGCTTAAGATCTACCCTCGCGTCCCCCTATCCCGACGCGCTAAAGAATGGAGCTTCCTCCTGGCGCGCCAAAGCCCACGCCGGATGAAGAGCCTCCAACCTGTTATATATATAGGTGAGGTTTGATTGAAGGAAAAAGAAAGGGGAGACATATCGAGACCTGAGAAGAAAAATGAGAGAGGAGACAGAAGAGGGTTTTCGGAAAGAAAGAAAAGAAAGGGAGCCGAGAGAGAGAAGGGTTCCTTCGGAGGAGCTTCCGCCGGTCGTCTTCCTCCTCTACGATACCCTGTTCTCAGAACAGGTGGGCACCGGTGCTGATCCTTTTCCTGCTTTCCGTAGGTTTCTCTTCTGAGTCTTCCACCCATCGAATGTAAGCGAGGGGGGGAGGAGTGACGATGATATGAGTCTATTCTACTCCCCCTTCTATGGGTTTTTTCTCTTTTTCCCCTTCCCCTGTTGTTGTGCTATGCACGTCCTCTGCCTCTGCTATTGTAGAACAGCGACCGAGCAATGATGCCGGTGCTGTACTCTCACCATGTAAATGCTAAACCATTCCCGTTTCTGGGATGGTAATATATATGCGCGTGTGAATGATCAAATGAATAGAGTGAATGAATGATCCTCAGCCTCCCCCCTTTCTATCTATGCCAATGCGTGTGTTAGAGTTCTTCTCTGCGTAGTTCTAATTCCGGTTTCTCCGAGGTCTATAGCGTGCCCTGAATCATCGTGGGCTACATAAACACCCCTCCCCGGGGGCTTTTCCTTCGATCATTCTCATGTTTGATTCAAGGGTTTTCACATCCCTCTCTCTTCTCGGACAGAGCTGTGCTTCTGCGCATGCCTCTCTCCACCATATGCAGGGTTCATCCCCTGAACGTCACTTTCTAACTGTTCGAGCATATGCCCCTGCAATGGGCCCGTCTCATTCATGCATTTACTGCATCTATGCATCACGATCATCCAAACTGTTCCGAGGTTTTCTCATCATCCTGATCACCCGGGGAGGGGAACATTTCCCCCGTGGCTTCACGGAACTGCTGGGCAACTAAGAACCCTACCCCTCGATGGCAGGTGTTTCTCCCTGAGCCCACAGCAGATAGCAACAGAGGGGTCTTGGCTCAACGAGCTCGCCCCAAACAATTCAGGACCCAATGAAGGCCGGAGATATGTGCTCTTCGCAGGCTAGCCCTCGGAGTTTCATCTTCCTAATGGTCAGTCCCTATAAGGGATAAGTCATACACTGTGGGTCATCCACCCTTCGCAGGATAGCCCTCGGGGTGCTGTTCCCATCCTCGATGGCTTCATCTCTCCGTTTCTCCCCCCTATGGAACCTTGGTGCCCCTAGCAGGCTAGTCCTCGGGGTATCCCGTCCAACGGGGTTTGGTGGCTGCCTTTGCGTAGACCGGCGGTTTAGGGGCTTGTTCCATAGGTGAGCATGACCCCGCTTCTCCCCTGCAACTCTTCAGGTTCAGGGGAGATGCTGTCCAATTTTGGACAGATTAATAATGAATAAACCATAACGAAATACTCATTCTGGACCCAATTATCCCGGTGCTCAAGTAGGAACCTCGCACTGGCTTAATGACACCATCCCTATGGGTTCTGGACTTCAATTTAACGAACAATTGGCCTCAAATGACTTCAAAACCCTCAACATAAACTTAACAAACTCAAATGATTCGAAATTCATCGAAAATAAGCTAAAACGGCGCGGCCTTAACCCGGCGTGCCCTAATCCGGCGCGGTACCCCCCCCCCCCCCGCGCCGGATTAACGTTAGACTCATATTCATTTTTTTCCCTTTGCGCCTTTCCGGCGCGCCCTAAATCGGCCCGTCCCAATCTTTTGCCCGCCGTCTTAACCGGCTATATGGCCGCGCCGTACTAGCCGCTATACCTACGTTTCTTCGCGCCGTATTAACATTCATGATGGCCGCACCGGATTAAGATGCTATGCCTATGCTTTATCACGCCGTATAAACCTTCCTTACATGGTCGCGCCGGTTTTGAAACCTCTTGTTGCTTTAATCGCTCATTTGCCCCCGAGTGGATCTCGTCCCTCGGGGATGGTGTTAATAAATCACAATGGGTAATAAATTGAATAAGGGAGGGGTAAAGTAAGCCCGAACTATGTTGTTATCATATCTTCATTACCATGTCCGTTAGCACTTTGCTTTCGCTATTATATTTGTGTTGTTCTCCCGTTGCTTGATAGGGGGGTAATAAGCGTGGCTGATCATCATTTGCTTCCATGATTCTATTATCATGCTTAATATAGTCATGAACGCCATGTGCGCATGCATGCATAGATCCTCGGGTATATTAAATGGCGTCGACAGAAAACCAGATTACGTCTCGTCGGAAGTCTTCGCTATGCGCGACAGTGGTCTTCGGACCTATGCCCTCCGCCACGTACCGAGGATCCATAATCCCATGAATTATGCATCTTCTGCATGATAAATGTATGCATCCTGCATGCTTTCGTCATGCTCATCATGTAGCTCTTTTTAATTCGGCTTCGACAGCCCGCTATCTCGACAATTAATCAAAGGTGTTCCCTCCTCGTGGGGGATGTAATTAACGCCATAGCCTTTATGGTATGGCGGACTGCTAGTCCCGAACGAACCTCACATTCGCCCGACATGGGTCAGAATGAGCGCATCATAAAATCGTCACTCATGTGACTGGCACGCTTGCGTCGTCAATCGATCATTTGACTACCAGTTGGTCAGTTGGTCGATCGACCCGCGCGAAAGAAAGAAAAAGGTCGCGAACAAGTCTGGCATGCCCGGTGGGACCAGTGTCACCTTTCATCTCTTTGCCGAGATACTTGGGCTTCGAGGCCCTCCTAGAGGCTACTGATGTTTGGCTTGTTTATTTCCTACAGGCGGACAATGACAACCAATGGGATAACTGGCGTTGACTTCGATCTTTCGATAGTCGTTGAACACGCGCAAGGGTACCTGGTGGTACCCATGGAATTTGGCAGCTTCCCTACCGTTGTGGGCTTCCCCAACTTTTTGGGGTTAGCCTTTGTAGATATGCTGGAGGTCGAAGCCCCAGAACCTGTCAAGGAAGTTGTAGAGAAAATGGAGCCTCTGAAGGTTCCCTGCTGCAAAGACTTGTCCAAAAGTCTGGCCCCGGCCGCTAGCTGTCTGGTGCACCACGTCATACGTGGGACCCACCCCAATGTCATCAACAAACACCCTGGAGGACGCCAGCGTCGCCAGGCCCACAAGAATGCTGCTGTAATCACGGGAACTCTGTCTCAGTCCGGGAAATCTATGCTAGTTGGGGGTATGCGCGTCTTCCTCGACGGACGCACTGCACGGGTGACCCCGGACCGAGTCATCCCCAACATTCCTGTCCACAATGCCTATCAGGCCCTCGCTGGAAGGAGGGCAGAAATAGAAGAAGCCGGCCACTATGGCCAAGGAAGCCCGGCACCCAAGCCGAGGAAGTTTAAACAGGTGTGGGTTCCCAAGCGGACCCGACCTGCCCACCAGCTAACACCCATCTACCGTCGTCTTGTGAACGACGAGGCGGAAGTGAGAAGAGAAAGGGGCCTACCCTCGAAGAAGGAAGAAGAGGTGGTTGCGGATCCTTCGCGCCACAGAAGTTTCCGGGCCGCGGCCCGTCAAGCCAACGTCCCTGCTGCGGGACGAAGATTCCAATAGCCGGCCGACAGAGCTCGGCTGGCCTATATCCCTCCTACTGGAGGTCGACAATCACCCCCCATCCTACATCAAGAACGGGGTCGAGAAGAGATGACCTGCTTGGTCAGAAATTATTTCTGAGGCTTAGGTAACCCCTCACTCGGACAGCAGCGACTGATGCAGACAGTCGCCACTGAAGAAGACTATTGCCCATCAGTGGCAGATGAAGGAGATATGGGAGATAGAATGATGGTGTCGTCAGTCGATGACAACGGATATAATGACGGCTTCGAGATCGAAGCCGATGAAGTTTTCCCCGAGCGGGAAGAAAGGAGAAGGATCTCTGTGTTTGAAAGACTGACCTTCCCGCAGCATGCTAGAAGGAGGGTCTATCAACAAAAGAGAAGGATACAGGTCTTCACCTACAACATGGCTGGTATATCTAACCGATATGGGGAGCTTCCTGAAGACCCCCAAGAATTGGCTCAATTGGCCGCACGGCCGGGGCCAACTACCCGCAGAACAAAAGCAGCAAGAGAGCTTCTGATGATGGTTAAAGGGAAACAGCCCCAGGTCTATCCCCATTGGGATGACAAGGCCCCCGTCTTGACCGCTAATGTGGTGACGGCGGAAGAAGAAGATGACATCCTCCTCGACATCATGCCTGAGGGTACGTCCGGGGAGACAACAGAGGGTATCCCCACTACTATAGACCCATCAGTTCTAATGCTACTACAAAAATATCAACGAGAGATAGACTCTCTGAAGAAGCAGCTGATGGAAAAAATTGAACATTCATCGGCCTCTAAACCACCCGAAGTCCAGGGTGAGTCATCCCGGGGAGCGGCTCGTCGTGACGACCCTCCACCACTCTATACGCTGTCCCAGCCGTAAGAGCCAAGCATGGCGACAGCACAAGAGCAGCCGCCACAGCCTCAGCCGATGCTACCTCTGGTGCTCCCTCAGGTGCACCCGACACCCCCGCTGCTGCGTCCTCCACAGCCGACCACCCTGGTCACCCCGTACTTGCAGCCGGCGCACTTCTATCCAGAACTAGTTGACCCCACGGTCGTGAACCGGATGATGGTGGAGAGAATGATCGAGCTGAAGCTCGCAGAGAAAAGTGAAGGTGACTATGTCGCATTTGATGCCTATCGGGTGCCCTACCCGCAACACCATGCGGCTAAACGACTTCCCCCGGGGGTCAACAAGCCGCCTAAGTTTGAAAAATTCAACGGGAAAATGTCCCCTAAAGAGCATATTGCATATTACAAGACCGTTATGGGTGATCTGGCCACCGACGAGTCATATTTGCTGAAGTTCTTCGGGTCCTCGCTGACAGGGCTCGCATTTGAATGGTACTCTAGCCTCTCGGCCGGGTCAATTAGTGATTGGTCGGATATGCAGAGAAAGTTCAGAGAAAGATTCCATGTCACAGAGAGGGAGGTCACAGTGGCCGAACTCTACTCAACAAAATAAAGGGTAGATGAGATAGCCCTTTATTACATCAAGAGGTGGAGGAACCTCGGAATGAGATGCAAGCGGCCCCCGCATCAGGAGGACGCGGTACAAATATGCAAACAAAACCTCAGGAGGGAGGTCCTGGAGAAGATGATTGGAATGGAAATACGGTCGTTCGACCGGCTGAATAACGTGGTGGCCGAAGTGGAGGCTTTCCTAGCCAAGCTTGTCCCGGCGTCAGCTGCCAGCACAGCCCAGAAAGGCAAGGCTGTGGAACGGCGTCCCACACCTAAAGAAGCGAATGCGTTTGATATCAAGGCGTTCAAACAACAGAAGGAGAAAGGCAAGAAGGCGGCTCCCCCGCAGCCTGCAAAAGCTCCAGATGACAAAGAAGGTCCTTCGCTGAGGGACAAGATGAAGAAAGCCTACTCCTTTCCAAAGGACAAGGCCCGAGTCCTGTTTGACTGGGTCACAGAATACAGCATGGTCACTCTACCTGAGCCAAGGAGGCCGGAGGACCTGAAAAGAAAAGACAGTCCAAGATTCTGCCCCTACCACCAGATGTTGGGACATCCAATTGAAGACTGTTATGTTTCCAAAGACATCATCGAAGGAATGGTAAAGAAGAATGAAATAGAGCTGGGAGAGTACAAAGTAGACCCTCCTCAGCCACATGAAGCTCCTCCCAGGAGAGCAACAGTCAACATGATCTCCCTCTACCAGGCCTTACCTGAGGAGATCTCTAAAGCAAGCACACGGAGCACCTACGAAATCCATTTCCTGGAGCCCGTGAAAGAACAGCAGGGGTGGCAGTAGATCCCTGTAAAGCACAAGAAGAAGAGGGCACCTCGCCCGAAAGAGGGGGCACATATCCGTGGCGTTACACCCCGGCCTGCTCCGCCAGTGGTAGCACCCGTATGGGTCACTCCACCTACAGCCATCAGAATACATACACCTAAGAGGAGGAGACAGACTCCGCTACCAGTAATCAAGGAAACCAATCCTGGGGTCCTTCGACTACAACACCTGATCGAAGGGCTAGACGAATATGTGCAGCCCGAATTGAAACCTCTGCTGGTACGGGACCACGTCCCATGGCAAGAGCTAGAACAACTCTCACTCAAACAGGTGGAGGAAGCTGAAGCAACACCCCCTGAAGAGGGCAGCCTGTTCTGGGGGCAGGCACCCACAGAAACCAAAACGAAGAGAAAGCAAAAGAAGAAGAAAAGAAAGGCCGCTGGGGCCAATAAAGCACAGGTTGTCTCCTACAATACCCTATCAACACTCTTCAACCTACCCGGAGAAGAGGAAGAAGAGGAAATTTGCTTCACACCCCATGCTGGGGGAGGCAAGGCCGAGGCCGCAACTGCTACACATGCCACTCGGTCAGGCCGAAAATGGGGGCGCCAGCCACCACCCAACCACAACATCATGTTCAGAGAGAGCAACCCTACAAGACACCTCCGCCGGAAGTTAAGGGAGTCCAAATCCTCCCTTCGTCAGGCCTATACAACAAGGGTGGGGGCAAGGCAGTCCCTTCATTCCTTGAATTTATGAAAATGTCAAAGGGGAAACAGCCCTGTCAAAAGGCTAACCCTACACCCGGGGCCATTCACCCGCAGCCAGTGCAATCTATTGAGGATGCAAATGCAGATGGAGCTTGCCCTACAGCAACTAATAAAAAAGACCCGACAGTCGGTGCCAGCCAAGAGGATGCCGAGTCCGAGAAAGATGAAGCAGGTCCGTCTGGACCCACAAATCAAAACCTCCCCAAGCCCAGATGGGCTGAAGAGATGAAGCTCTCCATTGTCCGGGCTGGGAGCCGAATAATGAAGTTGCTCAAAAAGCTCCCCGCTCGATGTACGATCTGGGAAATTCTCTCTTTGAGTGAAGAAACTCGACAGGCGATCATCACTGCTCTGCAGACGCCTGCTCATTTTGAAGCCTGCATAGCCGAGGCTATACCAGAAGCCAGTATGACCTTCTCTCCGGAAGACATGCTACTACCTACTGCCAGCCACAACATGCCGCTCTATATGAAAGGGCACCAGAATGGAAGGGAGCTGAACAGAATACTAGTTGATCCCGGTGCAGCAGTCAACATCCTGCCATACAGAATATACGAGAGGCACCACTTTAATGTGCATCTCGAGAAAGTCGGGGATATGCGTATCGCTGGCTTCAACCAAAAATGTGAAGTATCTATGGGAGAATTTACGCTGACCTTGGCAGATTTCACTACAACAGTACAGTTTCATGTCATTGACTCTCGCACCTCCTACAAGGCGCTGCTCGGCCGCCCTTGGCTACATGAAAATATGGTGGTACCCTCCACGCTCCACCAATGCATCAAATACAGCCTCCAGGGGAAGGAGGAGAGGATATTTGCTGATATCCACCCATTCAAGGTGTTTAGATGTCACTTGGCAGACGCCAACCTATATACGGGGCCTCCCCGGAAGGTTTCTGAAGCCAAAGCCCCCATAGGGGCCTCGAAGAACAGATCGGGTGACGGTTGGTATCCACCACCGCCACGCGGATATGTCAAGCCGAAGGTGGTCTCCCACATCACAGCTTCTGGAGACGTCGACAGGGTAACACCCCCAGCATTATATCCTAAAGCTAAGGAAGTGCAGGTCAATCGACAGCACGACAGCATCGGAGTCCCGGTCGGCCTCACCAAGCCCTCGGCCTCAACGACCCCACTGTCGAACCTTTCAAAGCTTGGGAGGTGACACAGGAAGATGGGCTCAGCAGCCTGTTCTATACGGCTGAAGAACATCCCACTCGGGAAGACACAGACTGCAGCCTCCCCGAAGATCTAAGCAACCCGCCGGTTCCTGTTCAAGGCCTGGCATTTACAACCGATCGGATGGCCAAGATGTTTCAGAAGCAACACATTCCTCCCGATCAGTCTCAAAAGCGCAAAGAAGCTTTCCAGAAGATGTGGTATCCTGCAAATCTGGATAAGGAAATGAGACGTGTCTCTCAACATCTAGGGTTGGGCTTCACCCTGGAGGAATATTATTACAGTGGGCGGTACGAGGTGGATACTATCTCTGCCTTCTACCCTACTGAAGATAGCCCTCTGGGAGCAACCTTTGATGAGTATCCGGCGGAAGCCGAATATCTTGAACTGGCTCGGTCCGAGAATCAAGAAGTAGAAACCTCGGCCCCTTGCCGATGCTGGGAGCAAGTTCATCCTGAAGAAGCGGCCTTTCAAGCCGAATTTGATACGGCTAGCAGCAGTGAAGCCGAAGACATTCAAGAAGTAGGAGTCTCTCCCTCCACAGGGGTCATACTAATGACAACTTCAACACCCTTTCTGCCAATCAGAGAAGCCTTGGTCAACTCCAATCAAGGGGAGCCAGCTACCAGGAAAGAAAAATCCACTTCTGCGGAAGATACAACTGTCCCAGAAGGCGAGACTTCTTCAACTTCTGCTGTAAAATCAGCATGCTGTCCGAGCCTAGCAGTAAACAGTTACCAGCCCGTCGTGGCTGCAATCTCATTTGCAAATACTAAGGCTGCTCTCTCGCCCTTGGGAGCTGCGACGGCAATGGATTTATTAATAGAACAATCCACCCAGCCGCTAGCACAAGAAATCAAGAAACCTCGTGAGGCTCTGGCGATATCCGACGAGGAATTCGAAGTACTCGACCCTCAAGATGGTATTCCAGACTTCGTTGACCTCCAACCGGCACCTCCGGAGATAGAAGACGGAGGCCAGGCCACAGTCGATGAACTGATGGAAGTCAACCTGGGAAATGAGAAGGACCCTAGGCCTACCTTCCTCAGCGCTCAACTATCCCCAGAAGAAAGGGAGTTGTACATCCAGCTACTGCTAGAATACCGGGATTGCTTCGCCTGGACTTACAAAGAGATGCCAAGTCTAAGCCCCGCTGTCTCACAACATGAGCTAACAATCAGCCCTGAGGCTAAACCGGTGAAGCAACCACCGCAGCGCATGAGGCCAGAGCTCATCACCCAAATTTGTGCTGAAGTCGACAAGCTCATTGACGTGGGATTTGTTGAAGAAAACCAGTACACCACATGGCTGGCGAATATCGTCCCCGTGAAAAAGAAGAATGGACAGATCCGGATATGTGTCGACTTCCGGGATCTAAATAAAGCCTACCCCAAAGATGACTTCCCGGTGCCAATAACCGAGGTCATGATTGATGCTACAACCGGCCATGAAGCCCTGTCATTCATGGATGGGTCTTCCGGTTACAATCAGATTTGGATCGCGGAGCCTGACCGAGTCCATACTGCTTTCCGAACTCCTAAAGGTATTTATCATTACAAGAGAATGCCGTTCGGACTGAAAAATGCTGGCGCAACCTATCAGCGTGCAATGACCAAAATCTTTGACGAGTTGCTCTACCACAAGGTCGAATGCTACATAGATGACCTGGTGGTCAAGACCAAAAGAAAGGAAGATCATCTGCAAGACCTCCGGATTGTTTTTCAGAGGCTGAGGTAGCATGAGCTGAAGATGAACCCTATGAAATGTGCGTTCGGAGTGTCGAGCGGAAAATTCTTAGGCTTCATCGTCCGATATCGGAGAATCGAGATAGACCCCGCACATATCAAGGCAATTCAGGAGTTACCTCCGCCAAGGAACATCTCCGAGCTGAGATCACTACAGGGCCGCTTAGCTTATATCCGGCGGTTCATTTTCAATTTGTCAGGGCAATGTCAGCCTTTTCACAAGTTGATGATGAAAGAGGTTCCCTTTTATTGGGATGAAGATTGCCAGACGGCCTTTGACAAGCTGAAAGACTATCTGAAAACTCCTCCAGTGCTGGGCGCACCGGTGAAAGGACGACCATTGATACTATATATAGCAGCTACACATAATTCTCTGGGGGCAATGCTGGCCCAGAATAATGAAGAAGGGAAAGAGCAAGCCCTCTATTACCTCAGTCGGAGACTGGTCAGAACTGAAGAGAAATATACTTATATTGAGAAGATCTGTCTGGCACTAATCTTCACAGTTAAGAAGCTCCGACACTATATGTTGTCGCATGAAATCAGCTTGGTATCCCAAGAGGATCCCCTGAAGTACATCATGTCTCAACCGGCGCTCAAAGGCCGCCTGGGTAAATGGGCGGTAATCCTTATGGAGTTTGATGTCTCCTACGTGCCGCGCAAGGCTGTCAAGGGCCAAGCTATTGCAGACTTCTTCGCTGAGCACCCAGTGCCCGGGGATTGCCCGTTGGAGCCGGAGCTTCCTGAAGATGAAACCCTAGAAGCCGTTCAAGTACAACCCGCCTTATGGCAGCTATACTTTGATGGCGCTTCCAGAATTGACGCTTCTGCCACTGGATCAGCCAGAGTCAGGGCAAGAGCAGGCATAGTCCTGAAATCCCCAAAAGGAGAAGTGGTGCATACATCCTGTTCCATAAACAAACAATGCACCAACAATGAAGCGGAATATGAAGCCCTGATAATCGGGTTGCAAATTGCTCTGTCCATGGGGATTCAGATGCTGGAAGCATTCGGAGACTCCATGCTAATTATAAAACAGCTGGAAGGAGAGTTCGATGTGCGAAAGCAAGAGCTCCTCCCCTATCACCAGTTGGCAACTCACCTGATGTCAAGATTTTACTTCATCAGCATCAAGCACATCAATCGAGGCCAGAATGCTCAGGCAGACGCCCTCGCTAAGCTGGCCAGTTCATTGGCGATCCTGCCAGACACAAGCCTGAATATAACAGTGATCAACCGCCGACAGGTCCCCAGCGTAACAGAGGTCCTGGCCGACGAACAAGAGATGGAAGTAGCAGTCATCGAAGGGGTTCAGCAGCCCGATTGGTGAGAGCATCTCCTACGCTGGTTTCAACACCAGCAACTTCCAAAAGAAAAGGAACAGAGAATGAAGCTCCTGAGGATCAAGGATTCTTACGAGATGAGAAGTGGGACCTTGTTCCGCATTATGGCAGATGCCCGAAGGAAAGTCCTACTCCGTTGCTTGTCTTCAGGAGAAGCGGGACAGGTGATGCAGGAGGTCCATGCAGGATCAGCTGGAGCACACCAGGCTGGCCCGAAGATAAAAATTGAGATAAAGAAACTGGGTTACTATTGGCCCACTATATTTGATGATTACTGCAAGTTTGCCAAAGCTTGTCAGAAGTGTCAAGAACACGCTAATGTGGCAAGGAGACCTCCAGTGCCATTGCATCCCACCCTACCAAGCTGGCCATTTACTCAGTGGGGCACGGACGTAGTAGGTGTTGGGTTCGGTGCAGTATTCAGAGGGGGGGTGAATGAATATAACCCGTTTAAAAAACCTTTCGCCCAGTTAAAATATGATGCTCACTAGAATTACTAGTTCGCAAACTAGACAAGCTTAAAAGCTAATAATCAGTTGCAGAACAAAAACAAGCATACAGTGAGATCACTAGGATGCTAACTAGGCTGAATTAGACAAGGAGTCGCTCAACTAGAATTTCGCTCTCTTGATAGATTAAACTATTCTAAGAAAACTAATCCACTCTTCTGCTCAACCAGAAGCCAAACGTTTAGAGCGCCCCTATGCAATCATCTAGCGGAAGCAAAAGCAGATAAACCAAACCACAATGCACAAGGGTTTTTAGGTGGTTCGGTCCTCCAGACCTACATCCACCGCACACTCAACCCGAGTGTGGCTTCACTAACCGCTGGGCAACATAGCTTGCCAACAATCAGCTGGGTCTCACAGCTTGCCAACCGCTGAGCATCACAGCTTACTTCCGCTGGGCAATACAGCTTAGCCATCGCTGACTCACAGCTTGAACCCGCTGGGGAATACAGCTTAACCCGTCCGAGACCAAGTCTCGCCAGCTGAGGATTACAGCTTTACCTGTCCAGTGGAAACCTCCACTGCCCGCTGAGCTACACAGCTTGCTGTCCAGAGGCAGCACCTCTGCAAACCACTGACAAACAGCTTGAAGAAATGTATAAAGGAAAATGAAAATAGAACAAGACAGCAACGGAAAGCTGAAGCAATAAAGCACAAAATATAGCTCAACAATGAGCAACTTCAGATCTGGTTTTGAACCAAAGATCTGAGGAACGAACTCCTTCTCTCTCTCTCTTCTTCTTCTTCTCTTCACACTCTTCTCGAGCTCTCTGCCTCTCTTCTTCTCCTTCTGCTCTTCTTCTTTCTCTTTTCTCTTTCTATCTGGATCGTGGCTCTCTGTATGAGCTTTTCTTCTTGCCAATTCGATCTGCCTTCTTCTGTGGAAGAAGGCTCATATATATAGCAGCAGCAGCAGCTAGGGCGCGTGTGGCTTCCACAGCTCCCGCCCTAAGAATTCGGACCACGTGGCAGTCTCTCAGCAGACTTCATTCCAGCCTCGGATCACATGCTGCCAGTCACTGGGGAATATTTCTTCCTCGGACCTGCAAGGAGATGACAACCATTAAACTAAGGGCCACAATAACTAAAGCTGCACGAGATATGTGGTAGCAGTTCTAGATGCACTGAGAATGACAAGAGATACACAAGGTGACTACAGCACGAAGTAAGGAGAGAACGACATGAGATACACACTGTAACAGAGATAACACTACAAAGAGAACGACACGAAGAAGATGAAAACAACACGAGGTAAAAAGAAGAATGACACGAAGTGGTTGCAACAACAAGCAAGACATAAAAGATGACACGAGATGCAACTAGAGGACAGAGAGAAGTGACACGAGGTTCACACAGAAACGACACGAGGTGGCACAGAAAGCAACACGAGGTGCTGCAATGTTCTGCACGCAGTGGAACAAAAATGACACGAAGACACAGAAACAACAGTAACCGACACGAAGTGTGGTTACTAAATAGGAACGACACGAGGTCTACAGGGAAACGACTCGAAGTTCATCAGAACTATTCGAGCTGCTTCAGAAACACGACACGAAGTTAAGTGAGAACAGCATGAGGTGAAACGACACGGGGTTCACTGGGAAACGAGACATAAGAGGGAAAACGACACGAACTCAGATCAACACGAAGACATAAACACAACACGAAGACATAGACACTAAAACAACACGAAGACGATGGATGCTACAGTGCAATGTCTAGACATGAAGTCCAATGCTAACGGCTGTACAGACTTGAAGAATAAGCCAGTGTATAGACTTGAAGATTGAAGGCGATGTACAGACTTTGATGAACAGTCCAATGTATGGACTTTGAAATCGAAGACCAATGTGCAGACTTGACAGTGAAGACTAGTGTGCAGACTTCAAGTTTAACTGTGGATGTACAGACTTCATGAAGCGAAGCGATGTGTAGACTTGAAGCTCCTGAAGCAATGTACAGACTTCACGCGTTGACGTTGTACACACTTCCAATGAAGTGCGTTGACGCTGTACAGACTTTGCCTAAGATAATGTATGAACTTGAACGAGAGTCCAATGTATAGACTTGCATGATGCACAATTACACAGTCCAGTGTATAGACTTTGCTACCCAGACATGATATATGCAGAGACATGATATCTGACAGATGCATTGCACATATATAAAGAGCAAATGCCATCAATGCTAAACATCATCATTCATGTTGCTATCAATATGCAGAATGCATAGAAATCAAAATACAATATCAAATGCATCAAATGCACTCACTGTCTTGCTATCATCAAAACCAAATAGCATTGCTATCATCATTGCAACATAATTGCTATCATCAAAGCAACATAGCACATGCTTGTGCCTAAGGGGCACAACAGTAGGGCCGCTACCAGCATCTTCATCAGGGTGCAGATACATCTTAGCAGCTACAGACTACTTCTCCAGATGGGCGGAGGCAGTAGCACTAAGAGATGTGACGGGAGAACTAGTTGCAAGATTCTTCCGGGTAGAATGTAATATTTCGGTTCAGGATCCCCAGCCGAATCATCTCTGATAATGGCAGTCATTTTAGGAACTAGAAGGTTTATCGACTGGCCGACAAATACAAAATCGACTGGAGGACATCATCCCCCTACAACCCTCAAGCCAATGGACTCGCAGAAGCCTTGAACAAGATCTTATGCACCCTGCTGGCAAAGACTGTCAAGTCTAATAAAAAAGATTGGGATGAAAGGATGTACGAAGCACTTTGGGACTATCGTATTGTATACAAGACCCCAACCGGCTGTTCACCTTTCTCCCTCGTTTATGGGTCGGAAGCTGTAGTGCCCATTGAACTTGAAGTTCCTTCATTGCGAGTTGCCGTCCAGCACGGACTAGTCAGTGGTGAACAGGTCAATGCAGAATGAAGATTGGAGGAGCTCGCTGAGCTCGAAGGAAAACGCCTCCGGGCACAGCAAAACATACAACTCTACCAAGCTCGCATGGCCCGTGCTTTTGACAAGCTAGTCAAGGGTCGAGAATTCAAGAAAGGAGACCTGGTAATGGTCAAAAGAAGAGAAGTGATGGCCTCCAACCCCAAAGGGAAGCTGGTCGAAAACTGGGTCGGGCCGTATATCGTCCGCCGAGTATATGAAAGGGGTGCCAACGTCCTTATAGACCACAAAGGAGTCATTCAGTTCTCTCCCCTCAACAGAAAACACATTAAGCTGTATCATGCAGCGCTGCCAACATATCCCGAGTGATCGGTCGGAGCTAACTTTTCCTTGGTTAGTGGCACTCCACCCTAATCAAGCTACCTCCCCTTTGGTTAGTGGCGCTTCGTCCTAATCAAGCTACTTTCCTTGGTTAGTGGCACTCCGCCCTGATCGAGCTACCCTTTCCTTGGTTAGTGGCACTCCGCCCTGATCGAGCTACCTCTCCTTGGTTTAGTGGCACTCCGCCCTAACCGAGCTACCTTACCTTGGTTTAGTGGCACTCCGCCCTAACCGAGCTACCTCTCCTTAGTTTAGTGGCACTCCGCCCTAACCGAACTACTTTTCCCCTTGGTTTAGTGGCACTCCGCCCTAACCGAGCTACCTTTCCCTTGGTTTAGTGGCACTCCGCCCTAACCGAGCTACCCTCCTCCTTGGTTGAGTGGCACTCCACCCTAACCGAGCTACTCTTCTCCTTGGTTTAGTGGCACTCCGCCCTGATCAAGCTACCGTTTCCTTGGTTTAGTGGCATTCCGCCCTAACCAAGCTACCCTTTCCTTGGTTTAGTGGCACTACGCCCTAACCAAGCTATCCTTTCCTTGGTCTAGTGGCACTCCGCCCTGATCAAGCTACCTTCCCTTGTTCCAGTGGCATCCCGCCCTGATCGAGCTACCTTTTCCTTGGTTTAGTGGCACTCCGCCCTAACCAAGCTATCCTTTCCTTGGTCTAGTGGCACTCCGCCCTGATCAAGCTACCTTCCCTTGTTCCAGTGGCATCCCGCCCTGATCGAGCTACCTTTTCCTTGGTTTAGTGGCACTCCGCCCTAACTGAGCTATCCTTTCCTTGGTCTTGTGGCACTCCACCCTGATCAAGCTACCTTCCCTTGTTCCAGTAGCATCCCGCCCTGATCGAGCTACCTTTTCCTTGGTTTAGTGGCACTCCGCCCTAACCGAGCTATCATTTCCTTGGTCTAGTGGCACTCCGCACTGATCAAGCTACCTTTCCTTGGTCCAGTGGCATTCCGCCCTGATCGAGCTACTCTTCTCTTTGGTTTAGTGGCACTCCGCCCTAACCGAGCTACCTTTTCCTTGGTTTAGTGGCACTTCGCCCTAACCAAGCTACCCTTTCCTTGGTCCAGTGGCATTCCGCCCTAACCGATCTATCCTTTCCTTGGTCCGATGGCATTCCGCCCTGATCGAGCTACCCTTTCTTTGGTCCAGTGGCATTCCGCCCTGATCAAGCTACCCTCTCATGGGTCTAGTGCCATTCCGCCCTGATCGAGCTTCCAAAAGAATACGCCACACCGCCATTACGAGCCTTACGTTCGGATTGGCACGAAAGCCCTTCCTTGCGTTAGCATTATCTTCCCGCTAACGAATAAACCCGAGTCGGCTAAAGGCTTTGTGTTCTAGCTGGCATTCTCACATTGTTGCCACTACGGGCCATCCACTGTCGACCAGGCGTCGAACATTACACTTCGACCTGCCACCCTATACATATCAAAAAAAAAGAAAGAAAAGAAAATGGGGTTAAAATTAGAGATACTCCGCCAGACTTGCTCCTATATTAGGACAAGTGCAAAAATGGCTGTAACCCAACTGTGGCGAAAACCCGAAGGGGCGCTGCAGGCAAAATCGGGTACCCCACCGCGTGAAAACCCGAAAGGGCGCGCGGGCAAAAGCAAGAGGGGGCTGGCTCCGACGAAAACCCGAAAGGGCGCTTGAGTCAGTAAAGTGGTAATTTCCAAATTCCTCTCCTATTCTCCACCCAATGAAACTCCGAAAGGGACAACCATCAAAGTCCCACCGGAAATCCTTTAACAAACCCGCATTCGACCCTCGTCATCATCGGTGAGATCGGTCGATCTCTACCCTTAACTTGGACCATACGTCCCTGTTGATAATCCCATCTTCGCTTCAGCATGTGACCCGTGCTGATGAATAAACCCACATTCGACCCTCGTCATCATCGGCGATATCGGTCGATCTCTACCCTTAACTTGGACCTTACGTCTCTGTTGATAATCCCATCTTTGCTTCGGCATGTGACCCATGTTGATGAATAAACCCATGGTCGACCCTCGTCATCATCGGCGAGATCGGTCTATCTCTACCCCTAACTTGGACCTTCTATCCATGTTAATAACCCTACCTTTGCTTCGGCATATAACCTATGCTGATGAATAAACCTGTGTTCGACCCTCGTCATCATCGGCGAGATCGGTCGATCTCTACCCCTTAACTTGGACCTTCCGTCCCTGTTAGTAAACCTACCTTTGTTTCGGCATATAACCTATGCTGATTAATAAACTCGTGTTCGACCCTCGTTATCTTCGGCGAGATCGGTCGACCTCTACTCTTAACTCGGATCCTACATCCTTGTTAATAGACCATGTCCTTTGCTTCAACATCTAACCAGTGTCGACAGACCGAAGCAGGGTCCAATCCTTGTCATCATCGACAAGGCCAGCCAACACTTTCGTGGTCCAGTTCTTCTGCATCCCGAATTCAAGAAAAAAGAAAGAAAGAAAAGAAAATGGGGTTAAAAATAGAGATACCCCGCCAGACTTGTTCCTATATCAGGACAAGTGCAAAAATGGCTATAACCCAGCTGTGGCGAAAACTCGAAAGGGCGTCGCAGGCAAAATCGGGTACCCCGCCGCGTGAAAACCTGAAAGGGCGCGCGGGCAAAAGCAAGAGGGGGCTGGCCTCGGCGAAAACCCGAAAGGGCGCTTAGGTCAGTAATGTGAATAAAAAATTGAATGATGAATAGTGATGATTCATTCTCTGTCCGGAAGACCCCTTACGAGGTGGACGGGGAATTTTCATCCGATATCCCGCCTATATACGTCTATTGTCTACCCTTTTCGACCCTTGTCACCATTGGCAAGATCGGTCGCTACCCTATCCGGTTTTTGTCACCATCGGCAAGACCGTCTACCCTTTTCGACCCTTGTCACCATCGGTAAGATCGGTCGCCACCCTATCCAATTTTTGTCACCATCGGCAAGACCGTCTACCCTTTTCGACCCTTGTCACCATCGGCAAGATCGGTCGCTACCCTATCCGGTTTTTATCACCATCGGCAAGACCGTCTACCCTCTTCGACCCTTGTCACCATCGGCAAGATCGGTCGCTACCCTATCTGGTTTTTGTCACCATCGGCAAGACCGTCTACCCTTTTCGACCCTTGTCACCATCGACAAGATCGGTCGCTACCCTATCCGGTTTTTGTCACCATCGGCAAGACTGTCTACCCTTTTCGACCCTTGTCACCATTGGTAAGATCGGTCGCTACCCTATTCGGTTTTTGTCACCATCGGCAAGACCGTCTACCTTTTTCGACCCTTGTCACCATCGGCAAGATCGGTCGCTACCCTATCCGGTTTTTGTCACCATCGGCAGACCGTCTACCCTTTTCGACCCTTGTCACCATCGGCAAGATCGGTCGCTACCCTACTCGGTTTTTGTCACCATCGGCAAGACCGTCTACCCTTTTCGACCCTTGTCACCATCGGCAAGATCGGTCGCTACCCTATCCGATTTTTATCACCATCGGCAAGACCGTCTACCCTTTTCGACCCTTGTCACCATCGGTAAGTTCGGTCGCTACCCTATCCGGTTTTTGTCACCATCGGCAAGACCGTCTACCCTTTTCGACCCTTGTCACCATCGGCAAGGTCGGTCGCTACCCTACCCGGTTTTTGTCACCATCGGCAAGATCGTCTACCCTCTTCGACCCTTGTCACCATCGGCAAGATCGGTCGCTACTCTACCCGGTTTTTGTCACCATCGGCAAGACCATCTACCCTTTTCGACCCTTGCCACTATCGGTAAGATCGGTCGCTACCCTAGTCCGGTTATTGTCATCATCGTCAAGACCGTCTACCCTTTTTCGACCTTCACCATCATCGACAGGACAGGTCGCTACCCATTCTCAGGTCTCGCCATCTTCGGCAGGACCGCTTACCCGTCAGTTTTGATATACCCTCTTGAGTTCCCCGGACTCTAGGCTGCCATAGGCCGTTGTTAGTCTCGAGAAAAGTCACGGCGTGGTGGAGCGAACACCTCACCCCTTTGCTGAAGGCGTGAGCGCTCTCCTGCCCTAGTGACTCATACATTCGGATTAGAAATAACGGGCGAATGGAAGAGAAAAGAATAATGACAAGATAGAGTCTTCATTCAAAAAGCACGATGGAGATTTTCCATTACTATGAAGTAAAAGGTACATGTTATACGGGCCATCCCCCGGAGTACATGAAGTGCATCCAAAAGGAAGCAAATAAAGAGAAAAAAGACTACGGCAGAGGGCGTCGGAAGATGTCCTACAGCGCAGGAATACCCAGGGAGGGATGACGGGTCAGTTCTTGCAATCTGAACTCGGTGGCCTCCAGCTCAGATAGCTTCTCCCCGAGGGAAGCAGCTTGTCCCTCGGGAGCTCTAGTCATCAATCCGTCCGCCGGAGCTAGGTCTTGCAGCCCCAGCACAGCGCTCCATTTCCTGACCTCCCCGGGGAGATAGATGGGTCTTCCCCGCATCACACATTCGGCCAGGCTGTCTCTCTCCACCAGTAAGGCCTGCTCGACCTTCCAAACGATGAACACATCCCTCTTTCCCTGAAGGTTGAAGCGTTGAAGAAGGGACATCAGGTGCTTGTCCTTGGGATAATCCCTCCTGGTCATGCCCTCTCTATTATAATGAAAGGAGTCACTCCCGAGGATAAGGAGATGGCTGGTGTCCATAGTGTCTGTCTCGGAATCTGAAGACTCCGCAACTATGGCCACCTGGCCGTGCCCCCAGTCGAGGGAATTGATGTTCTCCCATGTCACTATGGCACGAGAAGAAGAGCTGGATGCCATGGTAGCTGCAAAAAGGGCATATCAAACAAAAGTAAAGTCAGAAAATAGCTGATCAAAGGTGAACTTCTGACAAAAGTTTGGCAGAGTCTCCCCAGCATAGGAGATTGCCAAAGAAAAGCGGGAACGCGTCCACTAAGGAACGGTCCCTAAAAGGCAGCCATCGGCATTGCCCCGAGGCCAAGAGGAACACCCGGGGGAATAGCTCCGAGGGCAAGCCCTGCTAGAAGCCTCCCGGGGCCCAAAGAAAGGGTTTTGAAACCCCAAATGGACAGCATCCCCACTCACCCGAAGGAAAATCGCCGCTCTCGGCGCCGGAGAAAGGGAAGAGAGGGAAGAGAGAGAAAGAGCTCGTTCGAATGAGGAATGAAGAAGAAAAAGACAAGGGCAAAAGCCTTATATGGAGGTGGCACTGGGCGTTTAACCTGGCGCGCTATTTAGCGCGCTGGATTAACGTCCAAATATACAAAAGGCGCGCCGTTTCTACCCGCGCCGAATTAAGATGGCAAAAGCAAAGAGCGCGCCGGATTAGTGGCCGAAATGCCCGAGACCGCGCCGGATTAAAACCACAAAGGGTAAGGGCGCGCCGTATTAATCCCATGCTGTATTAAGATGGGAATGGCGTCGGAGTAGCATCCGTACCGAACTAAGGGCCATCCAGAGCTCCTGTCAACCGAAGAAGAGATCCATCCAGATGAAGTTCATCCGTGGGTCTTGCTGCACTCGTGCCTTGCTCACAACACCCACGTCTGGGGGGCATTTTTTGGCACCTAAAATATGATCGTCGGCGACCAAGCCATAAGGACGAATGATCCGGCCCACCGAAGTGCTGGAGCCAATAAAGATCAACACATCGAGGATTTCTCAAGCTGCCAGAGCCTCGAGTCATTCCCTATGGGCGTGGGGACTTCACCTCAGGAGAGCCGAGATGAATCCACAACCAACCGGTAGTGCGACCAAGCCTGCCCAATGAACCGGCATAGACTTTGTCGTGCTGCATCCACTACACCCGTTGTCCGACCAAGGTCGACGGTCTACCCGGTGGCTACCCACCTCATGAAAGGCTCTCCTGAAGATAAAGGAGTCCCCCCTTGCTCTATGAGACGGAGGACCGAAAGCTCTGACGGCAGAAGATCCCGATCACCCGGCACGGGTACGGCTTCCCAACAAGATGGGCCTGTTAGTGGCCGAATGATTGCCCAGCGCAGGCGGAATTATCCCTGGTGTCATCCAACCCCCTAAGGAGCTTAGATACGAGCCAGGCCGGACCAACAGCATGGATCGTAGAGCCGAAGGCCGTGTCGGTGGAAAGCCCATACGATCAAATCAAGGCTATCTGGAGTCTCAGGAACTGCCGTACGTTGACCTGGGAGCTTCGACAAGACATCCCGCCAAGGTTTCGAGGGGCATTGGTGAGATAATGTTCATGGTGACTCCCGAAATCATCCCCGGACTCATCGACTGGCTTGAAGCGCACGAGGAGCATTAGCCCGGCGCGCCTTAAACCGGCACGCCCCTCATTCGATGCCCCTGAACCCGGCGCACCCTTATCCCGGTGCGCCCCCCTACCTTTCACCCTTATCCCGGCACGCCCCCCTACCTTTCGCCCTTATCCCGGTGCTCCCCCCACCTAATGCCCCTTTGGCCGGCGCGCTTAAGATCTACCCTCGTGTCCTCCTATCCCGGCGTGCTAAAGAATGGAGCTTCCTCCTGGCGCACCAAAGCCCACGCCGGATGAAGAGCCTCCAACCTGTTATATATATAGGTGAGGTTTGATTGAAGGAAAAAGAAAGGGGAGACGAATGTAAGCGAGGGGGGGAGGAGCGATGATGATATGAGTCGATTCTCCTCCCCCTTCTATGGGTTTTTTCTCTTTTTCCCCTTCCCCTGTTGTTGTGCTATGCACGTCCTCTGCCTCCGGTATTGTAGAACGGCGACCGAGCAATGATGCCGGTGCTGTACTCTCACCATGTAAATGCTAAACCATTCCCGTTTCTGGGATGGTAATATATATGCGCGTGTGAATGATCAAATGAATAGAGTGAATGAATGATCCTCAGCCTCCCCCCTTTCTATCTATGCCAATGCGTGTGTCGGAGTTCTTCTCTGCATAGTTCTAATTCCGGTTTCTCCGAGGTCTATAGCGTGCCCTGAATCATCGTGGGCTACATAAACACCCCTCCCCGGGGGCTTTTCCTTCGATCATTCTCATATTTGATTCAAGGGTTTTTGCATCCCTCTCTCTTCTCGGACAGAGCTGTGCTTCTACGCATGCCTCTCTCCACCATATGCAGGGTTCATCCCGTGAACGTCGCTTTCTAACTGTTCGAGCATATGCCCCTGCAATGGGCCCGTCTCATTCATGCATTTACTGCATCTGTGCATCACGATCATCCAAACTGTTCCGAGGTTTTCTCATCGTCCTGATCACCCGGGGAGGGGAACATTCCCCCCGTGGCTTCATGGAACTGCTGGGCAACTAAGAACCCTACCCCTCGATGGCAGGCGTTTCTCCCTGAGCTCACAGCAGATAGCAACAAAGGGGTCTTTGCTCAACGAGCTCGCCCCAAACAATTCAGGACCCAATGAAGGCCGGGGATATGTGCTCCTCGCAGGCTAGCCCTTGGAGTTTCATCTTCCTAATGGTCAGTCCCTATAAGGGATAAGTCATACCCTGTGGATCATCCACCCTTCGCAGGCTAGCCCTCGGGGTGCTGTTCCCATCGTCGATGGCTTCATCTCTCCGTTTCTTCCCCCTATGGAACCTTGGTGCCCCTAGCAGGCTAGTCCTCGGGGTATCCCGTCCAATGAGGTTTGCTGGCTGCCTTTGCATAGACCGGCGGTTTAGGGGCTTGTTCCATAGGTGAGCATGACCCCGCTTCTCCCCTGCAACTCTTCAGGTTCAGGGGAGATGCTATCCAATTTTGGACAGATTAATAATGAATAAACCAAAACGAAATACTCATTCTGGACCCAATTATCCCGGTGCTCGAGTAGGAACCTCGCACTGGCTTAATCACACTATCCCCCAGGGTTCTGGACTTCAATTTAACAAACAATTGGCCTCAAATGGCTTCAAAACCCTCAACATAAACTTAACAAACTCAAATGATTCGAAATTCATCGAAAATAAGCTAAAACGGTGCGGCCTTAATACGGCGCGCCCTAATCCGGCGCGGTACCCCCCCGCGCCGGATTAATGTTAGACTCATATTCATTTTTTTTCCCTTTGCGCCTTTCCGGTGCGCCCTAAACCGGCGCGCCCCAATCTTTTGCGTGCCATCTTAACCGGCTATATGGCCGCGCCGTATTAGCCGCTATACCTACGTTTCTTCGCACCGTATTAACATTCATGATGGCCGCGCCGGATTAAGATGCTATGCCTACGCTTTATCGCACCGTATAAACCTTCCTTACATGGTCGCGCCAGTTTTGAAACCTCTTGTTGCTTTAATCGCTCATTTACCCCCGAGTGGATCTCGTCCCTCGGGGTTGGCGTTAATAAATCACAATGGGTAATAAATTGAATAAGGGAGGGGCCTATGTTGTTATCATATCTTCATTACCATGTCCGTTAGCACTTTGCTTTTGCTATTATATCTGTGTTGTTCTCCCATTCCTTGATAGGGGGTTAATAAGCGTGGTTGATCATCATTTGCTTCCATGATTCTATTATCATGCTTAATATAGTCATGAACGCCATGTGCGCATGCATGCATAGATCCTCGGGTATATTAAATGGCGTCGACAGAAAACCAGATTACGTCTGGTCGGAAGTCTTCGCTATGCGCGACAGTGGTCTTCGGACCTATGCCCTCCGCCACGTACCGAGGATCCATAATCCCATGAATTATGCATCTTATGCACGCTAAATGTATGCATCCTGCATGCTTTCGTCATGCTCATCATGTAGCTCTTTTTAATTCGGCTTCGACAGCCCGCTATCTCGGTAATTAATCAAAGGTGTTCCCTCCTCGTGAGGGATGTAATTAACGTCATAACCTTTATGGTATGGCGGACTGCTGGTCCCAACCGAACCTCACATTCGCCCGACATGGGTCAGAATGAGCGCATCATAAAATCGTCACTCATGTGACTGGCATGCCTGCGTCGTCAATCGATCATTTGACTACCAGTTGGTCAGTTGGTTGATCGACCCACGCGAAAGAAAGAAAAAGGTCACGAACAGTGGGCTAGAAAGTAGTGTTTCAGTTTCTGAGCTACCCACACTAATGCGGCACAAGTCTTTTCCATAGTAGTGTATTTGGTCTCCGCTGGGTTAAATAAACTGGAGAGGTAATAAGCTGCCCGCTCTTTGCCTTCATCATCTACTTGTGCTAAGACCGCCCCTAGGGAGTCCTCGATGACAGAAATGTATAGGATTAGGGGTTTCCCAGGGACAGGAGGTTGCAAAACTAGTGGATTGGTCAAATATTCCTTTAAATCCTTGCAGGCTTTTTGACAATCTTAATTCCATTCAAATTTGACCCCCGCCTTTAGTAATTCATAAAATGGGCGGCACCTCTGAGAATGTTGGGATATAAATCTTCTAATGAATTACAACCGACCAATCAGTCCTCGAAGTTCTGTGATATTCTTAGGTGGAGGCATGCCCATGATGGCATTTGCTTTATTAGGATCGATCTGAATCCCCCATTTGCTGACTATGAAGACTAACAACTTCCCTGAAGAGACTCCGAAAACACATTTCTTTGGATTCATTTTTAACTGGTACTCCCTAGCTCTCTGGAGCACCTTAGCCAGAATAGCAGGGTGTTCTTTTTTAGTCCTTGACTTCACCAAAATATCATCCACGTAGGCTTCCATGTAAACATGCATCATGTCATGGAATATAACCATCATCGCCCTTCGATAGGTGGCACCCGCGTTCTTCAAACCGAACGGCATAACCACATAGCGATACATACCCCAGGGCGTGGTGAAGGAGGTTTTCTCTTGATCTTCGGGAGTGAGACGGATCTGGTTATATTCTGAATAACCATCCATATGACAATGTTTCGTACCCGACGGTGTTGTCCACCAATACGTCTATGTGAGACAGCGGGAAATCATCTTTGGGACATGCTTTGTTAAGATCCCTGAAATCAATGCAAATACGCACCTTTCCATCCTTCTTGATAACAGGAACTATATTCGCCACCCACTGAGGATATAAGACAACTCTGATAAACTTGGCTTTGTACAATTTATTAACCTCTTCCTTAATCCTCAAGACCATGCGGGGGTGAAATCTTCTTGACCTTTGTTTCACGGGTGTTGCCCCTAGTTTAAGCACGAGTCGATGTTCCACTAAAGAGGGGTCAAGACCCGGCATGTCCTCGTAAGACCAGGCAAAAGAATCGCTACACTCCCTTAGAACCTTGATTAGATCTTCTTCTACCTCTGGGGGGAGATTAGCGGCAATGATAATGAGCATGGGTTCTTCTTCGGTTCCAAGATTTATTTCCTTCGTCATCCACCGTTGATGATGGCTCGTCGAATCTCTTTAATCCTTGCGCATACAGATCGGCGGTGTAATCTACGTTGCTGTCCTCATCATCGACCAGGTCTTTTTCATCCATGATTTCATAAACACCTAGCCCGTCGTCGCTCCACACCCCTTCTTGCTCCTCATCTTCTTCTATCACAATCGTCGTAGCGATAAATTATGGGCATTTCGAAAGAGCATGACATCGTTGAGCTAGATCCTGAAAGAACCTATTAGGAACATATTTGGAATGACGCGCAAGCGGGCACGGCTCAAGTGAGGAAGGGTTGGACGACCTAGAACAAGACCCTAATTTTCTAGACCCAATAGACTCTACTTCCCTAGACTCGACGGACCCTACGTCTAACCTAGGAGAAAGGAAATCTAATGGGAAGGAGGCAACATGGACCTCATGCCCCTGGGAGGAGGATGGAGAAAAGACAGCGTAATCTTCCACTGAAATCTCCATTTCAAATTTGACGCCTTTTTTTTGAGAGAGTCAGTGGAGATCATGTAGCAAGAGGGAGAGGAAGGTGGAGGAGGAGGAAGTTGACAGGGGAAGAGAGACGGGAAAAGAACATCAAAGAACGGATCAGATGAGGAGAACCACATATTGGAGAGATCGGATGAGGAGGACCACATGGTGGAGAAATAAATGGGTGGGCATTGCCCACATGCACATGGTACAAATAATACCTCCAATGGCATTTCTGTGAAAAATGGATTGACCATGATAGGAGGTGGACGGGGTATAGATTCCAGCCGTTGGAAGAGAGACGCAAGACGGGAGGCAGACCAAGTAAAGACGATGGGTGAGCTCGCCCTCTCCCGTGGACGGTAAGCTGGCTTCTGCGGCTGATAACATACAAGCCGTACCTCCTGACTTTCCTGGAAACTTTCATCTTCATAAAATAGCCTTTCAAATGCTTGGCTACAATCATTCATATCATCAACCTGCCCCTTAGGCAGCAATGGCGGGCTGTTGACTATGTGGACTTTATCTTCCTGTTTGGGCTGATCTGGAGATGCTTTCAATGTGCCCGACTGAAGGGGGCCTTTGAAAAAATGCTGGCGGTAATCCCATGTTAAGGGCCCAGAATCGCCCAGAATTTAGAAGGGAGACTCTCGATAGCCAAGGCCCCTCCTATTCATTTTCCTTCCTATAGGGATCGGCTTGGTCCGCCCTTGTAGTTGTGCGCCGAGGCCTCTCTCCGATTGATGGCCCAATTTTAATATAATGCCCCAGCCCTTGAAATCTCGAATCTGGGGCTTCACTTTAATGTTTATTACTGTAGAGACGGGCTTGCGTGGTGCATAAGCCCAAGGGAAGTTCAAATCTAGCACCGAAATAACAGACCGACTACTGGGCCACAAAGTTGGCAGCACTTTCTCTGAGATAGTCTTGACTGACTGAACTGTGGACAAACTTTTCACCTTAACCACCCTCCCTTGAAAAGGGAATTTGAGGCATTGATGGGCGGTGGATGGTACGGCGCTGAGATTGTCTATCCACGGACGACCTAAAATGGCCTTGAACATAGGGTCGATGTCCAGTACATAAAATTCTATGGGCATGGTAAGAGGCCCAAGCTCAACTTGAATGGTGACAACCCCATGACATGCTCTTCTTGAATTGTCATACGCTGCTATGGTGATCGGGGTCGGCCGTAATAGTTCTTCTGATAAATTGCAGGCGCGGAGAGTGCTGAGTGGGCAAATATTAATAGATGCCCCTGTATCAACTAAAGCTGCATCAATGCTCACTTTGTTTAAGATTATCGAAATACATAGCGGCATTTGCCAAGCTTCTGGAGGTGCTAGCTTGGTCTCGGAGAATGTAATTGTTGGCCCTTTCAAGATAGCTGCCAAGGCCGTCGTTAGACTATCAACTGCCACATCTTCGCTAACCATCACCTTCTAAAGAAAATTTTTTAAAGCATCTTGGTGAAGTGTAGACCTTTTTATCAACTCTAATACTGATATTTTGGCGGGCACCCTATCTAAGTGATGCAATAGATCATATTGGGTACCCGGTAGTGGCTCTGCCTCTTCCTAATCAACAGCCGATTGTGAAGACTGAGTATTGGGTGCAGGTGCACCAGTGGCAGTGTAATTCCTGTGAAACAAACGCCCGCTCCGCAGGGCAAGGTTTTGTGTCAGCACGGGATTGATTGACAGTTTGATGGGCCCGATGGGGTGGATGAGTGGTGTGGAAGAGGGTGTGGTGGAGATGATGGGAGTAGTAGGGATGATGGTGGAGGTAATGGGTTGCGGGGGAAGGATGACAAGCGGAGGGTTAGGTGTGGGCGTGGTGATGATGGGTGCGGGTACTGACCGAGGTGTAAAGGTAAGTGGAGGTGTAGAGAGCGGTGTAGGCAGAGGCATAGTGAGCGAGGGGTTGGGCGGAGGTGTAGTGATGATGGTGGGGGTGACGAGCATTGGACGAGGTGGAAACGTGAGTGGGGGTGCTAGTAGTGGAGTGGAGGTAAGTGGAGTAATGGTGGTAGTTGGTGGAAGGATGAATGGTCTGGCGGGTAGAGGAAGGGTTTGATGGTTGGGCGTAAGGATGGTGGGAGTAGAAGATGAAGCAGGGTGGCGGTGGTTATGGTGGAGGGCCATTATTTGCTGAATAGAACCCTCATCATCATATGACCACCCGGCGTCAGGAGCCAGAGGCTGAACTAAATTAACCTGAGCTTGTGCTGGCGGCTGAGGTTGCGGAGTGGGAGCATGATTTGGCATGGGATTTTGATGGATCCCCAAGTCTTGGACCGGCCGTGGTTGCTGTTGCGGCTACTGTTGCGGCGGTGGTGCTTGTTGTTGCTGCACTTGCTGCCTCGGTGCTTGCCTTCTTTTTTCCTTGATCTCAATGATGGCCTTATGCATCTCGGCCCAATCTATACGATGCCCTTCATGCAGGTCGTATACCAAATCTCTGAAGTGAAAACAACTCTCAATAGTATGGCCAGGCTGCCTGTGGAACATGCAATACTTTATCTGATCAACGGCCGGGTTCCATTTAGGCCGTCCCGGAGGAAGTTGAATGGCATTAATGGACATGAGAGCCGAGAAAATGTCCGTGAGGGACTCGGGCAAAGGAGGATATTGGGCTCTCTTCGGACCGGGGTGCTTATTGTTGTTGGTGTAGCCGTTTGGTGGAGGAACGTTGTGGTATTGTGGAGGTTGTGGAGGTTGTTGTGGAGCGGCGAAGGTAGGGTGAGGGTTTTGTGGAGCGGAGAAAGCGGGTTGGGTGTTTTGTGGCGTGGAAAATTGGGAATTGTGGGGGTTTTGTGGGAAGCGGAATGGCATGGATTGGAAGGGGAATGCAACGGCTTGCACCTGCTCATTTGTTTGGACACCGTCGGTGACAGGCCCCTGAGGCTTTTTGTGATATTTGGGCTTCTGGCCTTCAAAGAGTGAGTGGATTGGGAAGTCCTTGAATTGAGTTTGAATAGAGCGTGCCCGTCTATACAACTGGTGCATATTGGCTATATCATTCATGGCAAGAATATTTCAGAATGTAGGAGTAGCATTTGAAATTAGCAGCTTGACTTTCTCTTCCTCCGAAATGTGGCCTGGCACTCGGGCGGCCATCTGCCTCCACCTATCGACATACGTAGCAAATTCTTCATCTGGCTTCATTTTCTCGACCACCAAATCTGTAAAAGAATATTCTGGGCCGACCCGGTCTTGGAATCTCTGAATAAACTTATCTTTCACTACCTTGAAACTCTCGGCATCTTCCAGCGGCAGGGAGTAGAACCATTCTAAAGCAACCCCATCCAACGAGCGGCGGAACAAATATGCCATAAGGTGATCATCGTATTGAAATTGAGCTAACTCGTACAAAAAGTCCCTCACATGGATGAAGGGATTGTTGTTCCCGTCATATTTACGGTAAGTGGGGAGCTCAGATTGCGGTGGGAATAGGATGTTCTAGAAACTAGGAACTGGAATATCTGCTAGCGATTGTAGGCCAACCCGCTTCTAAAGGAAGTCAAGTTGTTGTTGCATGGAGGCCCATTTATCAAGTAGTTCCTGCTCCCTAGACGGAGCAGAGGTAGTGAAAGGAGTAGACTCAAGATGGGGAGCTGAAGGGTAGATAGATGAAAGGGGAGGCCCATAAGAGGGATATTGGGCCGAAGAATCACCCATATTGGCATGGACTTGGGCCGCCCCTTGCTGGGGGCGCATGAAATCGGATGGGCCGACAAGCACTTGTGGCACCAATGGAATGGACCCATAAGAATCCGCCTGAATAGGAGAAGGGAGGATGGTCTTCCCTTTGTCAAAAGCTTGCTGGGCTGAACCAGAGGATTGGCCCGTTTCCAGACTAGAGAATCGAATGGTCCTTGGCTGGATCGGAGTAAGATCAATTGGAACGGGCTGAACAGCGGGCCCATCAACTCTTGGTTGAGCAATGGAGGCATTGGACAGACCTTGTATAATCGTGGGAGATGGGGAATTGGACCCCTGCAAGGACTGATAGACAGCCTGAAGTTGGGCCGGATCCAACTGGGCCATCATTTGAAGGACGTGATTGGCAGAATTGGGAGAAGAGAGGGAGGGTTGTGCGCCCTCCATGGGGACGGAGGACGGAGGAGGGACGGACCCCTCTCCGGACTGGAAAGAGATGACCCGAGACGGGTCTCCTAGAAGGCCCTGGGAGAGAGACTCCTGCTGGGAATGAGGAAGATCGAAAGAGGACATGTTTGATTTGAATAAAGGATTGAAGTAGAAGGTAGAAAAGGAATTGCTCCTAGGTGATGATTCTAGAGATCGGAAGCAACTCCACATGCAACGGAAGACCTTGACAAAATTCAAACAATACAAACAAGCACACAAAGACTCCAAACTTTATAAAAAATAAAGAAAGGGATGAGAGGCACTCAAAATCGGCCAATTTATAATGATGCACCAATTTTTATTGTTTCCTCCTTTAGAACCTTAATGATTTGAATTTAGATATTCTCTCCAACAAGGTTCCTAATTGGAAGGGTGATGGGGGCATCACTTACCCCTCCACATTTTTTGAAGCTCTGATGGATCATCGGCATGCGTCATTGTGTTCTTCACACTTTTTTGAGTCAATCCATGTAATTTTTCTTTTATTTGATTCCAGTACCTAGGTATAAGGGTCATTTACCTAAGTCTTGAGTCATTTGGTTAATTAAATAGGTGAATGGGCCCAATTCAATGGGCTAGGCCCAGGGGTGCCCCTCCCTGGTCTGTCTGATCATTGTGTCAATTGTCCAAGGTCAGTATGGTCATATGAAAAGTCTGGAGTCTATAAATAGCCCCCTCCCGTCTCTCATTTGTAACCTTTGATGATCAATGAAATTTGAAATTCCATTGGAATTTTATCTCCCCTCCCTCTCTTGATATATATATCTCTCTCATATCTCTCTCTCTCTTCCCCTCCCACCTACTTTCTCTCTCGTCACTCCTCCATTAAGTATATTCCAAGTCCCCACAGCCCCCTCTTTACTCCACCCCAGCCCCAAGAGAACCTCCACCAATCCTTGCTCCACCATCCAACCCCCAACTACCCATTTCCCTTCCCCAAGCACCTCTCCATCTCCCCAACGCTGAAGGGGCTCAAACCCTAGGCCAAATTTGAATTTCCCTCCCCTTTCTGTCTGTTTCCCTCTCTTCCCCATCACCCCCTTACCATCTAGGTCACACCCCCCCAGCCATCAACCTCCCTTTCCCATTCTTCCCTCTCTTAGCCCCACTCCCAACAAGGCACTGCTCTGGTTCGTAGGTAGTAGAGGTACCAGCAGTTTGCAGAGATAGTGACGTCATCACCACGAGGCTTCAGGTGGCGTACCATATATCATCGGAATCATCGTCCAGTCAGATTTCCAACGGAGGTGGTCTCGCCATCAACCGACTTTGGGGCTGCCTAGAGGAGCTGATCTCCCCAGACTGCGCATTTCCTCCCAGTCAGATGACCAGCAATGACTTGCAGAGGCTTCCACAACCAGAACCCTGGGCTTCTTGAGGCGCCACTTGGCTGGAGACTTCCCCTACAAGCCCTCTCCCATCACCAAGAAGCAGGGCCCCGTTTGGATCCCAGAACTGTAAGTTCCAAATTTTCTCCCTAGGGTGCGCTGGATCAGTTCCCTTAGGGACTGATATGATACCCAGCTACGGTTCATGGTCCCGCCATCTGCTCCGATGTCAGACGGCCCTCCCGTGAATCTCTGTTTGAACAGGACTCGACCACAAACGCAACAGCTCCAGTCTCATCCTCTTTGGAGCTCGGGAGCGTTCGTGACAGCTTTCCCCTCCGGCAGTAGCGACCCAGGGACTGTCTGTTCCAGAGTGACGCCGTTCTGATCCCGACCCTGCCCCGACTGTCATCGTCGTCAGGAAATTCCTCCAAAATTCTGACGTCCTCCCGGGCCAACCCATGAGATTTTGCCTCTGGTTTCGTCAACAAAGGAGTCCGGGAGAGCCCGTGGCAGCACCGATAGTGACTGCCAATCCAGCTATTCCTGAAGCTGGCAGAACTGGGGAGCTCGGCAATTCAGCTTCTAGCTTAGTTTTTCCCCCACCCCACCTGGCCGGCTGACCGCCCCTCCCTGCGTGGACAATGTGCCGCCCATCATCACCCCATCCTAGCACAAGTCCCCCTTTACCCACCACCCCGGGTGCACCATGTGCCGCCCATCATCACCCCACCTATAAAGGACCTTCTCACCTCCTTGGTAGAGGAACCCATGATCCCCACACCTGACCCTATAGTGGTAAACACCCCGGATCCACTCCCCACCTTAGAAGAAACTCATGCCCAAACCGAGGAAGAAACCTCACCTTTAACGCCATCCCCTCTAATTGGGACTGAACTTATCATAAGTGGGCCCTTGGTTAGATGGCTAGAGGAGAACCTGACTCACCCTATCCTGTCCCATGCCTACCCTTCTATGGAGCAACACCTCCCCATAGTGCCCTTCAACTCCTATCGCACCACCATCCAATCATCTTACCAAGTGGAGACTTTAGAGGATCTTCTTAAGGGCTTAGCATGGCAAATGGAGTTGACTGGCATGTTGACCACAGTGGCCAACCAACCTAGGAGCCTTGACCTCCTACACCTATGTGTCGGGTCTATCACCTCGGTTTACACTATGGGTTGCTACACTAGCGACCTCCTGTTAATCCTCCCCACACCCGATGAGCCCGACCATATCCTCAAATTGGAGTTCCTTATATCGGGTAGAAAGCCAAACCATCCCCTCATGGCCGACCCACCCACCAAAGACTCCGGCCCAAATGTTTTATGGGAGAAGAATGACCCACCCCTTTTGAGGACCTAGAAGACATGGAGTCCCCCTCTCTAGGTGACCCCTTCCATGATCCCTTTGACCCCTTCCTTTGGGAGCTCAAGTACCCATGTGACCAACCCGCATCACCCACCACCCACCCTTTCCTACCCACACCCACCATGTTGGGCCAAGCCCACCTCAACCATGACCTAGGTTACACCATAGGAACCATGACCTTAGGCAACACCCGCCTAGAGATCGAGGAAGTGCCCCACCACATATCCACCTTCCTAGATCCCTTCGACCCTTTCACATGGAAGTTCAAAGGACGTCCCACACCTATACACATGGAAGTCACCTTTGGGATAAGCATGCATGTGTCTAGGCTTACCACACCACTTGGCATGAATACTATGTTGGGTCCATTCATTCACATCACCCACATGTCAAGTAGGAAACATGAGTGGTCCATATTTGGGTGCAATGGTCCTCCATCATTTGTCATTAGTCTTATACATGTTAGGGGCATGCACGGAAGTCTGGATCCCCTGGCATTTTCTACCACCATCTATGATAGATTCACCTACGGATGCCCTGGTCCTCCAACCTTTGCTATAAAGTCCATGCATGATAGGGCCACCTTTGGCTGCCCCGGCCCACCTAGGCCCATCACAGTCTTCATAGCATCAAAGCATAATTGGTCTACATATGGTTGTCCTATTCCACCTTTGCATCCCACACATTTCACCCCCACACCGCATCGTAGTGCATGGCATGAGTATCTAAGCAAGCACCAAGCAACGGCAGTGAGATTTACAAAAGGCGGGCAAAAGCCCATGAGCGCCACTTGGTACTCCAAGAAGGCAAAATTGGTGATGATGATATTGGAGTGGCTCTACCTTTGGGTCACATCCAAATCGAGGGCACGAGGACTTGGACATTGCCAAGTTCCGAGTGGCGTTGGCAACCCGGCTTACGGGTTGGACTTACCGATGGGTTTTGGGATTCATCCCACTTCTCACGTCACGGATCCAGCACCCTATATGGGCACCGCGGTGGGACCTAGTGAGTGCCTTGAGCCTATACCTTCCTTTGAGAGGGACCCCCCCGGAGAGCCACCACAAATCAGCCTGAGAGCCCGACATATGCACACGGAGGCAATACTAGGCAAGCAAGATATCATCACCGGCATGAGGGTGTGTCCGTGCCACTTTGAGAAGCCGAAGTGCCATCCCTTGGCCATGGATGCGGGACGAGTCAGGAGATCGTGGTTCGCCCGGAGCGGCCTTGGCGCACGACCTCCCCGGTGGACCCATACTCGACGGGGTCGAGTTTTCCCCACCCCGGGGGTATGATGGGGGCATCACTTACCCCTCCACAATTTTCAAAGCTCTGATGGATCGTCGGCATGCGTCATTGTGTTCTTCACACTTTTTTGAGTCAATCCATGTAATTTTCATTTTATTTGAGTCTAGTACCTAGGTATAAGGGTCATTTACCTAAGTCTTGAGTCATGTGGTTAATTAAGTAGGTTAATGGGCCCAATTCAATGGGCTAGGCCCAGGGGCGCCCCTCCCTGGTCTGTCTAGTCATTGTGTCAATTGTCCAAGGTCAGTATGGTCATATGAAAAGTCTGGAGTCTATAAATAGCCCCCTCCCCTCTCTCATTTGCAACCTTTGATGATCAATGAAATTTAAAATTCCATTGGAATTTTATCTCCCCTCCCTCTCTTGATATATATATCTCTCTCATATCTCTCTCCCTTCCCCTCCCACCTACTTTCTCTCTCTTCACTCCTCCATTAAGTCTATTCCAAGTCCCCACAGCCCCCTCTTTACTCCACCTCAGCCCCAAGAGAACCTCCACCAATCCTTGCTCCACCATCCAACCCCCAACTACCCATTTCCCTTCCCCAAGCACCTCTCCATCTCCCCAAGGCTGAAGGGGCTCAAACCCCAGGCTAAATTTGATTTTCCATCCCCTTGCTAGCTATTTCCCTCCCTTCCCCATCACCCCCTTACCATCTAGGTCGCATCCCCCCTAGCCATCAACCTCCCTTTCCCATTCTCCCCCCTCTTACCCCCACTCCCAACAAGGCACTACTCTGGTTCGCAGGTAGCAGAGGTACCAGCTGTTGGCAGAGACAGCCACATCGTCACCACGAGGCTTCAGGTGGCGTACCATATACCGTCGGAATCATCATTTAGTCAGCTTTCCAACAGAGGTGGTCTCGCCATCAACCGACTTCGGGGATGCCCATAGGATCCGATCTCCCCAGACTGCGCATTTCCTCCCAGTCAGATGACCAGCAACGACTTGTAGAGGCTTCCACGACCAGAAGCCTGGGCTTCTTGAGGCACCACTTGGGTGAAGACTTCCCCTACAAGCCCTCTCCCATCACCAAGAAGTAGGGCCCCGTTTGGATCCTAGAACTGTAAGTTCCAAATTTTTTGCCTAGGGTGCACTGGATCAGTTCCCTTAGGGACTGATCTGATACCCGGCTACTATTTGTAGTACCGCCATCTGCTCCAACATTCGCCGGCACTCCTGTGGGTCTCTGTTCGAAGAGAACTCGACCACGAACGTAACGGCTCAAGTCTCATCCTCTTCGGAGCTCGGGAGTGTTCGTTATGGCTTTCCCCTTCGGCAGCAGTGACCAAGGGACTATCTGTTCTAGAGTGACGCCGTCCTGATCCCGACCCTGCCCCGACCGTCATCATCGTCAGGAAATTCCTCCAAAATTCTAACGTCCTCCTGGGCCAACCCAGGAGATTTGGGCACCAGTTTCGTCAACAAAGGAGTGCGGGAGAGGCCGTGGCAGCACTGATAGTGACTGTCCATCCAGCTGTTCCTGAAGCTGGTAGAACCGGAGAGCTCGGTAATTCAACTTCTAGCTTAGTTTTTTCCCCACCCCGCCTGGCCGGCTGACCACCCCTCCCAACGTGGAGGTACATTTTGGTTGTAATATAGTTCCCCACTCTTAGTCCAACCCCTCTGTGAGGGCGTAGTGCTTGTACTAGCAGGTCAGCGGCTGAAGCGTCATCGGCGCGACGTGTGGGTAGCCCACGCTTCCCCGCTCGCCCTCGTCTTCGGTCGGGGTCGACGTCTTCACGCCGACCAGGTGAGCTACTAAACACTTCTCTTTGCTGGTTTCCTTTGCTTAATTAGTATTACATCTTAGTGCCGTCGGCGGTGAGAGAGTGCCCGGTCCCAAATTGTCATCAAATTGAGCGACCACCGCGGAGCGAGTTGTGAGAGAGACCCTACAACACATGCTGTAAGGCCCGTGTCTTAACGGATCTTTGATGGTTCGGGTTTAGGATTTATTCCGCGAACTTTGACTATTTTTCTTGATTTTGAGGTCATTTACTAGTATTTATTCAGATTAAGTTATAATGTTTATGATTTTTGGGCATTTTCCTAATATTGGAAGTTTGGGGGTCTTTTTGCAAAAGGTGGTTTTTTTCAATATATATATATATATATATATATATATTTCAACCCCTTTTTCTTCTTCCCCACGTTCACCACCTCACCCCCCCTCTCCACCCCTCTCGATCTCTCGCTATCTCCCCATTTCCTCTCCCCCTCTCCCTCACGATCTCTCTCTCTCTCTCTCTCCCTGGGCAAGCGGGCGAGACGGCGACGGATCGCGGCGTGGAGGGCGCCGTTGGACTCGTGGCGACGAGTGGAGCGCGTTGACGCCCACCTCGGCACGGATCGTGGCTCGAGGAGACGAGACGGGGGAGGAAGAGCGTGGAGGTTTCACCCTTGCATGCGGCCGGTCATCCACTTTCGGTTTGAATGAGGTAGGGGGATGGAACTCTTACCTGACTAGGATCGTTTGGACACCACATGCACCGTCATGCACGGCCGTTTTCTCCACTTTCGGTGAATCCCCATGTTAGTGTGATTTAGCTCAATTTCATGAAAAATCACTCCTTGGGCTTTGTTTTTTATGTTTTCTAGTGTTTAATTGATGTTTTGGATGTATGCTTGAGCACAGAATAGGTTTTTAGCGCGAGCCCCGTCGATTTCGATCGATCGGGGGATGTTTCATTTTCAAACCGAACATACTCGCAACCCAGCTCGTATGACCGTCATCCCAGTGACTATCACACGCGTAACGCACCCTAACCGGTGCGTTACGTGAGTGTGACGGCCCCGTCCGGGTGCGTCACAGCTTCTGGGCAGCTGGGCGGAGGTTTAACCTAACGAACCTAGCTAGGGCCGCTAGGGTGTTGTAACGCACCAGCCTAGGTGCGTTACATTCCCCTGATACCTGCGTGTAGTTTACCCCTTGGGTGGGTGTAACGGCCTCGGATGGTGCATTACATCAGTGTAACGCCCCTACCTTGGACCGTCACACCCTGTGTTTCTGTATTTCAGTGAAATAGCCCTCAGGTGCCTCTAACGGACCTAAGGGGGTGCGTTACAGTCATGTAACGCACTGCCCCTGGTGCGTTACGCACTGGTGTCCCCTGTGTGTGGGGAAGCAACCTCGGGTGAGCCTAACGGTCCCCGGTAGGCGCGTTACAGAGAGGTAACGCACCTACCCTAGACCGTCACACTCTGTAACGGTCTAGGCTAGACCGTCACACCCTCTGGCATTCAAAAGATGGTCGGTCCATCTTATAATGCATTTCATGTTGCATAACCGCTATGTTTGAATTATTTTATAAACAATGGCCCACTTTTAGATCCCGGTAGAGTACTTCCTCTTTCCTTGTGATGGAACCATTAGACTTAGCCTTGAGACTTTCAGTGTCACTCCGCCTGGCAAAGGTGGAAGGGCGTACTCGTGAGCGGTTTGTAAGCTAGTCACCGTCGGCCCCCGGCTCTTCACCGTAGCATCCTACGGGGGGGAAAACTAGCTAGAGGCCTGGCTCTAGGCAGGAGTCAGTGTGTGCACATGTGGTCAGAGGCCTGGACTGACACTGACGAGTGTTACTCTGACTAGTTCTTGGGTCGGTACTGTTACGCCTCTCGCTTGTTGTCAGCCTGACTTGCGAGTTCCGTGAGACACAGTGTAAGTCGTTAGTGGACGCTTCTGGTCTCTGTTTTCTAGTGGGTACCCTCTGTGGTCTCCTATCACCTGGAGTAGTTGATATTCTTTCTACTGGTAGATTTAGCTTCAGTCGCTAATGTATACATTTGTATTGACATATAGTTAGCTGTTTAGCTAGGCCTTACAGCTTTGCTATACCTATGTTGTTATGTCAATGCACGTTTGTTGTATTAAATGCATGCTCTAATTGCTTTATATTTGCATGCCTGCTTGTTGGTGCGAGGTAGGGATCCGCGTGACCCCTACTGAGTCTGGCTGTGACTCACTCCTTCTCTTTTCAGGTGAGCAGTCGCAGCCTCCCGTCGGCGGTTCCCGCGTTTTTGGGGATCATGTATAGAGTGCCAGCGATAGTTCGACGGTCCTTTTTGGGTACTTTTGACAGGGGTATGCCCCGTGTAGTTGTACTTTTGGACTTCCTTTGTGTAGTGGACCTGTACTTTTGTGACTCTAGACTAGTGTACATTTTGGCTATCACTCTGTCATTATGAATTGCTTCCGCTTAAATCTTCAAGCTATAAATCTAATTTATCGCGTGTGCTCGTGATTCCAATTCATTGTGCGCCTCCTCAGCAAACCTACTAACCCTTCAGGGGCCTCATCAGCCTCTTGGGTGGCTTCCCCAGTTCTTGGTATCGGTATATCGATGGCAGCGGTATATCGGTATCCGGATCTCCAGGTCGTCACAGTTGGTATCAGAGCGGTTTTGAGGACTCGTACAAGGAATTGAAATCTGTGCTAGTCCAGAGCAAGTCCATTGTGTCGTCTATTGCTGGCTTCGGTTATGTCTCACGATTATTGATGGATTTTCTATTATTATGTGTCTTCTCAGATTCAAGATGTTGCCTCGTGGTTGGCGGAGAGCTCAGGCACCTCGGGAGGAGAGTGGTACCTCTTCTACCCCGGCTGCGCCGGCTCCTGTAAGTCCTACCCCACGTGATGTTTTGCCTGGTGGTCATGGCATAGCGTTGAAGGAATTCTTGCTTTTCCACCCACCTATTTTTGAGGGTCAATCAGACCCAGAGGCAGCGAGAGCGTGGCTTGATGCCACTGTGAGCGCGTTCCAGTCGATGGAGTGCGCGGAGGATGAGAGGGTCATGCTGGCGACCTATCAGCTGCAAGGTACCGCACGCACCTGGTGGACTACGGAGTGGGAGATTGCTTTCCATTCCCGTCCGCTCTGACAAATCACCTGGGCGGAGTTTGTTGCTACTTTTGAGCGTGCTTATACTCCGGCCTATCTTAAGCTTGCTAAGATGTATCAATTTCTGGAGCTGACGCAAGGTGACCTGACTGTGCTGTAGTACTGAGAGAAGTTCTTTGAATTGGGCCAGTATTCGCCCCACATCTTTGCTGATGAAGCGATGAAGACTCAGCAATTTCTACGAGGGCTGAAAGCGGAGTTGAGCCTGCCGTTGTTTGCAACTCGGGTAACCAACTTGAATGCGGCATACCAGGCTGCTGTCACTCTAGAACTAGAATTGGCAAGGACTCGGGGGCTTTCTCAGACTGGGATAGTCCAATAGGTGGTGCAGTTTCAGCCGACGTACCAGCCGACTGTTCCAAGAGTTTCCCTTGTGTTTCCTACTGCTTGTGGTGCTTCTTTTTCTAAATCCAAGGGCAAGAAGTTTAAATTCAAGAAGTCCAAGAAGAAATTCGATCAGTAGGCGTCTCCTGGTGTTGTTCAACCTTCTGCTCCTTCTTTTCCTCAACGCCAGGGTTCCTCGCCCAGTCGGGCTAAGCGGTGCTGGAGGTGTGGCGGTAACCACCCGGGCAAGCTGTGCTCATTGCCGGTGGTTTGTTTTCATTGTGACCAGCCGGGTCACATTGTTCGAGACTGCCCAATGAAGTCAATGTCAGTGCAATTCTCTCAATCTGTACAGCCTTAGCAGTCTCAATTCAGACTCCCTCCACCACCTCTACCTCCGCAGTTCTATCCTCAAGCCTTGGCGTCTTCCCAACAATCTTCTGCGACAGCCAGAAAGCAAAAAGGGAAGGTTTCTCACATTACTCACGCGGAGGCTGTTGCATCTCACCTGGTGGAAGGTACGATCATACTTTATGGTCATGCAGCTCGCGTATTATTTGATTCGGGTGCTTCTCACTCCTTTATTTCTGAGGATTTTCTTGCATGTATTAAGGAGACCACTATTGAGGTCACTTGTGATTTATTGGTTGAGTTGCCATCTGGAGATTTTATGTTCACTCCGTTATGTCTCGAGGAGTCTCCTGTTGTGGTCAGTGACCGTCGGTTGCCAGCGAGACTGTATGCTTTGCAGTTGTCAGAGTATGACGATATTCTGGGCATGGATTGGTTGGAACAATATGGAGCCGTGGTTGACTGTAGATCTAAGAAAGTCTACTTTCAGCCACCTGGGAAACTAGCATTCTATTTTCAAGGTATTCGGTCTCGTTCCTCTCGCTTGATTACTTCTGCTATTCGAGCCCGTAGATTACTTGATGCAGGTTGTCAGGGGTTCTTAGCTTCAGTGGTTGCTGTTGAGACACCTTAGCAGGATGTCAGTGGTATTCCTATTGTGTGTGAGTTCCCCGATGTGTTCCCTGACAAGTTGTCGGGCTTACCTCCACAGCGGGATATAGAGATGATAATCGACTTGATTCCGGGTACGGCACCCTTGGCCAAGGCACCGTACTGGATGGCTCCAGCTGAATTGAAAGAACTGCGGGCGCAGTTGCTTGAGTTGCTAGATAAGGGTTATATCCGACCCAATTTTTCTCCTTGGGGTGCTCCTGTTCTATTTGTGAAGAAGAAAGATGGGAGCCTGAGGTTATGTATTGACTACTGGCAGTTGAATCAGGTGACTATCAAAAACAAGTATCCTTTGCCCAGGATCGATGATTTGTTTGATCAGTTACAGTCTACCTTTGTCTTTTCTCGGATTGATCTCCGCTCTGGTTATTACCAGTTATGAATCCAGGAATCTGATGTCGAAAAGACTGCTTTCAGCACGCGGTATGGTCATTTCGAGTTTTTGGTTATGCCTTTTGGGTTGACCAATGCTCCTGCAGCTTTTATGGACTTAATGCAGTGTGTGTTTCGGCCATATTTGGACCAATTTGTTGTAATCTTTGTCGATGATATTCTTGTCTATTCGGCTTCTGAGGAAGAAAATATTCAGCATTTGAGGATCGTGTTGCAGACTCTACGAGATCACGAGCTCTATGCTAAATTCAGTAAGTGTGAGTTCTAGCTTCAGAAAATTCATTTTCTAGGCCACGTAATTTTGGGTGATGGAGTCGCAGTAAATCCAGCTAAGATTGAGGCTGTTCTTCAATGGCAGAGACCGAGGACAGTGACAGAGATCAGAAGTTTTCTGGGTCTTGCAGGTTATTACCGCAGGTTCATTCAAGACTTTGCGAAGATTGCAGCACCAATGACTAGACTAACTCGCAAATATGTTCCTTTTATCTGGTCAGATCAATGTGAGCAGAGCTTTAATGAATTGAAAAGGCTTCTCACTTCTTCTCCAGTGCTGGTGTTACCTTCTGGCTCGGGTGGATTTGTGGTCTGCACATATGCTTCTCGGGTTGGCCTGGGGGCAGTGTTGATGCAACATGGTAAAGTTATTGCTTATGCATCCCGGTAGTTGAAACAGCATGAGGAGAACTATCCAACTCATGATTTAGAACTTGCTGCAGTGATCTTTGCTTTGAAAATCTGGAGGCACTAACTGTATGGTGAAAAGTTTGAGATCTTTACAGATCACCAGAGTTTGCAGTATGTGTTCTCTCAAAAGGACTTCAATCTCAGACAGCGCCGATGGATGGAATATATGAAGGACTATGACTTTACACTCTCCTATCAGCCAGGTAAAATGAATGTTGTGGCTGATGCTCTGAGCAGGAAAGTGCAAGTCTGTCAGCTATTGCTTCAGGAATGGAAATTGTGGGAACAGCTTCCTAGTGAGGCAGTCAGTGTGGACATTCCAACCGATCCAGTGGCAGCTGTGTGTGCTAGTTTGGCCATGTCTTCAACTCTATATCAGCAGATTAGAGAAGCCCAATAGGCTGACTTTGATTTGACCCGCGTCATATCGATGCATGACATTGAATTTGATGATGAGCTGGTTGTCAATTTTCATGGCCGATTATATGTTCCAGCTGTTGAAGAGTTGAGAAATGCAATTCTGAGCGAGGCTCACGGATCCCATTTTGCTATTCACCCCGGCACTACCAAGATGTATCAGAATCTAAGAAGACAGTTCTGGTGGCCAGGCATGAAGCGAGATGTGGCTGTGTTTGTTTCCAAGTGTTTGACTTGCCAGCAGGTGAAAGTCGAACACCAAAAGCCAAGTGGATTGCTTCAGCCGTTGGAAATCCCGCAATGGAAGTGGGATCATGTCACAACCGATTTTGTGGTGGGTTTGCCTCGGACTTCAAAGGGCTTTGATGGAATCTGGCTGTTAGTTGATAGATTGACAAAGACGGCTAGACTTTTGCCGATTAAAGTTACTTGGAGTGTGCAGAGATTGGCCGACCTGTACATTGAGAAGATCGTGCCAATTCATGGTGTTCCAGTCTCACTTGTGTCAGATCGTGACCCATGTTTTACCTCCGACTTCTGGCGCAGTTTCCAGAAGGCCTTGGGCACTGAGTTGGCTTTTTCTTCAACTTATCACCCTCAGTCTGATGGTCAGTCCAAAAGGACAATACAGACTCTTGAGGATATGCTGAGATCGTGTTGCCTTGAGTGGCAGGGTTCGTGGGGTCAGCATTTGCCACTTGTGGAGTTTGCTTATAATAAAAGTTTTCACTCCAGCATCGGCATGGCACCTTATGAAGCACTATACGGCCGTCCTTGTCGTACCCCTTTGAACTGGTTTGATGCCGATGACCGGCTTTTGACAGGACCTGACATGATTCAATAGTGTGCTGATGTGGTCCGTCTGATCAGGCAGAAAATGTTGACAGCTCAGAGTCGACAGAAGAGTTACGCGGATCAACGTAGGCGACCACTGTAGTTTGAGCCTGGAGATAAGGTGTTTGTGAAGATATCTCCGATGAAAGGAGTTTCCAGGTTTGGGAAGCGTGGGAAGCTTAGTCCGCGGTACATTGGTCCGTTTCCTATTGTGGAGTGTGTGGGCCAGGTGGCTTATCGGCTTCAGCAACCAGCGGCAATGCAGGCTATTCATGATGTATTCCACGTCTCCCAGTTGAGGAAATATGTCTCTGATCCATCTCATGTCCTCGATGATGCTATTTGGCCAAAAGTGACTGCCGACCTATCTACACCAGAGTATCCCATCAGAATTGAAGACCGTCGTGAGCAACGGTTGAGAAATAAAGTGATTCCGCTGGTTAAGGTCGTCTGACAACGTCACTCGGGCAACGAAGCTACTTGGGAACGCGAAGATGAGATGAGACAGCTTTTTCCTTTCTTGTTCGCTTGAGGTATGATTCCTTTGCAGTTTCCTCTTTGTTCTCCTTCTTAAATTTTGGGGTCGAAATTTTTATTAGGAGGGAGGGACTGTAAGGCCCAGGTCTTAACGGATCTTTGATGGTTCGGGTTTATAATTTATTTCGTAAACTTTGACTATTTTTCTAGATTTTTAGGCCATTTACTGGTATTTATTCGGATTAAGTTATAATGTTTATAGTTTTTTTGGGCATTTTCATAATATTGGAAGTTTGGGGGTCTTTTTGCAAAAGGTGGTTTTTTTCAAATATATATATATATATATTTCAACCCCTTTTTCTTCCTCCCTACGTTCACCACCTCACCCCCCCTCTCCACCCCTCTCGATCTCATTTCCTCTCCCCCTCTCCCTCACGATCTCTCTCTCTCTCTCCCTGGGCAAGCGGGCGAGACGGCGACGGATCGCGACGTGGAGGGCACCGTTGGACTCGTGGCGACGAGTGGAGCGCGTAGACGCCCACCTCGGCACGGATCGTGGCCCTAGGAGACGGGACGGGGCGAGGAGGAGCGTGGAGGTTTCGCCCTTGCATGTGGCCGGTCGTCCACTTTCGGCTTGAATGAGGTAGGGGGATGGAACCCTTACCTGACTAGGATCGTTTGGACACCACATGCACTGCCATGCACGACCGTTTTTGTGACGACCCAGAGTTCAGGACACCGATATACCGATAACATCGATACACCGACGCCAAGAACTGGGGAGGCCACCCAAGAGGCTGATGAGGCCCCTGAAGGGTTAGTGGGGGTTAGCTGAGGAATATGCATAATTAATTACGAATTGGGGCGCGCAATACAGTAAGTATTTAAGATTTAAACACAAGTGCGGAAGCAATTTAAAAATAACCAGAGTGATATATGTATAACTAGTCCAGAGTCACAAACACCAGTCCTCAAGGTACAACTACGCGGGGCATACCCCGGCAAAAGTACAACACAAGCCTCAAAAAGGCAGCTCGTGCGCAGCTGGCAGCTAGGAACAGTCCCGAAACAGCACACTAAAGTCCGGGAGACGACGGGCGCGGCTCACCTGAAAGGAGAAGGGTGAGTCACAGCCAGACTCAGTAGGGGTCACGCGGATCCCTACCTCGCACTAAACAAGCGAACATGCATAAATAAAGCAATTAAAGCATGCATTTAAATAAATACACAGGCAATGGCATGAATAACCAATCACAAGAAAGCTGTAAACTCTAGCTAAGCAAGTATAATAGCTAACACATGCCACTACTACTTAAATGCAAGCGATTAAAGCTAAAACTACCAAATAGAAGGAGCTGCAACTAATCCAGACAACAAGGAAGGACAACCACTGGAGCAGAAACCAGAAGCGTCCACTGACGGCTTACACTGCGTCTCAAGCACTCGCAGTCGACGAAGCGACAAGCTAAGCGCGTAAACAGTACCAAACCAAGTGACCAGTCGGAGTGGCACCCGTCGGTGTCAGTCCACAGTCTCCGACCACGTGTGCACACACTGACTCTAGCCTGAGCCAGGCCCTCTAACTAGTTTTCTCCCTTGGCAGGACGCCACCATTGGCTGGGAGCCCACGGAACTAGCTTACAAACCGTGAATGGGAAACATACCCCTCCGCCATCCTCAAGCGGGTCGGTACTCAACAGACCTTAGGGCAACGACAGTGGCTCCATTGCATGGAAAGAAAAGCTACTCTATTGGTATATAAAACACGCCATTAAACACTTAAAACAATGCGAATATGGCATGAGTATAGAACGGAACGCATAAGCAATGGGCTGGGAACATAACCAGACTGACGGGCAAGCGGCGGTCAGAGGCCCACGCGCTACTTGGAAGTGACGGTCGGGGACTGGTGCGTTACATCAAGAGTGACGCGCTGGTCTCCAGCCGTTACTCCCTCCCGAGTTCCGACTCACAGGTGCAGGGGGGAATGTGACGGTAGGGGCCCTGCGCGTCGCTTCCAAGCGGCGCGGTAGGTCACCACCGTTACATCCTCCCGAGTACCAAACCCAAAAGCCCTGAAGGGGAGAGTGACGGTGGGGGTCCTATGCGTTGCTTCCAAGCGACGCGCAGGAACTCCGCCGTTACTTTCACCCGAGGCTCAAACCAACTAACAGCGTTCCAAAACGATAGCAGATGAAGCGACGCCCCAGTCTCGGCGCGTCGTTACAAGCGACGGCCGTTCGACAGACCGCCGGGCTCACCGCCTCACCGGGCTAATGGAAAACAACGAACGAGTAACGGATGGGGGTCCCACCGTTACTCTCCAAACGACGCCCCTCGATAGGCCGTTATTTGGGAAGTGACGCATCCATCTTGGACCATCAGGCAAGTGACGGTTCCTGGCAGGACCGTCACTGCACCTGGGTTACGGGCGGGTACGGTTTATAAACCGAAGCCCTCCCGGACGGCTGAAAACACCGGGTATCGACGAAAAACCTGATAACCTGTCAAACCACGCATGCTAGACAACAATTTAACATCTAAATCTAGCACATGCAAGGCCTAAAACGCATTAAACTCAAGATTTAGGCTAAAACCCCAAAAATGGAAATATACACATCACGCATGCTACGGGGTGCTAATCATCAAGCAGGCTAAGGGAGACGATCCTAGCAAGATCGAGATTCCATCCCCCTACCTTTCGCAAGCCGAAACCGTCGAACGGGCCGCATGCAAGGAGGAAGAACCACGGAGCTTCCACGCTCCACCTCGCTCCTACGATCACCGATCCACGCCGAAGTGGACACCCACGCGCACTACTCGACGCGAGGAATCCAACGGTGCCAACCTCGCCTCAATCCGATCTCGTTTCGCCCGAGTTCCCTAGGAGAGGGAGGGGACGATCGTGAGAAGAGAGAGGGAGAGGGTGAGAGTGAGATCGACGGGAAGGGAGAGAGAGAGAGAGGGAGAGGTTATAAAAAAAATAAAATTAATATATATATAATATAATCATTATATATATATAAATCTTATTAATTTCAATAACCCCCAATTAGCCCCAAATAAATCCAGAAAAATACCAGACAAATTCCTAAAAATCCAGGAAAATAGCCAGAAATTCCAGAACAATTAATAGAACAAATACCACGAATGATCCATTAAGGCACGGGCCTTACAGTCCCTCCCTCCTTACAGAAATTTCGCCCTCGAAATTTACAACAACCGAAAAGGAGGAAACTGAGAAAGGACTTATACCTCACTGGAACAAGAAAGGAAAAAGCTGACGCATCTCATCTTCACGCTCCCAAGTAGACTCGTTACCAGAGTGACGCTGCCAAGCAACCCTTACCAGAGGAATAACCTTATTTCTCAACCGCTGCTCACGACGGTCTTCAATTCGGATAGGAAACTCTGGTGTGGACAAATCAGCAGTCACCTCGGGCCACACTGAATCATCGAGAACATGAGAAGCATCAGACACACATTTCCTCAACTGAGACACGTGGAACACATCATGAATAGCTTGCATGGCCGCCGGCAGTTGCAAACGATAAGCCACTGAACCAATAGCTTCAACAATCGGAAAAGGGCCAACATACCGCGGACTAAGCTTTCCACGCTTCCCAAACCTGGAAACACCTTTCATCGGAGATATTTTAACAAACACCATATCTCCAGGCTCAAATTGTAGTGGACGTCTGCGTTGATCTGCATAACTTTTCTGTCGACTCTGAGCCGTCAACAATCTCTGTCTGATCAGACGAACCACATCAGAACACTGCTGTACCATGTCCGGTCCTGTCAACAGTCGGTCCCCAACATCAAACCAGTTCAGAGGAGTACGACAAGGACGACCATACAGCGCTTCATAAGGAGCCATGCCAATACTGGAGTGAAAACTATTATTATAAGTGAACTCAACAAGTGGCAAATGCTGACCCCACGACCCTTGCCAATCAAGGCAACACGATCTCAGCATGTCCTCCAAAGTCTGAATAGTTCTCTCCGACTGTCCATCTGACTGTGGGTGATACGCCGAACTGAAAGCTAACTCAGTGCCCAAAGCTTTCTGGAAACTACGCCAGAAGCCAGAGGTAAAACGCGGGTCACGATCTGACACAAGTGAAATAGGAATTCCATGCAGCGGCACGATCTTCTGCACATAGAGCTCGGCCAATCTCTGCACACTCCAAGTAACTTTAATCGGCAACAATCTGGCGGTTTTCGTCAATCTGTCGACAAGCAGCCAGATTCCGTCAAAACATTGAGAAGTTCGAGGCAAACCCACCACAAAATCTGTAGTAACATGGTCCCATTTCCACATCGGAATTTCTAATGGTTGAAGCAGACCACCTGGCTTTTGATGTTCGGCTTTAACTAACTGACAAGTCAAGCACTTAGAAACAAAAATAGCCACGTCCTTCTTCATGCCGGGCCACCAGAACTGTTTCTTCAAATTCTGATACATCTTAGTGACACCAGGGTGAATAGCAAAACGGGAACCATGGGCTTCACTCAGAATCTCATTCCTCAAATCATTATCAACAGGAATATACAATCTGCCCTGGAAACTGACAACTAGCTCGTCATCAAATTCCACATCATATCTTGATATAACACGGGCCAAATCAGAATCAGCTTGCTGGGCTTCTGAAATCTACTGATACAAAGCTGAACCCAAAACCAAGCTAGCACAAACTGCCATCTTCGGATCGGCAGGAATCTCTACACACAAAGTCTCGCTCGGAAGCTGTTCCCACAATTTCCATTCGTGAAGCAACAAATGGCTGACCTGCACTTTCCTGCTCAAAGCATCGGCCACAACATTCATTTTACCTGGCTGATAGGAGAGTGTAAAGTCATAATCTTTCATGTATTCCATCCATTGCCTCTGCCTGAGGTTCAGATCTTTCTGGGAGAAAATATACTGTAAACTCTGATGATCAGTAAGAATCTGAAATTTCTCACCATACAGATAATGTCTCCAGATCTTCAAGGCAAAAATAACTGCAGCTAGCTCTAGATCATGAGTGAGATAATTCCCTTCATGCTGTTTCAATTGCCGAGATGCATATGCGATAACCTTACCATGTTGCATCAGCACTGCACCCAAACCTACTCGAGACGCATCTGTACAAACAAGAAAACCACCCGAGTCGGAAGGCAAAGTCAACACTGGGGAAGAAGTCAATAGCCTTTTCAATTCAACAAAGCTAGCCTCACACTGATCCGACCAGACAAAAGGCACATCCTTCCGTGTCAATTTAGTCATCGGCGCTGCAATCTTCGCAAAATCCTGAATGAATCTGCGGTAATACCCAGCCAATCCTAAAAAACTTCGTATCTCAGTGATGGTCCTTGGTCTCTGCCAATTCAAAACGGCATTAATCTTTGCAGGGTCTACTGCCACTCCATCACCAGAAATCACATGTCCAAGAAAATGAATCTCCCGAAGCCAGAATTCACATTTTCTGAGCTTCGCATAAAGCTCGTGATCTCTTAGAGTCTGCAGAACGATCCTCAAATGCTGCACATGATCATCAACAGAGGCAGAATATATCAAGATATCATCAACAAAGATCACCACAAACTGGTCCAGAAATGGACGAAAGATACGCTGCATTAGGTCCATGAAAGCTGCTGGGGCATTAGTCAAACCAAACGGCATGACTAAAATCTCAAAGTGACCATAACGAGTACTGAAAGCAGTCTTCTCCACATCAGATTCTCGGATCCGTAACTGAAAATAGCCAGACCGGAGATCAATCCGCGAAAAGACAGTAGCAGAGTGTAACTGGTTAAACAAATCATCAATCCTGGGGAGCGGATACTTATTCTTGATAGTCGCCTGATTCAGCTGCCTGTAATCAATACAAAGCCTCAGGTTTCCATCTTTCTTTTTCACAAACAGCACTGGGGCACTCCACGGAGAAAAACTGGGACGAATATAACCTTTCTCCAGTAACTCTAGTAGCTGTGCACGCAGTACTTTCAATTCAGCTGGAGCCATACGGTATGGCGGCTTTGCTAAGGGGCCAGTACCTGGAATCAGTTCAATCACCATCTCAATCTCTCGCTCTGGGGGCAAGCCTGGCAACTCGTCAGGAAACACATCAGGGAACTCACAGACAACCGGAATATCACAGACATCCCGTCGTGGTTTTTCAACAGCCACTGCTGAAGCAAGGAATCCCTAACAACCTGCGTTAAGCAACCTATAGGCTCGAATAGCAGAAATAATCATACGAGAAGATCGGGATCGAATACCTTGAAAATAAAAGGCTGATTTTCCCTGGGGCTGAAAATAGACTTTCTTCGATCTGCAGTCAACTACAGCTCCATAATGCTCCAACCAATCCATTCCCAGAATAACATCATAATCTGCCAGCTGCAACGCATACAATCTCGCCGGCAACTGGTGATTATCAATCATCACAGGAGACTCATCCAAACACAGAGGAGTAACCATGAAATCTCCAGAAGGCAATTCCACAAATAACTCACAAGACAGCTCAGAAGTCGGTTCCTCAATACAAGTCATGAAATCCTCAGAAATAAAAGAATGAGAAGCACCAGAATCAAATAAGACATGAGCTGAATGTCCATAAAGCATAATCGTACCTTCCACAAGATGGGACGCAGCAGCATCAGCTCTTGTCAAATGAGAAACCTTGCCTTTCTGCTTCTTGGAACCAGCTGAAGATTGCTGAGAAGACGCCGACGCTTGAGAGAAAAATTGTTGTGGAGCTTGAGGTGCAGGAGGTCTAAACTGCGGCTGAGGTTGAGACAACTGAGGAGCTTGCAATTGAGTCGGCCTCAGCGGGCAATCCCGAACCACATGACCTGGCTGGTCACACCTAAAGCACACAATAAGGAGAGAACACGGCTGGCCCTTATGATGACCACCGCATCTCCGACACGTCCACGGCTGACTAGCAGCTGAGCTCTGCCGAGTCTGAGAAGAAGGCGCTGTCGGCTGCTGAACAGAATCTGTACCGGACGGCTGCTGAAAAAACATCTTCTTCTTCTTGAACCTTTTAAACTTGGGCTTAGAAGGAGAGGAAGCACTGGAAACCTCTGACTGGACCGAAGGAACACCAGGCACGGGCTGTCGGTAAGTCTGCTGAACCTGAGCTACCGGCTGCACTGACCCTGCTTGGGGATATCCACCCGGTCTCGCCATCTCTAGCTCTAAAGCTACAGCTGTCTGACACGCAGTATCGAGATCCGCAACATGACTCGCTATCAGCGGCATCTTCAACTCTGGCCTCAACCCACGCAAAAATTGCTGGGTCTTCAAAGCTTCACTGGCCAGCACATGGGGCGCATACTGACCCAATTCCAAGAACTTATTCCTGTACTGAAGCACGGTCATATTGCCCTGAGTCAATTCCATAAACTAGTACATCTTATCCATCTGCAAGCAGGCAGGAGTATAGGCACGCTCAAAAGCAGCAACGAACTCTGCCCAAGTGATTTGCCGAAGAGGTCTGGATCGAAAGGAAATCTGCCACTCGGCTTTCCACCACGCAATGGATGTACCCTGGAGTTGAAAAGCAGCGAGCATGACTTTCTCATCTTCAGCACACTCCATCGAGACAAACACACGCTCTATCGCGTCCAACCATTGCCTCGCGACTTCTGGATCAGCTTGGCCATCGAAAGCAGGCGGGTTGAATATCAGAAATTCCTTCAAAGCCTTGCCTCGACTGCCAGGCACTTCAGCTTGAACGATCGGCACTGGAGAAGCAACTGGAACGACAGGAACAGCGGGAACTGCAGGAGGAGGTGCAGAATCGCTATCTTCCCTGGGCGCATCTCGAGGAACACGAGGAGGTCTTCCTCGACGAGGCGGCATAACTATGCTGCCAAAAACACAATTAACAATAAAATCCATCAATCATACGGAAAACATCCTATGCCAGCAAGAGACGACAACAGGACTAGCTCTGGACAAAGCGTCAATTCCAATTCTTTACGCAAATCCTCAACTTACGTTCTGATACCATCTGTGACGACCCAGAGTTCAGGACACCGATATACCAATAACATCGATACACCGACGCCAAGAACTGGGGAGGCCACCCAAGAGGTTGATGAGGCCCCTGAAGGGTTAGTGGGGGTTAGCTGAGGAATATGCATAATTAATTGCGAATTGGGGCGCGCAATACAGTAAGTATTTAAGATTTAAACACAAGTGCGGAAGCAATTTAAAAATAACCAGAGTGATATATGTATAACTAGTCCAGAGTCACAAACACCAGTCCTCAAGGTACAACTACGCGGGGCATACCCCGGCAAAAGTACAACACAAGCCTCAAAAAGGCAGCTCGTGCCCAGCTGGCAGCTAGGAACGGTCCCGAAACAGCACACTAAAGTCCGGGAGACGACGGGCGCGGCTCACCTGAAAGGAGAAGGGTGAGTCACAGCCAGACTCAGTAGGGGTCACGCGGATCCCTACCTCGCACTAAACAAGCGAACATGCATAAATAAAGCAATTAAAGCATGCATTTAAATAAATACACAGGCAATGGCATGAATAACCAATCACAAGAAAGCTGTAAACTCTAGCTAAGCAAGTATAACAGCTAACACATGCCACTACTACTTAAATGCAAGCGATTAAAGCTAAAACTACCAAATAGAAGGAGCTGCAACTAATCCAGACAACAAGGAAGGACAACCACTGGAGCAGAAACCAGAAGCGTCCACTGACGGCTTACACTGCGTCTCAAGCACTCGCAGTTGACGAAGCGACAAGCTAAGCGCGTAAACAGTACCAAACCAAGTGACCAGTCGGAGTGGCACCCGTCGGTGTCAGTCCACAGTCTCCGACCACGTGTGCACACACTGACTCTAGCCTGAGCCAGGCCCTCTAACTAGTTTTCTCCCTTGGCAGGACGCCACCATTGGCTGGGAGCCCACGGAACTAGCTTACAAACCGTGAATGGGAAACATACCCCTCCGCCATCCTCAAGCGGGTCGGTACTCAACAGACCTTAGGGCAACGACAGTGGCTCCATTGCATGGAAAGAAAAGCTACTCTATTGGTATATAAAACACGCCATTAAACACTTAAAACAATGCGAATATGGCATGAGTATAGAACGGAACGCATAAGCAATGGGCTGGGAACATAACCAGACTGACGGGCAAGCGGCGGTCAGAGGCCCACGCGCTACTTGGAAGTGACGGTCGGGGACTGGTGCGTTACATCAAGAGTGACGCGCTGGTCTCCAGCCGTTACTCCCTCCCGAGTTCCGACTCACAGGTGCAGGGGGGAATGTGACGGTAGGGGCCCTGCGCGTCGCTTCCAAGCGGCGCGGTAGGTCACCGCCGTTACATCCTCCCAAGTACCAAACCCAAAAGCCCTGAAGGGGAGAGTGACGGTGGGGGTCCTATGCGTTGCTTCCAAGCGACGCGCGGGAACTCCGCCGTTACTTTCACCCGAGGCTCAAACCAACTAACAGCGTTCCAAAACGATAGCAGATGAAGCGACGCCCCAGTCTCGGCGCGTCGTTACAAGCGACGGCCGGTCGACAGACCACCGGGCTCACCGCCTCACCGGGCTAACGGAAAACAACGAACGAGTAACGGATGGGGGTCCCACCGTTACTCTCCAAACGACGCCCCTCGATAGGCCGTTATTTGGGAAGTGACGCATCCATCTTGGACCGTCAGGCAAGTGACGGTTCCTGGCAGGACCGTCACTGCACCTGGGTTACGGGCGGGTACGGTTTATAAACCGAAGCCCTCCCGAACGGCTGAAAACGCCGGGTATCGACGAAAAACCTGATAACCTGTCAAACCACGCATGCTAGACAACAATTTAACATCTAAATCTAGCACATGCAAGGCCTAAAACGCATTAAACTCAAGATTTAGGCTAAAATCCCAAAAATGGAAATATACACATCACGCATGCTACGGGGTGCTAATCATCAAGCAGGCTAAGGGAGACGATCCTAGCAAGATCGAGATTCCATCCTCCTACCTTTCGCAAGCCGAAACCGTCGAACGGGCCGCATGCAAGGAGGAAGAGCCACGGAGCTTCCACGCTCCACCTCGCTCCTACGATCACCGATCCACGCCGAAGTGGACACCCACGCGCACTACTCGACGCGAGGAATCCAACGGTGCCAACCTCGCCTCAATCCGATCTCGTTTCGCCCGAGTTCCCTAGGAGAGGGAGGGGACGATCGTGAGAAGAGAGAGGGAGAGGGTGAGAGTGAGATCGACGGGAAGGGAGAGAGAGAGAGAGGGAGAGGTTATAAAAAAAATAAAATTAATATATATATATAATATAATCATTATATAAATAAAAATCTTATTAATTTCAATAACCCCCAATTAGCCCCAAATAAATCCGGAAAAATACCAGACAAATTCCTAAAAATCCAGGAAAATAGCCGGAAATTCCAGAACAATTAATAGAACAAATACCACGAAGGATCCATTAGGGCACGGGCCTTACAGTCTTCTCCACTTTTTGTGAAATCCCCATGTTAGTGTGTTTTAGCTCAATTTCATGAAAAATCACTCCTTGGGCTTTGTTTTTATATTTTCTAGTGTTTAATTGATGTTTTGGATGTATGCTTGAGCAGGGAACAGGTTTTTAGCGCGAGCCCCGTCGATTACGGTCGATCGGGGGACGTTCCGATTTCAAACCGGACATACTCGCAACCCAGCTCGTGTGACGGTCATCCCAGCGACTATCACACGCGTAACACACCCTAACCGGTGCGTTACGTGAGTGTGACGGCCCCGTCCGGGTGCGTCACAGCTTCTGGGCAGGTGGGTGGAGGTTTAACCTAACAGACCTAGCTAGGGCCATTAGGGTGTTGTAACGCACCAGCCTAGGTACGTTACATTCCCCTGATACCTGCGTGTAGTTTACCCCTCGGGTGGGTGTAACGGCCTCGGATGGTGCGTTACATCAGTGTAACGCCCCTACCTTGGACCGTCACACCCTGTGTTTCTGTATTTCAGTGAAATAGCCCTCGAGTGCCTCTAACGGACCTAAGGGGGTGCGTTACAGTCATGTAACGCACTGCCCCTGGTGTGTTACGCACTGGTGTCCCCTGTGTGTGGGGAAGCAACCTCGGGTGAGCCTGACGGTCCCCGATAGGCGCGTTACAGAGAGGTAACGCACCTACCCTAGACCGTCACACTCTATAACGGTCTAGGCTAGACCGTCACTGACGGGATCGTCATCAACATCAGACTTGATCTTCCATCTTAAAATATTTGTAATTTTTTTTATTTTACATAAGGGTATTTGAAGTTTATCTTTTGATATCCCTAAGTGTCTTTAAGGGAGTTATAATGAGTCATAGGTGTCTTTTGATATTTCTAGACATTAAAGAGTCTTAGAGTTTTTAAGGGAGTTATAATGAGTCATATGTGTCTTTTCATAGTTCTAGACATTAAAGAGTCTTAGAGTTTTTAAGAGAGTTATAATGAGTCATAGGTATCTTTTCATATTCCTAGGCATTAAAGAGTCTTAGAGTTTTTCCTTTGATCTTCTTTGTGAAGTCTATAAAAAGAGTCTTGTAGTCCTTATTTGAAGCAATAGAATGAAGAAAAAATCAGTTTAGCTATGGCTATGAGTGTTCTTCCAGATTTTTGGAACCCCGGGTGAGAGGCCCAACCCCACTTCGCCCCGCCATGGAGGTCATCCATGAAGCTCCGGTGCATCGTCTTCGAGAAGAGGAGGGGCGTGAAGCCCCATCGAAGCTCCACGATCTTCCTCCTTCACCGTTCAACCGCCGTCGTCGTCCATCACCACCGCCATCACCGCCGTGCCAACTGTAACACCTGCAACTGCCATCACCGCAGAGAAGAATTGAAGAGCGCGACTGCGTCGTCCCTAAGATGGGGATGGGTGTGAGGCCCCGGCCGAGCTCCTCCGTTCTTCTCTAGTCACCTCGCCTTCCTGCTCTCCGGCTGATAGTTTGAAGTCCTTCCTCGACCTCGTCTCACATCAAATGATATCAGAGCAAGTCGTCTGGTTTGTCCCAACAAGCCGGGGTCCTACAATTCGAGATTCGAGATTCGAGGTTCGAGGTCGAACCTTCTCCAAGCGGAGGGGTTTGACGGGATCGTCATCAACATCAGACTTGATCTTCCATCTTAAAATATTTGTATTTTTTTTTATTTTACATAAGGGTATTTAAAGTTTATCTTTTGATATCCCTAAGTGTCTTTAAGGGAGTTATAATGAGTCATAGGTGTCTTTTGATATTTCTAGACATTAAAGAGTCTTAGAGTTTTTAAGGGAGTTATAATGAGTCATATGTGTCTTTTCATAGTTCTAGACATTAAAGAGTCTTAGAGTTTTTAAGAGAGTTATAATGAGTCATAGGTATCTTTTCATATTCCTAGGCATTAAAGAGTCTTAGAGTTTTTCCTTTGATCTTCTTTGTGAAGTCTATAAAAAGAGTCTTGTAGTCCTTATTTGAAGCAATAGAATGAAGAAAAAATCAGTTTAGCTATGGCTATGAGTGTTCTTCCAGATTTTTGGAACCCCGGGTGAGAGGCCCAACCCCACTTCACCCCGCCATGGAGGTCGTCCGTGAAGCTCCGGTGCATCGTCTTCGAGAAGAGGACGGGTGTGAAGCCCCATCAAAGCTCCACGATCTTCCTCCTTCACCGTTCAACCGCCGTCGTCGTCCATCACCACCGCCATCACCGCCGTGCCAACTGCAACGCCTGCAACTGCCATCACCGCAGAGAAGAATTGAAGAGCGCGACTGCGTCGTCCCTAAGATGGGGATGGGTGTGAGGCCCCGGCCGAGCTCCTCCGTTCTTCTCTAGTCACCTCGCCTTCCTGCTCTCCGGCTGATAGTTTGAAGTCCTTCCTCGACCTCGTCTCGCATCAGTCACACCCTCTGGCATTCAAAAGATGGTCGGTCCATCTTCTAATGCATTTCATGTTGCATAACCGCTATGTTTAAATTATTTTATAAACAATGGCTCACTTTTAGATCTCGGTAGAGTACTTCCTCTTTCCTTGTGATGGAACCACTAGACTTAGCCCTGAGACTTTCAGTGTCGCTCCGCCTGGCAAAGGTGGAAGGGCGTACTCGTGAGCGGTTTGTAAGCTAGTCACCGTGGGCCCCTGGCTCTTCACCGTAGCGTCCTACGGGGGGGGAAACTAGCTAGAGGCCTGGCTCTAGGTAGGAGTCAGTGTGTGCACACGTGGTCAGAGGCCTGGACTGACACTGATGAGTGTTACTCTAACTAGTTCTTGGGTCGGTACTATTACGCCTCTCGCTTGTTGTCAGCCTGACTTACGAGTTCCTTGAGATGCAGTGTAAGTCGTTAGTGGACACTTCTGGTCTCTATTTTCTAGTGGGTACCCTCTGCGGTCTCCTATCACCTGGAGTAGTTGGGATTCTTTCTACTGGTAGATTTAGCTTCAGTCGCTAATGTATACATTTGTATTGGCATATA